>CM023958.1:9815457-9858990 GCA_013407115.1 Glycine latifolia | reverse complement strand
CGGACATTGAGTCCTATGAAAAGTAAATGACTGAGGACGTTGAGTCCTATGAAATGGAAATGACTAAGGATGTTGAGTCCTATGAAATGTAAAAGACTGAGGATGTTGAGTCCTATGAAATGTAAATGACTGAGGACATTGAGTCCTATGAAAAGTAAAAGCTGAGGAAGTGAGAGGTTGACTCTCTGAAAGGGTCACTTATTTCAAACTGGATCTTAAAGTCTGATATGAAGCATATGAGTTTTGGAATGCATATTGATGAATGAAAAGAAAATGTGAGCTTTGCCCTGAAATGCAGTGAATGTGGGCTTTGTACCCAGAAATGCAATGTGACTGTTTGTGAGTCATGAAAATGAGGTATGTCGCCTTTCAACATTCTAAGATGAGATGAGACTTAAATCATGCAATGCTCATAACATTCTTTCTCTCTCATACTTTGCTGATCCTTTTTGTTTTGTTTTGTTTTTTTTTTTTTGAAAAACACAGATTGACTGTTTCTTTCTAAAAGATGTATTAATTAATGCAACCTCATCTTGACTTTTGCATATCTCTTCCGAGACTCACTCAGAGTGTATGTTTTGTTTGGTCTAACTGCTTGGCAATTTTTTTTTTGAAAATAGTATTGGAGTCATTTGGTGCTCAATCAACCAACTGAAATAATAATTCCAAAGTTCATCCCCCTTTCTTTTAACTTTGATTACTCTGCACAACGAGAAAATATAAAGCTTCGGGATTGACCGCGTGAACCATTGAAGGATGACAATGGATATTTACACTTTGGTATATGACCAAGTGAAACTATCCTGATTTAAGATCATAGAGGGATGCCATGAGTCCATCGATCCTGTTAAAGCTTGATGATATGGGCTGGTTCCGACAGGATTTATGCAACAAAGATTATCCTAGGGTTCGAAAGCAAAACCTAGGAACTCTGCATGAGAGACTGACGTTGAATGGACCCTAATTGCCTTCGGGCATCTTCTACAGGCTGTTTGTTGAATGAGTTTTCTTCTCAAATGCATAAGTACAAACCTGGATTTTTTTATTTTATTTTATTATTATTATTATTTTTTTTTTTACAATCACAAGCGTGTGTGTTCCATTCCGGAATCCAAACTGAAAAGCGGAATCAGTCATTCCTCGATCCACATGGGCTTTATTAGGCTTGTAACGTGGTCAAGGGTTAAAAGGGCTATGAAAGAAAGGTAAAAAGGCTCAAAGAGTGTTTAAGGGTTATATAAAGTAAGAACCTTGAGCATCTTTATTGTACTTTTATCCATTTCAATTTTTTTCTTTTTCTCCTTTTTTTTTTCTTTTTGGGTTGGGCTATACTCCATTTGTCTTATACATTTATCATCATTGCACTTTTGTGCCTATGAAATTTGGAGAACTTTTTATCTCTTTTGCTTTGCTCGCCTTTGGCGGATTTTCTTTCTTAACATCATTTGAAGTCCAACCTGGAGCTTGGTACCTTATGCATATGTTGCTTGCATTGCTCTTGCTGCCAGTTTGACAATGGTTCCTACTTTGAGTTTTTTTTTTCTTTTTCAAAAAACAATTACACTTTGGCTCGGAGTGGGTAGCAAAGGATAAATTAGTGTTTGGGATCAAGAAACATGGCCATGTGTCATTTCAAATCTTGACTGCTTCACTTTTACAGCTTGGATTTTGGGATAAAACCACTGATAAACAAACACTTGTGATTGTTTTCATTTTCATTTTTCCTTTTTTTTATATATATATATACCCTAACTTTTGCCTAGGCTGCCCTTTCGGGTTTTCAACCTACCGGGTAAGAACTTTTATTTGCCCCTAGGTTCGCTTGGAGCCCGTGCGTGGTGTCTATCATTGCCCCGGTGTAGGGTTTGGAGGTATCTGTTGTTGTTGTTGTTGTCTGTCATGCCTTTGTAGCAAGAAGAGATGAAAGAAAAGAAGAAATGAATGCAAAGAAGAAATAGAAGAAGCTGTGCAGGTTCTCGAAAGAGAATTTCAAGGGTGAGAGATTTTAAAAGATTTTCAATTGACAGATTAAGTCAAACGGCTCTCACTATTCACAAAACTTTTAAGAAATACAAGATGAGGTCGCATGCATGCCTTATTTATTATTTGATTTGAAACAAAGTCAATCAAATGTTTATTCAATTTGACTCATTGCTTACGGCACCACCACCAAACGTGTAGAACGTGCAAAATTCTAATTGGGCAGACTTGGAGATCAATTTTGGAGCGCAGGTCACATGAGCAAACAAACCAGCGGCATATATTCATATTTCAGTGAAAGTTGAATAAGTATGCAAAGATATAATCATGAGGAAAATGAGAGATGATGGCATCAAATTCATTCATGCTATTAACATTGTGATTGTCGTTTACAATAATAGGATTAACATGAAAATCTTGATGAGTCCCTAGAAAAATCCAGAAGCAAATCTTCAAATTGCCCCAAACATCACAGATAGTATCGCTTGACTATATCAGAATTCACAGGCAAAGGCAGCTCTTCACCATCAATGTTTGTCAGTATCAGTGCTCCAACTGAGAAAGCCTTCTTCACCACAAAGGTCGTTCCTTTCTCTTTAATTCCTATGTCTCTTGATCCTCTGTAGCACTCACAGAAGAACTCCCATGGTTCACGAGAGGGTTAGCTTGCACATTGGGATTGTCTTCCTGAAATTTCAGCCAACCTGCATCAATCAAACTTTGCACCTTATGTTTCAAAGTCATACAGTGCTCAATGGAATGCCCTGGAACTCCACCATGATAAGCACATGCCACATTCGAGTTGTATCCTCGAGGGAATGGAGGTTGAGGAATCTTTGTTGGGCTTATCGCCACCATTGCATTGTTGAGCAGATATGGGAGCAAGTAAGCATATGATATCGGGATTGGGGTGAATTCTACAGGCTTCCTCTCTGGAAAATTCCTTCCCTGGTTGGTGTTTTGGTTGGCATTATGGGTGGTATTTGGTCTTGGCGGTGCAGCGGGTGGATTGTGTGGCCGATTTAGGGGTGGCCTTTGTGGTTGATTGGGTGTTCTTGGTTGATAGGGTGGTGGATAGTGGGTAGGATTGATATTGGCTGAGTAGTGATACTAGGGAGGATATTGATACAAAGGATTTAAAGGGGGTGGTGAAAAGTTTGGCCATGCGGGAACAACAGTTACAGCCTGAGCTTCTCCCTCTTTCTTTTTCCCGCCACTCATCTCGGGTCCCTTATTACTAGGGCTCGCAAAAGCAACATGATTAAATTTTCCTTTCCTCTAACCTACTTCAATTCTCTCACCAGCAAACACTAGATCTGCAAAACTTGAAGGCATGTAACCTACCATTTTCTCGTAATAGAACACTGGCAATGTGACAATTATCATGGTTATCATCTCTCTCTCCGTCATGGGGGTACTACTTGAGCTGTCAGGTCTCTCCACCTCTGAGCGTATTCTTTGAATGATTCATTATCTCTCTTGCACATGCTTTGTAGCTGCATTCTATCTGGAGCCATGTAAGAATTGTATTTATACTGCCTAATGAAGGCATCCATTAGATCCTTCCAGGAATGGACCCGAGAGGATTTCAGGTTAGCATACCAAATGACAGTTGCCCCAGTCAAGCTTTCCTGAAAGAAATGCATCAGCAGTTTTTCATCCTTGGCATATGCCCCCATCTTCCTACAGTACATCTTCAGGTGGTTTTTCGAGCAAGTGGTCCCCTTGTATTTATCAAAGTCTGGCACCTTGAACTTTGGAAGAATGACCACATCGGATACCAAGCACAATTCTGACATATCAACAAAATCATAATTTCCTCCTCCTTCAATGACCCTCAGTCTCTCCTCTATATGATCAAATTTTTCCTTCTCAACTACAGCAGGAGGCCCTCCTCCCATCACCAAATGTAAGGGTTGTGATGGTGGTCAAAACTGAGAGACCCCCGGAGCATTTTGCACAGGAACACCAGAAAACGCAAACCCTTCACTAGTATATCTTGGATAAACTCCAAAACCAGTCTGAGTGTAGTCTTGGGGAGCTGCATGCGTTTCCTCCATGACTAGGGGAACATGGGCATGAGTATGATCGGGTTGGGGTTGTTCATTCTCAGTGAATACGGGTGTAGAACTACTGATATTCTCATCAGGAGCGGGTACAGCAAAAGGTGATGTATAATTGGGAGGCAAACCATATGGTGGAAAAGGAGTCTTGCTTTGGGTTGAGACATAATGAGGCCCATGTACATTTTTCGTCGCCTCACCTCCTTGACCTACCAGATGACTCTCTCGATTGGAACTGGGCGGGTGAATCGGGCCCTTCTCAGTGGTAGTACTGACAGCAACAGTGGTGGCGGCATTGGCCTCCATCATCTTCTTCATACTCATCATCGCTTCCATCATCGTTGTTATTTGTCCTTTCATAGCTTCCATGTCAGCCTTCATTTGCTCTTGAACTTCTTCTATGTCGCTCATTATCCTAGCCTTGGCACGCGTTTGGTATGGGTGTCGTAAAGCGCAGTCTCTCTTTCTTAGCACAATGATTACTTTTTCTGAGTTCAATGAGAGAATGTTATGAGCTATGCATAACAATGCGGCAAAACAAATGAACATGGATGCATGCAAATGATAACTTGCTGAAGTATTGCGAATTATATACAGAATGCTCAATGGAACATAGGGTCGAATTAACACAAATTTTCATTAAAACAACATTGTTCATTACATCTTATCAGAATCAAAGTACAACTGGAAATGAAACACGGGCACATCAGCGGTTTTCAATTATTTAAGTCATTAACTTAATCATGTGCTGGCAGTAGCCAAAGAGGCTATGAAAACCTGATCCATCCACTGCCCCAGCTTTCGTAAGCTGGTTACTTCCATACATTTTACCTTGACTTGATAAGACTTTTTCTTAAGAGACTGTGCTTGATTTGACCCCATGTTCCGAGAATGGAAATTTTGATCGTCAATACTTCAACAACCTATCATAGAGAAAATATGATGAATGAGTATGGCATACCTATGCTATGCATGAGAAATATATTTATGAGATGGACGCAAGACGCTCGAAAGACCACCCTTTCTTGCTGTTAAATGCGTTGGGTACCATGTTCATGTGATCTTTGATCATTTTTAGGAAAAAGGAGTGTATAACCCCGACATGGTTTGTTTATGGGTATGTCCATGATACCCAACACACGCAACCAAGAACACGATGCAAGTTTTTCACGCTTCGTTGCGACTTTTGGAACCACAAAGGAGAATGCAAGGCATGAGCAAATATATATTAGAATCATGCATGGGTGAACATGGCATGCAAATGATGATGAAGGGATGTATATGATTGCTGGAACAAGAAACATGCTAAACATATATGTATGAAAATGCAATGACTTATGCAAATGCGGTGAATGAATGTGATAAATGATGAATGTGAAAATGATGTGTCCATTGCGATGCTGGGAAGAGACACATGATGTGATTAAGGAAACAAGGTGGGGTGAGTATGCTCCATGTCCTTAATTTAAGAACTTATCAGAAAGGGTTTAAAAGTGCACTATTTAGTGACAACTTTCAAGGGTAGTTTCATGTAATCTCACCGGCCTCTAGAGATATCATCCTCTTATGTAATGACAATGCGGCGATAGGGACTACCAGCGGCAATGAATCACAAAAAAAGGAAAACTCTAGATGAGGTTTCACCGTCATCAAGCGAGTCAGAGACCCAGCATGATCACAAATTGACCTCCACTCCCCATGGCTCACACAGACCCGAGTATAGGGCCCAATGTCTCAAAGTGTGTGCAAAAAGTGTAGGTGTCGTGTGTGAACGGAGCAACCTAAGAATTATCCAACCCCACCTGCAAAACAATCAGAAAATTCCCAAGCAGGTACAGCAAGTATAGCACATGTCGTCTACCCTAGCATTCAATGGCACAATTTATTTCTAACTAAAAAGGAGTAACGACGTAACAAAGAAAATATATATATAAGCATGAGCGAGACAAAGAATCAAAAAACGTGATCGAAGCAAAATCACGAAAAGGACGATAGCATAGTGAAACGATAACAAACGAGAGAATAACAAAAAGAAAAACAAGGAAAATAAATAAAGCAAAAGTCACGATAAAATTGCACACTCGATCAAATGGCTTAACTCTCTAACCGGTCCCCAGTGGAGTCGCCATCTGTCGCAACCTATCCGGCCACGACGGGGACGACGATGAAAGAAAGAAAAAGAAAGGATTCCTAAAAAAGGGAAAACTTGAGATGAAGTCCCCACCAACGTTTATTTAGAGAAAACGTCGGAAAAACCAAAAAAAGATAAGGCATGGTCTACGATTTTAGAGAAAAAGAGTTCGGGAGTCATTTACGCACGGGGAAGGTGTTAGCACCCCACACGTTCGTCATGAAGACGACAGCCTTTAATCGAGTCTGCTAAAAATAAAGTGACTTTTTAATTATTTGTCTTCCCTTAAAAACATGACTTATGTTTCTTTCATTTTTGTTTATTTAGAAAAGAAAATCAAAATTTTTATTATTTTTTTAGAAAAGAGAATATTTTATATTTTTTTTTTTTAGGTCGACAAGGGGTTTGCCCTCGCTCCTACGTATCCCCAAGTGTAATGAAGAATCAGACTTACGTAGTTCTTTTTTTGAAAACAACTTGATTGGGTTGATTTGATTTTATCTTTTTTGAAAGATTTTGTTTTAATTGCATGAAGAAGGATCGTTAAGGCATTGAACCTTGAAACGACTTTGAATTTGAAGAAAAAGCGGAGAGAATTGCTTAAGGCATTGGACCTTGAAGCAATCTCGAGTAATATGTAAATTTGAGAAAAAAAAGAGAAGTAAGTGATCCTTTGTTTGAGTATTTTTTGCTTTTTTTATAAAAGATTATTGATTTGCGGTAAACCCTATGAAATCAAGCGAGTCGGGGACCCAACATGATATTCACAGAATCTATCCACGTATTATTAAAACACTACCAAGCGAGTCAGAGACCCAGCATGGAGTGCACGAAACATAAACGCATACTAAAGATACTAATGAATAACTGACATAACATTACGTAATCAAATAAATCAAAATAGAAATAGAAAGGGACAGAATAGGAGTGGGGTGTACCTTAGTAATTAGGGAGTGCATACAGTAGGGACAGGGGGTGCAATCAACATAAATTATTTAATTACAAAAATGGGCTAGGCCCAACAAACAGGAGTGCAGTTATGAATATGGGAGGTGTAAATAGCATTATATGTACTTTCCCATCATGGGCCAAGCCCAAGTGCTGAGGGGTGTGCAATTATTAAAACACAGGTGCAGGAAGTATTACGAAATTCGTAACACTATTGGGCGGGCCCAAGTGCTGAAGGTGTATACTTAGTAAATATGTGAGCTCAAAAGTAAGTTAGGTTTTTCTTTGTGGTCAGTTGAGCTAGGCCCAATAAAACAAAACAAAAAAAAGGGTGAACTTATCAAAAGAGGGGTGCAAAAAGAAATTTTGTTTTGGTTTGGAACCGAGTCAGGGCGACCCACTCCAACCCGATTTTACATCGTCTTCCTTGCACCTGCGCGAAAGCTGCGCGAAAACTAGGTTTTGAAGCCATTTTAATGGCTTCCTAAAGCCATGGGGGTGGGATGACCACTGTGGTATGGCCAGCGCATGGTGGAGGCACGGTGGTGGCGGTGGTAGCGCGGTGGTCGCCGGAAAACTCAAAATGGAAAAGAAAAATAAAGAAATAGAAGAGGAAAAGAAGAAGAAAAAAAAAACGCAAACATAACAGCATCAATGAAGCTATTTACAGCAAACCACAAGCAGTTGCTTCCTCTGAACGAAATTAGCAGCAACCCACAAAAATAAAAAAAATGAAAATGAAAAAAAAAAGAAGAGGTGACTAGAGGTAACAAGAAGGAGGCTGTGAAGAGAGAATAAGACTACCTGAGTAGTCTCCCCCTTTCTCTGATGGAGCCCTTGGTCCCTCTGATTTCCTCGAGATTCGTGCCTTCTTTTCTCTTGTAATTAATTTTCTACTGTTACCCTTTTTGTGCTTTTATACCACTATTGCATCTTTTAACCTAATGGGCCTTGGCCCTTTTCCTTTCTTTTCTAGTATCTACTGCACTATTTTTGCTTTCTCTTATCTTTTTTTCTCTTTCTTTTTTTTTATCATTATTTTATTTTATTTTATTTTTATTTTATTTTTTAAAAAACTGTTATATACTTTTATTATTTTTTCTTTTATCCCTTTTTTTTTTCTTCCTTTTTTTACTATTTTTTAAAAATAATAATAATAATAATAATAATAATAATAATAATAATTTCCTTCTCTTTTTTTTTTTAAAAGGGGTACCCGGACAAAATTAGGGTATGACAACATGTCTCCAGAGTATGCAATGCATGGAGAATACCCTGCTAAGTCTGATGTATATAGTTTTGGAGTGCTAGTTTTCGAGATTTTAAGTGGCAAGAAAAACTGCTCTTTCTATGAAACCAACTTGCTGAGGATCTATTGAGCTATGTGAGTAGAGTAAGTATTATAATTTTTTGCTCCTTTGGGTTAATTCATTGGTGTTGGATAGTGATTACATTCTATTTCTAACAAATGCTTGATTAAAATTTGATACAGGCCTGGAAATTTTGGAAGGATGAAACACCCCTGCAGTTGCAAGATTCTTCTTATTTGCCACAGATATTTGGAAGCATTGGTTCAGTGGGCGGAGGCCTTGCTCTTGGTAAAGAAGGTCCTCTTGTCCATGATGGTGCTTGTATTGCTTCTTTGCTTCGACAAGTAACTACAAACAAAAACAAGAAAACACTGACTTACATCAACAAAAAAATATTTAAGCCTATTCATTGTAAAATAACATACAATACATATATTAACAAAATGAAACAAATTCTATTAAGAGTGAAAGATACTATCAAGTAGCAAACATAACAAGTAGGCCAATTTCAAGAGATCAATGTCTAACAAAGTTGCACCTTTGATTTCCCACCAATTGTGACTATTTTTAATGGATACCAATGAGGGTCCTCGAGTTCCTTTTGCCATGAAGAACATATTTCCAAAGCTCTTGCCACTGCTTCCTCTTTACTATAGCTTCTCCTCCCTATCAAAGCTTTAACGAAAGGCTCAGTGTCTCCCATTTGTGTCACATCAATATTGCCATCAAGACTTGATATCTCGGCAATCCCCTATAATATATTCAGGAAGATATTATTAGTAGATCTAGCAAACAATAGAAAAAGAGAAAATTAAAGAAAGCTTTTAAAAATAAGAGAAATTTTCCCAACTGAGCAACGTAATAAATGATAAAAGCGTAGAGGCCTTTACATAATCAAGTGGACTAGAAAAAAAAAATCAGTAATATGTTAAGTAGATAAAATACAATTAAAATGAAATTTTCATTTTTCTGAAACTCGCACTATAAAAGAGGGATTTGCTGCTATACAAAAATGTAGATGAGGTGTCTATTTTTTTTTTATCCGTTGGGATCAAACAGAAAATTTACAAATTTCAATCAAACATAGGTGAGGTTTAGTTAAATATTTCTTATATAGGCTTTCTTTGAGGTGGTTGTAACTTATAAGGAGACTTTGCTTTTCAAATTTAAATTTAAAAATAAATATGTTTCAATAAAAAGGGATTGAAATCTTTTAGAATAAATTTTAAAACTATGAAGTAAAAAAAAAAACTATTTTAATTTACTTTCTTTTTTTTTGGTGGGGGGGGGGGGGGGGAGTTTTGTAATTCTAATTTTGAGTTTTTAGAAGTTGTCTTATCTTTTTCATTGCTTTCTTCCACCATTCTTTGTCCTTCTCTACCTCTCATTCCTTCTTCTTCACCACCGTTCATTTTTTTATTATTCACTTGTTAAGTCTTTTCTGTTAATTATTCAATTTTCGCTTTCACCTTGTTGGTCATCACACCCCCACCAATAACTCCCCTCAATCTCTTCACCACTTGCATCCACTCCCTTGACAACTTCGTACTTTCTTCTCCTTTTCCGGCACGACCTAGAATTTCCCCTCCCGTGACTTCTCTAGCAATCAGTACTTCTCCTACAATATACCTCAGTAGATATCTTATAAAATTATCACAATGACTTATTCTCATCATAGATCATTACACAACACCAAAAGTTATTATTATTATATGGCAATCCAATATTATTATTAGAATAAAATAAGTTTTTCTCCTTTCTACTTTCAATTACATTTGATTTTAGTCATTATATTTTCAAATCAATCCTTTTGATCCTCAAGCGTTAAAAAATATGTTAATTTAGTCTTTCACTTTAATACAAAAGGTTGGTTTCAGGAACTAAATTCACATACTTTTTAAATTTGAGGAACAAATGAATGATTTGAAAAAGCAGGGACTAAAATCACATTTGACTGAAAATAAAGGGATAAAAAACTAATTTTGTTTTTATTAATTATTATCGTTGTTGTTTTATAAGATTCATAATTATTTTTTAAAACTAGAAAAGAAAAAAGAAATTAAAAACTGAAAATCGATTTTGATTTTTAAATACTTAAAACTAAAAATCACC
The DNA here is from genome assembly GCA_013407115.1 of Glycine latifolia. NCBI lineage: Eukaryota > Viridiplantae > Streptophyta > Magnoliopsida > Fabales > Fabaceae > Glycine > Glycine latifolia. Next base: position 9,848,446 of record CM023958.1, on the reverse strand, counting down.
CCAAACAAAACTTGGTTTACTCAATTTTTTTAAAACAATATGGAAAATTAAAATTCTTGTAAAATATTCTATTTTTTCTCTCATAAGTTTTCATTGTCATCATCAAGAAAAAATATCAGGTATGATACATTATTTATTCTCCTTTTTAATTTTATTTGAATGCTATAATAAGATTTATCTTATAGTTTTAATCTTCTGCTTTTTAATCACGTGACATTGCTTATTTTTATGTGATAAACATGATTTTAAAATTAATATTTAAAGAAAAAATAAATTACGATTGATGTGGGCGTATATAATTAATTCACGCTTCACCAATATATATATATATATATATTGGAAGCGAGGACTAGGGAAGAAAAATCAGAACAACCAATGCATATGGAAAGCAGGAATAGAATACGGAATTCACATGGCTATGAACAGTAATAAGAACAGATAATGAAAACCTTAAAACATAAAATTAAACTCTCAAGTGCGACCGAGCCAACGAGATGAGAGGGAGTAGGTGAGAAGAGAAGATTCAATTAAGGAAAATAAACATGCAGAACTAGAAAACAGAGGATGAGAAAACACTTGTTTATTTCTCAGAGATTAAAGATTACAATTGTTACAAACTCAGAGTTTACCTAAGGGGAACACTCTGAATCCTGAAGATAGTCGAAAAATACAACTAAAAACGGAACTTGTTTGTAAAATGAGGGACGCAGCCCTTATAAAGACATAAAATTTCCTGTTTCTACAGTTCCGGTAGACTAAACCGAAAAACCTACTGCTACAGTAAAAACTAAACAGTAGACTGCCGCAGAAAGAGATGATGTCATGCTGATGTTGGTGATGATGTCGTTCGTTGTGAAGGAGCTACCACCGCAATGTCGTCGATGTCTGAATTCTTCAGTCGTCGCCTAGGTTGATGTCGAAACAATCGTCTTCATTCTGGTAGAAATCATCCGATGATTCTGAGGAGGCTTCAGCAGGTTGCTTGGATGAGGAGCAGTCGTCTTGATTCTCCTTTTCCAAAAGATTAAAGATCATTCTCATGTTCTCTGCAAGCTTCTCTTTGGAGGAAGAAGATGTCAGCGCTGATAACACTTGTGATCTTTGGTTGAGGAATTTGCAAGCTTCTGGGTCTGCAGCTTTGGTGAAGTTTGGATGTTGCTTGAACCAAAGTGAAATCTGGTCAGGACTGGCCCTTGCATGGTCAAACTGGGGCCACCATTTCACCAGAGCTTGCCGTTTAAGTATTGGTAATTGTCCTTTGATGGGGGTATTACCAAAAGTATATCGCCATTGGAAGATCCATGCGAGAGAGAGTTTGCTGAAGAAGTGAAGATCCACCGGGAATGGGTCATTGACTGGATGTTCGAACTTCTTCGTGAAGGTTGTTAACCCAGATACCACTTCAGAAGGGAGTATCTCAAGGATTGGTCCATAGAAATTCCACCACTGCAGGAACCATTGAGGGAACTTGTACTGGACATTTTGTTTGAAATAAATAAGCCAGGAATGCATAAAATCTTTATTTTGAAAATAAAAAATATTATTTCAGGCAGTTTGATAATCCCAGTATGAAAAACCAATGGGATCATAGTGTTGGGAAAAACGTTTGATCTTATTCATGTCTCCAAATTCTCTAGGTGTTAGAACCTTAAGAATTTGCAGAGTTGAATAAGCGATTTGCTCCGAGTCTTTGTTTTTATGATGTTTAATCTGGACTGAGTTGGTGTCCACCAGAATAAACTCATAAAAATGTCTTGTCTTGAGCATAGAGGTCGGCACATAGTGAAATTGATTCCCCTGGATATCTTTGGGAAAGATCTTCAAGGAAACTTTGTTTGGTCTAGAGTCCCAAAATTCAGGTTCTACTTGGACAATCTCCTGACATTTGGGTTTTGAGACATATTGTGTTTGGGGTTTTGGTTTTTGGACTGCCAATGGTTCTGGTTGCTGAACTATGGCTTTGCCTTTGTCAAGGGTTATGGGAGTTTGAGACATGGTTTTGATCATATCTAGGATGGTTTGGTTTTCATCTTCTTCCGAAGTAATGTCAGCCCATGATTTAGATGGAAGACCTTTCGGAAGATGGGAAAGACCCTGTTCATGAAGGGCCAAAAGGGTTTGGATAGGCATGGCATAATCTGTCGTTGTTTGCGATTGGGGTTTAGGTTTCTGGGTTGATGTTCCAGTGATTGATTGAGGTAAGATCCGGGTAGATGACCCAGACTGGGTAGATGACCCAGATTTTGATTGATTTCTGGAGTCTTCTTTCGGATTGGATGAAGATCCAGCCCCTGCAGATCCTACATGGGAGATTAAACCAGCAATAGCTAGTCTTGGTTTTGTGACAGTAACTTTTCCTTTCCCCCTTCCTCATGAGGAGGAAGATTTGTTTGAATTGGGCATGCACTTACCGATCTCTCCCTGTAAATATTCACGAGTAAGGTAATCAGGTAAGGAGTTTAAAGTACCTTTGAGAAATTCAATTTCAAAATCAAAAATACTTAATATGGCTTGCCATCGGGTAAAAATCTGTTTGGATGCAAGGTTTTTAACATCTTTTTGTAAAATCTCTTTAGCAGACTTACAAATAACACGAATTAAAAACAATTGCTAAAACTTCTTTTTTAACTGTGGAATAGTTCCGCTGAGCAGGATTCCAATGCTTAGAAGTAAATGCAATTATTTGTTCTTTGCCATTAACAGACTACTTGAGAATACCACCATAACCTATGTCAAAGGCATCAGTTTCTACAATCTTTTGGGCTGAAGGATTGGGAAGATAAAGACAAGGAAGATTTTGGACTTGAGATTTGATTTGTTTGACAATGTCAGTATGGGTATTTGTCCAAGGAGGAAGAGCCTTCTTGAGATGGTCATACAGAAGTTTAGCAAGGTTACTCAGCTAAGGGAAGAAGTCAGCTACATAATTTAGACAACCGAGAAAATGCTGGAGTTGGGTTTTTTCGATAATCTGGTCAGGGAATTTGTTGGAAAATTCAATGGCACGATTGATGGCAATTATAGTTCATTGATGAATGTTGTGGCCAAGGAAACAGATCTTTGTTTGAAAAAGGTTGATTTTAGTTTTAGATAAAGCAAGACCATTTTTCTTGATTACCTGTATGAAAATGTTTATGTGTTTAAAATGCTGGTCAACAGATTGTGAAAACACAAGAACATCATCAATATAGACAATAATAAAAGAAGAGTAGGGATTAAAGATGTCGTTCATAATCTTCTGAAATTCTGAAGGAGCATTCTTTAGTCCGAACGGCATAACTCCCCATTCATATTGTCCGAAAGGAACGGTAAAAGCAGTTTTATAACAATCCCTTTCATTAATTTGAATTTGCCAAAATCCTGATTTCATGTCAAATTTTGAAAAGATTTTAGCAGAGAAAAGGAGGTTTAAAAGATCCTTCTTATTGGGAATCGGATATCGGATCCATTGAAGGGCTTGGTTAAGAGGTTTGTAGTTGATGACCAAACGGGGAGATCCTCGTTCAATTTCTGCTGGTTTATTGACATAAAACGCCGAACAAGACCAAGGACTTTTACTTTTCCTGATAAGCCCTTTCTGCAGAAGATCTTGGATTTCCTTCTGGCAATGAACCAGGAGATCTTGGCTCATCTGGACTGGTCTAGCTTTGGTTGGGATTTGGCGATCATTGAAATCCTTTTCATAAGGAAGATCAACGATATGTTGTTTGCATTGCCAAAAAGCGTTAGGAAGATCGGCACAGATAGAGTTTTGGATTTGATTAGACAAAAACTTGATTTTATTAATAATGATAGGTTGGTTAAGCAAATTATCAATTTTCTTGTAAGAAATTTCTTCTTGAAGATAATTAATTTGGTTTTGCTTAAAAAGGATTGGATTTAAATCTCTAACGATTGGGTCCTTGAGAAACCTAAAAGTAATTTATTTGTTTAAATAAGTCGTAGAAATGCCTTTATCAGAAATAGTTATGGAAAAGATTGATTTGATAAAAGGCGTTCCTAAAATAACAACATTTTTTAGATTTTTAACCAAAAGGAAAGAGGTTTTAATTTTTAAATCTTCCTTTTCAATTAATGCATCCGAAAGTTTGTAATTGACTCGAAGTTTAGAACCACTAGCGGTGCTAAGGCGTTCAAAGGTTTTCTCAAAATACTTAGTTGGAATTAATCCTTCTTGAATGCAGTTTGAATCTGCCCCTGTGTCAAACAGAGCTTCAGTTTCAAGGATAAAAGTTCCAACAATAATTTTGACCTTAATAAAAAACTTTTGGATTGTTAGTTGATTAATTAATTCAAAAATGTTTGGAGGAACTACAGGAATAACTAAATCATTTGGAGAATCATTATCAGAGGGTTGGTTATTCTGATCATGATTTTCCTCATCAGTATGATCACCAAATTGCAGAACAGACAGAATATTCTGATGAACATTTTGTTGTTCTTTAATAAGGCGAATTTCAGCTTTTAGTTGATTAACCTCATGCTGAAGATCCTATATGGTTACTGGTTTAACAATACTCTTTTCAAATTTCTTAAGGGTATTATTAAGATTAACCTTGTTAGTTGTTAACAAATTATTAGCTTTAGAAGATGAAGAAGAAGATGGTTCATTCAAAGATTGTTTGAGTTTTAATAAAAGACTTTTCTTCTCTTCAGGGTCCGAAATAGAATTAATCACCTCAAAAAGAAGATCTTGCTCCCAGGTTAGGACATTGATTTGGGAGGAAGAAGGACAGTCTTCATCAGTCGAAGATAGATCATCCTCTTGAATTTGATTCAGATTTTCTGAAGATTGATCCCCAGAAGTTTCTTTATAAGATTCATCTTCGGAGGAGGATTCTACTAAGAGCTAATTAATCTGTTCTTCAACAGCGGGTTCTAAGTTTAGATTCCTAAGCTTCTTCTTAAGCCTACAATACTGGCTTTTATGGCCGGGTTTACCACAAGTCCAGCAAACTACAGGCTTCTTAGGGATGTTGACCTTATCAAAGGGAGGTTTGGTCTAGAACTCTCTTCTAAGCTTCCTAGGAGGGGTTCCTGATTTGTGACGATGGTAAACAGACTTTCTAGGCTTCTATTTCTCTGTTTTATGGGTATGCTTCTTAGACTTCCTAGGCTTAGAACAAGGAAGGCCAAACTGTTCACAGAAATTTCCCAAATCTCTGCGCTCCCAAGCCTTCTCTTTGGCAAGCTGATGCTGAATCTTATCATCTTGACAAATCTTTAAGGCTACTTTCTGGATATAAGCAATAAGTTGTCCATAACTCAATTGCTTATAAGGGATCTCAGTATTAGGGTGTTGACTACGGATCTTATCCCTAACCTTATCCCCCAAGGATTTTGGAAAACCAGCGAGGAACTTTTCTTTCCAGAAAGCTTCTTGGTTGTCTTCACGAGTAAAAACTCTAGTAAGGAAGGTATCCTTATATCACCTAAAGTCAGCTAAAGTCTTACACCTAAGGTTGGAAAGTAGTTCGGCAGATCTGTCTTTCCAAAGATTGGAATCACCTATGAAATGCTGAACTATGGTAAAGATTAACTGGTTGACCGAATCAGGAATGGGTTTACCTTCTCTGAGAAGGATAGTGCCATCGTTCTCGATTTTGACAGCTTCCTAGATGACAATTTTATTATCCTCGGTTAAGTAATTGTCTCACCAGTCTTTTAGTTGTCCAGTAAAACCAGAAACTAAAATATTTACTATAACTGCTTCCGAACAGTTAAGGTTGGTATCATAGGCTGTGGAAACCATGGTCATCTACTGAAGGATGTTGAGGATTTGGTACTCGATTTTGCCATCTATATTCCATTCATAGACATGATTGGAATTAAAAGATCTAGATTGGTCCCTTTCCTCTAGAAGAAGATTAGGAGGGGTTGCCCTATTGTAATACAGTTTAGAAGGTTGTTTCCAATTGGGCTGGTTCCTAATGGGATTGATTTGGACAGATCTATCAGAGTCAGAGTTACCATTTTCTGACTCGGCTTGGTTGAGGACATTAATTTCCATATCTTTGTCCTTCTGGGATTCATGCCTAGATCTGGCTCTAGTAAGGGTTGGTTTGGAATGGGCTTCATGGGAGGATTGAGGAGTATCTTGAATTATAATGGAAGTTAATCCTTCAAGCTTTTCTCTAGACTCTTCTGAAGGCTGACTAGGGGGCTGGTTGAAAGCTTTGAGCTTGGCAAACTCTTTCTTAAGCTTATCAGTCATCCTAAAAGGTTTAAAGATTGGGGTTTGGATGGTTTTGGAGGAGGATGGACCGGCTTCTAGGCTAATGCTGGGTTTGTCTCTTAATTTTTCCCCAATGGTCTGGAGGTACTTGTTGGTATAGTTGGATTGTTCCATAAGATTCTTGATATCCTTGGCTGATATGGTTTCAGTCTCATCTTTAGACTTAAAAGGCGAGGCATAAATAGGGTCATGTTTTTCATTCTTGATGTTAGGAAGGATAAACTTGGTTGAAGGGGGGAACTCAGATCTAACAACCTGACCATCCTTAAGGTCATACCTGGTGATGACACTAATGGTGTTTGGTTCTAAGAAAGGGTAATCTATCTTATGGTAGGCAGCATAAGACTTAAACCAATCAAAGAAGCAGATCTGGGTTTGGACTAGGTTGAGGAAGGAATAATATTCTTTCCTAATCTGGGCTCTACTATCATCCCTATAATTGCTAAGAAACCACTCTCTTTGAGGCACTACTACAAAAGTAGCATACGAAGACGGACAATCGAAGACGGTTGTAAGAAAACCGTCTTAGAAGCCTGTGCGGTGGCATTTTCGTAATTAATTGGTTGTTTTCAAACACGGTTACAAAGAAACCGTCTTTGTTCAGTTAAGATGACGTCGGGCCTAATAAAAACCGTCTTTGTTGTATGTTATTCAAAGATGGTTTACTGATAACCGTCTTGGAATTAAACGTCCCTTTTTTTAAAACCCTAAAAATTACCTTGGTTCCTTTCTCTCTGTCCTCACTCGTGTGAGCGTCTATCCCAAAGAGACTGAGTGAGTACGGTTTCAAATTCCAGTCGGAAGAAATCGGAATCGGAAAAAATGGGAGGTGGCGGTGGCGATCACGGCCATGGACACGGACACGGTGATTCCAGGAACAAGGTTTGGAGTATGAGCGGTGGCCCTTACTGTCGCCCAAAGCACTGGAAGCGCAACACCGCCATTGCCATGTTCGGCGTCGTCCTCATCTGCATCCCCATCGCTATGAAATCCGCTGAACTCGAGGTACCTCTCTCTCTCTCTCTCACCGATTTGTTTCGTTTCATCGATGCAATTTGGAAAAGAGGATTTGATTTCGCTGTTTATATGTTGATGATTGATTGATTCATTGTATCTATTTGTAAACTGAAGGTTATACGAGGCTTATGGCGTTCTTTTTTGTTTATTAGTTTTGTTTGTTCCTTCCCAGTGTAAACCCTATGATAAATGGCTTGGCTTTTTATTTGAATTCAATTTTTTTCAAATGGTGTATACTTTTTTCTCCGATGTTATTGTTTGCTTCTATTGATTCTCGATTATGTTGCCTCAAGCTTGCAATGTCTCCATCATAGTTATCAATAGCGCAAATAGTGTTACTAGCTTCAAGAGTTAGATCTTCCATGGTTGCTTCAAGAGTTTCTTTTTCTGTTTTAAATTTAGTCAGTTCCTCTTGTACAGTGAGAAACTGAGCTTCCTGACTCTTGAGTGCAGCTTCAATTGATTCCCTCAATTTTTCCTCCTGCTGCAACTTGGACCTTGCAATTTCTAGCTCGGAAATTTTTTCTTGCATTTCTTCCTTTGTAGAGGCCAACAGATTTTGAAGTGCTAAAATGTCTTCCTTTACCTATGTTTCTGAAGTCTTTATCAGGTTTAATTCTTGGGTCAACTCGTCCACTAAAGAGTCCCGTGAAGACAGTCTTTTCTCAACTTCCAATAGCTGTGATTTTGAGAGTGTCAACTCCTCATGGATGGTAGAGAGTTCTATTGTTGTTGTTTTAAGTGCTTCTTCAACTTTTTGATTTTCAGCAATCTTATCATAAACTCCCTTCAATTCTTCCTTAAGGGATGACATCTCATCTTCCATTCATTTTGCAGTCAGCTTGGCTTCTTCAAGTAGTCTCTCAAATTCTAAGGCCTTCTTTCCCTCAGCTTCAGCTTCAGCCCATGGCTATATGTGTTTCTGATCCATAAAATGAGTTGCGGGCTGCAGTCAGTATAGGAGAATTAACCACAAAATGGAAACAACATATTCACAAATATAGATAGAATTGTGACCACATAAAATTTTCTACACTTATCTTCTTTCTTTTGTTAATTCTTCTTGGACTGGCACTTGTCTAGCAACCACGGTGTTCTCTGGCATTGTCTCAAGAGCAATGACGTGGAAGTGCTATCACTGAGGTATAATGGATTTTATTTATTTTTCCTTTTATTATTATTGGATTTCTATGTCTACTGTTTTCAAATGGAAAGAAAACGCATGTCTCTAGTATAAACTGCTCTAATGATGTGCCTAGCATGTTTGTTCCTCCAATAGGAATATAAATAACCTTAGCAATGTTTGTTTTGGGTAGCAAAACTATGATCCAGTTCTATATGCAGACTCCAAATTTGAGACTTGTTGTTTCTACATTGATTTATTTATTTATTTATTTATTTATTTATTTTATATTTAATTTGATATTTTGACTTCATTTATATCGGTTGGGTGCATTTTCATTCCCTTGTTTCTGAGGGTTCTGTTAAATGATGGGGGTACTCAAAAAGATAAATTAGGAACAATGGAAAATGTAGAAACTTACCATTTTAATTTTCGTAAGTTCTTTCCTACCCATGTGCCCCCTCCATCGGCATTGTGTGACAATTGAATCTTTCTTGAGCTTCTTATAATATGAAGCAGCTTTGTGGCACCGCCACCGAGCCTGCAATTTTTTGAGAATTTAAATATTGAATACTGATGACCCTTATCAATGCTCCTAATCATATATTAGTCAACTGTAACCTAAATAATGATGGAAGCTTTAGTCTATGTCCTAAATCTGAACTCTTTGAAGGAAGCAATTGCCCTTAAAGCTGTTTGCAAAGTAAGTACTGATGCTTGGAGTTTAATATAGGTATTCCTAGCTTCATATCTGCGCATGTTCTTTTGAATTTTCACAGCATAACATGCTCTATGTTGTCATTACCTTTCTCATGCCTGCAGGATGGCTCCTGAGGTCCTGCAACCAGCTGGAAGTGGCTATAATTCCAAGTCAGTCAGTCATTCATTCAGTTCTTCTTTTTAACTAACTCAAAACACATGATTGCTGGCAATGTGTTTTAGCATTAATGGCATGGCTAGTGTACTGTATTAGTTTCAATATTGTGTTGTTCTGCTTGGTTTTTAAATCCGTTCAATTGATTTAGGGTGTGTTTGGATAAGTAGTTTAATCGGATGAGAGCTTATTATATACTTGACTGTGAATTGTGAAGCTTGTCGAATTGAAATAAGCTGAAAAGAGCTTATTCTAATAAGCTTTTCCATCAAGTTTATTGAAACAAGTTGTTCAATAGACTGCAAAACCTTTTTTTTGTCTTTACTAGGATTGAATAATGGTATGGGCCAAGTTTATTGTTATTGCTGATGTGCATAAATGTTGACAGGGCTGATATTTGGTCTTTTGGGATTACGGCACTTGAGTTGGCTCATGGCCATGAACCATTTTAAAAATATCCTCCAATGAAGGTATTTACATCCAGTGCCTAGGTTGGTATAGTTGTAAGGACCTGATTGAATACAAAAAAGGAGTGCTTATTCTTTTTCATAGCTATGTTATGGTTCTTATATTTTTCTTTTATATATTAAACTAGATATAAATTTGGAGGAAAATTTTTCAATATTTATAAAATTATATCAACAATTTAATTAATTTTTTATATTATTTAAAAATAAAATTAGCTCAAATGTTCACAATATAAACTAATTAATTTCATTTAAAATTCAAACACACATGATTTAAAGACAAGAAAAATAATTATTAACCATTAATTATATAAAATAGAAAATGAAAAAAAAAATCCAAACGATCATGTCCTCATCATGTTTCCATTTTATAAAATTCTGAAAGAGGAATTTGACTTGGTATGAAGCAGAGTTTGTCTTATCTGTTGGGAAGTATACGGTGTTTAACTTATCCTCTGCTTCCACTTCCAAGAAATGAATGCAGGATTTGAGAATGAATTTATTCTCTTAAAGAACATATCAAGGTATGATATATGATATTATCTATCTTGTGATCCGAATATTGCAATTTACTTTGGCAATTAGCTAAAATGTGGAGAGAAAAAAACTATTCAGGGAAGGTAAAGAGGAATGGATACCATTGGACTCGATGATGCTGCTTCCCCCATACTTCATGAAGTTGCTGCTGCTCTTCATTCCTTGGGCATTTCAGTAGAACAGGTAAAAAGGTATAAAAGGACATGATCAACTGTAAATGAAGATATGATATGGCTGTGTATTATTTTCATTGAATGCTATTTTTATCTTCAATTGGTTTCACATAAATGAGACCAGATTAGGTTCGACTTTACTTTGAACCTAAACCTAATAATGACAACCTGTAACCAGAATAATAGTCATTACCAGGACACTACCAAAACAATACATTCTCAAAACTGAATGTAAGCATTGGAGAACCCAACACACATGAACAATTTGGGTTTAAGCATGACCAAGGTCCTTAAAAGGATTGTCCTCTTTAGCATGGTTGAAGACATGGCTTGTTACTTCTTTTCTAGTTGTCACATGCACTTTTTGAACTTATCTATTTTGTATTGTAGTTACATGCTGAGGCTGGAAAAGGTCAATTTGAGCTGGTTTTGAAATATACCATTTGTACTAAAGCTGCAGACAACTTAGTTTTCACCCGTGAAGTTGTTAAGGCAATTGCTAGAAAGCATGGCTTGCTGGCAACCTTTATTCCAAAGTAAGCGGCAATGTTTGTTATAGGTTTGATAATATGCTATCTGTGTAATTCAGATTTTTGAACCAAAGAGAATTAAATTCGCAATCATATACTGTCACTTTTCATGCATAATGACTTTTCTTTTAATCTCTCTCTGCCCCCTGCTTTCCTCACAATAGTTGTATCTGAGTATTTGACCAAAATCCAATTGATTCATATGGCTAAATTAATGCATCTGGAATGCAAAAATACAATGCTTGTGTTTCTTGATTCAGTAAAATAAGATGAAAATGATTATGCTATCATATCCTCTTAATTCAAAAAATAATCCTGTAAATTAAGATTAAACCCAATAAGTTGTGTTTATCTTATGCCCACCAAAAAAATATTGTTTGTCTTATCTCCCTTGTTATGATTACCAAAAATAAAAATGGGGTGTAACGTAAGAGTGAAATGAGATTGAGCAGTATGTAGAGTACAAGTGGACAGGTTGAAACAGCGGTTATATAAGAAAAACAAGGTACTAGAAAAGATACACTGCTGAGATTCACCTAGTTGATTTATTCCATCTTTAAGTTTGTTAAATACCCTTATAGCTACACCATCTATATGGTCTGGTTTATTTAAGTATCATCAAATCTACATGCCACCCTGTGTAACTTGTTGGAGGGGCACGTGTTGTGTTAATGCTCCTATTATGATTTTCTGCTTGCATTGCAAGTGATCTTCGACATTGACTCTCTAAACTTGTGTTCAATTTTTCATTGCCTTTGTTCTTCCTACACCTTATTCCTTGCCACTTAAGGCCATTTTGGATTAAAGGCTACCACCATTATTGTTCTATCTAACCTCTACAGTCTGTGGAGATGTGTAATACAGTGAAAATGAATTAATTTCTATCATAATACTTGCCATATTATGGTTTCTCCATTTAATTCTTAGTGATGCCTACTATTAATATAATTTCCTGCTGAGCTGCATTTACTTTGACAGGAAACTGCTGAAGAAAAAGAACAAAAAAGAAAGCATCAAAAGAAGATAGCATCTGAGAGATTGAGGATGAAGATAAAGGTACACAATGCATAATTATCATATACTAGATATATACTAGCATGCTATGAGGGTGTTTCGAACTTCTACATTGAGTATAAATAAAATAAAGATATCAAGAATTACAAAGGGTGCATGAGGTGAGAATGATAAATGTACGTGAATTATGTGACATGAACTTGCACATTATGTTGAATTAAATTTGAAAATTTTTAAGTAAAAATATCATATATACATACGTAGTTGCTGTAATTTAGAAATTTAAAGTTTAACATGGATACTAATAAGGAAAAGCACAAAATAGAAATACATTGGAATTGATTTATGAAGTTGCAGACAAAACCCATGCTTTAATGTCAGCTCCACGACTCACGGTTTAGATTTTGTATACTATAATATATTCTTGATAGTGTAGTTATTTTATTTAATTTTTACCCACAAGAACATAATATTCCAGTTTTTCGAGCTATTTTGTTATATTCTAGGTCACACGTTGATCAAAAGAACACATTTATTCTAGAGTTGCCTTCATTGTTCATTCTAATTGTGCATGCTTGAACTTTTAACTGGAGCAATGAAAAATTCTCAACATCATATAAAGGATGTAGGGAATAATTTTTAAGAAGAGAGAGCTATTAAATTCATCAATAGTAATTTAATTCTTAAGCCTAAATCATTTCTATTAAAGTAAGAAACTAAAACTGAACATGGAGTCTGCTTGATATGCATATTTTTATTTTTATGTTATTTAATTTATTTAAAAAATACAAATGGTATTTTTTTTTAAAAAGAGTAACCAAATAAATTATTTTACTTGCTAGCTTTAGAAATTATTCATGTGACATTATTTTATTTGTTTTACCCAACTAATTGAAGTTTTATGTACTCAACTTTTTTATTTATAAAAATAGCCTTGTTTTTATTTAATGTTTAAGAGTTTTTAAAATAATAAATTGATTATTGAAAAGAAAAACTATTCGTAAAAAAAAATTTAAACTAAGACGGTTATTTTGAAAAACCGTCTTAGATTAAATTTATTTTTTTTAAAAAAAAGATTATTTCTAAGACGGTTCTTCTGAAAACCGTCTTAGAATGTAACTATTCTAAGACGGTTTTACTTTTAAAACCGTCTTAGAATGGTGACATTCTAAGACGGTTATATCTTAAAATCGTCTTAAAATTGTGACATTCTAAGACGGTTCTGAAGCAACCGTCTTAGAATCCTTCCTACGAAAACGGTCCAATAACCGTCTTTGAAAGGTAAGATTTTCAAGGTCGCTCGCTACAAAGACGATTCAAGAACCGTCTTTGAATGGGTCAGACAACCGTCTTAAAAAAGTGTTTTTGTAGTAGTGATGAGTCATTTCCTCAGAGTCGAAATCTAGCTTAAGGGCTTCATAATCTATGCAGGTTTTATTAATCATGGATAACTTCATAATCTTGCATAGATGAAAAGGTTGGAGAAGGGATAGATCTAGACTTTTCCTCAAGATTCTCCTGCTGATAAACAGGTTGAGGAATAGAGGATGAGGTTTCTACACCCTGGAGCTTGATCCTGCTACTACTTCCACTAGGAGCAGTGTAACGCCTGGCCACTTGTAGGATCAACGACTGTCCCCACATACCAACACAAGACTTTTCAGTGTGCTTTGTCCTCACTCACACACTTCCTGAGAAACTTCCCAGGAGGTCACCCATCCCAGAATTGCTCCAAGTCAAGCACGCTTAACTGTGGAGTTCTTAAGTTATGGGCTACCGAAAAGTAGATGCACCTTGTTTGTATAGGTAGTACCTATTAAATCCTTTAAGTTATCCTCAACTGTACAGTCCCATACCTGCACAGTCTTTGGATCCCTCTCGTTCGGGTGTGTGTTCAATTCATTCATGTAACCCTTCCGCTGGAAGCCTGCCAGGAGCCGCTCCTTGTCCGTGCCTCATTGCACCGGCGATCACTCCCCGTCCTCGTCAGTGCCCGGGATGTCACAAGTAGCAGAAAAGGATTTCCTAGAGAAAACAGACCCAAACATTTCAGATCTAGAATCTCCAGTGAAAGAGGACCTAGCAGTGTTGAAGGAGTTGGACCTATTGAAGGTGATCTCTACCTTCCCAGAGTCATACTGCCTAACTGACTCAAAACTAGGTGTGGTTTGAGGTTTAGCTGGAGCAACTTTATCTAAGGCCCAAGTCTGAGGGAAATTGATGTCTTCCCACTTGATGACCTTAGGGATAACTACCTTGGCTTTGGTGGTGTCAATAAGGAACAAGGTGGTTTCTCCAGTTTTCCTGGGTTTGAGGACTCTGGATACACATAAGTTCATTACCTTGTATTGAACTCGATAGATGATATTGACAGGGATAGATCCAACCTTCATATCAAGGCCATGAAGCTGGATGTCTAAGGTCAAAACATCTAAGATGTTGGCATCCTCAAGGCTGACAGTCCTATCAGGATAACAGTTGAAGTAGATGGGTCCATTACTAAGGCTAGTTTCTACAGTGCCTAAGATGGAGTCAGTAAACTGGTTGTGACGGGAGTCTCTTAAACACAAAAGAATTGAGGTGTTTAATCCTTCGATCCCTAAAGGTTTAGCAGCAACTTGGACACATCCAATATGCAAAAAATGATAATTTTGTTTATGTTGTTTTAAAGAATTGTTTGAAAGCAGCTTTATCTCGTCAAAATCAGTTTTAAGGCGGATATTGGTTTCAACGGTCCGAATAATAAAATCAGATTTTCGGAAATATCGGCCGTCAGGTTTGTAAAGCTCATTATCTGGAATTCTGGGTATCTTCCAGTCTTCCAGATCCTGATTAATATCTTCAAAAGAAACTTCTTCTTTGAAAATATTACGGTTTGAGTTGGTTAAAGCGTTATCGGCTTGAGAAGGGTCAAAAGAGGAGGAGGAAGGTTGTAAAGATTTGAAAGAAAGGCGAGAGGAGAAAGAGCGAAAAAGAGAAGACATGGAAGAAAAATCATAAAATAGTCCCCTGATATCATCGCCATCTTTTGGTTCTATAAAAACATAAAGATAGATCCAAGTTAAATTTTACCTACTGAGCTATATTCCAGACTTTTTTTTTTTTAATCTTTTATTTCTTAACTAAAGCCAATGAATTTCATACAAAGGTTCAGATATGTCGTTCCAATAATTTGTAGGATTTACTGCCCTAATCTCAGCGGGACTTACTACCCCAGCAACAGCAGATCAGAACATTCTCTGTGTATCATGCTAACCAGTTAAGACATAAAAGCATTTATACCATGTACAAAAGCACTAAAGGAAAATAAACATTCTGTCTGGATAATAGTTCAGAGAGGTAGAAGACAACTCAGATCTAGCCATATATTCCTACTTCCCCATCAGGCTCTGATATCATATGGGGTGGAAGCGAGGACTAGGGAAGAGAAATCTTTTATTAAAACTCAAACAATCTTTGAATGAATCATCTTCTTCATGTAGATCCAATAATGATTCATCGCAATAAAAGTGGATTGTGAAGTCATGTATATAAACTTTATAAAGTTTAAAATATGTTATCAAATTCAGAATAAAAAGAGTAATTGATCAAATTTTATTTTATAAACTTAATTAATTATATAATAATATTTCCTTTCTAATTTATTCCATTCTCATTGTGTTATAATTTATATGATTAATCAAATATTTTGCTAAAGAAATAAATTTATACTGGCATTAATTGTACTTGTGTTGAATTTATAATATACAATTTTTTTTACATTATTATATTATAAAGTTTTTCAATTATATCAGACTATATAAGCATCATAATTATATTAATTACTATAATTATATAGGTTATATAATTATATGTTCTAATGCACGGAAAATATGTAAAGAAAAGAAACAAAAGAAGGTCTCAACAAACAAAGAGAACTGTATATCACTATATTGGGTACTAGCGACGGAAGTGAATAACTGACAAAATTTATATTCACATGAACAGTGTGGATTCTGAGGGTTCCAGCGACCGAAATGATGGCAACACTGCAGGGGTGAGAACTTTCTCACTATTAACATTTTTATGTTGTTTATGTGCACTAGCATTCTATTTTATTGAAAATGATCTGATAAATTGAAGCACTAAATTATGTTATTTGCTAATTTTATGCTCAGGCTAATCAAACAAAAAGGAAAAGAAGCCGAGAAGGAACACTGATATGCTCATAGCATATAGTGCTTTCCAAGCCAATAGAAGCAAGGAATCAATCATAATTCGTCGATAATTGTCCATAAATGTTAGAAACTTTGATTATTCCTTTGCTACCATATTCTCAGCTAATTTGTGCACTTTTATAGCAGGAATCCAACAAAACAAGCTGGTTTAAGAAAAGCTATGGCACCACCAGCGTGAGTTCCACGCCTTCAGCACCAATTACACATTTTCCACTGCCATCCCACACCATCAGCGTGAGTATGGCGCTACCAGCGCCACAAGTGAATAAAAACAGGACAATTGCATCTGGAAGCTGGCACTATCAGCATGAAATCCACGCCATCAGCGTAGGACTTCACTGTCTGTGTATTCTTAAAAGCTGCTAAGGGCAAACTTGGAGTTTCACCTCCCCAAGTATAAATACTTAAACCCACAGCTGAGAAAAGGGACTTTAGCACGAAATTTCAATAGACAAAGTGAGAGAAAGGCTTGGAGAGCTTAGCTAGGGTTTGGGAGTTGAAGGGCCAAGTGGAGCTTCTTTCCATCCTTCTTCTTCCTTGTTCTGCAGCTAGGCATGCTTCTTTTTGTTACCTCATTGCCAACCATGAATAGGTTTGGCTAGTTTTAATTTGTGGCTAGGGCCAAGCACTTGATGTAAACTTCCATTAGAATGTATTGAATGCTATTATTCATTTATCAAAAGTTATTTTACTGCACTTTGCTTGAATGGTTTATATCTCTTTCTTAGACTTGATCAATCTAATGAAGGATTAAGAGCTAGAGTTCACAATAGGAATATTGGGGTTCTAGTCTTGGAACTAAGTGAAGTAACTGGCTTTACATTACCTAGGAATAGGAATGTATGTTTGCAGCTTATTCAAAGTGTTGCTTAATGCTTAACCCTAAGAAGGTTGCTAAGGGATTAGGACTTTCAAGTGGGTTAAAGAGTTATTTCACTAAGGAATTGGAGAGTAACTAATATGTGATGAAACACAACCGCTGAGTAACTTGGATAATTGAGTGTAGTAAGCAATACGAATTCATTGGAAGGAATCATCGAGTGTGGGTGCCCTGGCTACGCTTTCTCTTATATTGTCACAAATTTAGCTTATTTGTTTATAGCCAATAGTTATGGTTTAATTCTTGTCTTTACCTTTACTTATTCCAACACATAAATCATACTTTTACCAAACATTTATTTGTCCAACTTTTAGATATAAGTTATAATGCAATCAGTGCACTAATCCTCGTGGGAACGATATCTTTCTTTATCACTTTATTACTTGAAAGGAACAGTATACTTGTCGATTTCGCAACAAACACCGATCATTGGTATGACTCTTATTCATTGTGGCATCTTGATGAACAAATGAGTTGTGTTGGATTATAGTTATACTTTTGGTGTCATCATTGTGCAATGATGTCAACTTGATCATTGAGTATGGTACTATGGTGTTGATAAGTTGATATTATCCTCTTACTTATGCACAGTTACTGAAGTTACCCAAGTTTCAACTTTATGATTAGTTTGACAAATGTGATACTTGTATGGGCTATTTACCTGGTTTTCAAACTTAATACAGTCAAGCTTTTGGTGTTCTTTGTATGCAATTATTAAGAAAATGTCATGCTTGCATGCAAAATGTGATATTCAAAAATAACATTTTGTAAGATAGTTCTAAGACGGTTTTTTGAAAGAACCATCTTAGAATTGTCAATTTTTTAACATTTTTAAAAAAAAAAAAAAAAACACATTCTTGTTGCACTCTTCTCTTTCTAAATGCTTACTTGAAAACCATGCGTTTGATTGCCTGGTTACAAAGTTTGGCCAACATTGTTCTTTGCTCTTGTTAAGGGGCCAACATGGAATGTTCGTCACATGTTTCAGGGCTTCACACCATGTTTGTTGTTGGAAACATTCTCACAAGCCGTATCTCTAAGAAACTACTACATGCTATTAAAAATTGCATGACTCATCCACTTCAATTAATAATTGTGATATTCCTGACATTTGTTTTAAGTAAGGAATTACTAAAGCTTGATGGTTCAGGAAAGAATTTAGGGAAACTGGCAGAATCTAACTTTTCTAAATGAGAGGGCCAATAATCTTCAAAGTGGATATATAAAAGCTCCATTTTCTTCTGTAGATATGAAATTATCTTTCTTCGTCAGTTCGAATATCAATATAACAGCGGGACAAACTTACATAGATAGTCTCCACCAGGTAACAGTTATTTATATTTCAAACCTTTGCTATCATAAAATTTTCATACTGCCACGATCTATTTAATTTCAGTTATACTTCCACACACACCACAAAAGCATAAAGTTTGTTTGTCACTTATTATCATCACCCTTTGAGTTACAATTTCTTTTTTGTTTGAAAATTGTTAAAAATCCCCAGTACAGTTATTTAAATTATGAATATGTGGATTCAATATTCCATATAATGTAATCTGTTCCTTTTTTATTTATTTATTCCCTAGTCGTCCTTACAAAGCTTATTAATTGTCCCTTAAAAAATTTGTTACAACATGAAACATTTAAATTTTCAACTAATATATGAGACTTATTTACATCACCAAATTGCATTATATCTTGAGGAAGAGATACATTCAACCACACGAAAGTTTGCAAATAAACTGGGTACGTATCATCACCATCAAGTACGTGGATTAACGGGTTTGAGATTATTTCAACTTAACTAAAGGTCTTTGGGTTTCTAGTCTTGGGTACGCGCGCACGCACTTGTGTTAAATACTTTGGAAAGAGCTTTGTTGACTCAACAGAATTGTCTCCACTCTCCAGTCAAGAACAGAGGTATGCTAGAGTTGCCCCTAAATTTTTGTAATTAATTTTTTTACATGAATGGTATTTTAAATTTTAAAGAACTATTTTTATTTAGTAGGTCTAGTTTCAAAGAGAATATTATTTAAGTATTTTTTAACATAACGATGTATATTTTTAGATAAATATTTTATTTTATTTTTATTGTCTTAAATGCATAGAGAGATAATTGTATTTTTTTTATAGACAAAATATTTGAACTTCATTTTTTCCTTTTCAATAAGAGAAATGATACTTGTAAGTTGTATAATTGTACAATAAAATATACAATTAAGAAAAAGAAAGAAAGAGAAATTTAAATTTGAACTCTAATAAAGAATAGAGTGGAGGAGAGAGATAGTGAGATAGACACAATATATAATTACAAAGAGGGGGCAAACTATTGGCAAACAGTGAATTCATTATTATTTGAGAACAACAGAATTAAATATATTTAATTTTTACTTTCTCTAGTTATTTAGTTTTCTCAAATAATAATGAATTCATGTTCCTATTGGCGAACAAAAATTTTATGAATTCAATTTTTATACATTTTATATATATATATATATATATATATATATATATTCTATTAATTAATTAGAAATTATTGTATATGATTTTTAAAATAATTATTACAGAAGATATCGATCTTATCATATACGACCACGTACTTATTATTGAATAACAGAAGAAAAAAACATCCATTGTGTTATTCTATTTTAATTAAATTCAAATTGTACTATGTCAAAATAGTGCTAGTTAATAGTTCTTAATACTAGTATAAGCTTTGATTATTAAGAATAAAAGTACACTTGAGAATTTAATAAGATACAAATGGTGAATTGCGTTAAAAAATATTTGACTACTTTTGATTTTAGCTATAAGACAAATAAAAATCATGATTAATTTTGACTTGAAATCACTTTTAAACCATTTTTCATTGATCAAAAGTATTTGAATAAATTACACAAATATCTCGTGAAATTTTAAAAAAATTACACACATCTCGATGATCTCATCTCTTGTTTATTTTTAAACATTACTTCACTTTCTCCTTTCCTTTAAATGCCGTCAATAAAACGCTACAATTAACTTGAAAAGACTAGAAAGTCCCCTTTCTTTTATGTGAGAATCCCTCCTTCAAAGCTGAATCTTCTTCCCCGCTTTCCCTCATTCACCTAATTAATTTCATTTTGAGGAACACCAACAATAATTTACTCTCATTCAAACGGTACCATACCCATCATATATGGAAAACTCGCACTCACGCCCTCGACGACAGCGGCAGGAGAGGAGCGAGTAAGATGGGAGCCTCCGTCGGTGCTAGCAATGCCTATTGTACGGGTTTAAACTTGTTTTGCGAATGGAAAGGGGTTTAGGGAGTGATGGGGAAGGAGAATGATGCAGATACTGGTTGTCAGATTTTTGCGGCGACGGTTTTGGTGATGGGTTTGAACTGGGCTTTACGGTGATGTGCGGAGATGATTTGTCGCTTAGTAGATGAAGTCCGTCAAAACTTTTCAACGTTTTATCTTCAATTATTATTTGGCACCATTTTGTTCTTGTGACACGAATAATTTTTGCACCCATGATTTTTCAGGATATGTGAAAACAGCCCAATTTTACCGGGAAAAAAAAATAAAATATAGTAATTTAAAAAAAATATATGAAAATATTGTAGTTTTAAAACTAATTACGCATCTATTACAGTCATTCACGTTGGCCCAGGACGTGACTAATCACGTTGACCCAGGACGCGACCCAGGTCCATTCACGCCCACCCACGACGTGACGTGTCATTTTGCGGCACAATGCGTAGAAATTTTGGAAGACCATAATTTTTGACTGGGATGTCCGATTGAGGCGAAATCGGTGGTCATGCGATCGTAATTGAGAGGAGATGCCGCTAGCATGTTCCCAAAGGTGACTTGGCCAAAATTTTTTTCCAAAAGAGGCCTCTAAGTGCCTCAAAATTACGATTTAATATTCAGACACCCAAAAAATTTCTTGTTTTCTAATTTTTTATTTATTCAATTAGTGAATTGCATGCTATTTGTTATTTTTCTAATTACTTCTCTTAATTTCGAGCATTTCGACATAAAATACGCCTCCATCGAACATTCTTATCAAAATTTATGATTATTCAATTTTTGGTATAAATTATATTGTAGATTTTTAAACAATTTCGGTTTAAAAAATTAAAAAATGACAGTATTGTAGTCGCAACACTAATTTAAACAGTTGAACAAAATTATACTGTAAAATTGGTTATGCATATAACTTTGAATAGTCATAATTTTTCATAAAAATATCCGATGGAGGCGTATTTTATATTGAAATATTCGAAATTAAGAGAAGTAATTAGAAAAATAACAAATAGCATACAATTCACTAATTGAATAAATAAAAAATTAGAAAACAAGAAATTTTTAGGGTGTCCGAATATTAAATCGCAATTTTGAGGCACTTAGAGGCCTCTTTTGAGAAAAAATTTTGGCCAAGTCCCCTTTGGGAAGTTATTGGCGGCATCTCCTCTCAATTACGGTTGCGTGACCACCGATTTCGCCTCAATTGGACATTCTAGTCAAAAGTTATGGCCTTCTAAAGTTTCTACGCATCGTGCCGCAAAATGACGTGTGTCAAATGACACGTGTCAGCACCTGGTGAGTCACGTCGTGGGTGGGCGTGAATGGGCTTGGGTCGCGTCCTGGGTCGACGTGATTAATCACGTCCTGGACTGACGTGAATGACTGCAATAGATGCGTAATTAGTTTTAAAATTACAATATTTTCGTATTTTTTTTTAAATTGCTATATTTTAATTTTTTGCCCAATTTTACCATTCCTATGGAGAGAAGCCCAATTTCAAAAAAATTCAAAATGAAATTCAAGCTTTAACTGACACCAAACTCTGGAGAGGACAATGTAAGGTTTAGTAAACAATTAGGGAGATTTTGGTACGTTTTTAAAATGGAATGAAGGTCTTCATAATTTGTTTAAACTTTAGAAGAGGTTCGTGTATTTTATTCAAAATATTTTCATAGAATACAAACAAGCCTTAACCAATTAAAAACTTAAGCCATCATTTATCTAGAGAATTGAGACCTCGTACAAACTTAAACTAACATCTAACCATACTAAATTTCATTGAAATGACTCTATGGAGGTATTTAATTATGATTGTTTTAGAAATTGATATTTATGTTTTTTTAATATTAATGAATTACATAAAAAATTACTGCAATCAATAAATTTATAAACTAACTTATTTGACTTTCAAAAAGTATATTTTAAAATTTAAAAATGTTACATATATTAATCTTTATCTTTATCAACTAATTGTCAAGACCATTGAATATTATATTCAAGTGTTTTCACAATATATACTTTTTGTTCATCCTTGGATTCCAATCTTTATCCTTGGAATTTAATTTACCAATAAGATAGACTTTATTATTCGATATTTCTTTTAAATCATAAGTTCGTGTTTAGAACACATTCATGAGTGTTCATGTATATATGTAAACAAATATTTGAGTAAATTAAACTTCTACCAAGGTACTTCCTAAACACGGTTACAGCTTTTCAATTTAGAAGCACCTTAGACTTCCCTTGTATTTTTTTTTCAAGTAATAGGCTCATACAAATGCTTGTAGTTAAATGAGAAATAGGTAATTAAATCAGAAATATTGTTTCGGTTAAAAAGTAAAAACTAAAAACTAAAAACTAAAAAGGGAAGAGAGGTCGAGAGAGAGGAGGTTTAAGGTGGAGATTATATATATTTATTAAACTTAAATATGTTTTTAGTTCCTCAAACATGATAGTCCCCAAAATTTAATATTATTTTTTTAGTCCTTCAAATTTGTAAAATACATTTTTTTGTCTCTCTCAATATATCTATCAAATAGGGATATTTAATTTACAATTCATGACAACTTTTCATCATTAGAATTTAATTTTAAAATTACAAAATTAAATTTGTGATCTAAAATTGTCATAAATTATGAATTTATTATTACCTGTTTGGCACTCACCATTGGCATATGCGAATAGGGAATAAAAAAAAGTATTTTTCAAATTTAAGAGACTAAATAAATAAACAAACTTTAATTTGAGGACTAAAAAAGTTATAATCCTAATTTGAAGGACTAAAATCATATTTTAGTGTATTTATCCAAATTCCTATAGACAAATGTTAGAAAAATACTCTCTCACATACTATTTTGAAGACACTTTCTCTTATCGATTAAAATTTATTAAAAATGACAATTTTGTGGGTTCAACATCATATTTAATATTTTTCTTTTTTAATTTTATAATTTTTAATAATTTTTAATAAATTAAAAAGTGTGTATTTGGAGTGTGTTCCTAGCTCACATGATTCCTGGATTATTTTAGCGGCTTATAAAATAAAGAGTTTGAGATAACTCACAATTTTTATGTCTAATGATTTCTAATTCTTTATCACAACTTTGGAATAATAAAAAAAAAGACAAAATGTTCTCTAAAAATAATTAAAAATATAAAATGAGGACTTGTGGTAAAAGTCTTTATTAACAACCAACGGAGGAAATGTTAGTTATAGCTCAGGACACATGACTAAAAGTGACCCAAAAAAATCAAATAGCTATAGTATAAGAAGGGAAAATTTTCAATTTCCTTTGACGACAGCTTCATCTTATTAACTTTTTTAAACTCCTTAAATTCTTAAATTTTAACCTTTTTAAGCATTAAAACTAAAAAAATTTCAATTTCTAAAAAAAATGTTAATTTCAAGCAATATCTTATATTTGTATGTATTTATGAATTGAGAAAATATTTTGTAACTAATAAATATATTATTTTAATGCAACTGTGTGTTTATTTTTTATGAAATATATATTTATCATATTTATACATAAAAGGTCATCGTCTATTGTTTTATTATGGACTCATAAAATGTCAAAACCCTAATTAGATTATGTCTAAAGACACTGACCATTAAAAAAATTTATCAAAAATGTTATTATTGCACTTTAATTTCTTGTGATTTTCAAGACAAATGATCTTCACATCGTTTAATTAAAAAATTTATTGATTTCTTAATTAGTACTTTTAGCGCTCTCTCTCTAATTAGTCTCTTAATTAATTATTAGACACAATGTGATTTCTGTTGTTTTATATATTCTTTTATCTCCTCATGATAAGAAGCTAATGAAATTAAGAGCCACTATTTCAGCGTGCTCTAAAAGCACATCAGAGTTTCATTTGAAGTAAAAAAATCAAACATACCAACAAGCAACTTCAATATTGTCATATTCTTGCTGCTCCATATTCAACATCTATATGGAATCTTCTAGTTCAATATTATTAAACCTGATTGATAATCTAAGAAGGAATGTGTTCAGCCAAGAGGAGGTCGTCTCTAACATGAGATTCATGCAAAAGATTGATATGCTAGAGCGGATTGGCTTCGCCGACCAGAAGGTGGATAACATATTGGTGAGAATTTATCACTTTTTTAAAAAATTATTGAATTTATAAATAAAAAAAAAACTTTAGTGAAAATATTTTTTCTTAAATCCTGAGGTCCTTAATTTTTTTTCTTGACTGCGAGGTCCTTAAATTTTAGCAGCATTTCTTAATTATATTAATTTTTCCATCACTAATTTCAATTTTCCTACTAAATTAATCTCTATGTGCGTTTAGAAAGAGTATAACCATTTTTTCTCATGGATAAATGTTAGTTTGTTAGTGTTGTTAGAAAGAGTATATTTATTAATTTATGCATTCTAAAAAAGATACATAACTTATAGTCATAGCATACAATTAATGATAATTTTCCAATGTTTTTGTGTGGCTATATACGGAATTTCAAATAGACTAATACTTCTTGAATGCATACACTAGCATATTCTTAAAAAATGACACTGATTAATTTATAGTGACGAATTATTTCTATTTATTTGTTATATTAAAATTCTAAGATAGCATATGCTATTATTTTATTGATTAAGACCATATAAAAAGAAAGAAACTATATGAAAGGTCAAATAATAAATAAGAGATATAAATGGCATAGTATGTATTTTTATATCTTCAATTAAAATATAAAATTATTTATATATATTTAGATTTATATTTTTATGCAATGTCTTTGTGTATCATGACAATAGTAATAATTTTAATTAAGGAAATAAGGAATGATATTAACGTTTAATAAAAACAAAAATATTAATAATATTTCTTAAAATTAGAGTGTTATTGCATGAACATATTAATTTGCGCGCCTTTTACAGGACTCTTGATACATTTAAAGTTATTATGTAAAGATGATACAATAATATCATCTTTTTTATATAAAAAATGTTAACTGAAGAGAAGGATTACATAAAAGAAAGGTGAAAAACTAATGAATTCGTTCTTTAATTAAGGATAATTCCACAAATAATCTTAGAATAATTTTTATGGAGTAAAGCATATCCAATTATACATATAAAATTTCACACATAATGTTTTAATTAAGCGTATAGTTAAAATTTTAAATTTATTTGGTAACACAATTAAATTAATAGAAGTTCAATTGCTTCTGTTCTTATGAAAAATGAAAATTTGCTACTTCAATTACATTACTAGAAAAATATGTTTTTACGGATTTTCGTGCAGAAAGTTTCCACAAAATGTTTTTGTAAATTTTGTAACAATATTTATTACATGATTGCATTTTGTGAATAAAATTTTGTAGAAAATTTCTCAGAAGTTTTTTGTTTCCTACAAGTTTTCTTGTGGATATAATTCTGCAAAAGAAATTACAGAAAATATTATAGGAAATTTCATGGAAATTTTGTTATTAATTTCCTACAAATTTTTCTAGGATTTTTTTGGCAGTAAAATACTTGCAATTTTTTTCATATGAAATAGTTTTGTTGTGTATCTACCTTATATACATAATAGAAATAAGTTTTTGTTGTTATCTAATTAAAATATACAACTAAAACACTTTTTTTATGTGTATATGAATTAGATAGAAAACATAAAATACAAAATAATACAACTGAAGTTAAGTATCATAAAAGTGTGATTGTCATTCAGTACATGACATATATCATCATTGTTCGTGCACATGTACCTACACACACAGACACTTATTGGACAAGCATTAGAGTTACTCTTGAACTAGACTCTGCGTGCCTACTTGTATGGAGTTCCATAGGTACTCTTAGAAGGCTTGTCAAAAAATCTTCCTCTAATGGAGGTATATATGTATGAATGGGAAATGCGATGGATCCAATGAATGTATGTCCATCACAATAAAAATGAATTAGAAATCAAATAAAGTTGATAATTGATATTTTCTAATAAAAAATTTAACATTTTTTACTCCATAGTTAATATTCTAAAAACATTTATTATTATTCTTTTAATTTACTTTATATTTGATTTTGATTTTGATTTTCTCTTTTTCCTTACATAGTACTTATTCGTTATTTACATCTCAATAATGTTAAGAAGAATTGTCTTAGAACAATAATTGTCTTGGATGGTACAGGTGACATCCAATCAACTTGAAGAAGTCAAAGAAACCACAATTGCAATCAAATTTATCGAATTAAATAAAGTGCATCTTGAAGACTTACCCAGTCTAAGGAGTTTTTCCGCGGGAGATGACATTATTGATTTGTCATTCTTGGAGGATGTGGTTGTGAACCATTGCCCCAACGTAAAGAAGTTTGGTTTGGGAAAAATACAAAGGTCACAATTAAAATCAGTCATTGTAGATAATCAATTACATGGCATTGATATAAAGATTGCCCATCTTTTTGAAACACCGGTTAGTTCTCTCTCAAAACACTATTTGTCAAAATATTAATGTTTTAAGTTTAATCACTCTCTTATCTTCTTTAATTGGAACTACATATAATTTCCAATTCCTATCTTTTTTTAGACATTACTTGAGTATATCTGTTTTGAAATTAAGCGAAATTTTGTTTCATTATTAATGCTTTTCTACCAAAAATCTTTAAGTTTTCATTTTCTGCTTAAAGTCATCATAAAATTTAAATTCATTAAAGTTTTTAAAAACATTTTTCCTCTCAAAAATTTTCTTTTTCAAATCTTATTTTACAACTTACAAAATCCTTCAAATTTTATTAAATCCTATGTTTAAATGATATCCACTTGAATTGCACAAAATGGTAACAAGAGTGAAAAAATGTTACAGGATGAATTTTCAACGGTTACAGAGTACAATATTGGTGACAATGAGGAATTAGGAAAGGCATTAAATAACCTTCAACCTTCGCATTTCACCAACCTACTACTTTTCAGGGCCCAAAATTGTGACAGAAGGTTGATTAAATTTCTGTCTATTTTGGTAAAGAGGTCAACCAAGCTTGAAGCTATCAGCATTGAGCAGTGCAATACCTTAGAATATTTGTTTGAAGTTCATGATCTTATTCGTGATGATGCAAAACTACACGGAGATGGTAAATACTTACCACAGGTAAAGGAATTAAAATTAACAAAATTATATCTGCTGGAACGGATATGGAGCATCGATCCAACAGGAACTTTTGGCCTAAAAAATCTGCAAATGATACACATCAAAAGTTGCCCCTCTTTGGAATATCTAATTGTTTCACCTGGAGCTGAGAAGCTTCACCAACTAAATGAATTAAAGTTAGAGGCATGTGCGATGTTAAGGGAAATAGTTTACACTTGTCCTACAAAGACAACAACAATTAAGTTCCCAGCACTGAGCAAGGTGGAGCTCAAGTCTCTCACAAGGCTGACATGTTTCTATGGCTCTCATTTAGAATTCCCAAGTCTGAAAATTTTAATGATAGAAAAATGTCCTGAGTTAAAAGAATTCACAACCGGGTTTGCAACTTCAGATTCAACTGACACAACTGACGGGAAGTCTTTCTTTGAGTTAAATGAACTCAAGTTAGATAGTTGCGACGAGTTGGTTGTTGTCATGTCCTCTGAGACATTACAAGAGTTAGGGAATTTGAAGAAACTCTCTGTGAGTCATTGTAATGACTTGGAAAGGATATTCAAGATTCGTGGGGAAATATTGTTATGAAACTTAAATCAGCAGTTTTTCTTTCCAGAATAAATGGTAATTAGGAATAAATAGCGTAACAGAAGACAAGCCATTCAATGGCAATTATGTTTTTGATATCAGAAATTCACTCGTTGTGAATTTCACAGGCCCTCTCTCTGTCTCACACACACTGGTGCACTCACACAAACACAAACACACAAATTTACTGGGGCGGAAACTCTCTAATATTATTGATAATAGTCTGTCAAAGCCACACAGAGCTCTTTACATAATGTGCTATTTATAAGCACCAAAACCCTAATACAATTCAAATTCAAATCTAAACAATATCTTTGATAATATCTTTCTATATTATCTTTCTCCATATCTTATCTTTTCTCATATCTATTTCTACCCATATCTTCTCTTATATCTTTCTCATATTTAAAATTCAAACTTCCTAACTAACTATTTATTTAAACGTTTATCCTAACAGTTTTAATTTATGGAGAGGCAAACATTCTGCCTATAAATTGCTGTAATTTGCATTTGTAAAATACAACAAGAGAAGCTATCAACAGAGAGTAATAGAAAAAGTGCTTTTCTATATATATTTCTTGTTGTCAAATTGGTATCCAGAGCTATCAAGAGAGAAGGCTGCGGTGTGCGCTAGCCAATAGAGAGAGAGAGGGAAGCTCTGTGAGGTGTGAGTTGAGTGTAAACACTTGAAGAAAAATGGCAAGTCTGACCGGTGGCATCCCGTTACCCAAATTGACGAAAGGCACCAACTATGATAACTGGAAGGTGCAGATGAAGGCTCTTCTCGGCTCCCAAGATAACTGGGACGTGGTCGAGAATGGATATGAGGAACCGGCGAGTACAGATGGATATTCAAATGCCCAAATGAACGCATTGAAAGCCATCCGAGCTAAGGACAAGGCGGCTCTGTATCTGCTATACCGAGCTGTTGATGAGTCCGGCTTTGAGAAGATAGCAAATGCAAAATCTTCCAAAGATGCATGGGATATACTCGAAAAAACAAATAAAGGAGACGAACGTGTGAAGCAAGTCCGACTTCAAACCCTTAGAGGCGAGTTGGAAAACATGAGGATGAAGGAGTCTGAAAGCGTGTCCGAGTTCATTACTCGGGTGGAGGCCGTGGTAAACAAGTTGAGTCAGAATGGCGAGTCTCTCTCGACAAACCGAGTTGTTGAAAAGATTCTGAGATCATTGACAGATGATTTCGAGAATATCGTATGCGCAATAGAGGAGTCCAAGGATCTATCATCGCTCACCCTTCAAGAGCTTGCTGGGTCCCTGGAAGCGCACGAGCAGAGAAAGAAAAACAAGAAGGCGGAGTCCCTTGAACAGGCTCTCCAGGCGAAGGCGACAATAAAAGAGGAGAAAGTGCTTTATACTCAAAATACCAGAGGCAAAATAAAAGGTAGAGGCCGAGGAAGAGGAGGCCGAGGAAGTGAACAAGTCGGCCAACAGAATTGGCGTGGCCGAGGAAGTGAACAAGTCGGCCAACAGAATTGGCGTGGCCGAGGTCAGGTTCGGACCGACCAAACAAACACACACAATTTTGAATGCTATAATTGTGGGAGGTATGGGCATATAGCCAAGGATTGTTACTCGGTAAAATGCTACAACTGTGGAAAGTTGGGTCATATTTCCAAAGATTGTAGGTTTGAAAAGAAAAAGGAGGAACCAACAAACTTCCTTGCCGAGAAAGAAGATGAAGGATTGCTGCTGGCGACAAACATTCCGGAAACCGAGCCGAGATGTTCTAATAACTCGGTTTGGTACTTGGACACCGGCGCGAGTAACCACATGTGTGGTGACGAGAGTTTATTTAAAATACTTTCAAAGGAGGAGTCCGGATCGGTTTCTTTCGGTGATGCTTCGAAAGTGATCGTCAAAGGCCGAGGAACGATCTGGTATCAACAGCAAAATGGGCGAATAGGAGAGATCAAAGATGTATACTACGTACCTGATCTCAAAAGCAACATTCTGAGCATGGGACAGATAATGGAGAAGGGGTATTCGGTTCTGATGAAGGACCGAGAATTACAACTGAAGGATAAATCCGGGAGGCTCGTTGCCCGGGTAGAAATGAAGAAAAATCGCATGTACAAACTTGAGCTGAAAATAGTTCAAGATCATTGCATGAACCTGGATATGGAAGATGAGGCCATGAAGTGGCATTTTCGGTTTGGTCATCTTCATTTTGGTGGATTGACCGAGCTGGTGAAAAAGGAGATGGTGCTCGGACTACCCAAAATGGAGTTCGGCAAGAGGTTCTGTGAAGAATGTGTGATCGGGAAGCAAACGAGGACTTCTTTCCCGAGGAGGTCGGAATACCGAGCAAAGGAGCAACTCGGCCTAATCCATACCGATGTGTGTGGGCCAATAACTCCAGAATCATTCAGTGGTAAGAGATACTTCGTCTCTTTCATTGATGATTTCTCGAGAAAGACGTGGGTTTACTTTCTGAAGGAGAAGTCAAAAGTGTTTGAAACCTTCAAGAAATTCAAAATGATGGTGGAGAAAGAAACGAACAGACACATCAAAGCAGTCCGATCTGACAGAGGAGGCGAGTTCACTTCTGCCGAGTTCAACAAATACTGCGAAGAACATGGGATCAAGCATTTCTTGACTGCCCCATATACTCCTCAGCAAAACGGAGTAGCAGAACGAAAGAACCGAACTATTCTCGATATGGTTCGATCTATGTTGAAAGGAAAGAACATGCCGAAGAAGTTTTGGGCAGAGGCCGTGCAGTGTGCAGTCTATGTGCAAAACAGATGTCCACATGTAAAGCTAGGCGAGAAGACACCTCAGGAGATGTGGAGTGGTATGAAGCCTACTGTCTCTCATTTAAAGGTGTTCGGTAGCGTGGCCTATGGGCTAGTACCGAGTCAACACAGGACAAAATTAGAAGATCGGAGCAAGAAGTACATATTCATTGGGTATGATGAAAAATCTAAGGCATATAAATTATTTGACCCTATTAACAAAAAGGTGGTGGTAAGCCGAGATGTTCACGTGGAGGAAACAAAGCAATGGTGTTGGAGTAACCCGGTCGAAGCAGGAACTAGCCCGGAAATGGTTGTGCCTTCAACAGAAACAACTACCGAGCTCTCAGATGAAGAAGACGAGCCACTACGACCCAGGACGAGAAGCCTGCAGGAAATATACGACAATACAAATGAAGTTCATGTTGTATGTCTTCTAGCCGACTCTGAAGACTTGAGTTTTGAGAAAGCTGTCCAAGATGAGAAGTGGAGAACAGCCATGGAAGAGGAGATTGAGGCGATTGAACGCAACAAAACGTGGGAACTGACCGACCTTCCTGAAGGAGCTCAACCCATTGGAGTAAAATGGGTGTACAAGAAAAAGATGAATGCTAAGGGAGAGGTAGAGCGGTATAAGGCTCGACTTGTGGTGAAAGGCTATAAACAAAAGGAGGGAATAGATTATGACGAAGTATTTGCTCCTGTCACGAGAATGGAGACAATCCGACTTCTTATCTCGGTAGCCGCCCAGAACCAATGGCCGATCCTACAGATGGATGTGAAGTCGGCCTTTCTAAATGGAGTGCTGAAAGAGGAGGTGTACGTCGAGCAACCACTCGGATACATGAAAAGAGGAGATGAGAAGAAGGTGCTAAGGTTGAAAAAAGCCCTCTATGGGCTGAAGCAGGCTCCTCGCGCTTGGAATGAGAGAATTGACGGATATCTCAAGGAAAACGGGTACGAGCAATGTCCGTATGAGCATGCCTTATACACAAAGAAATCAGAGAAGGATATGATGGTAGTAGCTCTCTATGTTGACGACCTCATATTCACCGGAAGCAACGCGAAGATGATTAAGGAGTTCAAGGAGGTAATGAAGAAAGAGTTCGAGATGACAGATCTAGGCTTGATGAAATATTTTCTTGGCCTAGAAGTGAAGCAGTCGGAGGAAGGGATTTTTATATCCCAAGAGAGGTACGCTCTTGAAATTTTAAAGAAGTTTAAAATGGAGGACTGCAACCCGGTTTCTACTCCAATGGAACCAGGCACTAAACTTTCAAAGTTTGATGGAGGAGAACGAGCTGATTCTGTGAGATATCGAAGTTTAATCGGAAGTCTGAGGTACCTTACAAGCACGAGACCCGACCTAATGCTAAGTGTTGGGATAACGAGCAGATTTATGGAGGATCCGAGCTACACACACTGGAAGGCTTTGAAGAGAATTCTAAGATATGTCCGAGGAACCCTATCACTTGGTCTTCTCTATTCAAAATCGGATGACTACCGACTAGTAGGTTACTCGGATAGCGATTGGTGTGGTGATGTTGATGATCGGAAAAGTACTTCGGGTTATGTATTCTTACTCGGGAATACGGCTTTTACTTGGCTATCAAAGAAGCAACCCATTGTAACCTTGTCGACCTGCGAGGCCGAGTATGTAGCAGTCTCTTGGAGTGTATGTCATGCAGTTTGGATTTCAAATCTTCTAAGGCATCTGGGAGTGATCCGAGTTGAAGGGACCGTGATCCGAGTTGACAACAAGCACGAGACCCGACCTAATGCTAAGTGTTGGGATAACGAGCAGATTTATGGAGGATCCGAGCTACACACACTGGAAGGCTTTGAAGAGAATTCTAAGATATGTCCGAGGAACCCTATCACTTGGTCTTCTCTATTCAAAATCGGATGACTACCGACTAGTAGGTTACTCGGATAGCGATTGGTGTGGTGATGTTGATGATCGGAAAAGTACTTCGGGTTATGTATTCTTACTCGGGAATACGGCTTTTACTTGGCTATCAAAGAAGCAACCCATTGTAACCTTGTCGACCTGCGAGGCCGAGTATGTAGCAGTCTCTTGGAGTGTATGTCATGCAGTTTGGATTTCAAATCTTCTAAGGCATCTGGGAGTGATCCGAGTTGAAGGGACCGTGATCCGAGTTGACAACAAG
>CM023958.1:9782640-9815447 GCA_013407115.1 Glycine latifolia | reverse complement strand
TCGGCAATCGAGCTAGCAAAGAACCCGGTCAATCACGGAAGAAGTAAGCACATCGATGTCCGATTTCATTTTATCCGAGAACAAGTCAAAGAAGGAAAAGTCGAGTTGGAGCATGTTGAAAGCCGAGCTCAAGCCGCGGACGTTTTCACCAAGCCACTGCTGACCACATTGCTGGAAAATTGTAAACGGTTGATTGGAATAAGAGATGGAAAGAGTATTTAAGTTTAAGGGGGAGATTTGTTATGAAACTTAAATCAGCAGTTTTTCTTTCCAGAATAAATGGTAATTAGGAATAAATAGCGTAACAGAAGACAAGCCATTCAATGGCAATTATGTTTTAATTTATGGAGAGGCAAACATTCTGCCTATAAATTGCTGTAATTTTCATTTGTAAAATACAACAAGAGAAGCTATCAACAGAGAGTAATAGAAAAAGTGCTTTTCTATATATATTTCTTGTTGTCAAATATCTCATTCTACAGAACTCTTGCAACAGTTAGATGAATTAATTTTGATTAATTTACCTAATTTAACTCGCATCATCAACAGAAAAATTGTCAAGTTCTGTCAAAACTTGCAAATCCTACAAGTGAAGCAATGTGAGTCTCTTACTTCACTACCAGGGCCTCTAATGCTAACAAATATGGAAATTTCAGATTGTGAGGTCTTGGAGAAAATTATGATCATCGACAAAGAAGAAGGAACAAGAGGGAAAGTCACATTTTCTCAATTACAGAATGTTTCTCTTGAAAATCTAACAAATCTCTCTGTTGTCTTTCCTTCTACATCTGAATTTCCATCCCTAGAAAAATTAAAAATAAAAGATTGTCCTGCTCTGATGACTTTTGTTGAAGAGTCCAATGAGGATAAAGATCTTCCAGAATCAGCTACTTCCAACTACTTCTTCCCAAATTCAGTAAGTTTTTTTGTTAAAGCTTTACATACAATATTCGTTATCCCCCCTCTCTCTCTCTCTCTCTCTCTCTCTCTCCATATATATATATATATATATGAGAAATGTTAATGATTTTAACTTTAAAGATATTATAATATTTTATTATTTAATTTAAATAACTATTTATCTTTCTTCTATGACTAACATTTGATTTTTCAAACACTTTCTTCTTTCTCATTAATCATAAACTTTAAATTTTCAATCTTTGTTTCCTCTCTCATCTCTCACCACATATAAATGTATTAAAAAACTATGTATTACCAAAAACATTATAAATGAGAATATGCATTATTTAAAAATTCATAAGCCTGACTGGTTCAATTTTTTTTTTAAAAAAAAGTAGTAATAATTGTACTATTTAAATGAATTTGAAAACTTAACTATTTTTCTAAAATAATTTATAGTAAAAAAAACAATAAATTACGTTTTATTTTAACATTTTTCAACCAAATTGGTTATGACCTCTGTTAGCCATTTTTTTCTTTTAAAAAAAGAACGTTATGCAAAGCTAATTTACATTAAAAACAACTTTTTTTAATTACTTTTTAAAAAATAGGTAACCATTTTTTATATTTTTTACGTCATTATTTCTTTATAGTTAATTGTATAGAAATCAACTTTTAAAAAATAGGTTCCCCTTAATATGTTCTGGAAATTTTTATTATACGATATGCTTTCCTTATATTTAATTTTACTTTTAAAAAAATAGGTATTGTATAG
Source organism: Glycine latifolia (assembly GCA_013407115.1). Classification (NCBI taxonomy): domain Eukaryota; kingdom Viridiplantae; phylum Streptophyta; class Magnoliopsida; order Fabales; family Fabaceae; genus Glycine; species Glycine latifolia. Next base: position 9,813,772 of record CM023958.1, on the reverse strand, counting down.
AAATCAACTTTCTCTTAGTTCTCTTTAATATGTACCGGAAATTTTTAAAAAATATATAAATTAGAATATATATTTATTTTCATAATTCATTTATTATATTATGATCAGAGAGGAGAGAGACTGTAAATTTAATGTTATGAGAGAGGAGAGAGTGTTTAAAAAATTTAATGTTTATAAGAAAAGAGAGATAAATAACTATTTAAATTGAATATTAAAGTATTATAACATCCTTGAGTTAAAGTCATTACAATAAATAATTTTATTGCTTTTTTATCCAAATTTATTATGTTAGATGCTAATGCACTCATTAAAAAAAAGAGTGAGTACATTATCATTTTCCTATATAATAATAATAATAATCTTTTCCACTTCACGCTTGTACACTTGTTTTTTATATTTATTTTATTTAATGTCTGTACAAATGATGGAAAGAAAGTATGCAACTAAATGATATAAGGGCATGCCATCATATCACGCAACACAATCAACATTTATTAGTTTAGTTATATATTGTAGTTCATACTTCTTACTTAATTTTGTATTCATTTTTGTCCCCAATCATATATTGAAAATGTTCATTTAATTTGTTCCTTGCAGATGTCATTGGACAAATTGAAGGTGCTTTATGTAATAAATCAACATGTTGAGAAGCTCTGGCACTATAGTTGTCCTCCCAAATCTTTTTGTGAATTGGAAAATTTGACTTTGAGCAACAACAACAGATTGTTGAGTTTCATCTCCTCCAGTATGATCATAAGATTCAACAACCTGAAAAAATTAACTTTGGAAAAATGTAAATTATTGACTGAGGTATTCAATCTTAAAGATGACGGAGCATATCATAATATCCAAGAAGTGCTTCCTAAACTAAGGGCATTAGCATTGAGTAACTTAAGGGGTTTGACGAGTGTTTGGAACATGGAACCTCAAGTTCCATTTTTCTCAAATTTGGTGTCACTTTTCATTGTCAACTGTGATAACCTCAAAAGTTTATTCTCAGTTACTTCTTCCAAAAACTTTAGGAAACTCAAATTACTCAAACTATGTAATTGTGAGAAAATAGAAGATGTAATATCTAATGATAAAGATGAAAATGTCATTTTCCCTGAAATGGAATGCCTTGTACTTAAGGATCTTCCAAAGTTGGTCAGTTTCTACCGTCATAGTGGATCATTTGATTGGCCTAACTTACAAACATTGAGGGTTAGCAATATTCCAAGTATGGAAACATTTTCAAGAGGTGATCTCAACACACCGCTGCTAAGTTCGGTATATATAACATTTGCTAAGAAGCTTTGGCTAGGAAATTTGAACAAGACCGTATCACATATGCACAACAATCCAGGTATGTAACTTATAATGTTATATGTGTACAAAATTATAATATATAATATTATTTATATAGCATGTTTGATAATCATGAATTGTCAATCAATCAATCAGTGGCAGCACCATGTTTGCAATGTGTTGCAGACTCAGATGGTGTCGATGATGACTACATTATGTCAAAGTCGTATGAAAGTAGTTTTTGATATGATGATGAAGATGGTGATGGCAAGATACCTATTGACGAATAATCATCTAACATTGATGTAAGGCTGAGTGAACCTCATCGGATGCTCTCCTCTCCCCATAATTTTTGTTCTTACCTATTCTATATGTTATGACAATTGTATGATTATTCCATTTTATGTTTTAAAATACTTTTCCTAATATGCCATGTGGGGATTTGGAAAGAGTTGAAATACATGTTAATGTTTCCATATGATGTAGGAGTAAGGGTGGCATTCCTAATAGGAGGTATAAAATAAATTGTTACATGAGTTTTAAATTTTTAGATTGCCTAATTAAGTTTTTAGTTTTTATTTTTTTTAAAAATTAATTTTTATTCAATAAATTTTTGTTTGATTGGTCAAAGTTCTTAATTAAATTTTTAGAAATTTTAGTTTTTAGTTCCTAAATAAAAATTTAAATTCATTTTTTATTTATTTAATTTTATAGACTAAATATGCAACTTTTCAAAAGTTTAGGGACTACAAATTTTAATGGAAAAAAGTTGACAAACATTGATTAGTCAAATAAAATTTTGGGGACTAAAAACTTTAATGAAAAAAATTGAAAGAAATTAACCAATCAAACAAAAATTTAAAAATTAAGAAACGAATTTAAAACAAGTTTAAGAACTATAAACTTAGGTACTGTTGGGGTAGTTTTTGATTTCGAAGTTTTAAAATTTGTGTAAACTAAAACCAATTTTCATTTTATAATTTGTAGTTTTGTTTCTAATTTTTAAAAATCTATTTTGAATCTTCAAAAAAACAAAATGTTTATCAAAAAAATGTGGCACTACGAAAAGAGGATGGTAAACTCATAATCAACGACGATGCAAAAGAGGGAATCAATAACAGATTTGACGGAGGCACAAGAGAAACCACATACCACTGTCTGTAACATTGTGTTTTTATAGTTGGCTGTTCAAGTAATTTAACGAGTAATTAAATTCATATTTGAGTGTATATAATTAATTAATGATTGATGTGATGGTGTTTTGCTTATGTTTGTATATGTTTAGTGAGTTTTTGATAAGTTTAGGTTTGGAGAAAGATGGGTTTGTGATTATTAGTAAAAGGGGTGTGAGTATAGTAGATACTTAAGTGTTGAAAGGAAAACCTTTTCAACCTTATATCCCACTACAAATCTGCATTTGTGCTGAAAGTCTCTCTCTCAACATACTTCTTCTCACAATTCTTTCTTCTCCAATAAATCATCATTAGAGTACCTTGAATTTTGATGATGTGCAAAAAAGGAGTTCCTTCCTTCTCTCTTTATTAACTGTTGAGTGACCTAAGTGAGATAATCTCTCTCTTCCTCTCTTGGAGTTGAGTCTCCAAAATATGTTCTCCATAGAAAGTGGAAGCATATTTTATCACTTGTAAAAGGGATAAAAAGGTTCCATCCAACCAAAATCCATTCAGAATCAAAGTTCGTTTCCATTTCCACCTGCCCAATGATGTATTAGAAATGATACCTCGGGAAGGAAGGATGTAAAGCTAAACAAATTACTTTTGCCCAAAGAATATAGGACTGTGTTGGTTGTCAGAGGTGTGAATCCACCTGGCCGATGAATTTTTAAGTGTTAGAGTTTATTGATGACATGAAACAACTCGAAGCATGGGTCTAGCGAGTTAATTTTCTTTTTCCCTATAGCAACCGTGAACTTTCATGTTTTTAACAATTCCTCCACTGGTATCTTGGCTAATTGTACTACCAACATAATGATACCAAACGGCTCTGATTCGTCACAACCGCAGCTGCAGCAGCAACAATCGTCAATGAAGAAGAATGCGCTGCAGCAATCAGTGGCGGTGGCGAGGCCGCAGTAGGGTGCCAATGCAGTATCCGGTGGCGATGGTAATGTCGCACCACATGTTTCTGCCTCAGCATTACATGCTGCCGCCGTATATGTCTTTCCACCACCAACCAATACACGCCGCAGCATGTGCCGCACCAACACCACTAGCAGCAGAACGGATGCCGCGGCGAGAACAAAACCATCTAGAACAATCGCTTCCACCGGAGAAGTATTCACATATATACACAGAACGAATTAATCAATGAGAACTACATAGACGATAAATATTAAAATTGAATGAAAAAAAAATACTCTAAACCATTTAGAAGTAATTTTTCAGCAAATATATTATGTATGAAAATTTATAGGTATTCGAGTTTGAGTTGGATTCAGGATTGATCTGATCATGAACATTGAACAGTGTATAATCGAAGTTTTAATCATGAGTTTCATGTTTCACCAAACAGTTTATTCGCATGTCTTTTGGTGATAGATTTGATTTTGATGTTGATTTCATTGATTTATCTGTAATCACATTATAGTAGCAATTAGCTTTTGTGTTTGCTTGATCCTGTAATGACGATTGTGATAACATATATGGTTTGCTTGATCCTGTAGCAATTAGGGATTCGCTGAATGTTCACCATCAGCTTGAATTTAATCACATGTTCACCATCAGGATCTTTTACTCACTCTGTTTTGGTTCCCTTTTTCCTTTTAATCTGGACTACTAATCATTGTAGATTTGTGCTTAAAACCAAAGGACTAGTCCTCATAATTAGTAAGTTGAAGCCCTGCGCAAATATGGTCTCTCAGAATTGATGTTAAATAATATATTTTGTTAGATGTGGTTTTGTTGAACAGTACTCTCTCTCTGTACATTACTACTTCTCTGACTTTATTAAGGGATAAATTGATAATATTCTTCATGGTTTAGATCCGGTCTTGAATATAGATAATCCCAATTTAAATGAGCATGTATTTTGTGGCGTTTTCTTGAGAGAAAAAACCTTAAGCTTGGTGAATTTATTTGAAGTATGAAAATATTGGTTCGTCTGATCTTTTATGAAGTGGAACTTAAACATGAATTCAATATACTTTTGTTATTGCAGATATGTTTATCAATACATCATAGCAGTAAATTTATTTACATTTCATTTTTTTTTTGTTGGCATATAGATCATAATGTTATTAATAAGAAGTGCTGTAAAGAATGAGAGATTCGATCTCAAAGACAATTTTATTTTGGTTGAGTTTTAAAAGAGATTTTACTTTTCTGTTTTTTGTTTGAGAGTGTGCGTATGTTGCTTGCTCTGTTAGCCTGCATTTATTGCATGACACTACATGACTAATACTATCTAAAGTTGGAGTGTTGGAGATACAATTTTTTTTTAACTTATACAAGACACATTTAACTTATAACTTATGTACGTGTCACTTGGTTTCCTATTCAACTTGATCATCCTTATGGGTTTGCTACTTATTTTTTTATTAACTTATGGGTTTGCTACCTGCTACTCACGTGAGAGTATATATAAAGCTCTAGTTAAGAACTTTCACGTATCTTTGTATAAGGCAGTAGTAAGGAGCATTTATGTCTGACGGGGAATTGTACACTTTGTTTCTTTGCTTCCAATTGTTACGTATAGTCTTCTTTCTGTTTTTTCCTTCCTCATTAGTCATTAGTAGTTTTTATTTTACATTTTGATTAAAACTTATTATATAATCATGATAACACTTATGTTTCGATTAAGGTTTTTGGAATTACAAATCAATTTTCTACTCCTTATTAGTTGCAACTGCAAACTTGTTCAGATAATGTTCAGTCATTGCAAGCCACCTCAAAAAGGATAGTTGGGATGAGCGGATGAATGTCGAAATCAAATTCTTAATATGTCAGGAAGATGTATCATGAAAATTATTTTTTTGATGTGATAATTAATAGAAAGGCATAAGGAAAAAAAGAAAAATTTACATATGATGTTCATCGATCTTGAAAAAGCATATGATATGATTCCAAGAAAAGTCTTATGGTGAACTCTTGAGAAGAAAAATATAGCATTAAAGTATGTTAATGCAATCAAGGATATGTATGATGAGACTATCACATATGTGAAAACTTGTAATGGAACATCAAGATATTTTTCAATCACGGTAGGTGTTCCCCAAGGTTCAACTCTTAGTCCTTATCTCTTTGTCTTAGTGATAGATGAACTAAAAAAATATATTCAAGAAGAAGTGTCGTGGTGTATGCTTTTTGCAGATGATATTGTGCTTATTGATGAGACCAAAGATAGTGTTAATAGGAAATTGGAATTGTGGAGAAACACATTGAAATCTAAAGGATTCACGATAAGCAAGAGTAAGACGGAGTATATGAAGTGTGAGTTTTTGCGAGTAAGAGATGGTGAGCAAGACATAGTGCATTTACTTGATCAAGAAGTACCCAAGAAAGATGTTTTTAGATACTTGGGATCAATTTTGAAAAAAGGTGGTGAGATTGATGAGGATGTAAATCATAAAATTAGAGCAAGGTGGATGAAATGACGGAGTGCATCGAGGTTTTTGTGTGACCGTAAAATTTCCCTTAAACTAAAAGGAAAATTCTATAAAACAACTGTAAGACTGGTAATATTATATGGAGCAGAATGTTGACCAGCATATAGGCAACATGAACATAAAATTGGGGTAGCAGAAATGAGAATGTTAATGTGGATGTGTGGCTACACGAAAATGAATAAGATAAGAAATGAAGATATTCGACGAAAGGTAGCAGTGATACCGGTGTGTGAAAAGATGAGGGAGCTGTAACACCCCGTATGCATCCGGTGTATTAACAATTACTTAATCAGATTAACGAGGTAAATAATTTAATTAAAATCCACGGAAGCGTTTTCCTTTCAAAACCATATTTCTTGATTCATTATGTATGGTAAGTAACCTTAAATTAAATATACGAATTCCAATACTCTATAGCCAGCCTCATCGATCCAAAAAAACATAAAGAACGGTAGATACATCAACAATACCTATACAGATATATCAGGAGAATAAACCACATGTATATACATATACATCCTCAAAGACACTTACTGTGTCTATACAAGAGAATAAGCACCGAGTGCCATGATCTCACAGATCACATCCTCACACGAGGGCATACAAAACATGTAGTGTCTATACAACATAAACATAAACAGAGTCCACAATATGTGTACACACACATCTTCCCTCGCAGGGGTACAAAATACATCAAAACAAAAGAGTGAGCCACAATGCTCTCCTCACACTGCCAAGCAGCTGCACAGAGTGTGTCCCCACTGGGGCCTCCCGCCCTGAGACCCATCATCTTTGCCAGATGTATCACCAGCAAAATAATCCCCACACACGGGATGAGATACAATCTCGATCAGTAAGCTCAGGGCTCTTGGAGGCTTCTCCTCCCCCCTGGCTCACTTCCATGATACACAACATCAAAGGCATCACAAACACTTGGCCACCTGGCCCTCACAACAATACATAACCATCATCTAACTCTAATGCATATTCACGGTACTACGCTCGCCACAAGATGCATCATCATTAGCATCTGGGACTCTCAGTCCCCAGTGTGAGACTGGAACTCACACCCGTGCCATCCCATCGGGAGCTACCCCTTTACACATGGATGCACGTACATGGCACCTCCGAGAATAGGCTTTAACCGCGACGAGACCACCTATTTCTTGGTCTTAAGGGATCATCATCACCCTTTACGTGAGCAAACCAAACTAGGAGTTGCGCTCTACTCCTAGGGAGGTCCATATCTATCTAACTGGCCAAAAGATCTATTCAACAGATAACCATCCACACAAAGCATAGAATCATGCATACATATTATCATGAGAAAACTGTAACAACCAATTCAATGCACATGCATCATGTATGCAACCATCACTCCCTCGGAGTATGGTGGAACACAAGCAGTGGGAAACATTCCCCAAGAGCAAAGAACTTACCTGGCAAAGCAGCGCTCTGCAGTTCAATCCCAGAACAGTGGTCTCCGCCATTGACACCCTCGGTGTCACGCCCTATACAAAGGCGCACAAACGATCAACAACGGTTCTCAACCGTTAGAAAAGCATGAAACGTTATATTATATCGTTAAAACCCCTTAGTCCCCTATCTTAAGGTTATCAGAACTAACCACCTTATAGTCAACTCACAAACCCTCAGCAGGATCTATCTCGGCCTAACCAAGGCACTAGAGTCTCCCAAAGACTCTGCATCAACCAATTCAAAGAGTTTAACATTACTCAGGCCCAAAACTCAAGGATTAACAATATGACTAAAACGGTTACTTTAACACAATTTCACCGTTTATGTAGCTTCCTGAGCACATATTGCACAAGCATCAAGGCTCATGCATGTCCTACAATTCACCAATTTAACCAATATTCTTTCTACACATACCTTTCTCAAAACCAAATACCAAAGTCCATAAAATCAATATTTCAAAGCTAATCCTTCATCACAACAACCTCCTGAGCATACTTTTTTAAAGGACCCAAGCCTAATTTCAGCTCTAACTCAAATGGGTCACTATTCACCTCAAGAACAATTTCACAAATCAAATGGTAAAACTTGAGTTTCTTACCTCTAAACAGTCAAGGAATGCTAGAGGATCACTTCTCCAAGCGTGGGTGTCCGTAAATCGCCTCTTTTTCCCGCCAAACTCAAGTTTTGAGAAGTTCCCTCGAGAAAACGATCTCTCCGTTTGATGGTTTTTAGGGAAAAGTGATGAAGGATTCTAGCATAGGATGATTTCCTAGAAGTTTCATGTTAGGAGTGAAGTGTTTTGGTCAATGGTTGAGTGGTATGGAGCTTCCCAAGCTCAACAATGGTGGACAACGTTCAGAGGAAGAAGAAAGGTAGAGTTTTGGCCAAAAATCGTGAAAATGGCCTTTTATAGGGGCCCAATCAGCGTTCCCGCGCTAATAGCTCCAGAGCGTTATTCGCACCAAATATACGAGTCTGGACGTGTTCCTAGCACTAATCTCGCCACTCTGGCACTAACCGCACCAGATATTCGAGAAAAAGAGCTTCCAGGGGCATTCTGGCGCTACTGGCGCCATTTCTAGCGCAAACCGCGCCACCCTGGCACGCCTCCCACGCTAACGGCGCCACTCTCTGTTCGTCGCTAACTTTTTTGTGACGGAATCTAGTAATTTATTTATTTATTTATTTATTTTTTAAACCTGGTTATTATAGGAGCATAGATTGAGGTCGTTTGGACACGTTATGAGACAACCACTAGATGCTCTCGTAAGAACAAGAGTTTGTTTCCAAGAGTTCGACACCAAGATAGGTAGAGGTTGGGTGAATGTAAGGTTTCGGGTGTCCACGTGGCATTTTAACATTATAATGATTGTAATTACATTGTAATTATGATAATAACTACGATGACCCTTTGACCAATCTGGGTTTGCGTGACCGGGGTGTCATACAAGGAGTGCAAATTGGAACTCGGATAAGAAGGGGTGTAGGTAGCATTTTTTCTATATCAGGTTCGTGAGACTGGATTGTCACCTTAGGGGGTGTATTTTGGAACTCAGAAGAAAAAGGGGTGCGGGTAACATGTTTTCAAATCCGGGATCAGGATATAGGTTAGTGCTGATAGGAAGGCCGAGTTAGTGCATGACCGGGTTATCGCCATGTAAGCGGTGTATATACATAGCACTTTAGAGGAAAATCGCTGATGTGTTGAAAAGAACTCAAACAAAAAAGGAAAGAGCGACCGGTAGCAATCTCGGATGTGTTCCCGGGATGTGATCTCGTATTGAGCTCAGGAGGGGCTCGTGTTTTGTTTTGTGAGCTACCGAGTAACACCTTCCTATAGCGTTACTGGGTTAGCGATCCCGGAAATGGTTGGAATAAGTGCACAGGAACCAGGGATACGGTAGTGAAGTTACACAATATATATATATATATATATATATATATATATATATATATTATTAACCCAACCCGGTAGCGTGGTAAGGATGAGGAGATCCCGGTATTCTTACATAGAGTAAGAAAAATACGTTTAACTCACCAACCCGGCAGTTGGTACTTTCACAAACTTACCTTATGCATGTGATCCACTCTAACCATCAGGATACTTAAGTGACACGTGTGACTTGAGTGACGTATGCGACGTGCGTTGACTCACTGGGTATATAAGTAACGGATGTGAAGGCCACTCCTCACATAAACCATTTTCTCTCTAACCTCGACAGAGAAACCCTCTTCCTCCTTCCGCTTCCTCCATTAACGGACGAAGGAGAGCTTCGAGTTTAGTGAAGAGAAAGCGATTTTAGGATGATTCAAGCTTGGGTTAGGCCGTGTTAGGCCCTTCTGGGGGCTTGCATATCACTAGTTGGGTGACAAATTCTTGTAACCTGGAAAAGTATAGACTTTCTCTACATGCAACGGTTGAAAATCGCTCATTATTGCTTGCATGCATGTAGGGGGTGACACTGTGAATAGTGGTGTTCAGAACCGTGAGGCCGAGAGAACCGGTGCAGAGCTTAGAGAAGGTAAGCTCTCCGTTCTTGGAAGTCGTCCCTTCGACGACGTTCCACCATACTCCGAGGGATTGATGATTGTTGTATGACATGATGCATGAATTGAAATTGTGTGTTACTGCTTTGACTGAGAACATCTATATGATTTGCACTTTGTTAATTGTTGTGATTGTGTGAGAATTCTCTGGCCAGTAGAATGAACAAAATATGGACTTCCCTTGGAGCCAAAATGATGTGGAACAACTCTAAGTGGTCAATTAGTATATATGAAAAACCTGAGAGAGAATGCCCATTAAGTTGGATGAATCTCTCTTGGAAGAGTCATATACGTCCATGTAGAACCCGGGAGGAATGTGCCCATTAAGTCGGATGGTATTCCTCCAGGGTGTCTACCCGAAGTCCTAGGGGAATGTGCCAATTTAGTTGGATGGTTTTCCTCAGGTAAGGGATGTACGAGAGCATGTGCCCATTAAGTTGGATGATCTTCTCTTGTATGATCCGTGTGATTATATACATGTGTTATATTGATGAAAGCTGGGATGATTAGTTGTGTGTAATGCCTGTTTTAATATTTGTATCGTGGAAGTGAACCCGGGGAAGGAGAGGCTTTCTAGAACCCAAAGTTTACTAAGATTATTATCTCATCCCGGTTGGGGATTATACGTGTTTGCAGGTGATGAGCACAGGGAAGAAGGTGGATCTTTGGGCAAGAGATCCGAATAGCAAGGCAGTTCGAGAGATCCTGGACCAGAGGCCGAGCCGGGACGGGTTCCGCGTGGAACTTAGTTGAGATTGGGGCATGCCGGCTTTGCTTTATATATTTATATTTATGTTTGAGTTATGTAACCCGGCCCCCCTTGTAATGTATCCCGGCCCCTTGTTTTGTAGCTCGACCTGAGAGGCGTTCTTTTTACGCGTAACTGTCATGCATAATGGACAAAATATTATTGTATATAATATTGACGCGAGATGACGTCACTCTTTTGTTGCTTCCAAGTAAACTGTGGTTAATTTAATTGTTGCGTTTAATGATCGAATTTGAATGTTAACAACCGGATGCATACGGAGTATTACATCGATCGAAACTTACTTGGGGAAAGGTAGTTAAACAAGACCTAATGGAGTGAAATATAGATTGACAGACGATATGTCTTAGGACGGAGTGGATAAAAATAATAAGCTTGGTGGAGGGTTAAACCCATTAATATTTTTATGTTCCAGTCGTTCCCTTTTTTTTAGTCTTTTTCCTCTTCATTTCTCCTCTCCTCCTTTTACCCCTTTTTTTTATTTTAGTTCATTTTTCCTCTCTTTTGTCTTATTTTCATTTTTTCTTCCCCTCTTCTTTTCTCTTTCTTTGTCTTATTTCTAATCTATCTTTGTATTCATCTGCCACGGACCCAATTAATTTGAATTAAAAGTGTTGTTGATGTTGATGTTGATGTTGAATGTGTCCGAGCAACTTGTCTGTGTGAGGACGTAACGTTTTTCCAACCAGCAGGTTTGTAAACTATTATTTTCTTATTAAAGACTTACTAGTATTTGGTCTTTTTGTCAAATTGCATGAATGTCATACAAATGTTTGATTTTAGTTCCCGAAAGGCAAGTATGCTGGCCTAAAGTGGTTAATATGAGAAAAAGTGTTAAGGACTAAAGGCACTTTGGATGTAGCTCCAGATAAATGTTTAATAGGAGTATTTCATTTCTTCCCTTGAAATTTACTGTGGAAGCTGATGTTGTTAGTTGCCTTTAGGTTGCTTTATCAAAAGATCTTTGTCGTTTTATAGTCACGTGCTCAGGAGACCTTGTTAAAGTTGATGACTTAGGAGAAATTCAAATGGTTGGGCACAATGAGCATGGTCTGCATTGCTTGCACTGAATGCAACTATATTTTGGAATAGGTAAACATTCTGAGAAATGGGATGTTCTTCTGTTGCATTCTTTTTCTTCGTAACATGTAAAATCCTTATGTCTTCAAGCCTAATGCAAATGAAATTGATGTGGTCATGCTTTACAATGGACATTCTGTCTGCCTCTTATTTCTGTAACTTAGTTCCTTTTACTTTTGTATAGGAAAAATGAGCTTCACCAGGTAGCTCAACATGCTTCTAACATTGAAGATTTGACTGAGGTTGTTCGGACAACATTATCAGTTATGTGTAGGCAGTGGTCTGATGCCATGAACACAATTCAGGAGAAGTTTAGCTCTCTGTCTACTCTGCTTATTTATTGAGTTATGCTTGTGAGTTGTGACTGCATCTGGATCCTGTCATAATTGCAACTAGGGTTCTCTTCTTCTGCCAATCAACCTTAAATCTTGTGGTTATGATGTTGCTTATTATACCAAAGATAATAGGTTAGTTCCTGTCATGTCATGGTAATGTTTTGTATTGTATATAACAGGATAGTATGAGAAGAGTAAAGTTGATGCTGCTTAGTAACCTGTTATCACTATTATAATTCCCGAATCATGATTCTTGAGTATGAAAATGAATGCGTTTTCATTTTATTGCCGTCCAACACCAGCTCTGCTACTGCACCCCCTTTATCTCTTCATCTTTGATTTGAGTCTGAACTTAATCCTTCTACCTATCATTTAACTTCTATTTGCTTAACTGAAATTGTATCATTAGTCTGAACTTGATCCTGAACTTAATTTAGTGATGCAGGGTTAGAAAGCAATGCGCCGCAAGTCGTAACTTGCAATGAATACAATAGAGAAGTGGCTGTGGCTCAAAGCATCGCTGCCAAGCACATCAACAAGGTTTTTACCCTCGATAAGGTCCTTCTCACTCTTCTCTCTGTTAAATTTGCAAGTTTCACTCTCACATTCAATATGTACGTTAGAACAAGATTCCCGACATGTTTTGATTGTTTTCTCAAATACATAAATTTGTGTGATGCTTGATTTGATTTTCTAAAATATAACTGCAGGTACAAGGAAAGAGCAAACCAAGAAAATAAATTGCTAATTAAACAGTTGGTGAGAAAGAGAAAGAGAAAGAAAACATGTAATTAATTACTAAGTGAAACTCTACTCAATATTTATATCCTGTTATGGGATACACTGCAATCGATGATCAGAATAATGCTTGATTGTGAAAGACATCACAACAAAGATCAAAAGTTGATGAAGAGTTGGCAAGTTGGACTTTCAATGCCACTGGCATCTGTTGATATAATTTTCTTATTTTTAAGTTTATTCTTAGGATCGTATATTTGTTAGAAATAATGTAATTATAGTAATAGGAAAGATTATACACTATGTAATTATTGTATAATGCTTTGGTGGCCTATATGGCTCACTGTTTTCTTCATATTATATTAATTAGAGTATTGTAATTTCCGTACATAATTTTTATATAAAACTCTTTCTTTAACTTTGATTGCAAAGTGTATGTAACTATGCATACATTTATTTTTAATTAGTATATCCTTTATTTTACAAGTTTTAGAAAAATATAATATATATATATTTTTCTCATTATACAATTTATTTTATATTGTATTAAATTTTTTTACCTAATATCTAATAAAAAAGTATGAATCATGTGGAATTTAAAATTGAAAAATTTTAAATATTATAAAAATGACATTGTATTGTATTTTAAAAAAATAAATCAATAACATTTGTTGAAATTTACAAAACATATATATTAGCAACATTTTTAAAATGTTGTCTATGTATTAAAAAAAGGGTAGCTAAAAAACCTTTAACAACATTTTTATCAATGTTGTTATTAATACAAAAAAAATATTGCTAAAAACCTCTAATAATATGAGATATACACAAATATTCCATAAAATATTATAAAATATATTAAAAACATTTATTTATTTATGTTTTGACTAAAAAAATTTAATGTTGCAAAAAAGTGGATGTTGGGTTGCTTGTGAGCAAACACCCATAATTCATTCCTCATGTACTAGTAAACACCAAAGGTAACTTGCCATTGTTGCCCCATATTAATTAGTTAGCCACTCTTTGTTTAATGTTGTGTAAACATTTGTGTCACTAATCTCAATTAAACAAATTTGAATAAATCAGTCTATCCTGATAGGGTTTAGGGTTATCCATACAGCATTCCACGTTGAGGTTTCGTGCTTTCATCTGTTGCTTTCTATACCTGGTTTCTGCCACTGTCATATATAATACGCCCCCAACCCCAACCAATTAACTTGACCAAATCTTGGTTCTTCACTTTTTGTCTCACATGAATGTTTTGTATTAGTTTTAGCCTTTTAATATTTGATTAACTTTTATTTTTTGATTAAATATTTTAAATATTATAAATCAATATTTAATTATTTTTATTAACTTTTATCATTAAAAATTAAATATCATTGCTGATTTTTTATTTCTAAAATTTTGAATATTTATCTAAGCTTTTATCGAGGTGTTGGAAATTAAAACTATTTCTAAAATTTAGGATGATTCCAAAAAAATAGAATAATTGTATATTTGCCTATTTTATCTCCCTAAAAGAAGTAACAAGTTTTTAAAATTCAAAACTCAAAACATACTGAGATTTACTGATAGATGTTTTATCTAAATTTTATAAAAGGAAAAAATGAGTTACACATTATTGTAAAAAATAAAGTTTTATATCGTTATTTAATCACAACTTAATTTTTAATTTTTATGATAATTATTATTTTAAAAATCATATTGAAGACAAATTATAATTGGTGTGCATCATCATTTTTTATATATCTATATATTAATATTTATGTATGGGTCCAAATTGAAGGTACTAGATATTGCGCTAAAAACCTTCATGTTTGATACAATTGTTCGAAAAATTACAAGCATTTATCATTATAAAATTAAAGCCCAGTGTTGATTTTTTTTTTTAAAAAAATGAATATTTATCTAAGCTTTTATCAATTATCAAGGTGTTGGAGAACTATTTTGAAAATTCAGGAAGATTCTAAAGAATTAGAATAATTATAACAATATATTATTTTATCTCCCTAAAAGAAGTAACAAATTTTAAAATTTCAAAAGTCAAAACATACTGAGATTTTCTTTAATTTTTTTCAAGATAAATTTATTTTCTTTAAACAGATGAAAATAAAATTGAATGAAAATAAAAAATTATTAACGATTAGTGATTTACTTGGTAGATGTTTCATTTGTAGCAAAGTATATATTTACTTAACATAAATACATAAATTATTATCAAGTAATACAACAACAAATCCGTGCAAATCATGAGTCACAATTCTAGTTATAGTCTGAGGAACAACACAGTAGGCTTGTTGTGTAACGTGCTCGCTCTCTGTCATAACTAAACTCGTTTTTGCAATTGCCAGATCTTTTCATTCAATTACAACAGCCGAAGAAACAGAAGCTTCTAGGGAGAAAGAAATAGGGAATTGGAGATGGGTTGCAGAAACAGGGACTCAATCACAGAGAATCACACTTCCTCATCATCATCTTCTTCTTGTGACTCACTCAGTGAAGCCTTGCTTTTCACCACCATGTGCATCGTTGGCCACCCCGTCGATGTTCACGTTAAGGATGGCTCTGTCTATTCTGGAATCTTCCACACTGCTTCTGTTCACGCCGATTACGGTTCACTTCCTCTTTCTCTCTCGTTGATTTCTTCACACTTTTTTTTTCTGGGAAATTCGGTTTTTTTGTTTAGATTCCCTTGTAAGCTCAAATGGGTTGTGAGAAATTTCATGTTTTTGGCAATTCCCATTGCCCTGCTTGAACAATCACGCCCAATTTTCATCTGGGGTGGCTTGCTTTGTCTTTGATTTGTTTTTGCTGAAGCATCAATCATAGATCCTGAGACTGTCGATAGTTTTTAGCTTCAATTGTTTTGTGGGGCACTTTTTAGCTGAGAAAATCTGAGGGATTGGATTAGTAATTATTTCTGTCGTCAGATTTATTTCTTATAATTGTATTTGTTTTAGGTTTTAAATTATTCATTTGCTTACTATAGGTGTTTCCTTTTTTAAGTTTAGTCCCTGTACGAGTAAAATGGTTATTCTTATAATGCATAAAAGTTAAGTTTGATACTAGCAAACATAATAGAGAAAACTTTCTAACAGTATAAAACCGTTATAAGAATATTCCGACGGAAAAAACCCCTACAAAAAACTATTTAGGAATCAAAACTTATCATTTCCTAATATAGGGACTGTAACTTAAAATGAGAACAACTATAGAGACTGAGTGAATAGTTTAACCCTTTGTTTTACTATTGGATCTAGGGGTTACTGAATGGACTTTGTTTATACAAAAAGTTTTATTTAACTCTTGGGAGTAAGAAATACATTGGATTCATCTTGTCTATTATTTATATGGACAGGTTAAAATTGTTGATCAGATAAGTCAGACCTAGTTGTTAACCCTGTACCAAAAAAAAAGACCTAGTTGTTAATATTTTTAATTATTGAGTTTTGGCATAAAACCTCATTTAAATTTAATGAACATCTTTGGTATAAGTAATTTCATAGCATTTCTTTGTTTTGTGTTATGTCTAGGTATTGTTTTGAAGAAAGCAAGGATGACCAAGAAGGGAAAGGGCAACACTAATGTCGGAAATGAGGGCTTCGTGGATACGCTAGTGATTCTATCCAGTGATCTTGTGCAAGTTATTGCTAAGGTAAGAGACTCAGACCATGCAATGTATCTTATGTGTTCAAACATATTTTAATTAGAATGTAACCATGTGCTTAATGTTCATGTTGCTTTGTGCATAGGGAGTAATGCTTCCTGCAGATGTTGTTGGTGGAAACATAACTGGTGTTGATGAGGAAGCAGTTGTGCATAATGTTTGTTCCGAGAGTCTAATGTGTGAGGTAGAGAATCATACAGGGCCTTTGATGGATGCAAAACAGGTTAATCACTCAAGGTACTATGATATCTCCTATCAAATTCATTTGCATGCATCGAGAGTTGTGTGTTAAGTATACTTAAGTTTCTTTATTACTGACATCCAGCAGAAGCATTCACTGTATATTCTTTGCTTGCCAATTGCCATCTTATCTTTTGGTTTTATACTTTTTCAATGCAGAAGAAAATCCCATCATGCACAATTGCACACACATCCTGACATGCCATTATTGAGTAATTTTTTCTACAATTTTTTATTTAAATAAGTGGGTGCTTTTCTGTCATTTGCTAATTTCCAATAGGTGCAACCTAAGTTAATGTGTTCAAATGCTCTCACAACTTGAATTTGCTGGTTGCTCAAGTATTCACTATCTTATTTAGCTAGCAAAATATGTGTAATTTTTGTTAAACACCAGTTTATCTCTTTCTCCTTTGGCTCAGGTCTAAATTTGTATTCCTCATGAAACCTCTTTATTATGAATATGATGATCATGAAGCTTTGTCCGTTTACAAACTCTGGTATCTGGTTAACCTTTTTTTTTTTTTTGCTTTGATTGAGTTATAAAAGCTTAGGATTCAAAGCTTATCTAGAAAATGGAAAAATAATGTCAGATAAGGATACAAAAGGAATAAGGGTGTCAGGTGGCTTGACTTGTGTCCCACAGGCTTGTATATGATGAATTTTTTGTGCATCAGCTTTAGTCGTGCATACTTAACATGATAAAGATTGGCATAAGTAGCTTACTGCCAGTATTAGTAGCGGGGGCTTAAGCATCTCAGTCCTATGATTTAGACTTGTTCAAGCTACAATGCTACATTGTGATAGTTGGGGTGTTACCAAATGGTATTAGGGCATGATTTTATCATATGTGCAGGGTTTTAAATAGCACGCTATAGTGGCATAGCAGCACAGAGCGGCCCCCACCTGCTGCAGGGGATGCCATAGCAGAGTGGTTGGTAGTGGTCATAGCAGACCAGATAGCTGGATGAATAGTGTCACTTTGTTGATTCCAAAAAAGGCCCTTTGAATAGAGAC
Source organism: Glycine latifolia (assembly GCA_013407115.1). Taxonomy (NCBI): domain Eukaryota; kingdom Viridiplantae; phylum Streptophyta; class Magnoliopsida; order Fabales; family Fabaceae; genus Glycine; species Glycine latifolia. The sequence goes on along the minus strand of CM023958.1, from coordinate 9,795,989 downwards.
ATTAGGGCTTTCGGAGAGGGGAGAGAGCTATTTGGTGGGATTTCAATTCCCAAAAATGAAATCTACAGTAGTGAAAATGATAAAGAAGAGTTGATTAAGAAAATGATGTTTCATGATTCCTATCTAGGAAACTTGCATTTGACTTTTGTTGGTATTTACTTGCTGAGACACCTATGACATTTTATTGTCAATTACGAATGTCAATTATTGAGTAATTTTTATCATTTTTGAGAACTTATATTTGTATAGTAAATATTTACATTATATAAACTGCATAACAATTTCAAAATAACGGCTATCCAGTTATTCACTATCGTGCTATAGTGTTTTTGGGGCTGTCTCTATGCGCCGCTGTCTGGTATTTAAAACACTGGATATGTAGGTTATACATATTAAGGACACTTTCCAAGAGGGATGGACTTTAAGTCGGTTCTCCATTTTGCTTTTAAAGAAAGTTTGCTGAATAATGTATTTCATGATAGAACAAAGGAAACTAGAATCATATAAAAACTCTTCTCATTCTCACCATAAAAATTAAAAAATATAAATTGTTATACATTATAGACATATAAGAATGTAGAAAGTAATTTCCAAATCTAACTGCATTATAGGTGAATTGAATCAATAGTTTACTGGGCTGAAAACAATTTTCAGTAGAAACTATGTTTATAATCTTCATAGGCAGATGGCATTCCCACCTTAATTATGGTTACCCTTGTCCACCTTAGTTGTGGTGGGTAGCTGTGGGTGGAATAGGACTGTGTTGAAGTCCGCCATGGATAAAAGGGGGCATGTTGAAATCCCACATTGGCTAGAGATAGATAGAGTATATAAGTGGGAAGCAATAATTACCTTACAAGCTGGTTTTGTATGGTTGAGTTTGGCTCATAACCCACATTCTAACAATGGCTTTTGGTTATTTTTCTAATTCATATAATTGCAATTGTAGTATATAATTATATTATATATGATACGATACATGATAACAACTCTTAAGATTTTTCACTTTGGAACAAAAATATCTAGCCAAATTTATTAAATCATTAGAAATAGAGGATGCAGGGCTGATCCCAAAAAAAAAAAAAACACGCCCCTTACTAGGGTATATTTGCAAATAACCAGTTATTCAACTGGAATCAGTTAGTTAGTGAATCTGTTAGGTTGGTTAGTGTAGGTTCTAACTGTTAACAGTTAGTTACAGCTGTACCGAGAGCCTATATAAGCTCAATCTGTAACCCTTTCTCATTTGAGCAATGAATAAACATTAGACTTCATTTTTATCTCTCTAAATTCTCTCTCAATTTCTCTTACTCTCAGAAACTCTATTATGGTATTGTGAGCCCTAGGTTTCTTCATCCATGGCCAATTCCAATTCCCTCCCATCCGCACCCCAATCCTTTCCAAACTCCATAGCTGCTTGATGATTCAAACTACCTTCACTGGAAACAGCAAATCGAGCCTCTGATTAAGTCTCAGAAGCTTCAGCGATTTGTTTTGAACCCTTCCGTTCCTCCTTGTTTTCTCTCCAACGAAGATCGTGATGTCGGAAATGTGAATCCAGCTTATGAGGCGAGGGAAGTTCAAGATCAGATACTACTTACCTTGCTTCAATCGACGCTTTCGAAGTTGATTTTATCTCGTGTTCTTGGATCGATCCACTTGTATCAGGTGTGGGATAAGATTCACGAACATTTCTTCACTCAGATGAAAGCTCGTGCTCGTCAACATCGAACGGACTTGTGCACCACTTCTCTGGAAGGCAAAACCACATGTGAGTTCTTGTGTCAGATCAAGAATATCATCAATGAGCTCGCTGGTGAAGGAAGTCCGATTCAGCATAAAGAATATGTTGATACGATTTTGGAAGGACTACCACAGGACTATGCTCCCATAGTCTCTATTATTGAGAGCAAGTTCAAGACTCCTCCAATCGATTTAGCAAGAAATCGTTCTCTCCCTCAGTAAATTACACTCAATCGTATGCGATTCAAATTCGCATGATCGTAGTGGTTACACGCGCAGAAATGATGGTCGCAGTAGCTACTCTGATTGCAGCAGCAACGGTGGTGGCCGCCGTAGTGGTGGTTCCGGTTGAGGTCGCAGAGGCCGGTTTGCTAATTTTCAGTGTTAGATCTGTCTCAAATATGGCCATACTGACAATATCTGTTATTACAGATCTGATACCACCTATCAGCCTCATGTATCTCTGGTGTTGTATGATCCTGTGATAAGAACCTTGAGAGAACCACACCACAAGAGCTAGCTATTATAGTTGGAGAGCCCAAGGCCTTATAAACCCAACACTAGAATCCCATACTTCCAATGTGGGACTCCAAGTCCCATACCTTGCAATTGGATCCTAACATCCCACCACACTCCGCAGCCCCAGGGCCCACGCGGGCTGGCTGTGCACTAGCCCTTTGACTAACACGTATCGGAAACGTATCGAAATATTAGAATTTTTGAAGAACGTATCGAAGTTCCATATCGGGAACGTATCGAAAACGCCGTGTCGGTATCGGTGCTACATAGATTGATAGTATTCCTATTTGAAGACAACAGAAGTTGATTTATGATAACTGATTTATAATTTTTATTTTGTTTTTAGTAATGTCTAACAACCATGTTCTTAATTTGGATTTGCAAAATGCAATTATATATTTAATGTTTTATGAATTCTTATACATATCCAAATGTGCATCTCACATGCATCATATCCTATATATTTTTAGAATAATCATATAGCCATGTCGTATCTGATACATGTATCGTATGGTATGAAGTATGATTCCAATTTGTTAACAATCTTAATCATGGTAGTCAGAAATCAGAATCATGCCCTAACTCGTATCGCGCGATTCTACGCTTCTGTCATATGCCTGGGCGTGTTCATCCATGCTCAGAATCAGTAGAATCTCCACTGGAATAATGAGTTTTTCGAGTTCTCGTGGGTCACATTTTTGTGTGCCAACTTTCAGAAATAGATGAAGTTTTTTTTCAGTTTTGTGCTTCTAAAAACTTAAGCCCATAAAACCCAAGCCCAAAAACAACTTATCTGTGACCCCAACACTGATAATTGGAAGAGAAAAAATCAAGGAAAACACCTTAGCAGGCATTGCTGCATGTTCTTCAACCTTGCATGAATTCTGCATCGTCTCTAAACCATGCCCAAAACTGCTTCAGAAACCACTGCGACCAGAGCTCTTTTCCACCAGGTCCAGAGCTCTTCTTTGCCACATCCGAGTTCATCTCCGACTCTCTGTTTTCTTCCTCTATCTGTGGCTCTGTTCGTATGGTTCACTGGTGAAAGACAAGGACATGAAAAAGGAAGAAATGAGGATATCTTGAGTGATTATGATTTTAATTTGGATAATCTATTTTAGAGGGCTAGCCTAGGTGTTAATGTCTTTTGTCTTGTACTAGGAGTAGGCACTCGGCAATAGGAACTACTGCAGTATGTTAAGTTTTGTTTGTCATTTATGACTTATGAGTTCTGTATTGAGTTTTGTCATTGACTTTCTTATGCTTCTTATGAATCTATGATTATGAATTTAAGCTTAACTAAGTATTTGATTTGTGTTATAATTGTTTGTTCACTTATTTATACTATGGAGGCATATATAAGAATTTTTTTGCATATATATTAATTTTTATAAATCTTGTAGAATCTTACGCTTGAGTTATGATTTCACGGTTTTACAATTCTGTGACTCCTTTCCATATCGGAATAGAATCTTGAGTTTGACTTCCCTGATCTTAATACAAGAATTTGTTGACTAGAAAGTGTTTTAAAATACAGATTTATGACAGTATTTTCTTTCATTTTTGGTTTCTGCCAACTGTTCTTTGACAGACAAGCTGGAGACGACAAGTCAAACTCAAAAGGGAAAACTGATAGCTGCGAACAGAAGTCTGAGTTTGTTAATGAAAAAATTGTATGTTGACATACGCATAGCTAGTAACTCTAATCAGGAATTCCGCACATTTTGATGGTTTGGATTTTTTAATTCTAAAGTCTCTGATTGTCCACAGGATGAAAAGATCCAAAGCCTCAATTCAAGGCATGAAAGTGAGTTAGATCTCCAATATCTACTGCATGCAAAATTATCCGTATCCACTGTATATCAAAATGGCATAAGTGCATAACTACTAATGATTGTGGATATTTGTTAGTTTGTACACTTCACTTCTTCAGCAATATTTGTATGTAAAATGATGCACAATAACCAATAAGGCATGTCAGTTTGTTATCTGATATCAAGATATATATTTAAGAACTTTTATGTGTATGGGCATCCTTTGTTATCCTGATATCAATATACCCTTTTTTCAAAGCTGTGGTTACAGAAAATAAAATTTTATTTACGTCTATTTTTCTTCCAATATTTTACACAATATTACCTCTCTTTTCTATATGGTTAACCAACACCTGTTCAATCTAATTTGAGCTATGGCCTGTGGTCACTAACCTTGAATACTTAAATCCCCTATTCCCTGCACAAGATGAGAATATTGCTTTCATAATTCTTTGTTTCCTTATTTAATTCTCTTGTACTTACATTACAGCCGATACATGTCTAGGCCAAGAGGTAGCTGTTGAGCATGGAAGTACAGATAGGACATCAAGTCCTTCTGATAATGGATTACTCTGCAACAACGCCCCTGCATCTGTTAAGGCCAATGATCGGAATAGTGAAAGGTCTACTTCCGCAGACTCTGTCTCTACAAATTTAACCCAAGGTGTGGATCTCATCCAAGATTCACAGCCAGCAAGGTCCATTGAGATATCTGTTCTAAGGGGTACAGATTCTACTAGAAATGCTAAGGTAAATAAATCAGTTTAACTTAAATCAAACAGCTCCTGATAAAAGGTAAAAGATGTAGGTTTGTGTTGCGTCAGATGAGAGGGGGGGGGGGGGGGGGGGGGGGGAGAGGGAGGGGGTTCTTATCATTGCACAGCATATCAGATACATTTGTGTATCTTATTTGATGCATTTTATTAACTGCATATCAATTTGGAAGCTCAACTGTCGTCAATATGGATCATCATCAGGTCTTCACATATCATATCAATTCATCTCCCAAGTACTCTGTTAGCTACACTATTCCTAAACATTTTGACTTTGTGATCCATTATCTTTTCATGTTTTGCTCCTTATATATGTAATCCACCATTTTAAAATCCTATATTGATTTGAATTTTCAAAAGATTTTAGTTTGGTTTACCAAAGAGCATAATAGAATATAGCTAGTGCCAAGTTTAAAATAATGTGATAATTTCTTTTAATCGATGTTGATATACTTTTAACAATTTCTTCTTGTGACATTCTCTTAGGAATTTAAGCTCAATCCAGCTGCCAAAACCTTCTCTCCATCTTTTGTGAATCCTATACCAGCAACTTCTGCTGCAAACATGGTATACATACCAATTACATCTCCTCCAGTACCTGTTACTATTGAACCTGAAGTTGGATTCAATACTTTTGCTTCTCAGCCATCAATGCCTGTTAAGGTTTCACAGTATAGTAATTTGACAGTGGGAAATGGTGGCAGTTGCTCTCAATTTTCGCAACCTGTACGTATTAATAAATTTCTGATATTTTGTCTCATGTACATCCATGCCTGCTTGAACTTGTGTATTTAATGCCAAATGTCATAAACGCGGGAAAAATCTAAACCCATATAATACTCAGTACTCATTCTAGTTATTTTGTCAATTTCTTTGGCAACAGATTGTTGGACACGTGGCTCATAGAACCCAACCTCTACGGTATGCTACACATTACAGTCCTGTTTTGTCTGAACCTGCTTATATGCAACCGAGCTCTCCTGCTGTACGTACAAAAAGATCATATGTTGCATATATATTTAATTTCAATTTTCTTTTGTAAATTATAATAATTGGTTTAGGAGATAATCGGTATTTACTGAACTGAAAAATCAGCCATAAGCAAGATATGATCTTTTGTTCTGAATGCAGGTTATGGTTGGACGTTCCCCCCAGTTAGTCTATGTTCAGCCAGTTTCCCATGTAAGATAGCATGCCCTATAATTTTCAGTTTGGCAATCTCTTCAATTTGTCTTGATAAAAGAAGTTTAAGCCAAAATTGGAAGACATTAATTTTGTAGAAGATTTAAAAATTAAGGAATTCTCATTGGATAACAAGAGTGCTGCAGCTTTTCAACTATACTACGGATCCTTAAAGGGGACGTGACTTCTAAGAAAATGGATGGCTGTGCTTGTATCTTAATATATGCCTAATTGAATCAAGAGATAATTGCTACACTTGCTATAAATTTTTTATATTTACATGGTCAATCAAATCGAATTATAAGCATTTTTTCACTCTTGAAATGTTTATTATGATATTTGACCATCATTAGCTTAGACTTTTTACATTTTACTTGTCATTGTAGGATTTGATTCATGGAACAACGGCTGTCCCACCAGTCTCAGCTCGCCCTCTGATGAATCATGTACAATTTCCAAAGCAGCAGGGTAAAATCTTAATGCTGGTTGAGATATGCGGTCAAAGATTCAAGAAATCATCTTTATTACTGTCATGTTTATAAATTCTTTAGTTACTCGACACGGTCAATGAATAACAAACACATTTTTTACATGACCTCATTAATATCTTTATATGTTTATGGGGTTTTACTAATGAGTTTCCTAAGTGCAGTTATTAAGTTTTAAAAATAAAAAGTATTTGAAGAAAAGTACAACATTTAATATATTGGAAACTTAACAAGCTTTTAGTTTTCAACTAATACTTTTTGTTTTCTAATCCTGAACAAGTGTCCTAAGGTCACTACTTAACATTTGCCTTTTTGTTACCATAGCATGTAGTAATTGAAGCTATGCTTATGCTAGAACTGCATATAATCCTGTTTCTAAAAATTTCTCCCTAAATACTTAGAAGAGAAGAAAATAAGAAGACAAAATGAATTTAGTTTCTTCTGTAAGCTAAAATCAATTTATGCACTTAATTTTTATAGAAGTTTTCATTTAACTTCTCCAGAAGCTGAAGTGCATAAGTTTATGTTAGTGTATCAAAAGAAGTTTAATTCATTTTATCTTTTTATTTTCTTTTTCTATAAGCATTTATGCAGAAGTTTATCCGAACAGGACATGTTTCCAATGATTTCGGCATCCAATTTGAAAAATATAGATTGCATTTCTTTTGTGATAATAGTTATATTTTCCAAAAGCAGGAGGAACAATTGGTTCAGCAATGCCAGTTTGTGTGCCCCCTCCTGTCTTAACAAGTGGACATCAGCCCTTTACACTTCAAAGCCACATTCCTCTTCTGCAACCTGGCTTTCCTGGCTCTCGACCTATTTCAGTCCCAGGACCAAATGGTTTCTATGGCACCAAGTTTTAGTGAAATTTTTATTCAGTTTCAGGTGTTAATATCTCTTTCTGAGTTAAGACTCATTCTTCTTGTTCTTTTCTTTTATTTTTTCTAATAGATTATGCTATAAAAATTTTGTCAAATTTTGTCTTCTCTTATTTGTGAGAACTGAGTGTACAGTGGCTTTCAGCTGGTAAAATTTGTGATTGGGAAGTTTTTGGGAGTCCTCATCTGAAGATAAGGTTCATTTGTATCTTTGGAGTAGGGAAAGATTTTTCCTTTCAAGAATTGATATTGTATGGTTGGCAATTAATCTTGAATGAGTTCGTTATACACATTAAGCATATTGAATGTAGATCTTCCGATTATTTATTTATAATGATCTCTGACAAACTGATGTATTACCCATATATAATTATATATCAGACAGCACCTCTCTTAGTTTAGTTACTGGTGTTGTCAATATTTTATATTAATTTTTTAGAATTATTTTTAAAATTATTGAAATATTATTCTCTAAATCATTTTTTACTTTATTATTACATTTTTACTTAAATAGTAACTTTTTAGCTGGTGAGTTTTTCTATTTTCATGGGAATTTAAGAAATTAATGTATTGTAGTAAAAAAAAAAAAAAACTACCTTTACTCCTATTTATAAGAAACAAGTATTATTTATAAGAAATAGGTTTGATATCTGTTTTACACTAAATGTCTGTTATAAATAGGACCAGAGGCGGTACTTACTCACATCAACTACTCATTCTCCTTCGTAATCTCAAATAAATAAGTTGTCATCAATATTCTACAAAATAATTATTAATTACTCAAAAGCATAAGTCACTTCCATAAATATTTTAACAGATACTTATTTTTTTAATGTCGTTAACAATATTTTAAATCTTGCAAAATTTCTCATTTTTTTAAAATATGTAAATTATTAAAATTAAAATATACACCAACTATAGGCAATCTAAAATAATTTTGTTGATTAACCATATAGCATGCAAGTCTAAGTCTAATTGAATAGTATTTTTTAACTACTATAATTATGGTATTTAGCTTATTGGTGAGATTTTAATGCGTTTTCACAAGTTTCGACTCTTTGGACAGGTTATGAGACTAATCACCATATCGGACTTAGTCACACTTAGGGGTGAAAATATCTCCTCTTACACTTGCGTTTGAAGAATGTGGTCATTGGAGCATTAATTGTGTGCATTAAATCATATACTTCTTCATGCTGAGGAACCACTCTTCGTCGCTAGCGTGTTGAACACTACAACATGACATCACTTCCTTTTGTGTCAGAGCAGGTCTTTGCAACAGAGTGCACCAAAATTGAGGAATTTCAGAGATTGGCTTCTTTTATTTTTCATAAGATTCGACAAATCCTAGGAAAATGTCTCTGTAAAATAGATTTCAAACACTGATTATTAAATGAAGTCTTAAATACCATCTTTAATATAATTTTAGATCATGATTTCATCTTGCTAGCATCTAAAACATCATATGCGAACTTCGAGAAACATGTTCTGATAGCGCATAAGACGCAATTTTTAACCTTTGTATTTGTTTACATCTAATCAAAATAACTTAGGGTCCTGATTCATCTTAAGACACAAATATCTTTTGACTTAACAATCTCTCCCTTTTTATTATGTCAAACAAACACAAATTTAAAAGTTGAAGGCAAACTTATAAGATTTTACATTAAATCATTAGTCAGTCTTATCAGATGCAGAAAGTATATATCATAAACAGATCATTATGCATCATAAGACTTTGAGATAAAGATTGAATAGATAACATAAAACATCTCATTTCATTCATACAAGAGTTGTCACATCAACAAGATGTGTTTTTTAGTATAGAATAAAATGTTTCATGACACAAATTTAAAACTTTGAAACATAAAAACTCCCCCTGAACTAATGCTTCCTTTAGACTTTTAGACTCCCCCTCAAATAATGGTGTGCTTCAGCTTTTACTTTTTCTCCCCTTTTTCTTTGGCAACTTCTTCATCAAGCTTCCAAAGAAACTCATCACCAGAGTCATTCGAATTGGACCAAAGAAGAATAGGTCTACCTGGAGGTGTAGGAGGACGAGGAGGTTTCCTTCCCGTGTGTTGGATATATGGGGAGCTAGAAGAAGATCAAGACAAAGCATGAAGATGTTGCTCCAAAGTTTTAGCTTCTCTCATGCCAATCAATTTGAAGACATTTGGAAATGTGTCTAAATGAATCAAGAAGCATGCCTTGTGATCCTTGCATTGCATAAAGCATAAACATTCTCATGCATACATGTTTTAACAAAAGAAATTAAGGTTTTATGTTTGCTTTTGGAAAAGAAACATTTCATGGCTTTGCTTTCAAAATATCCAATTTTACACTGCTTTAATCGATTACACAAAGATATAATCGATTACTTGGTTTCATTTGATTATAGAAAAGCCATGAAGAACACTTTAATTGATTACCAGCTGATCGTAATCGATTACATATTTGTATTTCCAAAACATGCATGACTGTTTTAATCGATTACCACAATCTGTAATCGATTACTAAGGCTTTTTACATATATGTGATGGATTGCTTTAATCGATTACGTCCCGTAATAATCAATTACTTTGTTCATGAAATTTTCCAGATTGCCCCAAGAACATTTTAATCGATTACTTGGTTAAATAATCGATTACATATCATAAAATAATCAATTACACATGCGTTTTAATCGATTACTGTCAGTTAAAACTGTTTTTTATTTAAAGCTGCTTGGGTCTGTGATTTCAAATATATCATTTTTACTTCATTCTATAAAAATATACGAAAACCCAACACAAGCTAAGCTTTCACAAGTCCAAGAAATAGTTTTCTGAGTATTAGATATCTTGCTTGAAATGAAAAGTTCACTTGCTTCATAAGATGATGATGAGTTAGAGACAAGATTTGAAGAAGAAGTTCAAGAGATTCTATTGTGTGCTTTAATCATTCGTGCAACCTGGAAGTAATTGGAAATATTCGTGCATTCATTTATCCATTGAGAATGATTCTTACAAGCTGTCTAGAGTAGTGTTCTTTAGGGGAAAGATCTGAGTAGGGTTCTCAGAGTCTTTGAGATTTGATTTCTAATAAGGTGTTAGAATTCTGATTCCTTGTCTAGGGTTGATAAAGAGATCACTTGTAATTGCTTGTAAAGAACACATTTTATTTAGTGGAACTCTAATCTAGTTTGATTAGAAGAACTGGATGTAACTTCTCTTGAGAAGTGAACCAATATATGTGCTTATGTTACTTTCTAATGTTCTATCTTTTCTTGCTATCTTGATCTCTTGACAATTGTGATTTCTTCATTACTCAACAAGTGCAGGTTTTGGTCATTGGAATCTTGGACTGAGTAGTTTGATTGAATCAAAGTATAATTGGTTTTAAAAAGTGATTAAGATCCTTAAACTCTGATTTGATAAATTTTTAAAAGGTCAAGATTATACCAATTCATCCCCTCTTGGTATTTGAGTGTATTCATATTGTTTTCATAGTGATCTTATAAAATAGTCCCAAATCATGAACCATTTTTTAGCCTCCTTTTCAACATGAGCACGACCCTTCAAGGCTTTAGCAAGTGCTTCTCTAGTTCTAGCAAGTTCAGCTTCAAGCAGACTAACATATGCACGTGAAGGTGGAGGATCATACACTTAGACTATAACACCCTGAAATTTTACAAGTAGAAAGATATTTGAATTGGTTAATTGTTAAAAGTAAATCTTGCAATTTGTTAAAGTGTTTTGCATGGGAGTTTGTGCATGAGGAATAAAAGTAAGATTTTGTGGCTAAGATAAGCTGTCCATACACGCATAGTAAGACAGTAGTGGCTTTGGTGGCTGTTCAGTCACGCAAGTGGGCAACTATGGTGGCTGTGATAGCTGGCTGATTCAAGTTATTGGCAACTTGCCTCAGAGCTTCGTCTATAAATAGCAGTGCATGAAACGGAAGCATGATGCATGTAACGCCTCGTATGTATCCGGTTCATTAACATTGATTTATGGTCGTTAAGCGCAGTAATTATCATAAATAATTAATTCGGAAGCGATAAACAAAATGACGTCATCAAGCATCATTAATAACAACTGTACATAATATATCGTGAATTCTCATAATATACAATGTGTATACATAACAAAACTATACAAATCCCTCTCAGGGTACAAAACAATAGGCATAAAACAAAATGTAGAGCTAACATGCTCTCAACCCTATGCCTAAGGTTCTCACAGAACCTATCCCTGCTCGAGCCTCTTGCCCTGGGATTTCTCAGCAGCTCCCTGAGTATCACCTGCAAAACATAACCCCCAACAGGGGTGAGATAACAATCTCAGTAAACTCAGGCTCCTTGGAGGTCTTTCCTCCCCCTGGTTCACTTCCATGCATATAATATCAAAATTAGCATTACAAGTTAACCATCACAGCTCTCAAGCCATATCACCACGTATACATATGTCTCAAGGGTTCATCGACACCCTTTTTATAACATACATCATTATCATTTAGCCATCAGACTATTAAAACACATCACATGTACATGGCACATCTGTATCTATATCATTTATCAATGCCTGAGGAAGCTACATCCACCTATGTGGGCACTTTTCTCATCAGGACCTTCTATTATTTGCCTGAGGAAGCTACATCCATCTATATGGGCACATTTCTCATCAGGACTTTATATCATTAGCCTGAGGAAGCTACATCCATCTATATGGGCACATTTCTCATCAGGACTTATGATGGAGTGCCTTTAGTTAAATATTTTTATATCATTCTTAGCTTATTTGACTTCTCTTGGACTTTTATTTTTCCATTCTAATTCATTTTTTGTCTTAGGCAAGTTAGTGGGCTTCTACGGAACTCTGAATGGAGCGTTCTAGGAGTCCCTGGAAAGATAACAAAAAGATCTACAAGTTTGCTAGAAATAGCCCGAGGCCAATTCTATCATTTGGAGGGTCATTTTAAGCTTCGAAATTGGAACCTCTGCACTTGTAATTTTGGGCTGCGAATTTGATTTTTTGGTTGTAAATAGCAAATAATTAGAATTGATGGGTTTTGTTCATGGCCCATTCTTTTCTCCAGACTTAGTCACTATATATTAGTGACTTTAGTGAAACTTGGACAGCACATTACATTTTGCACAAACAACTTTATTTTTCTCTTTTTAAGTTTTTAGAATCAAAAGCTTGTTCTTCATTTTCTCTCATTTGTTCTTCATTGTTCTTCATCTTCTTCATTTCCAGTTTGCTATTCCTCCATTTTTCTGCACTTACTTCATGGGGCTTTCCTTGGTGATCATCATGGAAGGCTAAATAATCACTCAATCCAAGGATCCAACCCAAGCAAGAGGGAATTTGAGTTCTGGTTTAGTATTTCGAATTCTGTGTGAATGTTCACTTTCTTCTTCAATTGCTATTCTGTTTTCATGATTATGAATGCGTTTAGAATTGAAAGCGGATTAGGTTATGGATTCATTGCCTAATTTAGAATGTAAATCACAGATTAATTGGATGATATTTCAATTAGGGTTTGTGGTTTCAATTAATTTAGGGGTTAATTCGATTGAACTGCTTCTAATGAAATTGAATGAACTTTCACAGTAGGATAAATTTCTGAGAACGATGATGATTCGAATAGCTTGGTTTGGTGAATTGGATTGATGCTCTTTAATCTGTTTTACATTACTTGTTATCAATTCTGTTAGTTTCTGCATTAATCTTTAATCGTAGTTTGTGTTTTTGCAATTTTCATTTAGCGCATACAAACTGTTTGATAAAAATCCCCCCATTATTTACTAGTGAATTGAAGTTGGAACCATATTGATTGTGTCTTTGAGTCGACCTAGGTTAATCTTGTGCTACAGAATTAGCTTAGTTTAATTGTTTTGAAGCCACGCGATATATATATATATATATATATATATATATATATATATATATATATATATATATT
>CM023958.1:9683290-9782630 GCA_013407115.1 Glycine latifolia | reverse complement strand
CTATTCTACTGGCCAGAGAAATATCCTCAATCAACACACATAGCCTCAATCCATGTATATCAAGTACATGATTCCAATCAGAATAGTAACACACAATTTCAATATACATGCATCAATTCATACAATAACCATCACTCCCTCTGGAGTATGGTGGAACACAATCAAGGGGAAACACTCCCAAGAACAAAGAGCTTACCTGCTCTCAGCGCTACACCGGCTCTCCCGGCTTCGTGGTCACAACCACCAACAATGTCTGTATCACGCCCTACACAAGGCATACAAACAATCAATCAATAACGGTCCTCAACCGTTAGAATGAAAGGAAACACTATTCCTTTCCATTACAACCTCTCTGTTCTTTATCTTAGGGTTATCAGAGCTAACCACCTCATTGGCGGTTCACAGACCCTCAATAGAATCTATCTCAGCCTAACCAAGGCACTAAAGTCCCTCTAAGACTCTGCATAAGCTAGTTCAAAGCATACAATTGCTTAACCCCTCTGTATTTCAAGAATAACCAAGTTATCCAAAACAATCAATTCAACTCTTAATCATCTTCTATACAGTCTCATGAACACTTTTAGTAAAAGCACATATGCTCATACATGTCATGATACCCTCCATTTAATCATCATTCTTCCTACTCATACATATATCAGAGTCAAAATCAAACTTCATCAATAGTCATGATTCAAAGCTTAGTATACATCAGAACAACCTCCTGAGCGTACTTTTCTAAAGAATCCAAGCCTAATTCCAGCCCTATCACAAATGGGTCACTGTTCATCCCAAGAACCATTTCACAAATCAATCGGTAAAACTCGAGTTTCTTACCTCTAAACAGTCGAGGAAGGTTGGAGGATCACTTCTCCAAGCTATGGCGTCCTTGAATCGCCTTATTTCCCTTCCAAACTCAGTTTTCCCAAAGTTCCCTAGAGAACGGGATTTCTCCGATTGATGGTTCTCTCGAGAAACTGAAGCTGGAATCTAGCTCATGGAGGAGTTCTAATCAACTTTCTAGTAGAGTAGGAAGTGTTTAGATGAAGAATGGAGAAGATATGAAGCTTCTCTGGTCGTTAATGGCAGAATGAGGCTCGAGGAAGAAGAACTGATTTTTGGCCTGGATTTCGTAAAAATGGCCTTTTATAGGCCTCCAGCTCGTGTTCCCACATTAACCGTGCCATCCCCACGCTAATCACGCCAATAATGCGCAAGAAATGTCTTTTTGGAGTATCCTGGCGCTAACCGCGCCATATCTGACGCTAATCGCGCCATATAAGCGAATCTAGGGGTCTCCAGGGCAATTCTGGCGCTAACCGCGCCATAACTGGCACTAATCGCGCCACAGGGCCGCGTCATGGTGCTAACGGCACCGTTCCTTGCGCTAATCGCACCAAATAAAATAATATTAATTTTTTTTTTTTACAAATCAAGGTTATTATAATGCACTTTCACTTCTCCGCGTGTTTCTCTTCTTTCTCTTTCTAAAACCTTTGCACCAACAATCTCTCTTCTTCCACCTTCTGTATCACTTAAACTATTGAGAACCACCGTAGCAGGGGTGGAAGATTCTCTCTGTTAAGAAGAGTTCGTAAACAGAGTATAACCTTTCATTGTTAGTCGCTGTGAGAGTGAGTGTTCGAGCAAAACACACGTTAAGATCGAAAGAGAAGAATATCTGTTAAGGTAAAGGGAGTTTATTGTGTTAATAATAATTTTCGATATTAAAGTTGAGATAAAGGGTGTATCTGTTGTTTGAAATGCTGAGTGAAATGTATTAATGATATTTTTAAGTAGTGTTTGTGAAGAAGACGACCACTGGATTAGGTAAGTCGGGTTGAGTATAATGTATATACTAAAACACTGTTGTGTTTGTGATGTCGGCTACCGGGTTGGGTAGGCCCGAGTTAGATGTGTATATCAATCCTTTGTTTGGGATTTTGGCTACCGGGATAGATAGGTTAAGTTAAGTATGTGTATTAATCCTTTGTTTGGGATGTCAGCTACCGAGATGGGTAGGCCAAGTTAGATATACGTGTCAATCCCTTATGTTGTGATATCAGATACCAGGATAGGTATGCCGGGTTAAATGGATTACGTAGCGTGCATGTATGCATGCAGAAGGTAACCTAGTCCTTGTCGGCCGACATTTGTATACCGGGTTACTAACCCAGGGTTGTTTCCTTAAGAGCTTCTAAGGATCGCTTTCTTTTTCCTTAGATATACCAGGTTCCTTACCCGGGGGTGTACCTTGAAATTTGAGTTTTAATTCATTTGAGAGAGAGCTATCGGGTTCCTCTACCCAGATGAGCTCGTGTCTTCTCGGGAATAGAGCCAGCGTTCCCTAACTCGAGTGATCGTGTCTTCTTGGGATGAGAGCTATCGGGTTCCTCTACTCGGTTGAATTTGTGAACGACCGAGCTCCATACTCATGTCGTCCCTAGAAGCTCATTCTTTTCTTTCCTAGAGAAACCGGATTCCATACATGTGTTGTCTCGAGTAGCCCATTTCTTAGAAAGACCGGGTTCCTTACCCCGGGGTGGGCTGTTCTCCTTAAAACTACTAAGTTCAAAGCCTCTTCCTTATGAGCTACCAGGTTCCTTACTTGGCAGAGCTTGTATGTTCTTGGGAACAGAACTACTGGGTTCCCACATAGCGCTATCGAATTAATCGATTACAGGGCTTATGTAATCAATTGCATAAGAGATGAACCCATCCTTGATATCTTATAGAAACCAAAGGATTCCTTTGATCTCCTTTAACCAAACCTTCATCCGACCTTGTTCGGATTCTTTCTTCAGAGTTGTTATAGCTGAACAACAACTCGGACATCTAAAATCTCACACCATTTTATGTGTATGTTTTTGAATAACATGATTACGTTGAGATTGGCCATTATATTGGCTTGAGTTATTGAATGCATTGATACCATGGGGAGTGTATAGCGACACCAGCCAGGAAGGGATTGCTCCTGCGCCGATCTATACAGTGGTGCCCATAGGTAATCTAAATGCATTTGGATATACATAAATACTCATGGGGGTGTATGACATTATCCTACTCGGGTCAAGTTGAGCCCGGGCTTGGGTCATACATTAATGTGCCATGGTAATAGTTTGTGTTGACATGAGATGTCGGATAGTGCATCTGTGTGCCCTTGTTTGGGGGTGATGAGTATGTACATGGGAGGTGTATAGTGACACCAGCCAGGAAGGAAGTCGCTCCTGCGCCGGTCTATACAGTGGTAC
This sequence comes from Glycine latifolia, assembly GCA_013407115.1. Lineage (NCBI taxonomy): Eukaryota > Viridiplantae > Streptophyta > Magnoliopsida > Fabales > Fabaceae > Glycine > Glycine latifolia. The sequence continues at coordinate 9,779,382 of CM023958.1, read as the reverse complement.
CCTGGAGAGACATACTTCATGCATGACCGAAATAGGATGATTGATTGCAGAGTCCGAGAGGTACTAGGGGACCATGCTGTAAGGATAACCTTCTGACACCCATTTGGCTGATCACCATGGGGGGTGAGACCAGTGCACAACAAAGTGACCCCGACGACTTGCAGGAATCATTTTTACCTTGGATTTGGCCTATTGTCCAGGGATGGTACCACATTGCATTGACTAAGAGTTAAGTCAGGAACATGCATCATGACTAGTCATTATAAGATGAATTGGTGAAGTGGTTTGGACGAGTTGTCCATGATTAATTATGTGAATGAAATGTTTGAATATTGTTGTGATAATGTAATGACCAGGTTGTGTTTTTATAATTGATGATATTTATTAATTATTATTTTAAATGATGAACTCACCTTTGCTTTTCTTGTGCCATGTGATTTTGGTACCTGTGATGATCACGAACTATGTTTGTGTGAGCAGACGGGCAGTAGCAAGCAGTTTGGGAGTTATTTCTTTTTGATGGAGCCGCCAAGTATCCAGGATAATGATTAGATTAGAACCCAGCCTATCGATGAGTAGTGATGTCGGGATGGCATGGGCCATATCCCGACCACGAGCTGTTTTATGACAACACGCTCTTTATTAGAACCCGGCTTATTAGTGTGTACTGTTGCTGGGATGGTATTGAACTATAACTCGGGCGGGAACTATATTTTGATAGACGCACCCCTTGTTTTGATGAATACACCTCATCATTTTGCTAATTACATTCCCGTCAGTTTCTTTTGAAAATTTTGTATCCTTCAGTCATGATTGTTTGTAATCACTCCAAATGAGTTTCTTATATAAATATATTACGAAGTATTTCATCATTGATTATTTGTATTTCCTTTCATGTTATTGACTATATTCACGCGAAAAATTTACTACTATTTTTATAATCAACTTGATAAAAATATTTTCCAATATAAATTATAATTAAAGGCATGATTGAGAGTATTATATAGTAGCGACGAGGCGGGTCGTTACATAGACAACCATGGCATTAGAAGTAGCTTCAACGTCAACATCAGACTCGACTTTTTCAATGATGGGATCCACGTGATGTGTGAAGAAAAATTTGGAGAAGGGCACAAACACCACAAATGAAAAAGTGCAATTACACATAGCATAAAACTCCCTTTTCCATGCACATACCATGTGGAAAGGAGTTTCTTGAGTGAAACAAATGTGGTTCAATGTCTGATAGGATTGCCTAATTTCATGGTGAACTGCACTTGCAGGTGGTTTCTCATTAAGTTCCAAACCAAAGAAGCATTCCTTAAGTCTGTAAAATTTATTCATGGTGTACCAATCCAAATTGGTAAGCTCAATCTTTTGCCTTAGAGCTTCAAGCTCATATTTGAAAAAGTCAACCAGGACAAGCGTTAACATATTTGATTGGTGGAACATCTTCATAGTCTTCAATCAACATCTCCTTGACTTTGTAGCAATTGACCTTTTGATATTGAACAAGCTTATTAATTGCTATCTGAAATTGGATCTTTAGAGTAGTTAGGCAATAGACTTGTGACCTAAGCATGGAAGACAAATAAGTGTTGAACCTTTGAATTCTTCGAAATGAAGATTTCCTTGATCTTTTCTCCTCTCTGTAGGTAGATAGCTTGATTTTGAGCTCAGGTCCATAGTCAGATAACTACCAATATTGAAAATTCAAACTTTATTTAGGTTCCTCCAAGACAATCTCCTTTGTCTACAATGTTTCTCTAGACTTGGTGTAATCCTAAGGAAGAGCAACATTGAGGAAAAAAGAGACCTATCAATCGTTGAAGATCCAAGGGAGTAGAGAAAGGCATCTCAACAGGCTTAGCCTTCTACTTTTTCGAACACTTTCACCAAGACAATACACCTTTATGTATGTAGGTCGATGCTCAAAGATCAAACTGTTAGGGTTTGGAGCAACAGTCTTCCTTGGAGGAAAATCCTTGATCACTGCTTCCCGATCTCCATATACGCCAAGTGCATACTCTTCTTCTTCAAGCAAGGTATCCTACGATGAATAAGAGAAAGGATCAATTCTTGGAAAACCTTCCAAAGCTTGGTGAGATTGAGTTTTTCTAGCTCCACTTTTTGCATTTATGGATGAGGAATGTAAGTCCAAATATCACCTTTTTCTCTCCAGACTTTGATTCAAGACTGTCATTCCATAAATTTATATCCTTTGAAACCATGATATAGTCTATTGTGAAGGTTGGGTTACACTTGAATGTCTAGTTGCTTTTGAATAGGTGGTCTTAAAGGCAAGATCCATGTTGTAGCTTCCAGTTTATCTAGCTTAATCAATCTTCTGTTATGCCTATGGAAGATTTATGTTGCCCTAATGGGCTCTTCAGTCATCATCATTATCTTCCTTACCTCTAGACACTCTTTCATTACTTTTATATTTTGGTGCTCCATAAATCTCTTCTAATTTTCAAAGCATGTCTTCATCTTTTGTATCCAATTGAGCAACAATGAGTTGTTCATCAGCATCAAACACTGACCTAGGATGAATTGGAGCGGTTTTAGGGTCTGTCTCAACTATATCGTCGTCTGCTTCCACAAGAGATGCTTCAATGACTGACTGAAGCATGGCCTCCTCAAGAGCTTACCTTTCTGCAGGGTTCATGTCTTAAGGAACAGTGGAAACTTTTAGTTCTGCTTGCCCTTAAGCAACATCCAATGAGAAGATCTAAGTTGCATGTTTTGTTGTAGATTGAACTCTCTCTAGTTCCTCTATTTGAGATTTCTTCATCTCTTGCTCAAACTGTGCCTATATGGATTCAACAATAATGACTTCTGGCACTGGCTCACCATTTATTTCCATTATGGTAGCCTTCTCAGCATTATGCATCTACTCTTCCTCAACAGACAATGTCTTCAAATATTTTAGAATGACTTCGTCTGGGATCTCTTCAAATAACTTGTTTGCTAAGGCAGAAACTTAACAGCTTCTTCCAACTTTCTCTTATGATATTCCTCCAATAGTGCTTTAACGGATGTAAGGCAAAGGATTCCTTCTTCTCAAGCTTCTCATCCAATTTGGCCTTCTTGTGTGCTTCAGCCAAGGATCTTTTCTTAGCCTTATTAAAGGTTGTAGCTTCTTTTCTGCTGATAGGGAATAGAGAAGGTTTGGATTAAGGGATATGATGAGGTGGTGACTGAGGTGGAAGGGCTAACAAAGGTGAAGGTTGAGGTGTAGGAGTTTTAAGACTCTCATAGTCAAATTCTTGGTCTTTTGGAGGTGAAAAGTGTGTAGGGTGAGGTTGGGATGTTTGATTTTAATGGTTGGTAGTTTGGTTGTTAGTTGAGATTCAAGTCCAGACTTAGAGTCTAGATCCTTCCTCTTTTGGGTGGTTTTAGTGTCTGAGGGTCTAGGATCTTAGGATGGTTGTGTTTTTTTCTTTTTGGTTGTGACATTAAGGTTGGGTTTAGATGAAGGTGGAGGATCTTTTCTTTTGGTAGGTAGTTTAGGTCTAGGTTGGTTGGTCTGAGGTTGGGCTTGCTCCCCTTATGTCTGTATAGACACAGCTTCATACTCAAGATCAATAGGTTGATCCTGAGTATCCACTGTCTATCTTACCATAAACTATGGTCCTCCTTTGGTTCCTGCTTGACCTTTTCTTGATATGTTTTTTAGCATATTTTGGGAATTTGTCAACAATCCCCATCTTCACAAAGGTCACTCCCTTCAACTGTGAATCTCCAATAGATGCTTGCATGTCAGACACATTCACTCAAGCAAACTCATAATCTGAGAGAATAGCATTCCAAAGGGAATATGGTTCTTCTTCACCTTGGGATTGAACATTTCCTTAAAGGCCTGCATACAATAGAAGAAGATGATTTCAAGAAGATTCACCTTCTCTCCTACCATAGCCATGTACATGCAGAATCTATCCCTGTCACTCACAGTCCCATGCCCTAGTATAGGCATTACCATGTAAAACAAGAAACTATGAATCTATCTGCACATGTAGGTCAGATTGGCAGTTCAAAGAAAATTGATCATCGCCTTCTTATCATCTGTTATAGGTCGTGGACTAGCATAAAGCATGATATCCACGATCTTCTGAGTTATCTTCTTCTCTCAATCCTCAACAAAAACTAGACCATATTTAACACTTCCAAACGTGACAGTGATGGTTCCAGGTGAGATCAATATTTCCTTTCCTTTGATGATGCCTTTGATGCTAACGACATTCTTCCTTGCAGTTCCCTAAAACAAGGCATATGGATCATAATGTCATGAACTGAAGTTTTAAGAAAGACAATCCACCCAACACAATCAAACAATCCTTAGATAGAGAAACCCTGTTCTTCTAGGTTTTACCAATTGTCCAGGAATGAAAGAATCCAATGGGAAGACATTCTTGGCCTCTTCTTCAGTGTTGATTCCTGGAATCAAACAGTTTCACTCCTTTTTGGTGTCATTATTTTACAAAAATTAAAATTTTTTGGACACATAGATGAGATTTTTGAATTTTTTGGTTCTCAGGCGCAAGCAAACACACAAATAGCTATGAGAATTCAAGATTTCAAAAGAATCTCTTGAATACTCACCCTAGCCTTTTATATGTTTGAAAAAGAATCGTAACATTTCAAATCGTATTTAGTGTTTTTTGAAAACTATTTTTCAATCATGGAAAAAAGGGTGGCCCGCATCATTTAAGAGAAGACAAAAGGTTTTTATCTTTATGAACATGCTTTTTCTTTCATCTATACACTTGAACACGCGATAGATCCAAAATATTTAAGAGAGACTTCAAGATTATGTCATAATCTGAGACAATGTAACATATTTCATAAGTTTAATAAGCTAACCATTTTTAAATGCTCCTTTATACAAATTAATCGATCTTCAAACAAAGACTTAGTAAAGATATGAACCCATTAATCATATATATATATATATATATATATATATATATACAAACTTTATGTCAAAAACAGTTTTGTGTACATAATCCTGAATGAAATGATATATTATCTCTATATGCATAGCCTTTGAACAATGTATGAGATTTTTAGACAGATTGATTGAACTAGTATTGTCTCAATACTGGTATATAGTTCTACAAACTAGAGTAATCCTCTAACTAATTCTTTACTTATAACATTGTGAGCAACAACTTACAACAAACACATACTTAGCCTCTGTTGTGGATAAAGCGATGGAGTTATTCTTCTTACTTGCCCAAGATATCAAACAAGGTCCAATACAATGGCATTCACCACTTGTACTTTTTCGTACAACTCTGTCTCTTGCATAGTCTACATCACAATATCCTACTAACTTGAAATGTTGATTTTTTTATAGAACAAACTTTGGTTAATAGTACATACTAGATAGTGTAAGATCCTCTTAACAACTTTGAGATGTGACTCTCCGAGATCAGACTGAAATCTAGCTCATAAACATACATTATCATAATATTATGTCTATTGGCAATCATACATAGAAGTGAGCCAATCATACCTCTATATATCATTTGATCTACTGGTTACCTAATTTGTCTATGCTTAAAGGATTGGAAGCATGCATAGGTGTTTTCATTGGTTTGACACCTTCCATCTTGAATTTCTTCAAAAGCTCTTTAGTATATTTTTGTTGATGTATGTATATTCCTTTATTGTCTTGCTTGATCTAAAGGCCTAGAAAGAACTTAATTTATTCCATCATGCTCATTTTGAACTCACTATTCATTAGGTTAGAGAAATCATTGCATAAAGATTCATTGGTAGCTCCAAAAATGATATCATCAACATAAATTTGAACTATAATGAAATATTTGTCAACTTCTCTTCTGAAAAGAGTAGTATCCACTTTACCTCTCATAAAACCATTTTTTAAAAGAAAAGAGCTCAATCTGTCATACCAATCATGTGTTGTATGTTTCAAACCATACAAATCCTTTTTGAGTTTGAAAACATGGTGTGGAAGTGTGTGATCTTCAAACCCAGGTGGTTGTTTCATATAAACTTCTTCTGTAAAGCCAATTAAGAAAGCACTTATAACGTCCATTTGAAAAAGCTTTATACTTTTATGAGCATAAAAAACAAGCATGATTATAACTTCAAGTCTAGCAACAGGAGCAAATGTTTCTATGAAATATATACCTTCTTGTTGGTTATAGCCTTGAGCAACTAACCTAGCTTTGTTCGTTACCACCTCACTTTGTTCATCTAGTTCATTTATGAAAACCCACCTTGTTCCAATAATCCTGTTATTCTCAGGTTTGGAAACAAGTTCTTACACATCATTTCTAGTGCACTGGTGAAGTTCTTCTTCCATTAAAATGGTCTAGTCATCATTTGTCAATGCTTCATCTATCATCATACGTTATATTTTAGACATAATAGCGCAAGACACAACATCTTTGAGTGATGATCTGGTTTTGACTCCTTCAGTCTGATCTTCAATGATATAATAAGGGTGATAGCTAACAAATTTCCAGTCCTTGGTCTGAGGTTGTTGACTTGATGATTCTCCAGACTAAGGAGGAATTTCATCATACTATTTCACTTTATCTATCTTGGGTGCAACTGACGGACCAATCTACACATCTACAAAATCATCCTCAAGATCTTATAGCTTTCTATCATTTATTAGACCATCGTTGAACTTAACATGGATAGATTCTTTCACTACTAAAGTTATTGAGTTAAACACTCTGAAAGCTTTATATATGTCAAAATATCCCAAGAAGATTCCTCTATTCACCTTTGAATCAAACTTTGCAAGTTGATCTTTGGTGTTAAGGATAAAACACTCACATTCAAATGAATGAAATTAAGAAATATTGGGTCTTCTTCCTCTCCATAGTTCATAAGGAGTCTTTTTTAATCAATGGTCTTATCAATATTCTATTTTGAACATAGCAAATTGCATTTACTACTTCTTCTCATAAGCATTTTGGAAGTGAGTTTTCGCTAAACATGGTCCTAGCCATTTGTTGCAGAGTTCTATTTTCCCTTACAACTATCCATTTTTATTAGGTGCCCTCAATGAAGAGACGTTGTGGAAAATACAATTCCTTTCACAGAATGATTTAAACTTAACATTCTCAAACTCAATTCCACGATCACTTATGATAAAAGAAATACAAAAACCTTTTCCAATTTTAACTTTCTTACAAAATATCTCAAAGACCTTGAAAGACTCATGTCTATGTGCAAGGAAGTAAACCCATGTATATCTTGAATAATCATCAACTGTGACAAAGTCATATTTCTTACCTCTCAGACTCAACATTTGAGTTGGTCCAAATATATCTATGTGCAACAATTGTAACAGTTTGGTAGTAGAAACAACATCTTTAGATTTAAAATAAGTTTTGATTGTTGACATGTTCTGCTAAGATGATGAGTTTTCTAACAAATCTTAAGCAGTCATTTCACTAAATCCATTTTAGATAGTTTTGAAATATGTTTCAGATTGACATGCCCAATTTTTTTCTCAAATACATCTATCATCTTCTCTAGAAAACAGATACATTACATTTTGTTTTCTTAGGCCCATCAGATAAATCTAATACATATTTTTGTGTCATCTTCAAGTAAAGAAAAACTTGTCGTCTTCTGTCTTGACTAAACATTGGCCTTTGTTGAAGAACATACTATAACCATTGTCGCAAAATTGACTTATGCTCACTAAGTTATACTTTAGACCTCAACATATAAGACGTTGTCTATGGAGGCTAAAGAGGAATACCAAATTTACTTATACCAGTAATTTTTCACTTACCCATGCCTCCAAAGGTAATTTTTCCCTGTCGTGTGTCATGAGCATCCTTTTTCCACGTACCAGCTTAAACCCTTGTTTTTTTTCCTACAAAGGATATCAACAATAGAAATAATATGAGATATTGGTACCTAAATCTTTTTGGGTCCATGAGCATTAGTATCCTTAGACATTTGTTTCTTCTTATGGATGCATCTGAACTTGAAATGCTCCAGACTTGCCACAAAAGTTACATTTGTCTGAGACAGATTGTGACTTAGAAGATTATGCTCCTTTTTCAAGGCCAAGGCCATACTTGTCATCGGGATGTTGATGGAATTTTAAAAAACATAGTTAAAGTGTTAGAACTTTCCATCCAAACGCTTACTGGTCGAACATAGACTCTCTTATAAAGGCTGTATTTTCTTTTTCAGATCTTCATTTGATTTCTTCATTTCAACATTTTCACAAATAGATATTTTTATATTTTTCTTTATGCTTATTGCGCTGAAGAGAATTCATATGAATATTATGAAGAAGAACATCATAGGGCATATCTTCTTCATTGCCTAATGAAGACCAAAAAGAGGTATTAGATTCATAACAGGTTTTCACCTCAACTTTTTCCTTTGTATCTATCATTAGACAAATGTTGGCTTACTCATCATCTGAACTATTACTCATCTCATTGTCTGAGTCATCCCAGGTGCCCATCAGACTTTTCTTTTTCTTGTCACCAAAGTGTCTCTTTCTTTTTAACTATGGACACTCAGCCTTCATATGTCTAGGCTTTCTGCATTCGAAATAGATGATCCCATTGTTTTCCTCTTTGTGTTTCTTTTTAATCTGATACCTTTTCATCTGGAGGAGTGTTGGAACTTTCCTTTCTTTTTCATCATTTGTTTGAACTTTCTAAACATGAGAGTCACTTCATTATCTGTAGATCCCTCAAAACTATTATCTCAGCTATCTGCACTTTCAGAGCTTTAGAAGAGCTCTTATTTTCTTCTCATCTAAAGATGGTTTCTCTAGTTTTGAGGGCAATGAAATCTCTCTTTGGCAGATGATCTTTGTTCTAAATGTTAAGTTCATGGACTCTTAGGATGCCGAACAGTTCATCTCATGCTGGAGTTCTTAGATTTCTAACTTCTTGGATGGTTGTTGTTTTGGGTTCCCACACCTTGGGAAAGCTATCTAGGATTTTGAGGTTTATTTGAGCATTAGTAAAGGTGTGCCCTAGATCTTCAAGTCCATTCAGAAGAACTTGAAGCCTTCCAAACATATTATTGTCCACATATTCAACTTTTTTTTCATGGAGAAGCTCTCATAGTAATGCATCCGAGTAGCAACCTTTCTCAATTGAACATCTTTTTTTTCTTCGTGATTGATGCTCAGAAAGTCCCAAATTTCTTTAGTTGTCTTCAATCTACATATCTTGTTGTACTCATTTCTAGATAGAGCCCATGCCAATGTATAATGAGCTTTTGTGTTTAGCTCTATTATAGTCAGGCTTGCATTTGTCCATTCAGCTTCAGGTCTAATAATAGGTATATCTCCATCTATGATGATTAGCCAAAGCCTGTAGGGGTTGGACTTGACATACATATACATTCTATCTTCTCAGTATGGATAGTCCTCTCTCATGTGAAGCTTAGTGGCCTCGTGAGGGATGCTCCTTCAACAATGAATTATCGTTGGTGACGTTATTTGTTATCAGGATCTTTTCCTGTAGACACTGTTAGGTGCTCAACCCTTAGAGGTTGTGCTCTGATACAATGTTGTAAAGGAAAATATCACAAAGAATGGGGTTTGAATTGTGCTATTTACTAAAACTTAAAACCTTTTTTTTCTAAAACATCATTGCTATCGTGTGATGATGAATAACTAAGAAAACAAATATCATATTTTCGCAAAGCAATTCAGACGAAAGTTTCAGATCTTGTGAAAACTAATAGAGATTTTCAAAAAGCAAAGATCAAATGCAAACCCTTAGTCAATTTAAAGATCATGAAGAAAACTAACAAGATAAGACACAAAAAATTATACTAATATGTCTCAACCACCGAGACTACGTTCAGTTCTTGGTAAACCACCAAGTTCCGCTAACTTCAACAAGTTACAAGTATTTGTCATCGCAACTTCTGGCTCCTTAACTCAAGTTCTACACCACACTTGTTATAGACCAAAATTCTTTATCCTACCAAGTCATTGTTGGCTCTAAGACAAATCAAAAGATTTGTTTGTTTGATTGCACAATGACTAATACTCAATCGTCTTACAAACTAATAGATAGTTTCAGCACTTAATCTTTCTCTCAAGATAATCAAAGTATTTTGAGAGCTTTTCTAAGCTTTACAATAATTTACACAAAGATTTTTTTTTGAGAGCTTCAATTCATTCTTCATGTCTTCAAAGCTTTTGGTATTTATAGGCCTCCTTCAATCAAGTATTTGTTGTCTCTAAATGGATATATTTCTTCTCTTATGCTTGCATTTGAAGCATATGGCAATTGGAGCATTAAATGCCCATACTTCTTTATGCTGAGAAACCACTCTTCGTCGTTGTCTTGTTTAACACTACAATAGGAAACTACTTCCTTTTGTGTTAGAGCAAGTCTGTGCAGAAGAGCACTCCTTTTGATGGTGATTGAAGAATCTCAAAGCTTGACTTCATTTATTCTTCATAGGATTCAAAAAATCCTAGGAGAATGTCTCTGCAAAATAGATCTCAAACATATAATATTAAATGAAGTTTTAAATATCAACTTTAATGTCGTGTCAAATCATGATTCCATCTTGCTATTGTCTGAAACATCAAACGTAGACTTCGCGAAACATGTTCTGATAGTGCATAAGATGTAGACATCTAATCAAAATAATTAAGGGTCATGATTCGTCTTAAGACTCAAATGTCTTTTGCCTTAACAATATATGAAAATTTGGTTATGCATTGACAATTTAAAGTAATTTTAACTATCATCTAATAATAAATCACCATGTATGCTAAGTTGGTTAATTTTTCAATAATTATCTTAAAGTCGTTGGTGTACCAACAATTATTTCTTATTAGTGAAATGTGTAAAACTGACAATGCATGACATTAAACTCATCATCCATATAGAAAAGTTAAATATATTAATACTATAATATAAAATATTAATTTCAAATTTCATCATGATGTTTAAAATTATAATTCTAATGTTAAGGAGTAATTGAATATAATATAAAGGAATGCTAGCAACACACTCTCTAAATCAACTTGTTATTCCTCAACTCAATTGAATTGGACCAAAAGTTATTTTTTCTATAATAATACACACCTAACAATATTTTGAAATAGCACCTTAATGTTATTTTCCTTACTTTGTTTAGATAAAGAGAAAATAATTTTTCTTAGGTTTTTTAGAGAAAAAAGAGAGAAAGAAAAGTAAACTTTTTATTGGTTAAAAAAGAAAATAAGAATGTGTTTATTTTAAATTACTTTTATATCCTTTTTATCTAGCAGTGAGTTGGCAAGTAAATGAATAGATTCATCATTTCAAAGAAAATTTTTGTTCCTTCCCCTTTTCCATTTTCTTTGAGAGAAAATGTTTATGTAGATTTTAATCACCATTTTTTCTCTACAAAAGAGAAATAATATAAATTTATAATTTTCCCTTCACTTGATTTCTCTATATCCAATTATAGGACTAGGGAGGTATATAGGCATGGCAATGGGGGAAAACCAAGTTTATCGGGTTCGGGTTCAGGTTCGGTTTCCCGCATCATAAATTCGGGGGTGGGGCGGGTTTGGTATTGATGATATCCGCCCTGCCCCCACCATACTAAATTACAAAAATACCCTTATATATATATAAGGAGAAAAACCAAAACCCTAACCTTTACCCTCACTGTTGACTCTCGACGTCTGGACGTGGCAATCACGACAGCTTTTCTCTCACCCACAACACCAAAATTTTGTTTTTCTCTCTTCGTTCTTTCTTTCTTCTCTCGTGAAGTGCAAGTCCTCATTGTCAAAAGATAAAGGTTATTTTTCCCTTGTGCATCAAATCTTGGGCATGCTTGAGCAGTTAGGAACATTACCTTTGTTATATAATTGTTGTTCTTACAAGAGCGATATGGCTCTTTCTCATCAGGCAAATTGTTATTTATCTATTTGGATATTTCCAATTTATCTACCAATTCAAATATAAATTTTTTGTGAATATTATTTTGGGAATTTTTCAGCTGTAAAATGTTTTCAAGTAATTCATTAGAAGAAAGAAGACGACGTCATTTCCGATAACTGCTTCAAGCTCCACAACGAAAGAGAGGTCTCTACTCTCTCTCTTCACTTTTCGGTTTCCTTATTCGATTCTATGATTATTTGGGGTTTTCAGGTTTTTGAAGAAAAAGCGTACCTTGTAGGTGTTGAGCGCAAGAACGATGTTCAGGATTTCAGCATCAAAGAGTCTCTAAGCGAATTGTCACAGTTAGCTGACACTGCTAGATTATTGGTTGTTGGCTCTACTTACCAGAAATAACTTATTCTCTTAAACATGTTTTTCTAATTACTCTACCTTCAATTTACAAGATGGCCTTGTTAAAAAGAAAAATAATTATGCTATAGTTTCATTTAATTATTATCTTTATTGCTCTTGATTTGGTGAAAACTTGGCATCACGTAGAATGTAGATGTATGGAAGTGGAATGTTTGATTTCGAGTTTCACCAGAGTGATTGATTCTTTTGTTGTCTCATGATGCACTTGAATGCTACTAGAGATATGGAATGCATTATTTATAAATTCTTAAAACATTTTTTTTAATGATAGCTTGTTTTGATTAAAAGTGCCTAAATTAATAATCTGATTATGTAAAATAATGGGGGCGGGGCGGGGCAGGGAAAACCTAACCCCCAGTGGGGGCGGGGATGGGTATGGGTTTTAAAACCCGACAGGGATCGGTGGCGGGGACGGGGGTCAATTTTAAAGTCAGGGCAGGGATGGGGAATGCAATATCCGCCCCCACTCCACCCCGTTGCCATGCCTAGAGGTATATGCTATGAAGGAGGCAATAAAAAAGTTAGAAACGTTTCATAAAAATAATGTTTATATTTTATTTTTTATAATCATGTTATTGGTATAAAGTATTTATATTCTCTATAAAAACTAAAGTTTACATTTTCTTCATGTTACTTTAAGGGATCAAATTCAGTACTACTCGAACCAACGACTTATTGATAATAATGTTTATTTTCAAGAGCAAAACACAATGACCCCCATTGTATTTATAACTTATTACACTCGCATTTCCTCCGTTAAAATGCATTAATTTCACCTCCCCTAAACCATCATGGTTATTAACTATGTTATATTTAATTATATTTATATATTTTTAGATAAAATCTCTTCTTTTAACAAACACTAGTAAATAAAAAAATTGTATATTTAATGATTTTTCTTATTAAGTGACATTGCATGATTAATGATATAGTTTTTTATTGTGAATTAATGAGAATTATTCACCAAAAAATTGAGAAATAATTTACAGTCCAACTCAAAAACTTTAGAGAAAATTAAATTTACAAAAATAAAAAAAATACTTTAATACTCTTAGTGAAATTTAAATATACCTCTTGTGAACACTTATGGACTACAACCATTGGATATCATTTACACTTTGATACAAGAGAAATTGGACAGAAATAAAATAAAAGAGTAAGAAAAAGAAAATCAACTTTTTCATTAATATGTTCTAACATCAATAAGCATCTTAGGCCTCGATCAGAACGGGTTTTACTTTTTTAAGTTTTGAAAAAATTGAAAACTAAATCCAGTTGAGTTTTGGGCTTCAATATATTTTTTGTTTTCAATTTAAAAAATTTACAAATTACAAAATGACACAGCCAAAGACACTTGTGTCTCTTGTTTCAAGATTTTCTTCAAGACCATTGATCCATCGAAGTTTATCATGACCTACAATCTGTAATAGGGTCATGCTTCCTACACCAGTGTTATTTCTTATACACCCAGCTGTGAATAGTTAAATAACAAAAATGCCCATGCTAAAAAGGGTTAAGTACGAACAATCATTATTTTCCCCATACACCATCCAGACTCCCTTTCTTCTTTCTTCTCCTTCATTCTGCTGTGTTGTTCGTCTCCTTCTCACGCAGGCTAGTGGTTTCATTGAGGTCGTGATTGTTGGGCATTTGTACTTGCGTTAATCCATCTGATTTCCGCCATCATAGTCCAAGTAAGTTGTTGCTTTCATTTATGACAATGTCGTTTAGGTTGATTAGGAAAAGAATTGGGCGTTGATGGATACGAATTGGCAATCTGTAAGGCCAACTGGATTGGAAAATATGGAAAGCTTCCTACGGATTGGCAATCCCGTAAGAAGAAAAAGATTGGAAATCCGTAATGTTTATACCAATTGGAAAATATGAAAAGCCTCATACGGATTGTCAATCCGTATGAACCTTACCAATTGACAATCCATATGAGGCTTACGGATTGCCAATCTGTAAGGGTTAAATGAATTATTATTTTTTTAGAAAATGTGGTAATTTGGTTTTAAAAAAATATGTCAATAGTATTTGTTGTTGTGTAATGTATATGAATTTCAGATGTGAATGAAGGGTTATTTTGTGAAAAATAAGTTTATTGCCTTTATTGTAGAGGTATCATTTTTTTTAATTTGTAAGTACTAATAATTTTATCACATTTGAATAACCATTGTGCTAAAGTAAATGGTATGTGTTTTGTTTTTAATTTGAAGGTAAAATAAATAAAAATGAATGTGTATGTGTTGAATTTTGTTGTAGTACTTACAATTTTTTAATAAATAATGCATATGTTTTTTTAAATGTTTAAATTTTAGGAAAATAAATGTAATTGATTTAGGTTGATTTGAATTGGTAATCTAACAGTTTGACAAAATTGTAGATTATGGTTAAGACACGAGGATTACGTCGGGCTTTAGGCAGAGTTGTGAACAAAGCCTAAGGTAGAGACGCCAATGGTAACAAAGAAGAAGTCGCTCAACACCAAATGCCGACATCATCAGTCTGAAGAGAACGAGCAGGTGTTGTTGTTGTAGAGGATGTAGCTGCTGACCAAGGTGATGGCGTGGGTGAAATTCCTGTTGTTGATGATAGAAGTTGTGATGCTGAGGGTTTCCCAGGCGATCCCCATGATACTTCATTGTTGTCACTTTATACTGATCATGTAGCCGAAAAAGTTTGGGCAAGAGAGGTAGTGTTGTCTTTAAATGTATTTCCACATATTAATTGTTGTCATTTGAAGTGGCCTAATTTACTAAAAACAATTCCAGGAACGCCCTAAGTTGAAGTTGGCATCTCATGGACGAAAGGTGCAAAAATTTGGAATGCCTGCACATGAATTTGCAGGGTTAATGGTCGCTACGGGGTTAAGTCCACTGATCACATGCTCATTAGATTTAATCTTTGCTTTTGTCGAAAGATGGCACAAAGAAACTAGTAGCTTCCATCTGCCAATAGGAGAAATCAGTATTACGCTTGATGACACTACATCCTTGTTACATCTACCAATCATAGGTGCCTTCCAGACCTATGATGTAATAGATGTACAAGAGGTTGTGCAATTATTAGTTGAGCTGCTTGAGGTGACTGTGGAAGATGCTGAAGCAGAGACCAGACAATGCCACGAAGCATATGTTTGGCTATCATGGCTGCAAGATGTTTATCATTTGAAGTGTGAGTCTATGCAGTGGGCAGTTGCCTCTAGAGAATATGCTAGTTCTTTGAGTTAGATCAGGATATACTGGTTCTTTGAGGTTAGTCATTAGAGTCACTTTTCCACACATATCAAGACTTTCGAAACGCTTCGATATTGCTTCCATTTCTTCTATTATGTGGATTTCGCACTCATCGACACCTTGGTCTGAGAAATGTAACCTCCGCCAAAACATGTGGACGGTGCCCAGCGGTATGTTGCCAAGAACATATCTAGCTAGCTCACATGCACAAGGCAGACCATGTGTACTTCTCAACACACATCCACAACGTGAACTATCAACGCCTGCATAATTAACTCGCTCAAACTCTGCAGCAATTTCACTTAACGCATATCTTGAAATCATGCCAATCAGTCTCTTGTACCTTGTACAAGGTAATTTTAAACACATGTCCAACGACATGCGTCTTTCTCTCAAAAGATGTCTTTATTTCACTATGTTGCAACGTGATCATATTGTTCATGGCATCCCAAACACTACATAGATTTCCAAGGCTATTCTGTAACAGTTTCTTTAAGTTCCAATGGGCAGACTCAACCTACAAATTTGAACACATCATAATTAGATTTCATCGAAGACTCTAATTGTTCATCACCATAATAAAAAGGTTTAGGATTTCATACCTGTTAGTCGTAGTGTTTCCAAAGTGCATGACTTTATTAGTCCATGCCATTACAAATCTTTCGCTATGCGAATTCAAGCACGTGTCTTTCACATATTGAATAAAGATTGGCCATGGTGCGCAAGCACATTCAAACTTTATAAGACAATCATCATATTCTTTTTCAGAACCACAATCTACAAGACTCCCACATGCATCCGTCACATAGTCCCATGCATTGCTTCAAGAAATACCGTCTTCACTGCATTCATCAATGTTGAATCTCTATCAGTAACAATGACTTCAGGGAAAACATCACTCTTCAAAAAAATCCCTCTAAATCGTTCAAGAGCGCAGACAATATTGTTTATACATTCACCCTCCAAATACGCAAAAGTAGCTAAAAATGTCATCCAGTAGGTGTGACACCAACAATGTCCAGTAAAGGGAGTCTATACATGTCTGTTTTGAATGTACTGTCTATGAAGAATACCAAATGACATGCATTTATCAATTTCACTGCATCCGGATGTGACCAAAATATGTCACGTACAACACTTTCATCCTTCAGTCTATGCCAATGGATATGCATATCGCGTTCAAGAAGATTCATTAATTGTTGCATTTCAGTATTACTGCCTCTTATAGAAGTATGGTACGCATATCTAACATTGTAGACTTGCTTCATTGTTGTACAATTGTTCGGATTGTGATCCTTTAAAGTTAGAAGAATATTCTTAGGTTTCACCTTTGACTTTGTCATATCAGCAACAATAAGCTTCTCATCCTCAGTCAAACGACCAGCATATGGATGTTCAGTCAATGACTTAGCCAAATGATGGTTATGAGTCCCACATATTAACTTCACCATCTAGCCTTCACCACCTATAACTGGTTTCACTCGTAATTTAAAAGGACAACCACACTTTCTAGTGCTAGTTGTCGTCCTTACTAAATCTTTGTTGAATGATCTAAACTTTCCTCTCCTTTCACAACCAATTAAAATAAATAAGGTCCTTCCCCTTTTTCCAATTGTTGTGTCAAATCTCATTACCACGGCTACAAAGCCAATCTCATATGCAACTCTACAAGCCCATTGCAATACATCATCACAAGAATTAAACACCTACAAAAAATGAAAATACAGCTTCAATCTTTTCAAATAATTAATTTACTTACTTTAGTCAAATATAATATCAGATAAATACCTCTGAAGTATTGAAGGCATCAGAACAATCAATTGAACACTTGTTATTTTCAAACGTTGAATGTGCATTTTTGTTGTCTTTAATCACATTAATTTCTTCTGACATAATATTGTCATACATCCAGTCATTGTTGTCCATCTTAACAAACAATTCAAAAATAAATATTCAGTCATCGTTGTTCATCTTAACAAACAATTTAAAAATAAATGTTCATTAACAAACTACATACGGACTCAATACTCATCAATACATTTCTTCAAAGGACTAATACAAATTCAATAGCAAATACATTTCTTGGAATACAACAAATTATACACACTTTACAAATACATTAATTAAAAAAATAAAACAAAAGAAAACCCTTTTAAACCAAAGTTAAAAAAAAAAAGGTCATACGGATTAGCAATCCATATGAGTCATATGGTTTGACAATCCGTAAATGTCATACGAATTGACAATCTGTAAATGTCATACAGATTGGCAATCCGTAAAGGTCATACGAATTAACAATCCGTAAAGGTCATACAGATTACCAATTCATATGACCTTTATGGATTATCACGGTGCTGGGTGCAGGAACATACCTCCAACAAAGCTCTGACGAACCCAAACCAAACAACCACCACGAATGAGGACCACCTCCGCCACCACCAAAACAACAGCACCAACTGGAGATGAAAAATTGTAGCTAAAAGAATGAACGAGAATGAGCCAGCCATCGATAAATGACGAAAAGTGTTGGGTGTATCTCTTTTAACAAGCAGAAAAATGAAGGGCATTCTTGGAATAATGAAGGTTTGCTGGGTGTATAAGAAAAAGTACTGGTGTAGGAAGCATAACGCTCTGTAATACGGGAACAATCTCTATATAATTGAATGTCCAACCCCAAAACTCTGTCAAAAAGGACTCAACCAAAAACCCAAATTGAAGAAAGGTTTTTCTTCCTGTACCCAGTAAATGTCAAATACACCTAACAAAAAGAGTGAAAAATCAAAATTACCTTTCACTTAAAATCTCAAATACGGATTGTCAATTCATCACTCCTTTCACACCATTGCATTGTGTCACTGCTAGTCTCTCTTCTCTTCAATCTGTTGATCAATCCTTTCTTCATCTCATAAATATGTGTTCCTCAATCCCCCCCTTCATCTCAATGTCTCGTTGTCGCCGTTGTGAGTATCACTCTTGCATCATCACTTTTTTTTTACTGTGTTAAACCCATACAGATTGCCAATCTGTATGGTCTATACGGATCGGTATTTCGCAAATGTAAAAAACTTACCTCCGGACCTTCGTTGTCACCGCAACACTCCCCACAACGACGACAAAGTCAATGCAGGTAACAAACCATCGCCACAATGCAACTAAAAAACCACCACGAGCCAACTCTAGGAAGAGCGCAACGAAGTATGACGAAACTAAATGGTGTAAGAAGTTGAAAACGAAAGGAAGGAAGAAGTATAAAAGGGTAATCTTGGAATTAAAGAAAAAAATGAATGGTGTATTTAAGATTTGCTGGAGGCAGGAAGAAAAACCCCAAAACACAGAACCCCAAACACACAAAATTCAAAAACCTAAAATGCATAGCCACAAAAAGAATTCTACACAGAACTACACCTGATGTCCTACTCTATGTAGCACAAAAGGAAGATGCTGCAATGGAAGTCATCATCAGAGTTCACATGTATGATAGGGACAACATCGAACACGTGACAAGGGGGCAAGCAATGATCTTGGAGAAGATAAGGATGACAAGTTTGAAAAGGAGTTGGTTCCATGATGAACATGCATCAGGTCTCGATTACAAGAGATTAGGGGAGGAAGTTCAAAAATTTAAAACAAGAAAGTGAAAAACCCTATTTAAATAAATTTTGATTTTTTATTAAAATTAATTTTAAAACTAACTGGAGGAGGTGTTTTAAAATTAATTTTAATAAAAAATCAAAATTTATTTCAAAGCTAAAAACCAAAAACTTGCAACCACCCCAACCCCTCAACCCAGCCATGTAAAAAGACTATCTTCTATCAATTGAGATGACTGAACCAAAGCGGAGATCAAATGGACTTCTCAGTGAGAACTTCAAATGTTTTTAATTTTTTATTCTCACATGAATCCTTGCTAGGAGACAATCCTATTTGAGATGCTATAAGACACTAAATATGGACATCTTTTTCAATAATAATGCAAACCTTGGTTCGCCACATTGAGTAAAAAGGGTAAATTAAACTTCTGTTAACTGGAATTCTCTAAACATAAGTCCCATGGACCTCGGGGAACAAAACAATCACAAATATATTATACTGTTTAAAAGTAAAAACTAGATAAGCAATAAATACAACAGTAAATAACAAATGTAACAATAGCACCACAAAGCACGCAATGCAATTAACAGCCTGATAAAATGGATTGAAACATTAAATTAAAGTTTTGGATAATAATCGATTGCTAGGAAAGTAATTAACATCCGACTTGAAGGTATTGTCTCTAATGTAAAAACATAAATATAACTATAACAAGCTACCTTTTCTCCATAAAACTCAATAAGGCTTGCAAGTTGAAAATTATTTAAGATCCTTGAGACTAGAACTAAAAACTCTAAATATTTCACCATGCCAGATATTTACCTACTTTATGACAGATAAATCTGCTGTCACAATAGCTTCTAATGATAAAAATTTATAAATCAGGCATTCAATGCTCAGAAAGGCTTTGTTGATTGAACAGTTCCACCATCTTCAAGTCCAGTTCCTAAATTCCTTATATCATCCAACTTGATTCCAGATCCTAGCTCTGCTGCTATCGTGGACGCCTGGTTCTCTGTTTTGTTATGCTGCAAAACCTTGTTAAATTATGGCACATTAATAAATATGTCATAGTTTAGGTACATAGCATACTAAAGGGTAACAAAGTGTTGGTTTCTTCCATCACCCCCAAATTCTCAAGACTTATGTGACTAACAAATATAAATAAGTCAAAGCTTTGTTTTACCTGCAAAAGCTCATTCACTCTGCCAGTTTCAGTATAGTCTGCAGGTTTGGGAGCAGATGTGGAGCTTTCCTGAGGTAGAGACTGTACAGCTTGCAGAGGCTTAATCAAGATGGGTTGATCCATCTCATTAACTTTGTCTTCCTGCCTACTGCTTGGATCCTTCGCTACTGTATTGTCACCTGACATACTGTTGTCAGTCTTGGTATCCATGGAATCTGACGGAGCTTGGATCCTCTTGACAACTTCAGTAACCAGTTGCTCAAAAGGCATGCCAGGCACTCTCATAGATTTAGCTTGATCTTCATTCACCACATTGGATGAAGATTGATTATGCGGTGGAACACCTTCACTTTGCACACTGCTTGGCAATAAATTCTGGCTAGTTTGAGTGAGAGAGACGAGTGCATGGTTTCCATCTACAGGAATTTCTTTGGCAGCAATCACTCCACTCCCTAGAGAAACTTGGGTCTTGACTTGTGATGGTTGATTAGAAACTGGCACTCCATTTGAAAAATTATTAGGCTGGAGCAGAACAGGCACCACATTACCTCTGGGTAGTTGAGTGATCTGGTCCGTCACAGAAGGCACACTCTTTCTGGTAGAGGCAACTAAGTTACTAGAACTGACAGCTCCTATAGGTACCTGAGGGACAGATGGGGAGCCATTCATTGCAAGAGTTTCAACTCTATGAACATTCACAGGCTGTTCATTCCTTTCCTTTGGGAGAGGAGTTTGAACCTGAGCAGCTCTTGAGGGGAAGGAAACTTCATTTCTTTCGATCATTGGAACACTTGGAGCAACATCATTATCAGGTGAAATAGGAACGTATCGTCCAGGCTTGAAGACTAGCCCCCTCAAAGTAGTATCAGAATCACCAACTCTAACACTGAGCAAATATCCAGCATCAAATACAGCCTCAATTACACCGGAAACTACTTGGCCCACCATTGCATTATTTGAATGATTCTCTTGACCCCTTTGAAGCTGTTGATTTCCATTAACCCCTTCAAATCCAGGAGGTACTGGAGCTTGTTCCGCACGAACAGGATTCTGCCTTTTATTTTGACTAACTAGGATATAGGAACTCTCCTCTGAATCTGGCTTTGGGTATTTACGCGGACGACCACGTTTGCGCTTCAAAGGCACCTCTCCTGAACCATCTGGAGTGTTATTTTGGTTTTGTTGGTCCATCTTATTTATGTTACTCCAGTGTCTACATAAGGGGAAAAAAGTGTATAAGCTAAAAAAAAATAAAAAGACAGTCTATAGCTTACTTGGAGTATATTTAAACTCAGCATGATAGAATTGTTATTTTTTCAATAAGACAACAAGTAAGAAAATTTTTGAAGTCTGCTTGATAGTCATTAACCCACCTACTCAAAACACTAACATCATAACACAATTTATGACAGAACTAGCAAATTTCTTACTGTTATTAAATACTACCTCTGGTCCTATATATAAGAAACAAAAGACAACATTTTCTTGGTGCTAATTATAAGAAACATAGGACTACTTTATTGATAAATTTCTTTTTACCCCTAATGATTAATCTATTTACCCCATGAAAGTGGGTGCATTTATTGAACTAATTAACAAAAAAAGACACATTCATTGGTTGAAAAATTATCTTTTGAAAAATAATCATATCTTAAATCATTTAATGTCATGGGTAATCTTGGAATAAAATTAAAATTTATGACAAACTAACTAATTTAACTTTTATTGGTTTTGATGAATTAGGTAATTGTTTCTTATATATAGGACTTGAGGTAGTATAATCTAAGACTGTTGGAGACAATTTGGTGAGAAACCTAAGTAACATGATTGCTTGAGATGGTGTATATCACAATACAAGAGATCTAATACAGCTTAACTTCTTTCGACATAGTTTCTTTTATAAACAAGAATTTAGAGTTGTTATTCCTGTTTGGATAAATTTCTCCATAAGCACTTCTAGAAGACAAAAGTAAGAAGGAAAAATGAAATGAACTTCTCCATAAACTAAAATTATTAGCTTATGTATAAGCTAATTTTAGAAGTGCTCATGTTAGCTTCTCTAAAAGATAATTTTTAATTTATGCATAAGCTAATTTTAGCTTATAGAGAAGTTTATTTCATTTTTCCTTCTTATTTTCTTCTTCTTAAAGTATTTATGGAGAAGTTTGTCCAAACAGACCCTAAATGCATAACTACAAAGCCACATTTCAAAAATATATAGTCAATGTATCAAAGTTTCAAATTTTGAAATCTATATTTAAAAGTTGGGTAAAATATGTTTTTAGTCCCTATCCTTTCAATCGTGCAATTTAGTCCCTGAACTATATAAAAAATGTATTTTTAGTCCCTCTTCACAACCTGAAGTTATAAAAGTGCAGAAATTGGGGAGTAAGCCCAAAGCCTAAAACACTTTTTTTATAAGTTCAGAGACTAAATTGCACGATATGAAAGTTCGGGGACTAAAAACAAGATTCAACGAAATTATAGGAACTGAAAACATATTTTACCCTTTAAAGTTTGTACATTTGTTCCAAAACTGTTGCTACACAGGAAAGAAAAAGAGCAATGAAAATCAAAGAGTCTAGAGGTTTTATATTTTTCATCGAGAGTTGCTTGCTATGGAGATTGGACAACAGACAAAATTTATGTTGATTTTATCCTCTTATTAGCAGGAATTGAAAGCAAAAAGGAGCAAATTATATTAAATGAAACTCATCACAAACTAATTGAAAGTACAAAATGAAAAAGTGATTGCAAAAAGTAAATTAAAAAATACCTTAATAGGGTTTAGCTCATATAACATTAGACTAAACGAGCCAAGCATAAACGGCAGATCTTAATGTACAAAATCTAACAACATGACAAGAAATAATCCAAAGTAGAAAAAGATGTAACGTAATAAGAATGGATGGCTAATCAATTATCTTATACGTTGAAAAATTATAGAGAGAAGAGTGATGAAGAGAGAGAGAGAGAGAATGTAAATGGGATGTAAGATGAAATGTATGTTTCCTCTAGCCCGGAAATGTATTTATACTCAAGGAAAGGGTATAAGATGAGGGATATATTTTCCTTTATAAGTTCATTTTTTATCTTGTCTCATAGAATGACTTATCCAATGCAACATTCTTATTTCCACAACACATATTTGATACTATTGTTGGCCCTTTACCATCTAGCATGTACCATATAACCCTAATCATGATCATAACAATAGTCTTATCTCACTAGATGAGGTCCACTACATGGATCACACGATATCATTAGACCCGACCAAAACCAAATTTTCAGGAATGTTATTCAGCATGAGATCCATTTTAATAATTTCCTCTAACGATCTTCTTTGTCTCCCTCCATACCTGTTCACAGGGCTAAAAACCATGCAATCTACTCCAAAAATTGATGCCTCCAGTGGCCTTTTTAGCACATATCCAAACCATATTATTAGAGCCTTACAATTTATGATTTGAATCATACAACCCAATGCAACTTGACTAACTATCAATTTGTATCATAAGATGAATCCCAAATGACTTTGAATCTTACAATACATGAATGAATCATTGCAATTTCATATCATCACATGATATGAATGAATCACACAATTCACCAATTCTCATGAAAGAAATTGTAAAGTCATATAAGCTTAAATTGATAAATTGAAAAGGAATTGAATAAGCACTTAAGAATTTATCCTATTTGATTATTCCACTACTTTATTTGTCAATCATTCAATGCATGATCTTTATTTGGTTGATTCATTGCTTCAATTTTGTTCTTCCAAAATAGAGACTACACAAACTCAGATATAACAAGCGTTATCAATGGAGGATGGCAAATCATGGCGGCAAGCATTAAGAAAACTAAAAAACCATGAGGCCCATGTGAGCCAAAGCGAAGAATAAATAGATGGTTAACAAAATTAAATAAATGAAAAGAATAATTGAAGAACTAAAAAAGTATTGTTTTTAAAACAAAAAAAAAAAATTACCAAAGGAGGTTGTCGGAGAAGGTCATCGATGTATGGAGGACAAAGGTTGAGGGTGAACTATGGACAGAGGATGGCAAACGAAGGACACCGTGGCCACTTGGAGGAAGCTTCATGAAGGAGGAAGATATGCTTTTTGTCGTCTTATATCTTAGAAAGTTTATGATTCAAATTTAGGGTTTTAAACCCTTTTGGGCTCATTTTGGGCTTGACCAAATGGCCCAAGTCCTTTTTTTATTTTATTTTTTTGCCATTTCCTCCATGGGCACACCATACCACCACTAGTGCCACACATATGGTGACCGCCATTTGAAATCCACCATACCATCCCCATATCATGGTGGTCTGTTAAAATTTCGTCATCCACCATGGCACCACTATTTGATAACACTAGATATAACTAATAATTTTGTTTTATGAGACTTATGGCTAAGTTGTTTTATCTATTTCTAGTTTAAAACTATTACACTGAACACTATATATCATTTATATGATATATTTTAAGTTACTTTTCCTTGTCTATAAATCTTACGATTCAATACTGTGAGATTACATATATGATTACAATTTAGAAATTAACTTGGCAATTCACAATTTGAATCTCAATTAGATAACCTTGGTCCAAGTTACCTTTACCAATTTTCTATCATCTTTTCCATGAAAGGTGTCACACCATATATCTCTTCATATACAATTAATCCTTTTCTTGTTCGTTCTTGTGGGAATGTGGGGCATCTTAACATATTCATTTATGCTACTCCCACTCTTTTTTTCCTATTGTCCCTTTCAAACTCTAATCCCCAAAAAGGATTATAGCATTAAATTCATTTTGAACTTTGGTTACATGGAATTAAGTGGAGATTTTATTTGCATTAATTTGAGAGAAGAGCTCATATCCATAGTCCATAATATATGATTATATGCACCCTAAGTCCCTAACCACCTGTAATTGGCAGCAAGCTATACCTAAATTTCAGAAAAGCCACTCCTCATATAAAGTTTTAAAAAATGTATCCATGATATTCCCGGGAATACTGTGACTAGGAATATTATTCCCATCCAATTTCTCCGATATCGAATGCAAAAACTCTTTTGCATTTGCAGTGGAAGAAGCAGTGGCGACCAGTGTAGCTGTGTTCACCAGTGTCGCAGAGTTCACCAGTATCGAAGTGTTAACCAGTGTATCGTTGTTCACCGGCAGTGGTGGAGGAGGAGGATAAGAAGAGGAAGCCATGAAAATACCTAGGAATCAAAATGAGCTCTATGATACCATAAACGAATCTTAGAGAAATTAGAAAAGCTAAACTGAGGTGAAAATGTTG
Organism: Glycine latifolia; assembly: GCA_013407115.1. Classification (NCBI taxonomy): domain Eukaryota; kingdom Viridiplantae; phylum Streptophyta; class Magnoliopsida; order Fabales; family Fabaceae; genus Glycine; species Glycine latifolia. The sequence continues at coordinate 9,753,754 of CM023958.1, read as the reverse complement.
ATTGTATTCAACCCAAAGAGAAACTGATTACACTTCAGTTTATATAGTAGTTACATAACTGTAACTATCAACTAACTTGAGTTAGTTAATGACAGCTGTCATACAGCTGTCCTAACTAACTAACTAACTAATGACAGTCTAACCACTAACTATAGTTAGACTGACAGCTAAGCTAAAAGAAAATAACAAAGTTGAGTAAGTATACTTCCAAAGGTAAATACTTATCATTCCTTGGGACATTTTTAAATTTATTTTAATTTGAAAATAAAAATATTCAAAAAAAAATGAGGTAGAATACAGTGAAAGTGGGAAGTTATTTATGTTAGAAAATAACTTCAATTCCCATGGGAATATTATAGGATTCCCACCCTTTTACATGGGAATAGAAAGAGCAAGAAACATGTAATCTAGATTCCTTGGAATAAATAATGTCTGCGAATATTTGTTTATAAATTGTACCAAACATGGGAATGTTACATTCCTGGGAATAAATTTGTATGACTCGAAACAAACACACTCAAAACTAGGAAGCTTAACAGGAACTTTATGATTAATTTAAAACTGGTTTTTCAAATGATAATATTGTAGCAGAAATTTAAAATACATAATTGTTGCGCCACAGCAAAGGATGGAAATATTCCAGATCTTTTTTCCCGGTAATTGAACCCATTAACAGTTAAAAATTTAGACAACTCTACAGTTCTTAAACGTTATTTGAATCAGCCATACCACTGACTAAACCCAGGACACCTATAAATTTTTTGTTTTTGTGTGTCAGGCTGTGGAAATTACAAATAAAATAGCATAGAGCATCACACTAAAGCTTCATAGACATACCTGATAATATATTTAATTGAAGATAGAAAGAATTCATATTTCAATTGTGAGTATGTTTCTGAACAAGGTTTTTAGCATAGACAGCCAAATATGATAAACTAAAAAAAGTAAAAAATAGAGATCGGATTTTCATAGGGAGTTTAATTTTTTTTTAGAATGGATAAGACTGTCAAAATCCTAAATTCAATTCTCAATCACTCAATCCCATAGAAGAGTTCCTTCCTATTTCCCCCAAAACTTAACAAAAAGACAAGCTTCAAGCAATAGAATAGGAAACAGTCAATTTTTACAAGAGCAAGTCTGGCCTTAAAAAGGGATTGGGTATACAACACATCCATATGCAAATCAAACTCAAAACACACAAATGGTAATTCATTAAAAGAAATTGTAAAGGAGAAAAGTTGATGGCCATCAGACCTCTTTCAGTGCTGTAACCTTGGCAGCAAAAACGAACACCTGCAATAAAGTTTTAAAAAAAAAATCAGTAGAAAAAAAGGCAAAATTCCATAATCATGGAGCACAAGCAAATTAACACTAACACATACTCAAAAAAAAAAAACCGCAACAACACCAAAGAATTGAATATTCCGATTAGAATAAACTATCAATCTCCACGTCAAAAAAAAAAAACTATCAATCTCATCACTAAAGTATTACTCTCTCTCCTCAGTGGTCCCTAGAGTAAACAAATTATATAAGTAATCACATATTAGTGCCTGGACGTTGAAAAAATACATTACCGCAAGGACAAAATTGATGGATATTTAATAATTTAAGGACTACTTAAAGGACTATTTAGGAGGGAGGGTGATACTTGAAGGACAAAATTGATGGTTTACCCATTACAATTAATAATCTGTATAGCAAAATCCAAGGACATATAACCTTAAAAAAAAAATTCCTTTTTCATTTCAATTTTCCTTCCTGAAACCGATCAAAACTTCAACTCAGGAAAACAAAACCAAGAAGAAAAAAAAAAGATGACTTTGTTTGATCGAAACTACCCAATGAAAAAAGCTCATTACCCTTTAATTTTTTCATCCAAGGGTTTAAACCTCACCCTAAGGAAACAAAGTGCAATTTTTTTCCATTTTTTCTCTTCAATTTCCAAAATCAATCAAAAAAAGATACCCCAGAAAAGTCCCTGACATGGGTTCGATCCGAAAAACAAGAAAAAGTGAAAAAAAAAACCAACATGCAAGAGCTAAATTAACAAAATTTAGACACAGAAAAAGAAAGAGAAAGAGAAAGAGATTACAGTGCTGAGAACAACGAAGGTTGTGTTGAGATTCAGATTCAGAGACTTGAGATTCGATTTTGCAGAAACACGCACGCACGCACGAAGAAGAAGAGCGAGGAAGCGGAAGCTATTTAGACGGAGAGAGCGAGGTGGTGCAGTGTAAGAGAGTGCACTGTCACACACGAACTCACGCTCACGCACACGGAGTGCCACAGCATCAAACTGTTATGAAATGTCTCGTAACGGTGCAGTGATAATGTGACACAAGTCCAATTGAGTGGGTCCAGTGACTTTGCGATTGTGAACGTGCTACAGGTGGCACAATGGGCTGCTGACTTTCCTCATCTGGTGTCACCGATGGGTGATGAATTTAGCACTGTATGATAATAATAAATGAAGAATATAGGCAATAAACTTTTCATTTATATTTATAACGTTAAAAAAAATTATATGCTTTGATATATCTTTTTATTTATTTTTGTGATTGAGATATATCTTTATTTTTATTAAATTAAATTATTTAAAATGTTATTAATTTAATGAGATTCTTTGAATAAAAAGTAAATCTCATATAATCTAATAAAATATATACAAGTTTTACCTGATAAAAATATGACATTAATGTTTTTTTAAATTATTGTTTCAAAAGAGAATAAAAAAGAAAATAAATGAAAATTTCCTTTTTTTCAATTCAAAATATATATATATATATATGTTAACATCATTTTAATTTGAGTCTTGGTGACATAAATTTAGGTCAAAATTTTGAAATTAGTTATTAAATAAGTTTGAAGAAACAAAACTAAAAACTAAATATATCAAATTAAATAATTCTTTAAAATTTTGAAAAATTGTAACTGAAAACAGTTTAAATACTTATTTAAATAGATCACATTAAATTTAGGTCAAAATTTTGAGATAATTTATTAAATAAGTTATATCAAAAAAATTAAAAACTAATTAATGAAAGTTATATTTTAAGTCATTTAAAATTTAAATTTAATAAGAAAATTATGTAACTATAATGATATTATTTTGATAATATTTTAAAATCACATGATTATTAATTAATATATTTAAAATTACATGCATAAGGGGCAACCCCAGCCTAGCCTAGTCTCCTCTTAATTGAGATATGGATTTAAATGTTAGATTATTTTATACTTGAAGCTTATATTAAATTATGTATACGTAGATTTGATGTTTTAAAATTTAAAGAAAAAATATAGAGTAAATTATATCTGTACCCCTTTGTGTATTTTACAAAAAAAAAAAAAAAAAAAAACTCCTTAATTATTTGACTCAAATTACACCTAGACTTCATCTGTCTTTAATAGAAAGTAGACATATGCTGGTCATATAACTTTTAATAAAATTTTATGTCTAAAATACTCTTATCTTCTTCCTCTCAACCTGAGAATATTTTAAGACTCTTGTTTCTTTTTGTTTTTTCTCTAATTGGACATAAACCTAGCTTTTTGTTAGACACGAACCCACATTCTTGGTACGCTATGTTAACACCCTTCCTTCTTTTTCTTCAATTTTTTAGTTTAATTTTTTTCTTTGATTGAATATGGTCATTTGCTTCAAATTTAGTGTTTTGCTCCTGCATTTGTGTTTTTAAATCCTTTCTTTGAAATATTTTTTTATGGTAACGTGTTAATATAATGTCTCAATCAAGAGATGTAAGACACATCATAATGTTAAACTAAAAATATTGAGTAATTCAATTCAATTTATTTATCACTCTTCCAATTGCATATGGGAAATTATACTTTTCATTTTTCTTGATGATGTAACAGAGGTACCACTATTTAAATCAGCAGGCATAATTAAATTCCTTTGACACATTGATTTTAATTTCAAAATCAGGCATAATTAAATTGCTTTGACACATTGATTTTAATTTCAAAATCAGTTTTATTGGATAGTCACCCATGAGATGCTTCTTTAAATGGAGATTGATAATAACCCAAACATTAGACGATAAGAGAAATGTTATTTTCATTCGAGAACAAAGTCAAAATTATATTTAACTATAAATTTGGTTATTGGTCAATTATCTTTCCTTGTGTTCTTGAAAATTCCTTGCAACAAATTATTATTATACTAATAAATTGTCAATAATATTTACAATGCAAAACTGAGTATAAAATAGGACCAGAAACATTGTCGCAAAAATTGCGCAAAACACTGGTTGGAATTCAAACTAAGTGTACTACGGACACAAAGGGCTGGACAGTTCGAATATATTGATTCATAATTAGTTTAACCTCTTTTTAAATAATTTCTTCTTAATTGCTTAAGTCACGTTGTTTTGCTGGGAAAATATAACTAATCACAATAATCTTGGAAATTTTGTCTATTGACATTTTGAAGTGTCTAAAGTCTCTTGTACACTATCCAATGATAAAGGTAACAACAATAATAAACGTAACAATTTCATATTAAATTCATAAAAGGTTGCTCCAAAAAGTAGCAATATAGACTTTTTTACATAATCTTGTCATATAAAACCCCAAAAAATACCCTGCATAACTATATATCAACTTGTTTCTCAATGTGTATATTAGTTTCACATTACAAAAAAGTATGACCCTTCACAAGTATGTGTAAGTGATCCAATAATTCCCATAAAACAAGTTAATAGCAAATCATGCATCTCACATCCTTGTCTTCCTTTTAGCTCTAACTTATATTAGGGTCAGCCACCAGTATATGCTTTCAAGTTTCTTGGCAATCTAGGTTGAAATTAAAAAAAAAAATAGTTTTAATAATCCAATGTGTTTACTAAAATTTAAAAAAAAAGAAGGATAACAATTAAAATACTTGTTAAAAAATAGAATAATAATAAAACTATTATGAATCATTGCAAAAATAAATATCATGATCAATCAAAAAGAATTTGATATTATTTTTTTTCTTTAGATTCATTTTTCATATGATTTTATAGTTATTGTGTACGTGATAAATTTCACTGTCTAAATTAGTATAAAAAAAAGTTTCTTGACAATTCAGGCTGAAATTTAAAAAAATAGTTTTAATAATCCAATGTGTTTACTGAAATTAGAAAAAAAAGGATAAATATATACCTGAGCTTGCATTAGAATTCTTTGTTGTTCTTATGCAAGTATGTTCCTCCTTATATGTCTTTATCTTAAAAGTAACTCCATATGGAGTTGGAGATGCATGAATCCTCCAAGTACACTCTAAATCTGCACATTCACAAGTCACCCTTGTCTTTTCATTTTTTACTCTTCTCAACTCAAATCCTTCTTGTATAGAAAAATCTTTAAGCACTTCTCTAAATTGGTTCAAATTCAGAAACAATTTATCGACTTCAAGTTTTATCCTTGCATCCTTCCCCTTCTCATATGGTTTCCCTAAAAATCATCTCTCAATATAAATGTCACTCATATCATCGTCAGAATGCGGATTCCCAATCATATCTCGGATTTCCTCAAAATCACTAACATAATCACTCTGATTTTCATCACTCCAATCTTCATACTCACCAATGAGATCATACTCACTCTCAGAAGGTTGATTATCACTCTCATCCATTTCGTAACTCTTGCCATCATCACTTGCATACACGTCATCCTCATGGAATTTTCCATTAACATTCACAGGTTAATTCATACATTTATTCACAGGTTCATTCACATTTTGACTCACAGGTTCATTCACATCTTGACTCACAAGTTTATTCACATTTTGACTCACACGTTCATTCACATTTTGACTCACAGGTTCATTCACATTTTCTATCACAGGTAGGTTCCAAAACTCATCATTTGTTCTATTAACATACATATGAATATAAACTGAATTTTGATTCTCAGCAAACATTTTCATCACATCATGATCAGTCTTAAGGGGAAGAATTTTACCACTAACAGTATGAAACCACAAAATAAAAGGGTGACATGGTGGCAAGTCTAAGTCATTAGCAATGTTGTTCACACAGTCATGTGCATCAAACATTCCAAACTTATCAGGATCAACATTGCATATCTTACTTGGTTTACCCCGTTGGTTCGTAAAGTGAACCAAAATATCTACGTTGCCTGGTTTATGACCCATGTATTTCAGTTCATCCATTGTGTTCCTGTGGTCCCAAACATCAACACTATTTTAATCAACAATAATAAACAAATAATTTTCAATTCATCCATTGGGTTTCATGTGGTCCCAAATATCAACACTATTTTAATCAACAATAATAAACAAATGATTTTAAATATCATAAGTGATCCCAAACTGGTCCCCTATTGAAACCCATTCAGAAATAGACAACAATAAACAATCAAAATTAAATAAATATTCTTAAAAAGTAACCTATATATAAGGTCCAATGATCACTTACAAGCAGAACCCTAGTGTGAACAGCAATCGTGGAATAGGAAGAGAAACAGAGGAACAGTGGAGAACTTGCGAACTGGAAGATGAACAATAGAGAACTCGTGAACTGGAAGAGGAACAGTGAAGAACTCGCGAATGGTGAAGAGGAATGGAACGTGAACGTCGTAAGAGGAAGAGGAACTCGCACCCTGTGGATGATAAAGAAGAATTTGTCAATAAGAGGTAGATGAACTCGTGAATGGGAAGAGGAATGAAACGTGAACCTTAAATTCTAAAACTAATTGGGAATGAATAATTTGGATTTTATAATTAAAATATAAGGACAATTTCGTCACAGAAGGGGGTAAAAATAATGTGAAAAAAGGGAGGAGTATCATGTGAAATTTGAGCAAAACACAGGGGGTTCGAGTGTAATTTACTCAAAAATATATTAATTAATGTCATTCCAATTTTTTATTTGTGGCACATTAATTTTAAAAAAATTAAAAAGAAAAATCTTTTGGGATGGATTCCATAGTAAAGTTATTTTAGAATTAAAGCTTTTACCTTTTTCATGTTACAATTTTTTAAAAAATATTATCGCTATGACATATATATTGAATAGTGCACTTGATTTGGTTGGTATTGCATACTTTAAACCAATGGTCACGAATATAATAATTAATAGAGTAAATTATATGATCTTTTCTAAAGATCTCCAAAATTATCATTGTAAAATATACGTTCTCATACTCCTTTCTTCTTCTTTTTTTGAGGTTCTCGTATTCCTTTCTTGAAATATAAATATACTATATTATATTTGAGTTTATTATAATAAAAATGTTTTTTAAAAGAATCTCTTGATACAATAGTAAATAACATAATTAGATATGTATGAAAAAAAATGTATCTTTATACAATACTCAACATGGATAAAAACTAATGTTAAAAATTTATTATAAATTTTGTTATAATAGAATATGAAAGCGATATTTTAGATAAGATATTAAATATAACAGTAGAAGTATTTAAAATTTTGTTCTATCTTCTAGAATACTAAAATCAATGATAGAATACAAAAAAATATATTAACAGTATTTTAATTCGAGTCGTGGTGACATATTTTTTTTATAAGAATGAAGATAACAATAATAATATATTAATAAGATTTTAAGATTACATGTTCATTAATATATTTAAAGATTTACATACATAAATATATTATATTATTACAAATATTTTTTTATGTTTCATTTATATTAGAAATAAAATAGAATAAAAGAGAAATAATAAAAATAGAGAAAAATAACGTAAGAAATTTGTATTCTTTAAACGAATAGAAAACAGTGAATAAATTTATTTTTTCTTATTGAGTTGAATGAAAGAGTAGGTGAGAATAAATAAATAAATAAATAAATAAGATAAATATAATTTATTTTAATAAAAAAACAACACTGAAAAACTTAATTTTTATTATATTATTTTTTAACAAAAAATAGTTTTTTATATTAAAAAATCATCTAAGGCTCTCTTTTTTCAAGCATAGAGAACATGTTACACGTTACAATGCAACCTCCAGTCCCTTCCTCCTTGTTCAATCCAATACAGTTACTATCACAAATAACATGTGAGCGTTATTCTATTTCATTCAGTTAATCTAAATTTTATAATTTATATCTTCTATTGCTTCATCATTTTATATAAATATTGAATGTATTACAGCAATTTACTAAAGAAAAATTTATCCTTATAAAGTTAGAGACTTGAGATTACTTAGACAAATATCCCATAACTTAAGTTGGACAAGTCATTCCCTTGATTGTTTTTTGCTATGTAAGTTGCTATAGTCCCTTCATCCTTGGCTTTATAGATTTCTGTTGATTCTTATTCAAACCATGCAGATAAACATATTGCTATGGATAAGAAACGTTGGTACAAGATATCTCCCTATATACTAGTGTTTAAAATAAAGGAAAATTTTCACAATGGAATAGAGATAGAGAATGTATCGATCCACTTCATGGCTACGATATCATTACTCTAAATGTGTAATTTTAATTTTAAATGAAAACTCTATTAATTTAATTATGAAAATGTGGGTAATTTTTTTTGCAATAATACACTCATCAGACAATGCACAAATACGTAAATAAATACATATATACATACACATACACACACACACACACACATATATATATATATAAAGCTATTATATATCATTCGCATGTCAGAACATAATTTAGTTTTTACATTATCTATGTTTAGATTTACATGCCCAATAAAAAAAATAATCAATGAACCAACTAAGAACGAGTTGATAACAAAATACAATTTTCTCCCAAAATATATTCCAATGTTATCACATCAGCTTAGTGGCTCCAACAAAAGAATTCCCTCCAAAAACACCTATTGTTGCTCATATGCTCCCACGAACGAAGGTTGGCGATCATCCTAGGTACCAACCACACAGTACAAAATTGCGATGATTAGTTTATTGTGAAGATCAACAAATATCAGATGACTATCATTAGAAAGAAAATGATAATAAATCATCACAATCATTCTCAATATATCCATCAATTCAACATCTACTTAACAAATTAGTCATCAACTTTTCAACAATTCAGATCAATTATGCTTAGAATGATATAAGGACCTGACTTAACTCTTAAATGCATTGTGGTATCATTTGTAAGGAAATAGCCTAAGTGTGTTCACATGACACTTTCACTTAGGAAAACTAGGCAGCAACTGTCGAGGTCACCCTTTCGTGCACAGGCAACTCCCCCTCATGTTGATCAGCACAAGCTTCAAGGGAGTTCCAAACCGAGTGATATGTCCCCAAGTACCCGCATTTTTCCTCGTGAAATATCACATGTACTTATTGACAAAGTTTATACTATTTTCATGCAATTATGATGTATGAAACATGGGCATCATCAATGCATTGACCGTGAATAGTTAAAAATTCTAAGCAATTCCCTTCCCTCCCTAGGGACGCTTGAAATTTTTAAAACAATCTTCTTCCCTCTCCAGGATATCCAACAGGTCAATGCACCCTCTATGTACATACACAACATATATTCATCATGATGACATCATTAACATCAATATCATTTCATCTCAATGTCATCATTAACATCAACATCATCTCATCTCATTTCAATATCATCAACATCATTTCATTTCAATGTCGTCATCAACACAAGCAATTCCATTATACACCCACACACACACACATAAATTCATGTCTAGGATTCACATTCCTCAAGTCTTTAGACAACACAATCTCATGCAATCACATTCCATAATGCCACGAGACTGATATTTTAAGGAAAAATCCAAATTAAAGAGGAGAATTATGGTATACAAGACAAACTCTTATGACCATTAAAAATTTAATAAAAAAAGTAAATAGAAGAACAAATATAAAATTTTGGACAAAGTCTCCTCTATAATTAAGATTTTTCCCACAAAAATTCCAATCGTTGCAACATCATCCTTCACAATTTCATTCATCAATAACAAATATATCACATCCCACTAGTTAAAAAAAAGTTTTTCTTAAAAACCATCATGCATAGAGACATAAATACGTTCCCATAATTGGGTTTCCTGACCCCAACTATGGTATCAAAAATTGTAAACAAACAATAAACTCCCCTCACCTATTTATAACTCTCTGTTAGCTCCTTGTAGCGTCATTTTTAGCTCTCTCAGGTTCACGTCCTTTGGTACAAACGCAGAGCTCTATATACCAAATAAAATACAATTCAATATAGATTTTGAATACAAGATTAATATTAATATTTAGGGTCAAAATACTCATTCAGTTTTTAAAAGGGACTAAAATGATGTTTTTGGAGTCTACATCAAAGAGACATTATTTTGAAATTCTGATCACACCACTATTGCCGGGGTTTAGTGAAGGTCACGAAAATGACATCAATATCATAAAAATGTAACTTTTACAACGTCTCATTTTCAAAGATTTTTCAAAGGAAGTGTAAAAACATCCAATAACGGTACCCAAATCACAAGAGATACTAAAAGAAGCTCAAACTAACTTAGAGAAGACAAATAAATCATGGTTACCTCAAAGAATTCACGAAATGAGGATTTGGAGGCTTCGTTCTCTACCGAAATGGACACATATTAAAAAGTATTAAACTAAAATTAACACACACATCTATGTATAGTAAGATAAATTTAGAATATTTCAAATTTAACATAATGAAATCATAATAGGACAATAAAAATATGGATACACAAGCACGTCAGCAACTGTGTTTAATATATATAAAAGTAAATGTGAGTTTTATAAATATGATAGTAATTTTTTTTTGTCCAAAGTAAGGAAAATATTGACCAATTTAGGTAAACATAATTAAAAAGGTAACTTGTAACTGATTTATTTTTTATATATAAAAAATTAATTTTGGAAAAACTAATCAAATTATACAATGTTTTAAACTGAAATAATGGTGTAATTATATTATTAGTTTAAATGATTTGTTTCAATTATCTTTTTATAACATTGTTACTTTTATATACATAGATTTCTATAATTAATTAATATCTTATAAAAGCATATTTTCTTAGTAAGTTTATGCACTAATCTCAGGAACACACACAAGATGTTAGATAAACTATAATAGAATGAATTTTTTTCAAGAGAAAAAGATTTTGCCAACATGAATTTAAGGATAAAAAAACTAAAATTGTTGGTATGTTATTAGCTGCTAGGAAAACATAATAAAATAATAATAAAACAAAAGTTATCTCATCACTTAACATCTAAAATAGATGAAAATGACTAAAACATCGGATGAAATAAAAATATGAGGATTATGATTAGTCGTCAAAAGGATTAGAAATGAAAATCATAAATTTAAAAAAACTTAAAGACAGAAAACATACTTTACCTTATATTTTTCATTTTCAATGAAGTGGGAGCGCTCTAACAGCATGAGTATGATGATCATGAAACTCTCTATTTCGGAGGTGTTTCGAGGCTCTATTATTAAGAGCATTGATGTTAAGAAGTTCCTCAAAGAAATTGAGCAATATTTTGCTAAAAATGAAAAGGAGGAAACGAATAACACACTAGCAAAACTCGTAACCATGAAGTATAAAGGAAATGGGAACATAAGGGAGTACATTATTGAGATGTCTAATCTTGCTGGAAAACTCAAGGCACTAAAGTTAGAGCAATCTTATGATATGCTTGTGCACTTAGTTCTCATTTTTCTTCCTGCACAATACGGTCAATTTGTAGTGACTTACAATACACAAAAGGATAAATAGACTCTTAATGAACTCATTACTTACTGTGTGCCAGAGGAAGAAAGACTTTAGAGAGGAAAGACTGATAGTGCTTACTGTTAGATATAGGGGGAGCTGGAAAGAAGATCAAGGCAAGGATGAAGCATTTGTTTTAGAGTTTTATCTTTTTACATGCCAATCAAATTGAAGGCATTTGTAATTTGTCTAGTTTTTCAAGAGGCTTGCCTTGTGATCCTTGCATTACATAAGCATACTCACATCCATGCATACATGATTTAAACAAAGCTCAAAAGGTTACATGTTTGCATTTAAAAAGAAATTTCTCATGGCTTAGGTTTTGAAAAATCAAAATGAGCATTGCCTTAATCGATTACACACCAATCGTAATCGATTACCAGCTTGTGTTATTTCTAAAAAAGCCATGAAGAATACTTTAATCAATTACATGCAAAGCGTAATCGATTACATAGCACAAATTTACAGAACATACATGACTGGCTTAATCGATTACCACTCATTGTAATCGATTACCTAGGCTTATTCTTAAATTGATCATGGCTGCCTTAATCGATTACCACTCAACTGTAATCGATTACAAAGGCTTATTACATAACTGAGATAGACTTATTTAATCGATTACGTCACAGTTTAATCGATTACATTGTTCATGAAAGTTTTCTAGATTGTCTCAAGAACATTTTAATCGATTACCTGGCAAAATAATCGATTACTTCATGTAAAATAATTGATTACACTTACATATTAATTGATTACATTCTGTTAAATCTGTTTTCTATTTAAAGCTATTGGGTCAGTGTTTTTGAAATACAACATACAATCTGAGTTTACGAATTACCCAATACTTTCTAAGCTTTCAAAGGTTCAAGAAATAGATTTTCTGAGTGATACATTTCTTGTTTGAAATCAAAAGATTACATGTTTCATTGATGATGATGTTTTGAACAAGATTCTTCAAAAGAACTTCAAGAGAGTTGATTTTGATCATGTGCATTCATGCAACCTGGAATTGATTGGTAACATTCATTCATTCATCCACTGAGGATCACAGGTTGTATCTCTCTTGAACTTATCTTGTAAATTGTTTGTATTGTTCAAATTTTATAAGGCTAAGATCAAATAGTTTTCTTTCAAGCTTTCTAGAGTAGGGTTCTCTAGAGGGAAAGAACTGAGTAAGGTTCTCATGTTCTTTTTTATTAGAAGTGTAAGGTTTCAGGTGTCCACGTGGCACCTTAATGTTATAATGTTGTAATTACATAGTAGTTATAATAATAACTATAATGACCCTATGACTAATCCGGGTTCGTGTGACCGGGGTGTCATGCAGGAGGTGTAAATTGGAACTAGGATAAGGGAGGGGTGTAAATAGAAACCTTTTAAAGCTAGGATCGTGCTGAATATGTTAGTATTTATAATGAGACCGGGTTAGTGTGTGACCGGGTTATCGCTTATGTATTCTGGGAATAAGCGCGGTAAAGAAAGGAACTTGGACAATGAAGGAAAGAATGACCGGGTAGCGATCCCGAATGAGCTTGTATCTTTCTTTCCTTCGAGCAATCGAGTAGCGATCTCGGACGAGCTCGTGTATTCTTCTCTTCGAGTTACCGGGTAAGTAATCTCGGATGATCTCGGACGAGGGTGAAACCTTGGACTCGAGAAGCGCCAAGGTAGAAGCCCGAGTGAGGTCGGATAAGGTCGGATGATCCCGGACGAGGTCGGACAAGGACGGACCTCGGAGTTTACAAAGTGCCTAGGACAGGCTCTAACATTATGCAATTGATTACATAAGCATTGTAATTGATTAAAAATGCCTAGTACTTACTCGATAACTTGCACATGCACAAGGGTATCCGGGTTACTAATGCCGAGTTACGCTAGGAAGGACCCCGGACATGGTTGTCTGGGCGGCACATATTCTATTGTATTAAACTAACCCGGCAGCGTAGTAGAAATATGGAGATCCCAGTAGTCCTTCATAAAATAAGTAAAATGTATTTAACTCACCAAACCGGTAGTTGGTGCTTTCACAAGCTTACCTTATGCACGTGATCCACATTGACTACTAGGTTACTTAAGTGACACGTGTGGACTTAAGTGACGTATGCGACGTGCGTTGACTCACTGGGTATATAAGTAATGTGCGTGTGGGTCATTTCCTTACATGACTCATTTTCTCACTAATCATTCATCAAAGACACTCTCTCTTCTTTCTTCTGCTTCCTCCATTGACGAGCATGGGAAAACTTTGACTCTAGTGAAGAGAAAACGATTTAGGACGTCAAGCTTGGGAAAGTTTCGTTAACAACCTTAGAGGTAAGAAACACCGGTCTAACCTTAAAATCTAACTATTATGGATTTTGGGTTAGGTTATCCTTGGCCCTTTTGGGGGTCTGCATGTCACCAGTGGGTGACTAGTTCTTATAACCTGGAAAAGTATAGAGTTCCTCTACATGCAACGGTTGAAAATCTCTTATAGTTGATTGCATGCATGTATGTAGGGCGTGACGCTGAGGATAGTAGTGTTCGGAACCGCGAGGCCAAGAGAACTAGTGCAGAGCTTAGAACAGGTAAGCTCTCTGTTCTGGAGAGTTCTTCCCCTCGACGGTGTTCCACCATACTTTGAGGGAGTGATGGTTATTGTATGTCATGATGCATGTATTGAAATTGTGTGTTACTGTTTTTGATTGAGAACATGTATATGATTTGCACTGTGATGATATGTTGTGATGTGTGAGAATTCTCTGGTCAGTAGAATGGACAAATATGGACTTCCCTTGGAGCCAGTGATGTGGAACAACTCTAAGTGATCAATTAGTATATATGAAAACCCTGAGAGAGAATGTCCTTTAAGTTGGATGAACCTCTCTTGGAAGAGCCATATACGTCCACGTAGAACCCGGAGGGAATGTGCCCATTAAGTTAGATGGTCTTCCTCAGGCAAGGATATACGAGTGTATGTGCCCATTAAGTTGGATGATCTTCTCTTGTATATCTGTGTGATTATATACATGTGATGTATTTACGAAAGCCGGGATGGCTAGCTTGTGTAATGCCTGTTTTGATGCTATGTATCGTGGAAGTGAACTCGGGGAAGGAGAAGCCTTCCAGAACCTGGAGTTTACTGAGATTATTATCTCACCTCGGTTGGAGATTATATGTGTTTGCAGGTGATGAGCACAGGGAGGAAGGCGGATCCCGGGGCAAGAGGCCCGGTAGAAAGGCAATCTGAGGGTTTCCGGACCAGAGGCCGAGCCGGGACGGGTTCCGTGTGAACTGTAGTTTATTTTGTGGGCATGCTGACTATGTTTTATATGTGTGTATGTGTGTGTATGTGTGTGTGTGTGTGTGTGTGTGTGTGTGTCTATATATATATATATGTATTGTAACCCGGCCCTGAGGGGTGAACATGCTAGTGTATAATTTTGTTCTTTTTACGTGTACTCACCATGCATAATGTATAACAAGCTGTTATTTATATTGACGTACGATGACGTCATTCTCCTTTGTTTCTTCCTAATTAATTATTGTTAATTAATTCCTGCGCTTAACGATCGTATTTGAATGTTAACAACCGGATGCATACAGGGTGTTACAAGAAGTCTAATAGGGTGTTAGATTTCAGGTTCTTTATGTAGGTTTGATAAATGTAATCACTTGTAATAGCTTGTAAAGAACATATTTGATTTAGTAGAACTCTAATCTAATTTTGATTAGAAGACACTGGATGTAGCTTCTCTTTTGAGGGGTGAACCAGTATAGATCTTGTGTTAAACTTGTTTCTGAATCTTGTTATCTGTATCTAACTTGTCTTGTGGTTTATTTCTTTCAAGATCAACAGAAAAAGTTTCTGAAATTGTGTAAGGTAAAAGGTGAGTCTTGGTTGATTAAAAACTGTAGTTTTACCAAGTAATATTTGTGATACGATTTAAATTCCGTTGTGGATTACACAAAGTTTTAAAAGTATGAAGTTTAAACGAATTCACCCCCCTCTTGGTTTAGTGTGTGTGTTCATCCTTTTTTCACTTACTTGGCATCAACCTCTCATAATAAGAAAAAGAAGAGAGCTAAGGACACTATAGATTAATCACCCATGTTGAAGAAGCAGGATAAAGAATTTACCTACAATTTTTGCAAGAAGAGTGGACACATGAAGAAACAGCGTTCCAACTATGTTGCATGGTGTGAAAAGAAGGGTAAGACTCTCACTTTTGTTTGTTCTAAAGTTAATTTAGCTTCTGTACCTAAAGATACTTGGTGGGTAGATTCTGGTGCTACTACTCACATAAGTATGTCTATGCAGGGTTGCCTGTGGAGCCAATCGCCAACTGATGCTGAAAGATACATCTTTGTGGGCGATGACAAGAAAGTTTTAGTAGAAGCTATCAGGAAATTCAGATTATTATTAAAGACCGGTGTTTATTTGGATTTAATTGAGACTTATGTTGCATCGTCATATAGAAGGAATTTGATTTCTATTTCTAGTTTGGACAAATATGGTTATTTTTGTTCCTTTAGCAATAATAAAGTTAAACTTTCTCCAAATTCAAATGTTATTTATACTGGTTCTTTAATTTATAATCTTTATATGCTTGATACTATTGCTTTTGATAACGAAATTTTGCACTTTAGAGTGCGATGTACTAAGTGAAAATTAAATGAGAATTTTGCTACGCTTTGGTACAAGCGCTTAGGTCATATCTCTAAATTGAGAATTAAGAGGCTTATGGATGATGAAATTCTTGGATCCCTTGATATGAATGATTTTTAAGTTTGTATTGAATATTAAGGGGAAACAGACAAACACAGAGAAAGTAGGTGTCATTAGAACCACTGACGTCTTAGACCTAATTCATACAGATATTTGTGGGTCATTCACTATTGCCTCTTGGAATGGTCAACAATATTTTATTACATTCATAGACGATTATTCAAGATATGATTATTTATACTTGATTCATGAGAAGTCACAATCTCTAGATATGTTCCAATAATATAAAGTCAAAGTTGAGCTTCAATTAGGCAAGAAAATTAAGGCTATTAGATCTGACTGTGGTGGTGAGTATTATGGTAGATCTGATGGATGAGGAAAATAACGTCCAGAACCCTTTGCTAACTTCCTAAAGGAATGTGGAATTGTCCCGCAATATACAATGTCAGGAAAACCTAGCATGAATGGTGTTGCGGAGAGAAGGAATAAGACTCTTAAGGATATGGTGAGAAGCATGATTAGTCATTCTTCTTTACTTGAGTCACTTTGGGGAGAAACATTAAAGACTGCAGTTTATATCATTAATAGGGTTCCAACTAAGGAAGTAACCAAAACACCGTATGAGCTATGGATAGGAAAGAAACCTAACATAAGGCATTTACATAGTTGGGGTTGTCCAGCTGAAGCAAGGCCTTATAAGCCTAATGAAAGAAAGTTGGACTCAATAACTATTAGCTACTATTTTGTGTGGATATGTTGAATGCTCTCGGGACTTCAAGTTTTATGATCCCACTACGAGATCAATTTTTTTTAAACAAGAAATGTGATATTCCTCAAGGATGTTGACTTTGAAGGGGAAGATAAAGTAAGAAATGTTGTCTTTAAAGAAGAAAATTTTGTTTATTTTCCTAACATTGTTATTATTCTTGACGTTGTCGTCATTCAAGATGCAACTCCAGTACAAATAATTAATGATCAAACTCTCATTCCAGAACAAGACAATAGTAAAATTTCCCCAATAGTACCTATGGAACAAAGTCAACAACCTTAAGAAGTTTCATTAAGAAGATCCACTAGAGATAGGAGAAGTGCAATTTCAGATGATTATATTGTTTTTCTCCAAGAGCATGATAATATTTTAGGTTTAAAGGAAGATGACCCAATCAACTCCCAACAAGTCTTAGACAATTATAATGCTCATAAGTGGATTGATGCCATGAAGGATGAGATGAAATCCATGGAAGACAATGACGTTTGAGATCTTGTCGTGTTACCTAAAGGTGTGAAACCTATTGGTTGTAAATGGATATTAAAGACCAAAAGGGATTCAAAAGGTCATACTGAAAAATATAAGGCTCGTCTCATCGCTAAGGGTTTCACTCAAAAGGAAGACATAGACTATAAAAAGACTTTCTCTCTGGTTTCTTCGAAATACTCTTTTAGGACAATTATGACACTTGTTGTAACGACCCGCCTCGTCGCTACTGTATCATGCTTTTAATTATAATTTATATTGGAAAATCCTTTTATCAAGTTAATTATAAAAATAGTAGTAAATTTTTCGCATGAATATAATCAATAACATGAAAGGAAACACAAATAATCAATGATGAAATACCTCATAATATATTTATATAAGAACTTTACTTGGAGTGATTACAAACAATCATGTATGAAGGATACAAAATTTTCAAAAGAAACTAACGGGAGTGTAATTAGCAAAATGATGAGGTGTATTCATTAAAACAAGGGGTGCATCTATCAAAATATAGTTCCTGCCCAGGTTACAGTTCAATACCATCCCGGCAACAGAACACATTAATAAGCCGGGTTCTAATAAAGAGTGTGTTGTCATCAAAACAGCTTGTGGCCGGGATATGGTCCAATGCCATCCCAACATCACTACTCATCTATAGGCCGGGTTCTAATCTAATCATTATCTTGGATACTTGGCGGCTCCATCAAAAAGAAATAACTCCAGACTATTTGCTACTTCCCGTCTGCTTACACAAACATGGTTTGTGATCATCACAAG
Organism: Glycine latifolia; assembly: GCA_013407115.1. Classification (NCBI taxonomy): domain Eukaryota; kingdom Viridiplantae; phylum Streptophyta; class Magnoliopsida; order Fabales; family Fabaceae; genus Glycine; species Glycine latifolia. Next base: position 9,735,283 of record CM023958.1, on the reverse strand, counting down.
TACGAAGACCACATGGTACAGGAAAAACAAAGGTGAGTTCATCATGTAAAATAATAAAAAGTAGATAACATAAGAAAGACAACTTGGTCATTACAATATTACAATACAATTCAAGCATTCCATCACACAATCAAACATGGACAACCCGTCCGAAAACATTACACAATTCAACTCATAATGACTAGTCATGATGCATGTTTCTGACTTATCTCTTAGTCAATTCAATGTGGTACCATCCTCATGGAAATTGCTTCTCACTGATGTAAATGATGCAATAGCTCGTCAGGGCCGCTCCCCCATGGTAATCAACCCTGAGTCACAAGGGAATTCCAAACAGAGATGCCCCCAAGTACCACCGTACCCTACTGCCACCATCCTATTTCCATCAATGCAAATGAAGTATGTTCATGGGCATCATCAATGTATGACCCAAAACCAGGCTCAAGTCGACCAGACTAGGATAATGCCATACACCCTCATGTACATATATATACTGACCCACTATTGGGCACACTGATGCATTGACCGGGTTCCTTGCAAGGTTAACAACCCGGTCCCAACATCTCACGTCAATACATAAAATATCACCACAACACCATCAATGTATGACCTAGAACTAGACTCAACTTAACCTGGTTATGATAATGCCATACATACCCGTGGGTATTTATGTATATCCAAATGCATTTAGATTACCATAGGCATAATCAATGTATGACCCAAGCCCGAGCTCAACTCGACCTGGGTAGGATAATGTCATACACCCCCCATGGTATTAATGCATTTAATAACTCAAGCCAACACAATGACCAATCTCAATGTAATCATATACATCATTCACAAACATTGCAAACAAGTGGATAGGTGTGAAGTATCAGGTGTCCGGGTTGACACCTTAACATAACAACTTTAAGGTAAGAGTCCGAACAAGGTCGGACAAGGTCGGCACAGATCGGTCCAGGTCGGTAAAGGTTTGGTTTAAAGGATATCAAGGGAACTCTTGGGTTTCTATAGAATACCAAGGACGGGTGCATTCTTATGCAATCGATTACATAAGTGCTATAATCGATTAATCCGATAGCTCTTGTAAAACCTGGGTTGTATTCTCACTAACCTACACCAGGTTGTAAGGGAACTCGATAGCTCTATTCCCAAGAATATACGAGCTCTGCTGAGTAAGGAACTCGATAGCTCAAAAAGGCTTTGGACTTAGTAATTCTAAAGAGAGCAATCCATCCCGGGTAAGGAACCCGGTCTTTTTAAAGAAAGAAAAGAATGAGCTTCTAGAGATGACACGTGTTTGGAACCCGGTCATTCTAGAATAAAGAACACAAACTCAACCGAGTAGAGGAACGTGGTCGTTCTAGAAGAAAGGACACAAGCACAACCGAGTAGAAGTCCTGGTGGCTCTCTTCCCGAAAAGATACGAGCTCATCCGAGTTAGAGAACCCGATTGCTCTATTCCTGAGAGAGTCCGAGCTCATCCGAGTTAGAGAAATCGATGGCTCTATTTCTGAGAAGACATGAGCTCATCTGGGTAGAGGAACCTGGTAGCTCTCTCTTAAGTGACTTACGCTTAAAAACTTCAAGGTACACTCCCAGGTAGGGAACCCGATATATTTAAGGAAAAAGGAAGCGAGCCTTAGTAGCTCTAAAGGAAACAACCCTCGGGTTAGTAACCCAGTAAATGTCCGCCAATAAGGACTTGGTTATGTTTTGCATGCATACATGCACGCTACGTATACCATTCAACCCAGCATACCCTTCCCGGTAGCTGACATCACAACACAAGGAATTGGCACGAATGTTTAACTCGGCCTACCTATCCTAGTAGCCGACATCCCAATCACAAGGGATTAATACACATACTAACTCGACCTACCTTTCACGGTATCCGAGGTCACAAACAATAGTTTGACATATATATACAACATGCTTAGTCCGACTTACTTAACCTGGTAGTCGTCTTCTTCACAAACTCATCACATAAAAACATTATCAAGTTATTTTACGCATAACACCGGAACACTTATACATATCTTATCTCAATCATGATATCTAAAATTATTATTAACATGATAAACTCCCATTACCTGGTCAATAATCCTTTTCTTTTAAACTAACGTAAGTTCGTAGAACAACCAGGAAGGAAAAACAAAGCTCTGTTCACAAGTTCCTCTTAACGTAGAGGTTCTTCCGTCGCAGCTACAGTGGTTCTCGAGAGTTAAAAGTGGTACAGAAAGTGGAAGAAGAGAGATTTTTGGGTGCAAGAATTTAGAAAGAGAAAGAAGAGAAACACACAGAGAAGTGAAAGTGCATTGTGCTTCCGCTTCATGCACTGCTATTTACAGACGAAGCTCTAAGGCAAGTTGCCAACAACTTGAATCAGCCAGCCATCACAACCACCATAGTTGTCCACTTGTGTGACCGAACAGCCACTAGAGCCACCACCGTTTTTACTATGCGTGTACGAACAACTTATCTTAGCCACAAAATTTGACTTTCGTTTAAGCACAATTACCAATGCACACAATTTACAGCATTTTGTAAGAATAATATTAAACAGTTAATCAATATAAAATATCTTTCAACTTATAAATTTCAGGGTGTTACACTTGTGGCTTATTTTGACTTAGAGCTACATCAGATGGATGTTAAGACAGAGTTTCTCAATGGCAACATTAATGAGACAATTTAGATGACACAACAAAAAAACTTTGTTTTGGAGATCTCAAGTCTATGGTTTGTAAGTTAAAGAAATTCATTTACAGTCTCAAATAAGCTTCTCGTCAATGGTATCACAAGTTTCATCAAATTATAATCTTTTATGGTTTCAAGGTGAACATGGTGGAAGATTGTGTGTATCATAAATTTAGTGGGAGTAAATTTATCTTCCTGATTTTATATGTCGATGATATATTACTTGCCAGCAGCGATATAGGCTTATTGCATGAAACCAAGAAAATTTCTCACTAAGAATTTTGAGATGAAAGATCTTGGTGACGCCTCTTTTGTATTAGTAATACAGATACTCTGATATCGTTATCGAGGTATTCTTAGGTTGTCACAAAAAAGCTATATTGAAAAGATTTTGGAAAGATTTGTCATGAAAGATTGTGCATCAAGATATAAGTTTAATCTTGAACAATGCCCAAAGAAAAACTTGAGACAATAGAAATAGAAAAGATTCCCTATGCATCAGCTGTACGAAGTCTAATGTATGTTCAAGTTTGCACTCGTCCTGACATAGCATTCATAGTGAGAGTATTGGGTAGATACTTGAGTAACCCAAAGATGAATAATTGGAAAGCAGCTAAAAGGGTTATGCGTTATTTGAAGAGAACAAAGGATTACATGCTCACATATTGGAGGTAAGATGAATTAGAGATCATCGGGTATACTGACTCTGATTTTGTTGTAAGTCAAGATAGTAAAAGATCCATGTCAGGTTATGTCTACATGTTGGTTGGAGGAGCTATTTCTTGGAAGAGTGTTAAGCAAACACTTGTAGCTTCCTCTACTACGGCCATTGAATTTGTAGTTTGTTGTAAGGAGTCCAACTATGGGGTATGGTTGCTAAATTTTGTCACAGAGCTGCGAATAGTAAGTGGTGTTGAAAGACCACTAAAAATTTATTGTGACAATAAGTCTGCAGTGTTATACTCCAACAATAATAGAAGCTCTTCAAAATCGAAGTACACCGATATAAAGTTTCTGGTTGTTAAAGAAAGAGTTAAGAGTAGTTAGATTTCCATAGAACACATAGGGACGAACTTCATGTTTGCAGATCCACTTACTAAAGGCTTAGTGCCTAAGGCTTTTCACGAGCATACTGCTCATACGAGTGTTATTTTGTTTGATGACATTATGGTTTAGTGAGAGTTCTTTATGTTGGTGTTCTATGTAAAAACTTTTATATGTTTATTTTCTGCATAATAAAAATTTTGATGTTGTTTTTCCCTCTGAATGTGTAATTTTTGTACTTGTGTTTCTGCTTTGTGTATGCAGAAAATTAATGATTGATCTCATAAGGACTAAAGAAGGACCGGTTGAAAATAGACATGGTAGAGATCACATTGCATGTAATTTCCATGCCACTCATCCATACTTGATCTATGTCGTTGAATATATTGATGTGATGACCATGGAAGTTTTAGTTATACCTAATAGTGACAAAAATCATCATGATCTCATATTAATATAAGAGATGAATCAGATTGTATCTGAGGAGGAATCTAAGAACAAATAACATATAATTGTGCACTAAGGATATATGATATAATTATCTCAAGTCAATATGTAGCCCAAATGAGATATTGTTAGGAAATTAAATTTCCTGACGTTATTAAGTACTACATATTGTATTAATAATTATATTATACTATTTAATATATATCAGGTAAATTAAAGTCATCAATTAAATATGCCAAAATAAATTCCTAAGTAAATATTGAATAAATTGATGAATATCAGTATTGGATCAATTAGGTTTAATGGGAACTACTGATCTAACAATAAAAAAAAATACTATATATAGGATTATGATTCTCAATAGGTCAAAATCAAGTTTTCTTTCTTTTCCATCCAAAATCAATAACCTCTAAGAAACGATTTGACTAAAGAAGACTAAAGCTCATAAAGAAAGACTAAAAGGCTACAAGAACAAAAAGATAAATTATTGTTGCAATAGAAACATATACGCTTTATTTGTTTAAATTTTTTTGATGGTTTAATATAATATTTTTGGAATTTTATTGAGTGATGATTTTCATCATAATAATTTATTAATTAATTTTCAACATGTCCATGATAAATTCTCACCCAGGCCCAGGCCCAGGCCCAGTGTTTAGGGTCAGTCGACTGAGTTCTAGCGCACGAAACATTTCGTCGGATCTTGGGTTGAGTATGGAGTACCAAGAATATATCAATGTAGTTGCTTTGTTGGTATGTCTGATTTTTTACTTCAATGGAAAAAACTCAGGTATGTTTTTGCAGAAAGCTGAAGTAGATGTCAATGTACTATTTCTATTAATAAAATATATTTTTTAAAAAATTTCTGAATTAGAAATAGAGGGCAGAGGGTAAGCCACTCGGACCAATTGTACTATTTCTATTTCTATCCCACCCTTGTTTTTTTCTTCACTCTTGAATTAGAGGTATAATTGCAAAACCACTTTTTACAAATATGACCCGAAATAAACTCATTATTCTCATATTTGGCGTCTTTGCTCACTTCTGTAAACCCCCCCGCTTCGTGCCATTGGCATTAAGCTAAGATTTCTCTCTCTCTCTCTCTCACCCTCTTTGTATTCCATCTTCGTCACCATCCGCACTATGCAATCCCAAATGCTTCTTGATACCACCATCCGTAAGGTATATTCTTTTCCTCGTTGCTGTTCAATTCAGATTGGCTCAATCCACTTTTTGTTAGCTAATGTGACTTTTTTGTTACATTGAAAACATGCCCCTCTTTTTTCCCCTCAATTTTTCTGGGAAATGGAGGGGTATTCAACGGAAAAATATGATTTTTAGTAATGGGTTTGGGTTGAATTGTTGGTTCTCCCTCCCCCATTTCACCATTTCCTTTTGCCCCCATTTTTGACTTTTTTTTCCTGCTTGCACCTGATGAGCAATCTAAGGAATTTTCAGCAATAGGAGATGGAGTTTAGTTTGTTAGTACTTTCATTTTGATAATAAAGGTTTTTCTCATTTCGATGTGTATCTTTCAATCCCTTTTGTTTTGTAGTGATTTGTGGTCAAGCCTAGGTTTCTGGGCTGGTTTTGTGGAATCTGTTGAAGTTTTGGATTTTGGGGGTGTTGGTTGAGTAGGGTGGGTGAATTGGATTGGACTAGTTGGTTGAAGTTTGGGGCAAGTGAGTTGAGATATGAGTGTGGTGGGGTTTGACATTGGTAATGAGAACTGTGTCATTGCCGTAGTCAGGCAACGTGGGATTGATGTTTTGTTGAATTATGAATCTAAACGCGAAACCCCGGCTGTGGTCTGCTTTGGTGAGAAGCAGCGGATTTTGGGGTCTGCTGGTGCTGCTTCTGCTATGATGCACATCAAGTCCACAATATCTCAAATAAAGAGACTGATAGGAAGGAAGTTTGCGGATCCTGATGTGGAAAAAGAGCTGAAAATGCTCCCTGTTGAAACTTCTGAGGGTCAAGATGGAGGCATTTTGATTCACTTGAAGTACATGGGGGAGATTCATGTATTTACACCTGTTCAATTATTGTCCATGCTCTTTGCTCACTTGAAGACCATGACTGAAAAAGATTTGGAGATGCCCATTTCGGATTGTGTTATCGGGATCCCATCATACTTTACCGACTTGCAGAGACGGGCGTATCTTGATGCAGCGAAAATTGCGGGGTTGAAGCCTTTGAGATTGATCCATGATTGTACTGCAACTGCTCTTAGTTATGGAATGTATAAAACAGATTTTGGAAGTGCAGGTCCAGTAAATGTTGCATTTATTGATATTGGTCACTGTGATACTCAGGTCTCAACTGCATCATTTGAGTTTGGGAAAATGAAGATACTTTCACATGCGTTTGACAGGAGCTTAGGGGGGAGGGACTTTGATGAGGTTATATTTAGTCATTTTGCAGAAAAATTCAAGAAAGAGTACCACATTGACGTGTATTCTAATACCAAGGCGTGCTTTAGGCTACGTGCAGCATGTGAGAAATTGAAGAAAGTTTTGAGTGCAAATCTAGAGGCACCTCTAAATATCGAGTGTTTGATGGATGAGAAAGATGTTAAGGGATTTATCACAAGGGAAGAATTTGAGAAGCTGGCATCAGGATTACTAGAGAGAGTTTCTATTCCTTGCCGCAGAGCATTAATTGATGCAAACTTGACAGAAGAGAAGATTTCTTCTGTAGAGCTAGTTGGTTCGGGTTCTAGGATTCCAGCTATAAGTACATTACTAACTTCTCTGTTCAAGAGAGAACCCAGCCGACAGCTGAATGCAAGTGAGTGTGTAGCTCGTGGTTGTGCTCTACAGTGTGCAATGCTCAGTCCTATTTACCGTGTGAGAGAATACGAGGTTTGTGTATTTATTTTTCCAAATCTATTCTTATCTTATCTTTATGTTATAAATATATATTGCTGATTAGAATTGAGTTTGTAGATCCTTAGATATGTAGTAAATTAGTAATTGTGAAAGGATCAAATTGTTACCTAGGTTTATTCTAACAAGTTTTGTTTTCAACCTTTTGATTGTCTTCGATAGTTCCATTTTTTTTTTTATCTTTTTCTGATTTAAAATGAAATTTTCATTACTCATTGGTATAGATTCGTATGCCTCTTTGTCATATTGTTCTCCATATAATTTATGTGATTTCTCATGTCTGTTCAGGTCAAGGATGTTATTCCCTTTTCAATTGGACTTTCATCAGATGAAGGTCCAGTTGCTGTGAGATCAAATGGTGTACTTTTCCCAAGAGGCCAACCCTTTCCAAGTGTTAAAGTCATAACCTTTCGGCGAAGTGATTTGTTTCATTTGGAAGCTTTCTATGCTAATCCAGATGAACTACCACCTGGGACATCTCCTAAAATTAGTTGTATCACGGTATGGCCACTTTAGAATATTCAGAAAACATGAAGTAGTTAAAATTATCTTGTGCATTTTTATCTGTTATATATTTTCTCGTCAACCACGCTACCCCATTTCTTAGTAATAGTTACATCCTCACTCTCCTAGTTTTCCTGTGTGTTTAATGCAAATCATGCACTATAGCTTTAGTGTGAGCACTTTTTTTTGGGGGGTAAATCTATGTGAACTTTTTAACATTCTTTATTTTACTTTTTGGTACTTAATTATTCATATATGTGTTAAAATTTAAATTCCACAGAAAATTTTGTTTTTGGTAGATATTCATCATTACCACAATCAACACCTTTTCTTTTTGAGATGTAATATTTCGATATTTAGAAGCTGTTAATGGAATATCTCCAAACGTTTTGTCTGAGTCTTGTCAGTTATTGGCATCAAGTGAAAAAAATTGCTTCAATGGATCCAGAGCTGTTGCAATAGACCCCTCACACTATTTCTCAACGAGAGATAAACTTCATTACCAAATGGCCTGTGACTGTGACTATTACTTGTTTTGACATAAAAGGAAACCATTGTTGTAAAACTAAGTAGGCATAACAATATGAAAGTCAGAATCTGGTTTCTGTGGATATGCACACACTTGTCTAAATCATTATGTTAGGAGAAAGAAAAAGAGAATGTGGTAGATCTAACATCATTCTTTGTGCTGGTAATTCAGCATGCATTATCTGCATGCCCTCACCTTGAAATACGCTTATGCATTTGATCACTACTTCATTTCAGATTGGTCCTTTCCATGGATCCCATGGTAGTAAGATCAGAGTTAAAGTTAGAGTTCCGCTTGATCTGCATGGCATTGTCAGTATTGAATCAGCTACAGTAAGTAAGAAGCCTCATTTTATCTTTCCATACTGCGTTATTAGTTTTCTAAGAGAGGTCTTTGGACATAAGCCTTTCTATGGTTTCAGTTGATCAAGAATGATTCGGTTATGGCTGGTGATCATCATTCAAATTCTGATGCAATGGATATTGATCCTATTTCTGAGACAGTTACCAATGGGTTGGAAGATAATACCAATAAGTTGGAATCTCCATGTAGTTCTGTAATTTCCCTTTCTCTTTATCTCGCTTTCATTTTTTCTTTCTGGGAAATTTTCAGATGTTAAGATTTCTGGCAATTTTATCCTTTGAGCATGGAAAATCGTATAGCTAAAATGTTATAAGCAATTGCCATAATTTCTGATGAATTCTGTGCATTTGTCATGGTTGATTTTCATAAAGTCCATTTGTTGTATCACTTGTATGGAGTAAATTTATTAGGTTTAGTTACCCTTTTGGTCCCTATAGTTGCAATTTCTTTAACCCTTTGGTCCTTGCTGTCTAAAATTGCCTAAAGTCGTTACATCTAAATCTTTTAAAACTGCTACAAAACTAAAACTTTCACTACCATAAAATTTAGACAGTTCCAGTTTTGTAGTAGTTTTAAAGGATCTGGTGTGAAGGGTTACAAAATTGCAACTATAGGGACCAAAAGGGTAATTAAACCATTTTTTATTACTATCATCCCTTTTTTTTCAAAGGCTGACTGATTCTGGTGATATAATATTATTGTGGTGATAATTATGATTGCAAATATGATTCATTTTGGCATTTGGAGTTATTAAAATATTTCTATCATACCTTTTTACAGGCTGATGGTACAAGAAAAGGTAACAGAAAGCTTAATGTGCCAGTGAATGAGAATGTGTATGGTGGAATGACAAAGGCAGAGATCTTAGAAGCTCGTGAAAAAGAACGCCAGTTGGCCCAACAGGACAGAATTGTAGAGCAAACCAAAGAAAAGAAGAACAGCTTGGAGTCTTATGTCTATGATATGAGGAGTAAGGTGCAGATTCAATGTCTCAAAAATTTGTAGACATGACTGGCTTCTTTGATGAAGGGATATTTGGTTTTTATGTGGTCACACACTAAGCATAAGCTATAAATTGTTTTGTCCATTAGCTGATCTTTTTTTTTTTTTTTCAAAATGGAAAACAGACGTGTTCCTTTTCAAAGGATCAGATTTACCTTTGTTAAGTTAATTAAAAGTCTCGAGTGTGTCACATGAGAAACTTTATGGTGTAGTTATTGAAAATGGATTATGGCTTTCTGTGGTGATTCACTTGTAAATGTAAGTCCGCAATTGGTTTTTTTGTAATCTTATCTGTGCAGGGTTGGAAATTTGAAATCTTTAAATTGTTATCTCTTTCAATGCTACTGACTTTATACTGACATTTGAAGATTATGTTTTTGGTTCTATTTTGCTTTCTGAGCTGAAATTTAACTTATTTGCATATTTGAATAGCTCTTCCACACATACCGGAGCTTTGCAAGTGAACAAGAGAAGGATGACATATCTAGGACCCTTCAAGAGACTGAGGAATGGCTTTATGAGGATGGTGTTGATGAAACTGAACATGCTTATTCTTCAAAACTGGAAGATCTGAAAAAGGTTATTTTTTCTTTTCTTTTCCTTTTGTTACTGAATCCCTTGCCATACTTGTTTACAATCTATGTATTCTTGTAGCTGGTAGATCCAATTGAGAATCGGTACAAAGATGATAAAGAAAGAGTGCAAGCTACACAAGATTTATCAAAGTGCATTTTAAAGCATCGTGCTTCTGCAGATTCCCTTCCACCCCAGGATAAAGAACTGGTACAATAAGAGTTAGGCTAGTATATGCTTTTGTGATTCTGATGCTGCCTTTAAGATCAGCTTTCATGTGATGACTTTATTGTTTAGATCATCAATGAGTGCAATAAAGTGGAGCAGTGGTTGAAAGAGAAGATCCAGCAACAAGAATCATTTCCTAGAAATACTGATCCAATATTATGGTCAAGTGATATCAAGAGCAAGACAGAGGAGTTAAACTTGTATGATTTTGTTTTCCTTTTCAGAAGTGTATATTTATTGTTTTTATTGAATCCATGGGACACAAATAAAACTTGTCTATAGAACAACTATTCATAAAATCATAGTGTTAGGCAATCAAATCTATTGATTCATGTGTAAGAAAGTTTCACATATGATATAATAGATTCATAGGGAATAATATTTATTATGATAATAATTTTGAATTAGGATAAAACTCATACAATTTTTTAGGTATTCTTGATGTACTTCAATTAGAATTAGAGTTTCATCTTGTTAACCTAAGTTAACATTTAATGCAAATAATTATTACCCAGACTACCAAGGTAAAACTCTAATTTTGATTGGAAAATAGCACCAAAAACACCTAAGGAACTGCATCTATGTTTTGTCCATTGAATTATACACTTGCTTGTGCAAAACATTGTTCATACAGTCTTGTAAACATGTTTGACTTTTTCCCTTAGATTTTATCTCAACATTAACAAATGTCCTATTTTGGTGGTTTTCAGAAAATGCCAACAGATATTGGGATCTAAGGATTCTCCATCTCCAGAAGACAAAGACAAGCGGGATACATTCAATGATCCCTGAATACATTGATGTGATTATAGCACATGGAACTAAAGACCCAAGTTTTCATCAATGATACCATCCGGCAAATATAGAAAAAAGTTTCCATGCATTTTTGCTTTGCAGCGTTTTGTATTTTGATAATCTATCTAATCTTTTCTGATATGATATAGTTTCTTCAAATGAATCGAATAGATTCTGCTTTAGGGTAGAAAAAAATGTATGAAGTATTAGTGGTACTTGTTTCTGCTTTGTGTTCAAAGAAATTCTTACAAAATTGATTGGTCAATCTCGAATAATGTTGGAGTCTGTTGTGAAGCTTTTAGCATATAAGAACGTCTTACGCGGCTTTATGATAATGGATGAATTAAATTATTATTATTGTTAGGCTGGCCACAATTTACTTTGCATAAGTTTACTTTTTTTAATTCTGTTTTTTTAAGTCTATCAATTTTTCTTTATATGGTGTTCTTCTATCCAGACTATTATGTTCTATAGTGGCATTACGAGACATTTGTTGGGTTGCACCAGGTTACACTGAATTGAAAGAATGATCGATTCGATGATAGACTCGACCCGTTCCAACCATCGGGTCGCGGTTCAACCGATCCAGCTACTGGGTCGCGGTCCAATCGGTCGGATCGTTTCGATTTTTAAAACACTAGTTGGATCTTGGAAATAGATCTTCAGCTGAAGATCTAACCTTCCCTAGATTTAGTAATAAAGAAGTTATCAAGATCTCTATGTAAGAGATCTAGTTCTTCCACAAGAACTATGAAGATTTGCACAAATTTTTTTAAAAAAATTTATTCATTAACAACAGAGGGGTTGGCTACGGTGGAAGGGGAAAAGGTGTCGTGACAGAGGAGGAGGAAGAAGGAAGAAGAAACGTGAAGAGAGGAGAGAGGGAGAAAAAAAGAGGTAAAAGGTTCTGGAACGCGTGAAGTGAGGAGAGAGGGAGGAGGGAAAAAATAACAGACAAAAAAAAATGTTTGAAAAAAAGTGAGGTTCATGTGGGAGCTATTAAAAGTTATCTAAGATCTCAAAATGAGATTTACCATTAAAGAAAAAAAATGGAAGAGATCTTCAATCCTACATGGTACTGTGGGATCCACCAAAAAGTGATCTAAGATCCCAAGTTTGAATCTACTACTAAAGATGTTCTAATTTTGCAAAATTTTTAATAATTTTTTTATTCTCGTAAAATTAAAATATGCAATTTTTAATAAACTTTTCTTTCTTTCTTTTTTGGATAAATAGTCATTTTTGTCCCTAAATGTATAGAACGCTAAAAAATTCGTCCCTGAAAGATGAAAATTCAATTTTTAGTTCTCGAAAGTGAAAAAGTGAGACAAATCTATTCATCCGTTAACTTTCGTCAATTACTGATAATGAAAGAGCCTACATGGTACATCTAGGGATACATTTGTCAGTGTTCTACATATTCAAGAACGAAAATGACTATTTACTCAAAATATAATTTAATCTTCATATTCGTTCTTTTTTAATCGTTACAAGCATAAAATTACAATAAATACTTAAAAAAATAAAAAAACAAACACAAGTTAAAACAAACATAATAATAAACATAATATTGATTAATAAACATAATTTATCTGTTGCTTTGAAATTTCTATTATACTTATTAATCAATATTATGTTTATTATTATATTTGTTCTAATTTATATTTTTTTCTATTTTTTAAGTGTTTATTATAATGTTATGCTTTACAATGATAAAAAAAGGAGATGAAAATTAAATTATATTTGGGATAAATAGTAAATTTCGTCTCTAAATATATATGAAATTGATAAATTTGTCCCTGATAAACTCTTTTATTAATTATAAATCTATAACTGACAAAATTTATCATATAAATAAATTTATTACACATTTTTTTATTTTTAGAGATTAAAATTTAAATTTTAATCAAACAAATTTATGCATGCTCTACAAGAACGAAATATTTTTTTTTTTATCCTTTTTCTTTTATCATTGTATATATACGAAACTGTAAGGTACTAAAATAACGTAGAATGGCCACGTTAGCCATTGCCGTTCTCACTCTCACTACTCGCGTCTCTTCTTCTTCATCACCTCATTATTATTCCAACTTTTTCTTCACTCGCTCCTTAAACCATTTCACCTCAAAGTTCGTCCCTTTCGAAAAACCCCACCAGCGACGTCGTTTCTTCTGCAAAAGGGCAATGGCTTCTTCAGCAGCTGCTATCCCTTCTCTTTCTGAGAGAATCACCGCACCCTATGGCTCCTGGAAGTCCCCCATCACCGGCGACTTCGTCACCGGCGCCTCCAAGAGGCTCGGCGGAACCGCCGTCGACGGATTCGGCCGCCTCATTTGGCTGGAATCACGTCCAGCAGAATCGGGGTAAGGAAAGGAAGTTTGAGTGCGTGTTTGGATTCACGTTGGATGATCTAAAATCACGTTGGAATAGTGGCCAACGTTATTTTAGATAAATGTTTATACTTTTTGTTTCACTACTAGGATTTGATTTTGAGTTAAATTAATTTTATTAACTTTTGTATTTTGGATAATTTTTGTATACCGACTACCGTGTTGTTTTTAGAATAAAAGAACATAAATTAATTTCACTTTAAAATTAATTTTAACAAAAATCAGTTTAGCAAACTTAATTTCATGAAAAGTTAATTATATGTATGATCACCCAAACTCACACAAAGGGTCCCTTTCGGTCATTAGTTTGGAAAGAACTTAGGTACACTTCCATAAGTGCTTTTTAAGTGGTTTGGTTTTGTTCTCGGATTAAAATTTGAATTTCACCTTGGTAACTTTTGTTAACATTTATTCCAAACCTTTATTATGTTGATTACCAAGATAGAACTCTAAATCGAATTGGAAAGCAGCATCCAGATTACCTAAGGAACTGATCAAAGTAGAGTACCTAAGGAACTTGTTGAAAAAAAAGTACTTTTGGGGAGTTTGGAAGTGGGGAAAAGGAGAAAGTTTTAAACTTTTGGAGTTTGCAAATTGACCCTTTTTGTTTTTTCAGACGGGGGGTTCTTGTTGTTGAGCCGGAAAATCCGGGAGGTGAGGCTGTGGACATTACTCCTAAGGAGTTTGGAGTGAGAACAGTGTCTCAGGAGTATGGAGGTGGTGCTTTCACTGTTTCAGGCGATGTTGTTTTCTTTGCAAATTACAAAGATCAGAGATTGTACAAGCAATCCATCAGTTCTCTGGGTGAGCATTACAAGCATCAATTTTCATTATCCAATGCCATATTTTTCAAAACAATGTTATAGTGTGTTATTGACAGGTAGAATGGAATAGAGTTGAGGAGGATGGAATGGAAACGATCAAAGGAATGAAGTTAATGTTTAATTATGATGGAATGGCAGAAAGTTTTGTTTTTAACTATTGAGAAGTGATTGAAATGATAAGGAGATTAGTCAATAATTAGTTTGTTCCATTTCATATTGGCCAAGTTGGACAGAAGAAAAATAGAGGTCAGATGGAATGGGATTGAATAGATTGTAGCAAGTTTTGTTCCATTTCATCCTATTTTAAGTAACCCTAACATTGACAACTAATGTCATTCCATTCCATTCCCCTCCAATCCACTCCTTTCCATAAATGTAGCTGAAATGACATTTGTTTGTGGCCCTTTTGACTTGATGTGTAGTCTTGCTCTTGTATCTGTTGTACTGACATTAAATTTTGTTTTCTTTGTATTTAACTTTGTTAACATATACAGAATCATTAATGTCTATCTGGGAATATTGATTTGGTGTGGCGTTATTCTCAAAAGTGTATGTGAAGCAATTTTCTTGTTTAGTGCTGGAAATTTTATGCTTTGTCCCATGGCAGATGAGCCTCCTATGCCTCTCACTCCAGATTATGGTGGTACAGTAGTCAGCTATGCTGATGGAATATTGGATGTACGCTTTAACCGTTTTATTAGTGTAAGGGAAGGTAAGCAGTCCAGTATTAGTTTATCTTCATGACTTGTTTCAGAATGTTGCCAGTGTTTTTACTTGTTAAAGCATCCATTTATTTGGTCCTAAATGCATGATCTTGTTGCTAGATTGTCGTGAGAGCAGTCAAAATCCAACTACAACCATTGTATCTATAGCACTTGGCAGCAAGGATGCTCAAGGTAATAATTTCTGGCTTACTAGTGAGTTTAACCCATGGAGAGATTGAATGAATACCGAAATAAAGGTCTGTTCAGTTTGAAAAAACATTTTCTGTTTTGAAAATAATTATAAAAACATTACATTGTTTTCACTTTATTTGCTATTTTAAGAGATTTATGTAGGAAGTGTTGAAAACATTTTTTCTTTTCTTTTTACCATTTCCTATATATCTTTAACATGAAATAATTTGTTGTAATTATTTTTGAAAACAAGAAATGAAAACAAAAATACTTTTATTATGTTTGTCATTGCTTGTTAAATGTCTTCAAACAGATCATAAGTATTTCATTATTGCTTGTTAAATGTTTTCATAAATTGTGCTATTTTCCCTAGCTTGAGGGCTGTTTTCATCATGCAATCAATGTTATGTCTAACTAGATTGTGTGACATGCAGAACCACAAGTACTAGTTGGCGGGAGTGACTTCTATGCTTTTCCGCGTGTTGATCCAAAAAGTGAAAGAATAGCTTGGATTCAGTGGAGTCATCCCAACATGCCATGGGATAAATCAGAACTATGGGTTGGCTATTTTTCTGAAAATGGGTGAGTAGAGCTCTTTATTATAGTTGTAACTTGAAAAATTATTGTTTGTTTATCTTGTGGATCTCCTAATTGAGGTGACAATGAAATATTCTTTTGTTTCATGTCTTATGTGTGCTTTTGGTTTTTCATATTAATTACAAGTCTATCTATGATAAAATCTCTCTCTCTCTCTCTCTCTCTTTTTAGTGAATATGATATAATTTTTTTTAATGTGAACAGCTGATACTTTTGCAGTTATTCAGTTCTTTTCTGAATCACACAATGCAGGTCTAATATTTGTTGATTAAATTACACCGTATGTTTTCTTAACCCTGAAAGGGAGAAAAAGTGATACTTGATTTGCATATATACTTTTCAGATCTCAACTTTTGCACTTCTTCAAGGTTATTGGTATTGATACAGCTCATAATTTTCATGCAATGTTTTATGACTGGGTGATGCATAGTTGTTTCTTCTAGAAGATTGTTCGTGTTTCCCCCATTTCTGTCTCTTATTCTGTGTCCTGGATCTTGTTTCCAAGTTCCAGTTCCATATGATAGTAGGATTTGCTGTTTTCTTATTATATGCCATGTTTCAACTTGAAGCTTAATCATCTTAAGGTTCCACGCAGAGAGATCTACAAGCGGGTATGTGTTGCTGGGAATAATCCTTCACTTGTGGAGTCTCCAACTGAGCCCAAGTGGTCTTCTGATGGTACATAAACTAGGCAATGTTTGTAACTCCCTATCCCCCCCATCTCCTTCGGAAAATAAAAAGGAGCTTTTCAGTTTTATGGAACCAAAAGTAGTTCTCAAGATTTTAGTTTTGTTGACTAAATATTTTCTGAACATCATGAATTCATGATTCTTTTTGAGGATTGCTAGCAACACTGTCTCTAACACTCTCCATAATTGGCTGAAATTTATTAAAATCATCAATTTTGGTGGGTCATGCTTCTTATTTAATCATTCTCTCTCCTGATTTAAAAGTGAGACCCACAAAAATTGGTGATTTTTCAATAAATTTCAGCTAATCATGAAAAGTGTAAGAAAGAGAGTGTCTGAGTAAGCGTTGCTAGCATTCCTCTTTTTTTTTTTTTTTTTTTTCAAGTGATCTTCAAGTCATGATAACCCCAGATATCAGGTAATGATCATCTAGGTTAATTTATGATATCTTATTTTTCTTTTGTGTAAAACTTGTTTAATTTAAGGTTTTTTCTCCTATGCTTCTACAGCATATCATTCATTCATGGGTTCTGTTCTCATTTGAATGTTATTAATTCAAAGCTTACTACTGATTCCAACAGAAACATTTGCTATTATCTTTCTTTGCCTTCTGGTTCACTTTTTATTTTTAATTTAACTATGCAGGAGAGTTGTTTTTCATCACGGATAGGGAAAATGGTTTCTGGAATCTCCATAAATGGGTAATTTTTTTCACTATTTATTTATGCAAAACATGAATTATATATAGTGGGTTTCATTGAAGTTTGATTCTCTAATTTCTGCATTGATAAATATGCATTGATACTATAATTTTAAATTCACATGGAAGGTCATGATTGGGATGTATATTTTTTGGAGGCTTGGTGGATACAAATTGTTATTATGTTACATGTAAAAAGTTCATTGAACAAGTTCAGACTTTTAATAATGTAGGTTCCTAACTAGGTGAATTTCCCACTACCTATTTGACTTTGCTGTTTTTAACATAGTTTCTATGATATTTGCCATTTTGATTTTTGACGTGTATGTGTGTGTGTGGAGCCAATTTTGATATTTCCAAATTAAGATGTCAAAGGGATCCTATTATGAATAATAATCAGAGTTTAAAGAAAGCTACTATATGGATTTCATATGACATGTGTGCTGAAAACAATCAGGTTTTGAATATCATTCTGCCACATAACATTTACATAAAAACCATTTAGTGAAAAACATTCTAGTTGGCTTTTGTTGGGCATTAACCAGTCACTGAGGTTGAATATCTCTATTAGTCTTTTGTCACAGTATAATACAAATGCTTGCTTTTAATATTTTAACTTTTCATATAATAATCTGTTCCTTTTTGGTTTGTCTTGAATTCCCTTATGCAACTAGCTGTTCATGCTTGAATGCATCTTATAGCTGTACATAAATATAGGAACTAAATATCTAATTGATTGTTTTTATTTTTCTTTTTCTATCTTCTATAATCGGTTACAGATTGAGTCTGAGAACAAGGTCTTGCCTGTTTATTCTTTGGAAGCTGAGTTTGCAAGGCCACTGTGGATTTTTGGTATGAATTCTTATGAATTTCTTCGAAGTCATACACAGAAAAACTTAATTGCTTGCAGTTACAGGTAAATTCCAAGTCTGCTACCTGAAAATATCTCTCTTGGGGTCCAATATGGTGCATGTGATCAAGGTTTTGGTTGTGTTTGCAGGCAACAGGGAAAGTCATATCTTGGAATTATTGATCATGTGCATGGCTCAAAATTAACTGTGCTGGATATCCCTTTCACAGATATAGATAACATTGTAATTTTAAAAATTGTTTCTTTTAGTTTTTTGGTCTAAATAAATTCTTGAAGTGCAATAACTGTCTGGTTGTGCAATCATGCCACTGCAGACTTCTGGTAATGATTACCTTTATGTGGAGGGAGCATCTGCTGTTCATCCATCATCAGTGGCCAAGGTGCTTCCTTCTTCCCCCCATCATTCTCCTTCTTAGTTATTTCAATGCATCCCCTGATAGCTCCCTTGCTTTTCAGGTGACTTTAGATAATGATAAATCAAAAGCAGTTGACTTCAACATTATTTGGTCCTCCTCACCTGATAGTTTGAAGTATATTTCTTACTTCAGTAAACCTGAGTTGATTGAATTCCCAACTGAAGTTCCTGGTCAAAATGCTTATGCATACTTTTATCCACCATCTAATCCTGATTTCCAAGCTAGTGAAGACGAAAAACCTCCATTATTATTGAAAAGCCACGGTAAATCCTGGTCTTATATCTGGACTGATCATATTCTATTTCATTTTCATATTCTAATTCATTTGGCCAATTAGATGCTGAAAGCCTGTGGAGTGGGGTCTTCCCTCTGCCACCAGAATTCATATGTAGTTCAATATCTCATGATCAACGTACATGATAATTGAGATACTGTGGTGGATGTAAAAAGGATTGGGAACAATAAAAATATTAGAACTTTATACTAATACTGCTGAATATTATGGATGTCATGAGTGCATTGTAATGAAACTGGCAGTACTAATTTTGATTTTACTTTGTTGAATACATACTGACTTTGGTTTATTTCTGTCTCATCAAGAAATATGTTGGCAAAGCCGCCTTAATTGTGGACACCCCTTGCATCTTTGCGGGTTGCCTGAAGTGCAACCTTGGGGGTGATGGTTTAGTCCCACATCGACTAGTGATATAGCCAAAATAGTGTATATAAGTGGGGAACAATTCTCACCTTATAAGCCGCTTTTGTTAGGTTGAGTTAGGCCCATAACCCACAATTTTAACATGGTATCCAGAGTCTAACAAAGGTATAATGAAAATTGTGCCTCACCATTGTCCCTGGTGGACCCTTCTATTTGCCACTCCTTTTCATTTTTTCCTAATATCCGGTGACTTTTCTTGCCACTGCCTTCTGCTTGCTGCTCATTTTTCAGCAAGTTATGATGATTTCCTCTCTTTCAAGTTTAAATAATTTTGGGTCTCTACTAATATTGGTTTGAAGCCTCCAAATGTGATTCTTAAGAAGGTTGGAACTTTCTTTCCCTGCCATAAATTTTCTTAGGTTGATGGTTACTCCAGCTCTTGGGCAATGTTATCTTTCTAGCAATACTTCCCGACTTTGCCAACATCCCTGAGTTATCTGTCAAACCATTGTTTTTTTTTTGGTGGAACTCAATTTTTTATGTTTTTATTTATTTGTTGGGAATAATTTTTTTTTTTGTGACAGAATATTTATAAATAATAATGGTTTATAGACACATTATCTTTGATTTAGAGGAAACAAAATATCCTCTATTTATGTGTATAATTAATGTAAACTCGCATCCATTGTGTACTTTGACACATGGTTTCCAGTTCGTTATACCTCTGTTTTCTCCCATTTTCAACAAAGGAATCTTGGATCTAGGATAGACTCTTATAACATCTTAGAAGTGTGGGTATGTCTTCAAAGTCAAGAGTTTCCATGATGCTTTTGTTATTTCTCTTGGTTTTATCTTCAACGCCATTAGTTTCCAAGATGCCTGTGTTCTTTCTCTTGGTCTTGGTTTTATCTTCATAGTCATCAGTTTCCAGGATGCCTGTGTTCTTTCTCTTGCTCTTGGTTTTGCAATGAGATGGAACCACAAAGTCAGGTGGAACCACTTCAAAGTCATCGTCATCACTCATTCTCTTGGCATATGTTTTTATGCTTTTTCTTCATTCCAATTGACATAAAATTTGGGTTTTCATGGGGGAGAAAGGACTAAAGTAATACAATACAATGAAGTTGAATACTCCTATAGTGGTTTTAACATGTTTTAAGTTGGTTGTCGAGGGTCTAACACAACCCTTCTCCCTTATCTGGGCTTGGGACTGACTATGAGACAATAGGAAGAGTTCAATATGTTTAAACAAGTTTGTCAAATTTTCTTAGTTGAATCAAATTTTGAATTGACAAACAGTAAAGTACTTGATTTTTTATTGCATTTAATTGCTTTGGCAAACCTTTTATGCATGGGTTCTCTTACTCTAATGACTTCATACAACACACTTTTATATGTGCATTATTTTGTTTGAATATTTCAGGAGGACCAACTGCTGAAACACGTGGAATTTTAAACTTGGGCATTCAGTACTGGACTAGTCGGGGTTGGGCATTTGTTGATGTTAATTATGGTGGAAGCACTGGTTTGTTTCTCACATCCAGAAAAATTTATTCTGATTTCTGAATTACATTATCCTTTCTCCCCCACATTTTTGTTTTCAGATGTCGGGACTGATAATTCTTTCTAGTTTGGTTGTTTATTTGTTTGTCTTTTTGCATCCTACAAGCTTTTGGTTATTTATGATTCACTATTTTAATTTGCTTCTCTTATAGCCTGATGCAATCATTTCACTTACTGAAATTATGTAAGTCAAATTGTCTGATTGGAATATTATTTGGAAGGTTATGGCAGGGAGTTCCGAGATCGGCTTTTGGGACGTTGGGGAATAGTTGATGTCAATGACTGTTGTAGTTGTGCAACATATCTGGTATTTTTCTTTTTCCCAATATTTGTGGTTGATGGATATGCTATAATAGTGGTTATATAATGTAATCTCTTATAGGTGAACAGTGGAAAGGTAGATGGGGAGCGACTTTGTATTACAGGGGGCTCTGCTGGTGGGTATACCACCTTAGCTGCTCTTGCTTTTAAAGAAACTTTTAAGGCTGGGGCTTCTTTGTATGGTGTGAGTGTAACTTCTGATTCTTCAATTTTGCAATATATTTTCCTTAAGATTATAGTAAACTGCTTAATCATTCTACCAAGAGATAGGGTTCATGAATTTCTGATTTGCCATCAGTTCACCTTATTTGGCTATTGGAGCATGTCACTTGGTTTCACTTCTTTAACAAAGACAATTAAGATTAAGAATGTCGTGAACAATCTTTTTTTTACTACTTGAATATTCTTCTGGTGATTAATTTTAATAATCCCTTTAAATTGCTTACGGATAAGACAGTACATATACCTTTCTCAGCCATCCTTCTTTCAAAATCAAGAAATGTTCTTATAACTTTAACAAAGAACAAAAGTTTAACGGCCTTACAATGGAATTTATTTTCCAATTGGTGTCTCAAACAGGTAGCTGACGTTAACATGTTGCGAGCTGAAACTCATAAATTTGAATCCCATTACATTGATAGACTAGGTGGTAAGTCAATGATGACCATTTTAGTACCTATTATTTCTTTGGTTTATTTGTTTCATTTGATGTTCAGTACTTCAGTCTATCTCTTAACTGATTGCAGGAGGTGAGAAGGGGTGCTATGAAAGATCACCAATCAATCATGTTGACAGATTTTCTTGTCCCATTATTTTATTTCAAGGATTGGATGACAAGGTTAGCAACAATGCAACTATTTCCCATCACATATTTATTACTTAAAGGACTCTGGAGTGGAAATTGTCAAGCCATTCCTAAATCTACTCTATATTACCGATAAAAATTAATCCTATAAATATGTTATACACAATGCAGGTTGTGCCACCAGAACAAGCTCGGAAAATTTACCAGGCTCTGAAGGAAAAGGGTGTGCCAGTTGCTCTTGTTGAGTACGAAGGAGAACAACATGGTTTCCGAAAGGTATTCGCCAATTTAATTATTTATATTTTAGAATGAAACAGTGAATATAAGCAAAAATGGGTTGGATGCAGGCTGAGAACATTAAGTTTACACTTGAGCAACAAATGGTCTTCTTTGCACGATTGGTTGGACACTTCAATGTTGCTGATGATATTAATCCCATCAAAATTGACAACTTTGATTGAGAATGGCTTTTTCAGAGGTATTGGTGTTGGCTTTCTTCGTTAAAGCAAGTTGTAAGCAATCTTTGTTCTCAAATCCTATTGAAATTCAGGTATGAAGTGTGCTTGAATTTGTTGCACTAATGAGCTTCTTCTGCCATGCCGCACACAAACTATCCCATGGCCATAGTAGGCCCCCTCTTGAAGAGTTTGCAGAGTTTCTACGACATTTTTCCAAATTTTGATTTGGGTTCAATTTAGTCTTGAATCTTGTTTAAAATTGTGAATTTATATTTTGAATCTATGCTGGAGATACTGCATATATTTGTTTTGAGAATATACGTCCTGCATAGATAGAATGAGTTATGATAGACCATAAAGCTGTGATATTATGAAACTTGCGAAGTTTTGATAATACTATTATTTTCTATTTGTTTTGAATGATCGACGAATGATTATTAATGCCAACTAGTTCCAAACACAAATTTGTAAATTTAAGGCTTGATTATGAAGAAATTAAAGTTTGTATTTGTAGAGGAAGTAAAATTTAGGAGATTAATTACTCTTTTTACTTACTCGTGATATTTGAGTTTTCCTTTTGTTTCTAATTGCATATTTCAATATTGTTTTCCAAATATCTTTTCATTTAACAGCAGACTAATTTATTAAAATATGATCGGATATTAGAATAAAATTCTTTTTAGTTTTTTTAATATACATATATATTATGGTTGAACTAAAGAAAAAAATTGAGTATTTTCTATTTATATCAACACTAATCTGAATTCTAACGCCTCTTATTTTCCAACTAAAAAATCCTCGACTCGTCTTTTGTGTGTTGGAAAGAAGGCAATTTTGATGTACTCATGTACTAGAATAAAGCTGCTAGATGATTATGTAAAATATTAGACAAGTGGTTAAGGACATGAATTACGGGTGTTACAAACTTTAGGAACCTTTTACGGTTTTGAACATTGAAGATGAAAATGACAAGGACAACTATTAAGATTACGATGGAAAGGCTTCATACATAGTTAAAACACTTATAATATTTTTGTTTTTTGGTGTCAAAACACTTATGATAAATTCGTATGTCATTTTTATAATTTTTTTTTTGCCTTTTGTGAAAAGAACTGTACGAAATTGATGTATAAGTATAATTTCTTAAATCCAAATTAAAAGGTTCTAACATAATGAAGTGACCACGCTTTTTTTATTATTCTCACCTACACTCCATCGTCATCATCATGCTATTCAAGGTTCATCATTCACAGCTTCCACCCTTTAGAAATAGGATTCAATTTAAATTTAAATACATCAATAGTTGTAAAAGTTTTTTTTTTTTTTAATTATATCATTCAATCACATATGGTTTGTATTGAAACCTTCCTCTAATTGCTGCAGCCATCTCCAATCACCGGAAGCGTCACAAAAGACTGCATGAGTTTTGTTGATTGATCATTGTCTATGGGTTTTGGTATAATTCTCCCGTGTGTTTTTTTGTTTTCTTCTTTTTAATCAATATATCTATGGCTTGTTGAGGGTGAATTAGAGGTGGGTGTCAGCATAGTTGGGATGCATAATTGGGATGCACGCTCTTTTTCATGACTACAACTTGTCATCTTAAAAAAAGAAACAAGTCTCCTACAAAGTAACAAACTCCATGAGATATGTTCACTTTGCTTTGAAAAAAAAAAATACCTATGAAAAAAAACCAAAACAATTAGATGACATTATTTTTGACACCCACAACGAAAAAAATTAAAGTTTTTGAAATGAATAATTAATAAAAAAAAACTGGTTATAATAATAACATGTACACTTGTTGGAGCTTCCATGGTCCCAAAGTCCCATTATTTTTAGGATCATTGCATGTGTTACTCGTATCAACAACTTCTATGTGGAAGTGATATTATAAACAATTGGCGGGTGATTGAAAATAACATTTTCATCCGTATGATTAAAAATAATGTGAGGCTTGGAACATAGCGTGTAGTCGTATTTAATCATTATTGGTTACTGACTCACATTCAACCATTTAACCACGTTTGTGTTCCTTCAGAACTCAAAGTCACTAGCTTTTTGTATTGCAACTGCAAAAGGAAATGGCATTCTCAACAGCCACCGTAACCACTGCTCCTTATGGATCATGGAAGTCCCCCATCACCAGCGACGATGTCTCCGGCGCCACCAAGGACCTCGGCGGCACCGCCATCGATGGTCGTGGACGCCTCATTTGGCTCGAATTCCGTCCAACAGAATCAGGGTAAGTTTCAAGTGTGTGTGTGTTTTCTTTTATATGCAGAAGTGTCCTTTAATTCTGGGTTATTAGCTTTTTTGTTTTTTCCGGTTGAAAAACAGAGATAATAGCACTTTTGGAGAAGTTTGAAGTACAAAAAGGTCAAAGTTATAATGTTGTTGAAAGCTTAACACACTGTTTTACTTTTGCATTCTTCATCAAAAATTAGAAAGAATGTATTTTTAGTTTCTATATTTACGCCCGAATATGGTTAATATTAAATATTTTAATAACGATGGATTTGATGTGAAACTTTAAAAAATATGTAGATTTATTTTTATTTTGAGAATTTTTAATTTTCACAAATAATTAATTAGATATTCAATTCACTTGTTTTTTAAAGTTTGGGGAAATTCATCCATAAGAAAGTAGAGAGACGTTGATTGTGTTTGATTGAAAGTACAGAACCAAAAATATATTTTTTCCCTAAAAATTCGTTCATATGACTTTTTTTCTACAAAATTTTATTATTATTTTAACTAAGAACATGTTTATTTTTTTTTAATAATATATACTTTTTAACAAAATAAAATACAAGTGAGTTGTCTAAGATTAAATACATATTTAACGTTAAAATTATAGCTTTATTGGATTTAGATTTGTTATGCATTCACATAGTAAGCAAATTGTAAACATCAAACGAAGTTTGGATGGTTCAAATTTTGATACTGCAAATTAGACATAAAATATGTATTCAAAATTTGAGATATTCTTAATTTTACAAAATTAATTTTGATTAAAATTGATTTTAAAATGAAGTGATTTATAGGATCTTTTTATTTTAAAAACAAGTTTTTAACAGTGAAATTTAGTGAGGAGTATTTTATGGATAGCAAAAATTACTTAAAAGTCATTTTTAACTTAAAAATAAATTTTATATCTAAAATAAATTCCTTAATGTGAGATTAAATATGAAAAAATTTTAATTTTGAAATATAAATACGTACATATTTTTTAAAATTATATTAATTAGTATTTTCAATATAATTTTAAATATAAACACACATACCAACAAGCAACTTAAAAAGTAAGTCTTATTGTAATGTAATGCTTTGTTTGGTTTAAAAGAAAGGAAAAATGAAAAAACAAAAGCAGAAGGAAAAAAATCATTTTTATTTATTTTTAAAATTAACTTTTTTCTTCCTATTTTTTTAAACTCAAATAAAAAATACATTGTTCATTCATATTTTTTATTTTCCCTAGTTTCCCACCCTTCAAACACATAATGGTGGTTGACAAAATACTTTTTTTATTAATTGTTTCTTAAAAAATAAAATATATATAATTTCTTTTAAGTTTAACATGCAGATCCTAAATATTTCTAATTAGTTTTATTTTGGTGAAAAAAAATTGTTATATTTTATTTAAAAAATAATTAAATATTTACTATTTCAGATAAATGCTTTTACTTTTGGAGTTTGCAAGTTGACTCTTTTTGGTTCGGTCATTGACTTTTGTTTTAGGCGGGGAGTTCTTGTTCTTGAGGCGGAAAACAATGGAGGTGAAGCTGTGGATATTACTCCTAAGGAGTTTGGAGTGAGAACATTGGCTCAGGAATATGGAGGTGGTGCTTTCACTGTTTCAGGGGATGTTGTCTTCTTTGCAAATTACAATGATCAGAGATTGTACAAGCAGTCCATTAGTTCTCTAGGTGAGCATTGAGCTACCATCAATTTTCATTCTCCAATAACCACATTTTCCAAAACAATGCCATGCTGTATTAATGCCATGAAATGGCATGTTTGTTGGTGCCCCTTTTTACATGAAGTATAGTCCTATGTTACTTACAACTTACAAGTTACATCTAGTTTTGTTTTATCTATAAAGAAATTGCACAAACAATTTCTAATGCACTCTTTTCAGTACATTCTTTGTTACATGGTGGGAGTGAGACTAATTAGATTCACATGGATTTCACCCACTAAGAAAAGTGAGATTTGATAACTCTAAAATGAGAAAAATGCAAATTAAATAATCTCAATAGTTGATAAGAAAATCAAAAGTTGATATTCCAACACAACTGATTTGTTATGAATGTGCACGTAATATCAACCATTGATTTTCTTGTCTATTGTTGTGATTACTTTACTCGGAAGTGAGTTGCTCACTTCAGAAGAAGAAAATGTATGTTTGAAGAGAGTATTCTAGTAGCTTTACTCTTGCTGATAACTAACTTTGGTTAAAGTATGTATATCGTTTATATCTATCTGGAAATATTGATTTGGTGTTATGATTCTCAAAAAGTGTATGTGAAACAATATTTTATTTTAGTGCTGGAATTTTATGGTTTGTTGCCTAGCAGATGTGCCTCCTGTACCGCTCACTCCGGATTATGGTGAACCTTTAGTCAGCTATGCCGATGGAAGATTGGATGCACGCTTTAACCGTTTTATTAGTGTTAGGGAAGGTAAGCAGTCCACAATCATTTTATCTCCAAGGATCAAGTTAGAATATTCCCACTGTATTTTACTTGTTAAATCATTCATTTATTTGGTCATAAATGTATGATCGTGTTGCTAGATCGTCGGGAAAGCAGTCTAAACCCACCTACAACAATTGTATCTATAGCACTTGGCAGCAAGGATATTCAGGGTAATAATTTCCATCTTACTAGTGTGTGGAACCTGTAGAGAGGGTTGGATGAATACTGCAAATGACTATTTCATTGTTGCTCGTGCAAGGTTTTCAAAAGTTGTGTTATTTTGAGTTGATTGATTGTTGTTTTCATCATACAATCAATTGTTCAATAGTATGTCTGATTTAATTGTGTGACATTCAGAACCTGAAGTGCTAGTTAGTGGGAGGGACTTCTATGCTTTCCCCCGTCTAGATTCAAAAAGTGAAAGAATAGCATGGATTCAGTGGAATCACCCCAGCATGCCGTGGGATAAAACAGAACTTTGGGTTGGCTATATTTCTGAAAATGGGTGAGCAGGACTCTGTCATGGTACTAACTTATAAGAATTAAGATAGTTTGCTTAGCATGTCGCCATGTAGGTCTCCCAATTGAAGCCACAAAGAATTGTTTTCATTTCTTATGTGTGTTTTGGTTTTGAAATTTATTACAAGTCTATCTATGATATGATCTCCTTAAATATGAACACTTGTTACTTTTGAACATATATTCAGTTCTTTCTGAATCATGCAACACAGGTCTAATATGTTGTTAATTGAAAAGATGTAGCATCATATGGTGTTTCCCCTTTTCATAACTTCTAGGAGAAAAGTGGTTACTTGGGCATCCACCTTTCAAATCTCAACTTTATTAACACAAAGCATACTCTTCTTGTCATGCACTGTTTTCATACAGGGTCATACATAGATTTTATTCCCTCAAATGTTTTTCTTCTTTACCCTCCATTTTTGTTTCCTATTTTGTATCCTGGATCTTGTTTTCAAGTTCCAGATGATAGTTGGAGTACCTGTTTTTTATTACATGTATATGTCGTGTTTCAACTTGAAGCTTAATCATCTTAAGGTTCCCTGCAGTGAGATCTACAAGCGCGTTTGTATTGCTGGGAATGATCCTTCTCTTGTGGAGTCTCCAACTGAGCCCAAGTGGTCCCCTGATGGTACATAAACTAGCATTTTGTTAACACCTTTCCCCAAAAGATGATCCTTCTCTTGTGGAGACTTGGCAGTTTTATACAACCAAAAGTTGACATATTAACAGTAACATCAATCATTTAGTTTTGTTGAGTGATGTTTTCTTTAAGATCATCAAGTCATGATAACTCCAGACATAGGCTCAGGATCCTTGATCTATGCTAACTTATGACCTCTTAATGTTTGATGCTTTAGAACTTTTATATTTTAACTCTATTGCTTTTACTTTTTGGCTTTTACTCCAGACATAGGCTCATTCATTCCATGATACTATTCTCATTGAATGTTAGCGATTCAAAGCTGATTACTGACTCCAACAGGAACATTTGTTTGATCTTTCTGTGCATTCAGGTTAATTATGTTTTTATGTTTTAATTTAACTATGCAGGGGAGCTGTTTTTCGTGACAGACAGGGAAAATGGTTTTTGGAATATCCATAAATGGGTAATTTTCTTACACCTACTATTTCTGCAAGCCATTAATTATATCTAGTGGTTTTTATGAACTTCTTATTTTCTAATTTCTGCATTGTTAAATACTCCTTATTAATCTGAATCATTTTAAAATCATGTAGAAGGTCATGAATTTCTCATATACTTTTGGAGGTTTTGGTGGTAGGAATTGATATTATAGTACTTGTGAAGTTCATTTTACATAATCATATTTTATAATGAAAGTAGTGGTATTTCCTGCTTACCAATAGAATGAAGCTTGTTTTTAGGCTTGATCCAGTTAGTGAGGTTCAGGTTGAACATTTCTTTGTTTTAGTAATACAAATGCTATCCGTTGATATTTTACTCTTCATATAATCACCTACTCCCTTTCTGGTTGTCTTGGATTCCCTTGTGCGGAAGATGATTGTGACAAATAATTCAATTGGAAGCATGCTTGAATGCATTTTCTGGTTGGACATGCAACAACCACTGAAAAATTGATTAATTACTTGTGTTTGTACTTTTCTTTTCTAACTTCTATAGTTGGCTGGCTACAGATTGAGTCTGAGAATAAGGTTGTGTCTGTTTATTCTTTGGAAGCTGAGTTTACAAGGCCTCTGTGGACTTATGGTATGAATTCTTATGAATTTGTTGGAAGTTCTAAACAGAAAAACTTAATTGCTTGCAGTTACAGGTGATTTTAAGTCTTCCTACTTGAAAACCTCCTCTCTTTCTCTTTCTCTGTGTCCAATCTGATACATTCAATTCAAAGTCTTGTTGCAGGCAGCATGGAAAGTCATATCTGGGAATTATTGATGTGCAGGGCTCAAAGCTAAGTGTGATCGATTTCCCTTGCACAGACATAAATAACATAGTAATTTACAAAACTGTTTCCTTGCTTTTCTCTTTTAGGTTTAAATCAATTATTGAAATGCATTAACACTCTTAGTTATTGCATCATGTCGTTGCAGACGCCTGGTAATGATTGCCTATACGTGGAGGGAGCATCTGAGGTTCTTCCATTGTCAGTGGCCAAGGTGCTTTATTCTTCCACCCATCATTCTATTTTAGTTATTTCAATGCACTCCATGATAGATCTCTTGCTTTCCAGGTGACTTTCGATGATGATAAATCAAAAGCAGTGGACTTCAATATTATTTGGTCCTCGTCACCCGACAGTTTAAAGTATAGTTCCTACATCAGTAAACCAGAGTTTATTGAATTTCCAACTGAAGTTCCAGGTCAAAATGCCTATGCATACTTTTATCCACCATCTAATCCTGATTTCCAAGCTAGCAAAGAAGAAAAGCCTCCACTATTATTGAAGAGCCACGGTAAATCTTGGTCTTGTATCTGGACTGATCACATTCTATTTTATATTATAATTCATTTGACCAATTAGATGCTGGAAACCTGTGGAGTGGGGTCTTCCCTCTGCAACCAGAATTCCGAATTTCAGACATAGTTTAATATCTAATGATCTATTTACATGAATGGATTGCATTTATAAAAAAAATTATAATGGTATGCTAATAGTGCTGCATATTATAGATGTCAAGAGAGCATTGTAATGAACGTGGCAGTAGTAATTTTGTTTCTACACTGTTGAATACATGATGGCTTCAGTTTATTTCTGTCTCATTCCTCCCTCCCCTCTCATGTCAGCAAGACAATACCCATGATTTTGGCAGTCTTTGCATTAATATTTTCTAGTTTTTCATTTTGACAATTCATATACCAGTCCTCTAAATAGCTGATGAAGTAATATCAGAGCTATACTACACACTTTTTGATAAATGTCATTCTGCTGAAAATTTAATGCTTTGTAGTCAGAGAATATACTTTCAAGATTTAGTCTCTGCTGGCTTGGAGGTATCGAGGTTATACAATGAGAAGTTGAATTGGAACTTTAATATGTTTCAAAACAAGTTTGTCTAAAATTTCTTAATTAAATTCAATTGTCAATTGGATTTGAGAAATAGCAACGTACCTTGTTACTGCTTTCATTGCACTTAATTACTTTTGTCAAAGTTGTCATGTGTGGGTTCTGTCACTCTAATGGCTTCATGAAACATACACTTCTATATGTGCATTATTTTATTGAATGTTTCAGGTGGACCAACTCAAGAAACTCGTGGAATTTTAAATTTGAGCGTTCAGTACTGGACTAGTCGAGGTTGGGCTGTCGTTGATGTTAATTACGGTGGAAGCACTGGTTTGTTTCTCACCTTGTCTGCTAAATTATGTTCCAAACTATATTACCAATTTTATACCCTCCTTTTCTTGTTCTGTCTGGGCCTATTTGGTTGTTTTTTTGTTTATTTTGTTGGCCATCCAATAAACTTTTAGTTATTTACAGTGCACTGTTTCATCTGTATTACTTGTAGCCTGTTGTAGTCATTTTCACTTGTTGAAAATATTTGTATTGACAGAACCACTCATTGAAAAGATGAAACTCAGTTTATCTGTCTTTAATATTGTTTTGAAGGTTATGGAAGGGTGTACAGAGAACGGCTTTTGCGCCAGTGGGGAATAGTTGATGTTAATGACTGTTGTAGTTGTGCTACATATTTGGTAATTGTTTTGTTTTATTGTTTCCTACTTTTTTGGTTGATGGATCTGTTATAATAAACTTTATATGATATAATCTATTATCTAGGTGGACAGTGGAAAGGTGGATAAGGAGCGGCTGTGTATTATGGGGGGCTCTGCTGGTGGGTATACCACCTTGGCTGTTCTTGCTTTCAGAGATACTTTTCAGGCTGGGGCTTCTTTGTATGGTGTGCGTGCATCTTTTAATACTTCAATGTCCCTCCCACGTTTAATTTCTATGTACCGTCAATGAAAATTTTACACTGCCAACCAAGTAGAAATCATAATAGTTATGACTTTTATCGTACTTATTATAAAAGTCAACCAACTTACCATGCATATCAATTTGTGATTGGATGACATTATAAAAACTATTTATACTATCAGTTTTTAGACTATTTTTCTTCCCTCTTATTCTCCATGGGCAATTCGTTATCCTAATGATTATTGCGAAAGTTTTTTCAACTTGAATTTGTTTAAATTAGATTAAGGTCTGAATTATCCGATTCAGGTATGATTTTTTTTCAGTTTTATCTCTTATCCTTTGTATTGGTTACCATGTTGTAGCAGATTGGTAAGTTTTTATTTTATTTTATTACCAAATCTACCTACATATTTCATTCTTGCATAACCTTGAATGAATGGGGAAGAAAATTATTTCTTCAAAAAAATGCTGAAACATCAATAATTCCTCTGCCTTCTGCATTACCATTTGACTTGGACAATACCATTAAATTGCTTAAAGAAACATATACCTTTCTCAACCTTTTGGCCAATATCAAGTAAAAAATTCAGTATTTATTCTTATAATTTCAACAAAGAATATATAAGTTAAGCTATTGTCCTTTCAATGGAATTTATTTGCCAATGGGGTCTCTTGAGCAGATAGCTGACTTGAACTTGTTGAGAGAAGAAACTCATAAATTTGAATCCCATTACGTCGAAAACCTAGTCGGTAAGCCAATGATGACCATTTAAAGTACCTTTTAGTTTGTTAGTTTATTTGTTACATTTGGTGTTCAGTCTATCTCAACTGGTTGCAGGAGATGATAAGGATATGTATGAAAGATCCCCTATCAATCATGTTGACGATTTTTCTTGTCCCATTATTATATTTCAAGGATTGGAGGACAAGGTTAGTAACAATGCTATTATTATTTTCCCATACCATATTGTCTACTTATTCCCGAACCTATATATAATCTTCAAAAATCAGCTTGACAAATATATTCTGTGCATTGCAGGTTGTGCCACCGGATCAAGCTCGGAAAATATACCAGGCAGTGAAAGAAAAAGGTGTGCCAGTTGCTCTTGTTGAGTATGAAGGAGAACAACACGGTTTCCGAAAGGTGCGTTCGGATTTAGTTGCTCATCTTTTGGAACAAAACAGTGACTATATGTAGTAATGGGTTGGATGCAGGCCGAGAACATTAAGTTTACACTTGAACAAGAAATGGTCTTCTTCGCACGATTGATTGGGCACTTTGATGTTGCTGATGACATCACTCCCATCAAAATTGACAACTTTGATGACTAATGGCTTTTTCGGAGGTACTGATGTTGGATTTCTTTGTATCTATGTAAAAGCAAGTCCTAAGCAATCTTTGTTCTAAAATCCAATTAGTGCTTTGCAGAAATTCAGGAACTCAGATGGAAATTATTGTACCAATTAATGAGCTCTTTCTGCCTCATAGCCATAACAGCCCTCCGAGGAAGGTCTATATTAATGCTCATTACCAAGATTGTGCTGAGTTTCTACTATATATTATCTTGAAGTTCAATTTAATTAGCCTTGTATCTTTTATTTCTACTTATCAATTTATATTTTGAAAGTGTGCTGGAGATACTGCAAATGTTTGTTATCTACGATATCTGTCCTGCATGGATAAAGTGGGTGATGATAAACTTTATAGTATTGAACTTAATTTATGATGTTTCAGCAAAACTAGTCTAATTGCTTTTTATCTGATCTAAGAAAAATAATTCATGCAACTAAACTTTGTAAGATTCATTTGGCCAGGCCAACCTTTCCTAACCAAAAATTGCATAGTGGAAGCCATCTATAGACGGAGCTGAAGATCAATCATGATGTTCTAAGTTTTAGGGTCGATTTCAAAATTGTTTACCATGCTGCATGGCAACTCTTTCCTGTAATTAAAAAGGAAAAAAAAGTATCATGTTTTTTCCCCACCAACAATATATGGCTATGAATTCTAAGACATCGTTGTGGATACTGAAAGAGTGTAGCAGAAGTTGCATTTTTTGGTAGTAAGATAAGATCCCCACATTTCTTCTAGAATCAGCAAAAGAGTAACCTGAGTTCAACCGCTGATTGAATCGCATTATCCTCCTTAGAAAATAGACGATCAATACCCCAAGAACCTATGGAGTAAAATGTTACATTAAAACTTTACTAAAGGAACAAGTATTCAAAAAGTTTCTTTGTGTAGATAGAAAATATATTTGAATGTTGTGTGTTGAATGTTAACACATGCTTTTTTATTCATAATCATGTATCAGGGTACAACATAATTAATAATAAATACATAAGAATAAATTAAATCCCTAATTTTTTAGTAACTATAAATCCCTGTTTTCTAGTAATAGATATAAACCTCGGGTTCACCCAAAATAAAAATCATCCACGTCCATTTGTGCACCAATTTCATCTAATAATTTCGTAAGATTTAGTAATTTCCTAATAATAAATATAATTTTTTAAAAACAAAATTTACAATAATCAAAATACAAAAAATAAAAGAGTAGAATAAACTTAATCGTATTTAACCAATAAGTCTTTTCTTTTCCTAAAAGTGTAATTAATTAACTGTAGCATGCACAACGCACTGACAGAAAAACAAGTACTACACATGAGAAAATTAATGATTACATAATTATTATTCAACCATTTACATATTACATAATAAGTACACACATGAGAAAAATTTAACTTATATCACATGTGCGGATGTTATTCAATATATATATGGTTTAAATATTGTTTACAAAGTTAACATGAACTCAAGTATATATATTATCTATATACATTATATATATACATAGCTCAATATTATCAAGTTGGGATTGTGCAAATGGGAACGGGGCAAAATTGCAGGAAGGACAATGCTTTGTTCCATGCAGTTGCACATGGAAAATTGAAGGTTGTTAAGGCCATGGTGGAAGGAGACCCCAATGTTTTGAAACATACCACTGGTGATGATTACAAACTCTCACCATTGCATGTAGGGTTAAGCTTTATACATCCAGCATATATCTAATACACCATTAAAAAATAGTGCATTTCCGTTTATGCCCCTATTTATAAGCTTTTTTTAGTGTGTTGCTTTTGCTTGTTGTTCGAAATCGTTCTTCTCCGCCGCACTCTAGTTCAGCTTCTTCATTCTCCGACGCAGTTGGTAGCGATTTGTGGTGGTGTTGGTCGCGTGGTTTGGTGGTTTTGGTTGTCGTGGTCGCCCCTCCCCTTCGTCCGCCATGACAGTGGTAAGTTTTCCATTTACCAGGGAGACGATCGCACGGATTGGAGGATCCGTATAAGCTATACGGATTGGTCAATCTGTATGGCTTATACGGATTACTCAATCTGTATGATGTTTACGGATCCTGCAATCCGTAAACCTCAAACGGATTGAGTAGTCCATATAAGCCATACGGATTGAGTAGCTTATACGGATCCTCCAATCCGTATAAATGTCATATTTTTTAAAATGCTTTAATATTTAATTAATGCTAAAATAATTTGTCTATTATTGGTTATTTTACATATTTTAGACTTTAGGATTATATGAATAGCACGATGCATTAAATTTTATGGAGCTATATGATGCTATGATACTAAGATGGTTTGGTGCTTGATGTGGTTAGTCATTTATGAAGCATGTTAATAGTGATATAGATGTAGTTTTTAATTTGATCAACAATGGTGGCTACATAGTGGTGTCTAAAATGGAAAACCAGATAGGGATAAAGTGGGTGGATATAGGCAATTTTGGAAGTTTTGCAATGTGAATTTGGGTTTCGATAATAATTTAACAATGAAGCGTAGAAAAAATGTAAAGAAAGAAGAAATCTAAGTCCCAAATGTATTGATTGACGAAACTTTCACCAATTTGAAAGATGAAACAAAGTTGACATGATGTGCGTGTGTGTGTTCATTTAGTAAGTATCCATTAGTAAACATGATGTTGGATGAGGACACGCTATGGCAATGCCATCTGACCCACATTTTATTTATAAATTACAAGCACATCATTCTCGTCATCATGAACATCATATATTGTCAATGCCTCAAATTTCATTATGGATTGGTTGAAGTGTGACACAATTAACGTAATGGTACCACAGATTATGGTTAGGACACTAAACATGCGTCGGACATTGGGACGAGATGTAGAGGCAGAAGTTGAACGTCGTAGGCCAACGGCATCTGTCAGAAGACAACGGGCAGGGACAGCTGTTGATGACGATCCTATGGCTCCGGACCGACATGAAGTTGATGAGGATCGTGTTGTTGAGGACCAACATGTGGAGGCTGACATTCGGGCCATGGATGATGCAGATGACCAGGTAGTGAGTTTTCCATGTGGGCCGGAGGACAGTTCAGTGCTGACAGAGTACGCTGAACATGTGGCTCGTCGAGTGTGGGAAGGACAGGTAGTTATATATTTAATTACATTGAAAGAGTGTCATTATTTTGCAGTGCCAGTGGTATTAATGATGTAATATTTTTGCAGGAACGTCCTGAGTTGAAATTGGCGTCTCATGGAAGAAAAGTTCAGAAATTTGGGACGCCTGCACCAGAGATTGCAGGGTTAGTTGCTGGTACGGGGTTAGCCCCTCTGATTTCATGCTCAGTCGAGACCGGAGATAGGGGGTTGCTCTCGGCTTTTGTGGAAAGATGGCATTCAGAGACCAACAACTTCCATTTGCCGGTAGGGGAGTTGACCATAACCTTGGATGATGTTGCTGCCCTGTTGCACCTTCCAATCGTAGGGGTTTTTTTGGTCATTCGAGGTCATTGATGTTGGACAGGTAGTGGTGATGCTTGTTGAACTACTTGAGGTGTCTGCAGAAGAAGCTGGTGCGGAGACAGAGCAATGCCATGGGGCATATGTACGACTTTCTTGGCTGCGAGATGTTTATGTTGTGAAGTGTCAGTCGATGAGGTGGATTTCAGCAGCCAGGGCGTACTTACTTCATTTGGTCGGGTGCACGCTCTTTGCCAACAAGAGTGCCACACATATCAGTGTGGTATTCTTGGAGGCATTTCGTGATCTGGAGTAGGCAGGAGGATATCCTTGGGGTGCGGCTGCTTTGGTACACATGTATGCCAATCTTAGCTATGCATGTCAGCACCATGACAAACATCTTGCCGGTTATGTGACACTTTTACAGGTATTGCTTTTGACTCTAGTTATACTTATCCTCTAGAAATATTTTGTCCAGCCTATGACCATAAGATGTTTACGTTGTTTATTCATTTGCAGTGTTGGATTTACGAACATTTTCCAACAATTGGAAATGTGTCCCCAGCTGACAGCTACCAGGAGAGGCAACCACGGGCGTGTCGATGGAACGTGGCGAAGGCCTTACCTGTCATCACGTATCGCCGGCGGTTAGATAGGTAAATGATGGATGATGTTTGTTGGTCTCCATACGGCGATCACCGTGCGCATAGAGATTTCGAAACTATTTCTCTGTTTTCTGGGCATCTCCGACGTGGGTTGCAAGTTGTCAGACATTTGCTAGAGAGGGTGCTGAGGCAATTTGGCTTTGTCCAAATAATTCCACGTGATCAGTGTACTGAGGAACCATGCATAGAAGACATTGATGAAAGATGGATGCAGTTTTCACAGCATCTAGCATTTATCACAAAGGATGTTTCTCATGCTAGTCAGTCGGAGGTTGGGTATTTGGAGTGGTTTTTCCGCGTGTCTCATCCATTTATGACTCTCCCACAGACTGGTGAGGTTAGACACTCTCCGACTGATCGTCATTTAGTACCAGGTCCTCCAGATGCGCACACTGATCACCCACCACCAGTTCCACCTCAATCTTCAGGACCATCTGTACCAGACCAGGAGCCTCAACATGCAGTGGTAATAAACTATTGTCACACATAGAGTTAATTGATATTCATTGATTTTGTTAACCATGTTCATAATGGGCATTGGAAATGTTGTTGTGTTTGTTGCAAGGTACTTGCCAAAGGATATCAGAAGGGTTACAACGTATGCTAGACCTGCGTATGGTTACTC
Organism: Glycine latifolia; assembly: GCA_013407115.1. Classification (NCBI taxonomy): domain Eukaryota; kingdom Viridiplantae; phylum Streptophyta; class Magnoliopsida; order Fabales; family Fabaceae; genus Glycine; species Glycine latifolia. The sequence continues at coordinate 9,697,837 of CM023958.1, read as the reverse complement.
CTGGCACCGATGCATATGCCGAAGTAGAGCGCTTGCTACAATTAGCTCGTTCTGTGACGGATGATGCAATTGTATACATGCGGCCTAGACGAAGGAGACAGAGGCATCACACACATGTTGGTGGAGAAGGCGATATATGATTTTCGTGCTAGAATTTTGTGTTAATTAGCTTATATGAGTTAACATTTTGCATCTTAATTCAGACACCATGAATGATTTACACCTATTATGTTGGTTCTAAATTTGCAATGAAATTGGTTATGCTATATTTTATAGGTTGACGATATTGTTGTATACCTTTAATTGTCACTACTAGAGTGAGAAGTAGATAATTTTAAAGTTACAATTATATAAAGAACATAATGTTGAACTTCATTGATTCCCCAGGAAATTGGTAATGCTAACTTGTATAGGTTGAACAAAACAAGATAAGAAATATGACAGGAAAAAAATTTCTCTAAGTAACGACAAGTATTGGAATTAGTTGATATTGTTCATGTCAAATATAACTAAAAAAAAGGTTAACATTAACCATAACCTACTAGTTTATCAATAATAAAATCATATCAAATCACAAATGGTTCAGTTGACTTCATGCAAACATTTTCAGTTCGCGACTTCTTCAAATTACAAAATGCTTGCATTCGACCCATATAAGGAACCATCCATTCTTTTGCAACTGCGTAGCAGTGTCTTGACCATGGCAAAGCAACTGGCGGTATAGGACTTCCATCTCTTAATACAACCTAAAACAATTTCTCAAGAGTTATGTAGGGTGACATGTGTTTCAAATTTACACTAGCAGGTCAAGCAGTGTCATCATTTACCTCAACAAAATGGTTACCATACACATGACCAATACATAGAATGCGATGAACACGTGAATCTCTGGGTGGTTCGCTTCTCAGAGGGAAAAATGTCATACTTTGTTGGAGAGATAGCGAAATGAGAAATATGTTATACCTTGATGCAATAACGTATCCCAAATCAGTAATATCCATCCACTTATCAACAGTTACCTATAGGTCACAAACAATTAAGCAAACATAAGTAAATGTACAATATCTCAAAGTAATAACGTTAAAAAAAATTTACCTTTGACAATCCATCAACAAGTAGCGATCGTTTCAAGTGCTCAAATCTAGCTGATCCACCAAACAAAACTATATATTCATTAGACCATTTTGCAAGTTCTTTGAGCAAATGATTTCGTACCAAAGACCAACACTCTTCACCATATCCTAGTAAGGCAGCAATTACCCGAAATCCACAATTACCATCAGCTTTAACATCAATAATGTCTACAATGTAATCGTGCATACATGTATCAAATTGATGCAGCAAAGGCATCCTCCTCTTTGTATGAGTGGCATGCTCCGATGATGAAGTATACTGTTTTGGTGTGGCACAACTATTTTGCACAGAATGTAATTCATCAACATACTCCCAGTAAGACGGATCCCGCTTGGTTGATCTTGCGTTTTGCGGGACTTGTTTCTTTTGAGCACCTTTTGTTTTTACCTTCTCAGGCGGTGGAAACATTGAATTTTTGTCAGGAAATGCAAGTTCATTCAGTTTTTTCTTTAAAGTCACTTTGCCACATAAGTCAAGCTTTTCAAATCGCGAATAAATGGCATCCATCTCTGTAGTTATGTTGACCTCGCACTCATGTAAACCTTGATCCTCAAAACTTAACCTCCACCAAAATAAATCAATTGTCTCAATTGGAATGCTCCCAAGTTGAAATTTAGCTAGCTCACATGCACAAGGCAGCCCATATGCAGTTCTCATTACACATCCACAACGAGTTTTGCTTTTACCTGCATAATGGACTCGCTCATACTCCTCAGCAATTTCGTTTAACGCATACCTTGAGACCATGCCAATAAGTCTTTTGTACAATGTCACTTTAAACAGATGACGCACCACATGTGTGCTTTTCTCCAAAGATGCCTTTATCTCGGTATGTTGCAAGGTCAACATGTTGTTCATTGCATCCCATACACTACAAAGATCTCCAAGGCTATTTTGCAATAGTCTCTTTAAGGTCCAATGGGCCGACTTTACCCTGCAGTTTATGATTCAAGTAAGCAACAATCCCCGAATTCGAGGTTATTCAACTAACAATATTTAAAAATTAAATGATTTTCTAACCTGTTAGTTGTATTACCCAAATGCATGACTTGATTTGTCCATGCTGCTACAAATTTTTCTTTGTGTGGATTCAACCATGTGTCTTTCATGTAATCAACAAACGTTGGCCATGGCAAACATGCAACTTCAAACTTTGTAACACAATCATCATACTGACTCTCCTTATCACAATCCACAACACTCCCCCAGGCTTCCATGACATAGTCCCATGCGTTACTCTGTCGGACATATGTTTTACATTTTGCCTTCACATTCTTGTCAATGTGGAGCCGACATAGTAAGTTTGTTGAATGAGGGAATACAGTTTTTATTGCGTTCATCAAAGCTAAATCTCTATCAGTCACAATTACCTTTGGGAATAATTGACTTTTCATAAAAATGCCTTTAAATCGTTCTAAGGCCCAAGCAACATTGTTTACACGTTCGGCTTCTAAATAAGCAAATGCAGCTGAAAATGTCATCCCAATAGGAGTCACACCCACAAAATCAAGTAATGGAAGTTTGTACCTATTTGTTTTGTATGTACTGTCTATCAGGAATACAACATTATATGCATTGCTCAACTTCACTGCATCCGGATGTGTCCAAAATAAGTCACGTATGATATTTTCATCATTCACTCTATGCCAATGAATATACATGTCACGTTCAAGCAGTTTCATTAAGTGTTGCAATTCAGTATTATCTTCCCTGATATGCATACGGTATGTATATCTTGCATTTATTACTTGCTTCAAAGATGTGGTATTATTGGGATTGTGTTCCTTCAATGTTAGAAGAATATTTTTTGGTTTTACCATCGACCTTGTCATATCAGCAACAATAATCTTCTCATCCTCTGTTAGTCGACCAGCATATGAGTGTCTACATAATGACTTTGCCAAAGCAAGATTATGAGTGTCACACGATAATTTCACGAACCACCCTTCACCTCCTGGGACTGGTTTGGCTAGAAGCTTAAACGGACAATTACATTTTCTAGTGCTAGTCACTGTAGGTACCAGATCTTTTTTGAATGCTCTATACTTTCCACTCCTTTCACATCCAATTAAAACAAATGATGTTCTTCCCCTATTTCCAGTTGATATGTCTGACCTCATTATCACAGCTACAAAACCATTATCATATGCCACAGTTCGAGCCTACTTTAATACATCCTCACGGGAAGAGAAAACCTACAAATATCCGTATGGTTCCATTAATAATGCATTTACCAACTTTAACCAAATACAAAATAATATAAATACCTGAGAAATATTAAACGCTGCAAAACAATCAACTTCACATATATTATTTTCAACTGCACTAGCTTCACCTCCAATATTTTCATCCATATTCATTTCTTCAGACATAATATTGTCATACATCCAGTCATCGTTGTCCATCTAAACAAATTACAATAAGTTTCAATAAGTCACAAAACAAATATATCATAATAATAATTAACAACATCAAAGTGATATTATCAAACAAATGCTATACATTTTTTATCACCAACATTATTACAAATTCAAAACATATCAAATAAATTCTTCATTACAATATCAAATAAATTCAATATACAATCTCAACCTAGTTATTTTTAAATAATTCAAATCATATTTTATTAAATATTTCATCATTTTAATTAACTTTTCTATGTAAATCAACAAAATAAATGTGTTTTTAGGACAAACTATCAAAGTATAACATTCCCATAAAATTACTATAATTATTATTTTCAGCCACTTTATTTTTAAAATTTTTATAACAATTTATTTATAATTTAAATAATTTCTCTATAATTTAAATAATTTTTTTTAATTTTTATGATTTTTTAATTATTTATTCATATTATACAAATTAAGTAATTCGTACAAGCTATACGGATTGGGTAATCCGTATGAGTTATACAGATTAACCAATCCGTATAACTCATACGGATTAAGCAATCCATATGAGTTATACAGATTGGTTAATCGATCCATATAGCTTATACAGATTGGTTAATCCGTATAATCTATACGGATTTTGTAATCCGTAAAACAGCTTAAACTTACCTCCAACAGCTGCACCTACAGCGACTCCGACTCCGACCACCCCAGCAACTTCAAAGCTTCCACCACCACCGTTGCACCAGCCAAAGGTTCCACCAACAACCCACTTCAAAACAAAAACCAACAACTCACTTCAAAACAAAAACCAACCCAACAAACAATGGTATTTTTGTACCAGCCAAAGCATAAACCAACAATAACAGCAAACAAAAACCAACCCAACAATTGCAATGTTGTTTTTGCACCAGCCAAAGCCATCAACACGTTAAAAACAAACAAGGGTATTTTTGCCATTTAAAAAGTTTGAATGGTGTATTAGATATATACTGGGTGTATAAAGCTTAACCCTTGCATGTAGCTGATGCCAATAGTCAGGTCCAGGTTGTTGTTGTTTCTGCTCCTTGTGGAATGCTTTAGGGCCATTAAGGCAATTCCCTAAGACCTCTTAGTTATTTAAGGTCTAAAAATTATATCTTATGTATTGGGATTTTTTTCCCACATTAAAATTATTTTATTATCAACATTATAATTATTATCATTTATAATTTTATATATCTAAGATATATCCCTATGATTTTTAATAATTTAAATAATCATTTTTCGATAATAATTTTTCCTAAAATTATTTAAATGCCTAATATTGTAAATATTCGAATTCAAGAAGTGATCCAGAGGAATAGAAAAGGGATAGTCGTCAAGTGGTGTAGCAACTTCTTCAATTTTGATTTACTTTTAGAATTGTAAGATACGGAAAGAATAGTTTAAAAAAATCCATACTTCATTAGAAACACTATATTATATTGAAATATTATATTCTATTTTAAATATATACATTACTCATCAAATATTATTTTCCATATTATAATTGTTACTAGTATCAAATGAGGTTTTTTGGGAATTAAAAGTGTTTACATTTGTTTTAAGAACAATTATGTAAAAAGGTGCATTAAATAAAGTATGTACTATATATTCGCCAAATATATTATTTCTGAGAAATGTTGGAAATACTTGTATATAAAACTTGATAATTGATTTTATACTAAAAAATTAAAAGAGTATTATCAAGTGTGTATGAATCAATTCACATGATATTATCATAGTTTAATATATCAATGGTCTGAAATTCGAATCTTGGATATGCATTTATATTAAATTTTCAAAGAGAAGAACTTTATTTCTCATAATCTTATATATGTTAAAAAAAGATTGTCGCTCATGAAAAATACATATAATTTATAAAAAAGAAAACTAACATAAAAAAATTGTGGGATGAAAATTGATGGGAAATATTAAACCAAAACCTTAAACATGAATTTTTCCTTAAGTAATGTTATATTTTTCTCCTAAATCTTTTCACTAATTAATCCTTCTAATACCTGAAAAATATTAAATAAAAAAGTAAATAAGTTCAATAATCAATAATTTCTTTTTTTAGTAAGAAAGCAGCAGCATTAATTAATAAGAAGATCATGTTGTAAGAGAATTTAAAATTATTCTTTTGCTGAACATAACCTATCTCTTTTTCTGAGTATTGGTCATGGTTTGTTTTTTCCCCCTAAAAATTAATTGGCAGGTTCTTTCGATGTTGTTGGACAGGAATATGAACGTTGAGGTAGTGAATCACCTTAATCAGGTGCCTCTCTAGTCTATGTTTATCTCTAAATGCAATTGTGCTATTTTGAATTTTGCACTATATCTAGGCTATCCCCCTGTTTAGTTTCGTTTCTTATATGTTTTATATTGATTTCTTATGTCTTTTTCCTTTGGTATAGACCCCGTTGATGTATGCTGCAAAGCAGGGAAAGATTGACTGTGTTGAAAAGCTTATTAATGCTGGAGCAAATGTATGTTATTGTTTTTGTACTCTTTATTTTTGCCAAATTAAATGTTTTGTAACATTCAACCTGTCACTTGTACCAACATGGTGTGGTATGATTATCAAATAATCATGTTCCTTAAGCATATGGTCAAAGGTTCGATAAATAGATCTTTGTACATTGAATGATTAGTCTCATGCTCTTGACAAAAACCATTCAATTTGAAAAAATAAAGAATACAAAAATTGTCAAAGTTGATCATAGGTTTCTCCTAGTTAGGGTAGTGATAGTGGTATACTGGCATGTGCTTAATGTTTCAGGTATTCATGCTTGATTCTCGACATGGAGGAACTTGCTTGCACGAAGCAGCTTTTCATGGCCGCAAAGATTGCCTTGAGGCCATCTTTTTTGCTGCTCATTTCACACCTTTTGAAGATTCTCGGTTAGTTAAACTCTCTCCACACACACACACAAGAAAAAAAAACTCACGACAACCAATATGCATGGATGCCAGCACATACAAGCAAGAGTGGTGATGCCTAATTGTTCAATGGAATTGTCAGGGGATATGCAAGATATGTCAACTCAAGAGATTTTAACGGTCACACCACTGCATCAGCCCTCCAAGGACAATCTGAATGGGTTGGTGCCTTTTTAGACAATGCTGCTCTTATTGGTGCTAGAACTTGGTAATTGTCTTAGGCTGTATTTAAATTTTTCTGTTTGATCATCTTGAAGGCCAATGACGATTGACATAAAACAAACAACACACTCTTGGAAGTTACTATCTTTAAGAAAGTTGGTCAATTTAATAAGTAGCATTAAATTTGTTAACAATTTGTATTATTTTCTCAAAGTTGCTTTTAAAACTATTGGACTCATTCTTTCACTTTTTCCACCTAATTAATTAATGTATGCTAGATTGCTAGTCATCTCCAATTCTCACATAATACAGAATGAATTTATCTTATTAATTTGTAGTTAATATCAGAGACAATTTAAAATGTCTTATATAAAAACGAAGCGAATTTAGAAAAAGTGTCTTGTAAACAGGAATGGAGTTAGTATACATTAATCAGTCTGGTATAAGTTTTGATGGCTTTTCATTCAGATTATTGGAAATGACATATGCAGTTTCTGTGGAGGCACACCACTTCATATGGCTGCCCTCGGTTCCTTGGACTGTATCCGGATTTTGCTTGCTCGGGTTGCTGATAGATTTCAATTAGATTCTTTTGAGTAAGTAACTAAATGTAAATCAGAGTTTCAAGGTCTATTGCTATCAGTGTAGACTAGAGCGCCATTAAAAACAAGGAAAGGTTCACTCATCAAATTATCATTATTTATAGATGCTAAACGTTTAAATATGCATTTCCAATTTTAAATTTGTTTCCTCCACATTAAAACTAAACTTAATTGGCCGAAGAAACAAATTCATCATTGAAAAACTTGACTACAATTTGTGCTTGATATCTATATTGTGCACCTAAATATTTGAATGATTCCTAAGAATCTTCAGAAGCGTATTGGACCTAGTACGTTTAAATGTTATAAGATCATCATTGTCTTTCTAATAAAAAAGAAGATAATTACCTCTTGAAGCGTGAATGCGATCTCATCTTTTTTTCTTTGATGAGTCTTCTCTTGGCCTCCTCAATCAATTATGAATGACAAATCTTCTGTGCTATTCTTGAATAAGAGAGGAAAAATGTGTGGACACTATTCTATTTCAGATAAATGACAGCAGTAATAGTATTTGTCTAGAGCAAATAAGATTATTATATATAGGAGACTAAGCAACCTAAACCTAGGTCTCTTGGGCCCTTGCCATACACTTAAGCTTAAAGTCCAAAACCATGCAACTCACTTTTTTCCCACCCTTTATTTCAAGCTAGCACGGGGATTCACCATCTATTATTAATCAAGGCTCCTTATAATCAATAAATGATTATATAATTCAGTGTTATTCCACTAAAAATATGAAGTTGAACTCCAAGATCAATAATAATAAAATATATATAACTCCAATATGCATCGCCCCTTTGTAATATGTCGATAATTGATTGATGAGTTTTCTGTTACTCAATCAAGTATTTATTCCCTTGACTTTGATAGTTTCTCTAATGGATTACATGCACTGCCCAATGTCTTTAATGTCCAAGTACCGAAACATATCAAGGGGACATATCCTACAAATTCCATGTTGTTTATCTCATAAATACTAATAATCAAATAATTTTCCTCCCAAAATACCAAGTTATTGGTTATCAATTGGTTGGGCTTCACCCGTTGGCAAAACAAAGAATGAAAATTATATAATTATCTATTTATAATAAACTCAAGATTAAGAGCTATCACATAACTATGCTTAGCTAGATATTTGATACTTATAATAGAAAAACAACCTTAATCAAATCTCTCCTTAACCCTTTCAATGCGAACATTAATTCACACCAATATTTTACAATGGCTTGGACAAGACCATTTCATAAAATATTGCAGCCTAAATAAAGCCCCCAACTTTATTTAACAGCTGTGAACCAATTCATCAATTGTAAGAACCTATGATCATGTCCTCCATGAACGTATCCATATGATCATATACTTTACAATTGATCCGGACCTTGGTGTTTGTAAATTTTGTGTGCATACCATAAATGAATAATACCTCATTTATACCTTTCGAAAAAAACAACGTCATGATGTCTTGATCAAAGAGCACAAAATAAACAAAGTGAAAATTCAATCTCCTAAAGCTATAGTAATTCTGGAATCTTCTTAAGACCCATAGATGTAACATGCCTCTCTAACACATGTTCAGGAAAACTCTTGGTAAAAGGGTCAGCAAGGTTTTCTTGTGATGCTATCTTGGTTACCAATGTGTCTCATTGGAAATCTGAGTCTGTGTAACCAATGGTTTCAAGACTCCTACTAGAATAGACCAACATATAATATCTCGTTCTCTGAAGATACTTGAGTATATGCTTAACTGCTATCCAGTGTTCCTCTCCTTGATTAGATTTGTCCTGACTAATAACTCTCACTGCATAGCAGATGTTTGGTCTAGTGCACAACATAGCATTCATTAGACTACCTATAGCCGAAGCATAAGGTATCCTACTTATGCGTTCTCTCTGCTCAAGAGTCTTAGGAGAATACTCCTTAAAAAGAAGAATCTCATGCCTGAAGGGTAAAATTCCCTTCTTAGAACTCTCCATACTGAACCTAGCAAGGACCTTGTCAATGTAGGAGGCCTGGGACAATGACAATAACCTATTCTTTCGGTCTCGTAAGAGTTTAATACCAATAATATAATTTGCCTCTCCCAGGTCTTTCATATCAAAATGCTTGTTCAACCAAGTCTTTATGCCTACAATACCTCTGTGTCATTTCCAATGAGGAGTATATCATCTACATAAAACACCATAAAAGATATTGCTTCCCCTTGGATTCTTTTATATACACATGTTCATCAGGACTTTTCTCAAAACCATAAGATTTAACGGCTTGATCAAACCTAATGTTCCATGACCTAGATGCTTGCTTAAGTCCATAGATAGACCTTTGCAACTTGCATACCATGTGTTCCTGCCCTTCGATAGAGATGGCAAAGTGGGCCAGCCTACCAAAAATGGGCCGGACTGGCCCACCCCACTTAAAAAATGGGCCAGGCTAGCCCACTTTTGTAAAGTGGGCTGAAAGTCCTGGCCCGCCCCACTTTAAAGTGGGTTAGTGGGCCAACGGGCCAGCCTACCAGCCTACTTAAAAAATTAAAAAAATAATAATAAAAAAAATTTCAGCCTATGGACTTTTATTTTTACTTTTTTATTGGCATCATGTAATTCTAAGATTTTCACAATTGTGGCATGTTCCAACAAGGCAACATACAAGCAAGCTAGATTTGGTGTTAATAGAATAAATCATATCCACATTCCACATATGCATAACCTCTACAAGGATGCTATTTCAAAATTATGTTGGACATACCTGTTTTAATAGAATTTCTTTTCATCTCTCTTTCCAGGACATCAACACAAAGCCTGTCCTTGTTAGATTCCTTACACTGCACTGTTTTCTCATGAATAACCTACAATCATCAATTTGTTATGACAATGCTTTTAATATAAAATACATGCCTAATAAAAGCAATGCAACCAAGTAATAAAAAAAAGGAGAAAATGATACCTTGAACGGGGTCATTACTGTTATTCTGCCCAGCATTACTGCACTAGCATCATGTAATAAATAACAACAGAACCACAAGATGAAAACAACTTCATGCTTAAAACTCTTTGAAAGATACATCCCAAGAATGCATAAATCGCTAGAACTCTAAAATATCTCTCATGAACTAAGCACGATACACAAGTGAGGGAACAATTAAACAAAACTAGAATCTGAAACATATGTGCAATTAAATAACATACACAAGTGGGAGAACAATTATTGATAGTCTGATACTAGATTAATACATTAAAATAAAGTTATTAAAGCAATATCCATACATTAAATTTGAAATTTGCTAAAAACAAGTTAGAAACATTACGACTTCCAAAATGCAAAATAATTAAATTGAAGTAGTTGCATCTAAGCATCTTCAATAATTACAGAATTTGATCCCTTGGAAACACTTGGATCCATATTTAAAGCACAAAAGTCATCATCGCCATCTTCAGCTACAAATTATAATCCAAAAATAAAAATAAAATTAGCTAATGAATAATGATGATTTAAAAGAAAATTAATTAGAAATTTAAATTGTAAAATAATGAAATTAAAGAAACTACCATCATTAGCAAAACCATGCAGCCAACTATGAGTACAAATCAAGGCTTTGACATTTTCTGACAAGAGACGATTTCTATACTTGTTAATGATATGTGATCCAATGCTAAAAGCAGATTCAGAAGCCACTGTAGTAATAGGAATACTCAACACATCACGAGCCATTATGGATAATTCTGGAAAGCGATTATGATTATCCCTCCACCATTGCAAAACATCCAACTCTTCATAGTACACAAAATCCAAGTTTGGCTCATCCAGATAAACATCAAGTTAAGACTTTCCTACTTTAGAAGCAAGTTGACTACTATGCATTTTCAATTCCTATTACATTTGACAAGTTGAACACAAAACAAATAAAATAAAATCAATCAAGTATTACAAGGAAAAAAAAGTAAATACTTACATAATATGATAATAACAATAAGATTAGTTAATAAGCATGTACTTACACCAAACATTCTTTGATTTATTCCCTTGAGTTCCTTTGACATGGATGAAGAACCACTTAGGGTTCTTGGTCCAAGATTGTGAATAGAGTCAACATCATTAATATTTCTTGGATTTGAATACCTCTAAAAGAGCATGTATAACTTTCTCCTCACATGTTGAATCTTTTGTTCACAAGTGGATTCATCAGTTGTTGAGTAACAATAACTCAGTGAAGTAAACTTAATACGTGGGTCAAGAACTGCTCCAAATGCAAGAATGGTGCTATATTGATCCCAATATTTGTTAAACTTCATCATCATCCTTTTCCCCATACTCCTGATAACCTCATATTCACTTTGTAAACTCTTAGTAAGTACACGCTGAATTTTCCAAACTTGCAAGAAATATAGGTTGGAAGTAGGATAGGAAGTGCCCGAAATCAAATTAGTAGTATCATAAAATGGTAACAAGAACTCACAAATTACTTCACCTCCTTTCCAACTCATCTACTGAAGGGCACCACTTGTAATTAGGATCTTTTGATTGAAAATTTTCAAATGCCCATTGATATTTGAGGGCACTACAAAGCATCATATAAGTGGAATTCCATCTAGTGGAAACATCTAGACACAATTGCTTCCCACTACCATGAGACTCAAGACCAAGCTGCTGAATACATTCTTTAAACTTTCTCATCCTACCCTCTGATCCCTTCACATACTTGACACTCTCTCTAATTTTATGTAAGGCATCACTAGCAACTTTTAATCCTTCTTGAACAATAAGATTCAAAATATATGCAGAACAACGAACATGAAAAAACTCTTCATCACATAATAACCAACCACTTGTTCCAAGATCATTTTTCAAAATGTCTTGCATGTTATCATTGGCAGATGCATTATCTAAAGTGAGAGAAAAAATCTTTTGCTCTGTTTTCCAATCCTTCAAAAATTGAAAAATCTTTGAAGCGAAGTCAAATCCAGTGTGAGGAGGAGGCATATGACAAAAATTAAGAATTTTACTATTTAACTTCCAATTAGCATCAACAAAATGAGCAGTTAAACACATGTAACCGTCACTAGGACAAGAGGTCCATAAATCAGAAGTTAAACATATTCTATTTGGAATACTAGCCATAACCTTTTTTAGCTTCTCCTTTTCTTTCTTGTAAATGGTTAGGACATCAGATTTTAAAGTATTCCGAGAAATAGGGTGTGCATCAGGATTCAAATACTTAATCCAACTTCTAATCTTTTTATACTCAACAAAGTTAAATGGCAAGTCATGTTCAATGATTGCAGCAGCACACATTTCACGTGACACCATTTGATCTAACTTTGGAGATTTCAATTTTCCTTGTAAATCTACCATCATTTGGCCAACATCTTCAAATTTAATTCCCTTACACTTTGAGATATGATGATTTAAGTGAGATGCCCCATATGCATTACCCCCAATTTTATACTTTGTTTTACAGGCCTTACACTCAGCTCTTTCTATCCCATCATCACCCATTCCTATCTTAGTGAAAAACTTCCAACAATCTGAACTTGTTGCTTTCTTTTTCTTCTTGATTGGTTCATCAGCTTGAGATGATTCAATAGGTACTTCAGAATTTTTAACATGTTCATGCTCATTCACAGTCTCAGACTCCATATTAAAACTCCAGACAACTATCCTCAATCAAACATTAAATGGAAAATAGAAAATAAACCTCAAGACCAGGAATAACATACATTATTTTCAGCTACCACTTGCACTTTTGAAACTATGATAAATCAAACATTAAATGAAAAATATATAACAAACAGATTATACTAAAGTGCAAATCAGGAATAACATACTTATATTTTTCTATTCTAAATGGGACAACTTTAATAAAATGATTATACTAAAGTAGTTACAATAATCAAGAACTACTTAATTTCTCAAAGAAACACTTAATATTCTAACTCTCAAATTATCTGTAGGCCTTGGAAAATATGGCACACAAATAAATTCAACCCAACAAACTCATTATTATCAATAACAATAATAAAAAAATAAAAAAAACAAACTTTTACAACCAAACATGCATCATAATTATTAACTTCTAAAAATCACATCGGAAATGTGAAAAATCACACATGAAACTTGGTATCAAACACGCTATTAGATTGACTAAAGAGTTTATTTATTTATTTACAATAACTAATACTTTCTATTTTTAGTACATGTCCATTTTAAAAAATACATGAAAACAATCACATGAAGAATTAGCCTGGACATGAAAATTCACATTGCACGTTTACAACCAAACACACGTTATAACTATTAACTTCTATTTTAGTATTACTATTAACTAATTATTAATTTGATAAAACAACACAAGCATGGATGAAACATATTCAGTGAATTTACCAAGGTTTTTCCAAATATCAAACCCAAATTAACAAGTTGAAGAACTTAGCCTTTCAAATATATGTATAAATATCTTTTGAGTATTTAAACATTTTAATCCAGGGTGCCACCAATAGTAAGATGTGATTGCTCAAGAGGTTTCCTATTCCATGCATAATACAGTCATTACTGTGAGGGTAGATTCACTAACCCATTTCCTTAAATATATGATTATGGTTCAATTTATAATTTATATGTATGAAAAAATATTTATTGAGAAATATTAATTCCTTAAATTGAATGTAATATCTTTAAAAGTTAGTCATTAACTTTCAGTTCAGAAAGTACTTCGGTAAAAAAAAATGGGTTTTTAATTTTTATTAACTCTGGGTTGTTTTTCCTTCTTCCATTTGACCAACTATCCTACTATGCCTGCGTATGAGCATACCAAGTTTTTTTCTTCATGGAGTTGCGTCAGTAATTAAGAAATCAGTGGGACCAACAATAATAGAAGTCAAGTGTTTCCAACTGAAGCTCGTTCAAGGTAGTGTTGGGGATCATGTGTAACATCCTCAAAATTATATTATAATTAATTGTGAAAATGTGATGATATTTGGATACAAGTATATTTAAAGAAAAATGACTATATCACTCTTTCCATGAAGTAGAAATTACAAAAATACCCTTGGATATTTTGAAAAATGACCAAAATGCCCCTAGGATGAATGGCAAAATTACCAATATGCCCCTAAGCCAAAAATGCTCAAATAACTTTAGAAATTTTATAAAAACATGATGGAATTATAGAATACACTTATTAAACTAAGTATCAAAATATTTTATGACACAAAACTCTAGAATAAAATTTCTAGACATTTTTCGAGATAACAACTTTAAGACCTTATTTAAGAAAATTCAAGCATAAGAAAAATATGGAAAAA
>CM023958.1:9652414-9669519 GCA_013407115.1 Glycine latifolia | reverse complement strand
AAAAAAAATCAAGGAGGAAACCTGATCATAAGGGACTAACCTCCTTGTTACATATCCAAAAGAAATACATTCAAAAGTTCTATCATGGATTAAAGCACATATTATATAAACCATACATCTTATGAAAAAAATTATAAAACATAGCATATGTGTAATCCAACATAAATATAGAACCATATGTGCCATATCACATAAAAAGACTAGATCAACATCAAACATACAGCCTAGGCTCTGATACCAATTAAAGGATTCCTAAGAATCCACGGAAGCATATTGGACCTAGTACGTTTAAATGTTATAAGATCATCCTTGTCTTTCTAATCAAAAAGAAGATAATTACCTCTTGAAGCATGAATGCAATCTTATCTTTTTTTCTTTGATGAGTCCCCTCTTGGCCTCCTCAATCAATTACGAATGACAGATCTTTAATACTATTCTTAAATAAGAGAGAAGGAAAATGTGTGGGCACTTTTCTATTTCAGATAGATGACGTCAACAGTTGTATTTGTCTAGAGCAAATAAGATTATTATATATAGGAGACTAAGAAACCTAAACCTAGGTCTCTTGGGTCCTTGCCATACACTAAAGCCCAATAACTTTTGTATAAAGAACATTCCCAACAATATCTTCAAATAGACTCAGGAAAAGAATACATATGGATCATTTTGGTCCAATATTTTACTTGGTTATAGTGTTGGATATAGGGGGAGCAGCAAGAAGATGAAGCTAAAGAAGAAGCTTGTGCCTTAGAAGAAAGTTTTGAGCTTTTCACATGCCTAGAAAATTGTAATTTAATTAAGTGTATGAGAGGCTAATCTTGTGATCCTTGCATTGCGAACGTGATCATTAACATGCATACATGTTTTCATTAAAAGTATTAAAGCTATTCATCTTTTTAAATGAAACTAATTAGTCATGGTTAAAATTTTTGGAAAAATGAAATCTCACTACTTTAATCGATTACACAGTGTTTTTAATCGATTACATGCTCTATTTTAAATATGGAAAAACCATGAAGAACATATTAATCGATTATAGGATTCTTGTAATCGATTACATAGTACAAAATGAAAAGCATGCCTCACTGCTTTAATCGACTACCACAATCCGTAATCGATTACACAAGCTTGTTTTCAAAACTGAACCTGACTGCTTTAATCGATTACCACAAACTGTAGTCGATTACACAAGCTTGTTTCCAAAATGAACCTGATTGCTTTAATTGATTAGAGCTCAATTTAATTGATTACTTTGTTCGTTGTAAAACCCAGAATAAGCTATGAACATTTTAATCGATTATTTGGCGCTTTGTAATCGATTACTTTCTGTTATAAAAAGCTGTTATAAATAGAGTGAAGGCTTGTCTGATCTTTAAAACTGGAATAGTTCGAATTTTCTGAGCATATACAATCCTTCTCAAAGTTAGAAAGTAATTTTCTGAGTTAACAAAGTTCTTATCCCACTCTTTAATCTTCATTGGATCATCAGGTTGTCTCTCTCCATTATCTCTTGTTGTAAATTCGTTTTTGTAATCTTGATAATTTGAAGCTATTGTAAAGGGTTCTTTAAGCTTTTTCTAGAGTAGAGTTCTCTAGAGGGAAGAACAGAGTAATGTTCTCTAGTGCTTGATCACTAGGAGTTTAATAGGGTTTTAGATTTCTATTCTTTATCTAGGTTTGATAAAGGGTGATTGTTGTAAAGCTTGTAAGAACTAAAATTTGATAATAGTGGAACTCTAATCTAGTGTTGATTAGAAGAAATTGGATGTAGCTTCTCTTGAGAAGTGAACCAGTATAAATTCTTGTGTTGGTTTTCTATTCCTTAATCTCTACTTGTTATCTTGATCATTTGTTCTTGGTGTTATTATCATTACTCAACAAATTCAGTTTTTAAGCAATTGATTTCTTGAGTTGAGTGGTTCGATTGATTTCAAGCATTCTTGGTTTAATTGTAATTAAGATCCTTTAACTCTGATTTTTCAAATAAATTTTAAAAGACCAAGTTTAAACCAATTCACCCCCCCCCCCTCTTGGTTATTGTGGGTATTCCTATTGTTTTCATATAGTTATATCCCTTGTGTAAGAAGCATTTGAGTTTCACTATTCACATATAGTGTGCATTTTACAATGATAAATGTTTCTGTAGAAATAACACTTGGAGCCATCAAAGATTTTGTTTGTCCTAACTTGGTTAATATCAATAGAGAATGATTTCCTGCCTCAAATTTTTTTCTGTCCTTTCCATAATTCTTAAAGATTTCACGGTTTCCTTAGTCACAAGAAGCACATCTGTTGAGATCTGGCTTAAATAATTCTTTTCAGGAATACGCCATACACCGTTGCCTTGGAGCACCAGCACAAGGAATGCGTTGCCCTGTTGGGTCCTTCGTCGGCAGCACCACTTGTTTGGCCATACCAGTTAAAGCTCATCAATAAGCTTGATCAGGAAGTAAAGGCCTTGGTAGAAGTTATCATGCCACCATCCTCATTGCATTCAGAGAGTGATAATGATAATATTGCCTCTAAGGTACTTAACACATTTCTTTCTTGACTGATTAGTTAAGATTTGATCCCATTTGGAAAAATTTATCTATAAACACTTAGAGAAGAAGAAGAAAAGAAGAAGGTAAAATGATTTGAACTTCTTGCATAAGCTAAACTCAATTATGAGCTTAACTTATATAGAATCTCTTATCATTTAACTTCTCCAAAAGTTAAGGTGTATAAATTGATTTTAGCTGATGAATAAGCTCAATGCATATTATCTTCTTATATATGTTTATGGAAAAGTTTGGTTGAAGACTAAGCCTTGGTAGAGGTCCCAAGAATGTTCTTTGGGACACTTGAAAATTACACAAATACTATTTCATCTGCATGTAGTCTTTGGAATGTTTGTGACGTAATAGGCTGATTTTTTTTCTAGCAATTTTTCATTAATAGGCTTTCAGGATTTAGAATGCAATAGCCACATTAATGTGTCATGTCAATGCATGAGTGAGGTCTAGTGTTTTTCAGGATTACATGGAATGAACATTTTGTTAGAAAAGATGATACATTATTTATTTGATGGTTATTTCTCTTTATATAAGCCAATAATGTGGAGTTATGTTCCATATGCTTTGACCAAGTGTGCACAATTGAGGTCAGATCCTTTGGCCATCAAATGTGTGCTCATTGCACCCTGAGGCTATGCCAAGAAAAGAATGGTGATTGTACATCTAGCTCTTTTGATTCTGAACCAATTTGTCCATTTTGTCGTGGTCACATTCTTCAGTTACGGGCTGCTAAGACTAATTAACAAGAGTAGTGAATCCATGGAGAAGTGAGGAACCTTGAAGACAAATTAAAATTTTCTTATGGAGGCATCAAGGTTTCTTAATAGGGGGAGATTTGGAATGACACACATACTATGTATTTCTGCAGAGAAATTATTAAATTGTAAATTATTAAATTTAAATTTATATGAACATTGGTTGTGACTATTGATAGACAACCTAACAATATTTTCTTATGTCACATCAATTATGTTATCATCTTATTTTCTTTTTTATTTATCTTTGTCGCAAAAGGAATTATAATTATTTTAATGATATTGGTTAAATAAATTAAAATGAGAAAATATATATTGTTGCAAGCGTAAAAAAGTTAAAGACAACATAATTTTGTTCATCTCAATAAAAGTATTTCTTAATTTTTTTAATCAATCTCCTTAGACACTAGTTAAAATTTATCATTTTTAAGTTTAAATATACTTTTTATTCTTAATATATATATGACTTTTGTGATTAATCCCTAATAATTTTCCTTCAAATCAATTTGGTGATATTTGAAAAATTTTACTTTAAATCTCATGTGTCACTTAAAAATAATGACATTTCTATTAAATATTTGATAGCACATATTGTGACTACTTAAAAATCATTCCATTTATTTCAAAACTAAATTAAAATTTTCTGACTATAAAAATCATCAAAATCAATTAAAATAAAAAAATTTCTCAATATATTTGGATGGAATATTTTAAAATTTCAGGAAATTTAAAATTTAGGGAAATTAAAATGCATCAATTAAAATTCTTTTATTTTCAAAATTCTGTGTTTGGATAAAGAAATTAAATTTCTTCATTTTCAAAATTTTGTATTTGGATAAAGAAATTAAATTTCTTCATTTTCAAAATTTTGTATTTGGATAAAGAAATTAAATTTCTTCATTTTTTAAATTTTGAACCTCATGCATGGAGAGAAACTTGATGTGGGTATCATTAGAGTAGCGGAGGGAGTACTCATTGGTGATGGAGACGGAATAAAGGGTGATGCGGTTAGAGCTTCTATAGAAGAAGATAATTTCAATTTCTCACATTTTAAAAGGAAATTCAAATTTCACATTTTTAGTTATTTAAAATTCTATTTTAAAATTCTAAAAATTTAAATTCTTCATATAAAAATATCCAAATAATAAATTTTAAATTAAAAAATTTTAAATTCCCTAATAAATTACTTTTTCCAATTAAAATTTTCTATCCAAACACACTCTTAATGATTTCTCTAATTTCAGATCCGCCATCCCGTTTAAAAAAAATCACGGTCCGGTCAGAACTCCAAAATAAGAGGGGGCGTAACGGAGCAGCAGGAGATTCTAGATTAATGAAGAGAATGAAGAAAGGAAGCCAAGGTAGGTTTAAATCGGGTACAACTCGACCCGAAACCCTGAAACGGACGCTCATTCAAGCCGAGAAGATGCCTAATCCGAGTCACACGAGTTGAACACGGTAAACTTCGGCTAGTCTGCGCGTCTTTTGGTTGGTAACTTCTTTTGCTCTCTCTGCAAGAGTCTTGGAGTTGCAGAAGAGTGGATATATGTCATTAAGAGGAACCGAGATGGAAAAATATCATGGCATGCTTCGATCCTGCGTACCATCTGTGCGAGCCGCTGCCACCTGTTCCTAAGGAATCAAATAAAAAGATATAAAATTTTTATCATTAGAAATAGAAACATAAGAAAGTTTACAAAATTATATAACATTAACCACTAATAAAAATACAATTTTTGTTATGGGTAAATGTAGTGACACATCTATACGTGCACTTATTTCTATGAAAAATCAACAACTTGAGTCTTATTTAGTATAAGAAATGAAAATAAATTGACGGTGTTTGGTTTAATAAATTCAAATGAAAATTAATTTTAAAATTTGTAAGGTTCATTGTATTATTTTTGCCTACATTTTGTACTGTCATTTTCACCCATTTTTATTTTTCATTTTTCACTTACTTCTGTTTATCTCTCTATTTCTATTTTTATGTTTTCATTCACTCCTAAATTGAGATATATGTTAAATTAGTTGATTTTTTTACAGTAATTACTTAAAAAATTATAGCTACAATAATTCCTTATTAACTTACAATATAAAAATCTTTTATATTTTCAACCAATACAAAATTATACTTTTAAAATTAATGTTTGGTATCAATGATTTATTATTGATATTGATAAAAAAAAAACTGTAGTAATTTTGATCATCATTATTTTTAAGACAATTTTTTAATGAGCAATTAAATATAAATATTTACTTATTTTAAATATTTCATCAATATCTTTCATTTTTTATCTCTTTTTCTATTATATCAAAAACCTTATAATACTTATATTTTTCTCTTTTTTTTCTCTTTCTATATGTCTTGTAGCATAATGAATATTTTTAAAATATTTTAAGTATTATAAGGTCAGAGTGAATTTGGATTGTTGTGTGATCGCAAAATCTCTCTTAAGTTAAAAGGAAAATTTTATTGAATAATTGTAAGAGTTGAATGTTGGCTAGCACATTTGGCAACATGAACATAAAATAGAGGTAGCAGAAATGAAAATGTTAAGGTGAATGTGTGATTATATGAAGATAGATAACATAAAAAATGAAGAAGTCCGATGGAAGGTAACAATAGTATCGGTGAGTGAAAAGATGATGCAACATAGATTGAGGTGGTTTGGACATATAATGAGACGACCCTTAGATGCTCCCGTAAGAACAAAAGTTTGTTACTAAGAGTTCGACACAAAAAGAGGTAGAGATAGACCGAAACTTATATGGGAAAAGGTAGTTAAATAAGACTTAATAAAGTTGGATATAGATTGGTGGAAGATATGGCTTAGGAAAGAATGGAGAAAAGCTATAATTTTGATGAAGGGTTAGATTCGTTGCTATCTCTATGTTCCATATGGCCATTCTTTAGTCATTTTCCTCTTCATCTTCCCCCTCCTTTTTCCTTTTTTTTAACCTTCTCGTATCTATCATTTGGTTCATCTACCATGGACCTCAATTAATTTGAGTTAAATGTGTTGTTGATGTAAGTATTATAAGGTCTATAATGTGATATAAAATAAAAATAAAAAAGAAATTAAAAAAATATGAGTAAATTACACTCGTACCCGTTGTGTTTTGCTCAAATTTCATGCAATACCCCTCCCTTTTTTCACATTACTTTTACCCCTATGTTAACGTTGTTAACTAACGTCAATTAAAATATGTGAGCAGACGAAATTTGTCCTTTACATTTTAATTGTAAAACCCAAATTATCCCCTCCCAGTTAGTTTCAGAATTTAGGGTTCTTGTTCCATTCATTTTCACCATTCGCGAGTATTATTCATCTTGCTCTTATGGCGAGTTCTTCTTCAATGTACAGGGAGTGCGAGTTCCTTTTCCTTTCACGTTTCATTCCTCTTCACCGTTCACGAGTTCTTCACTGTTCATCTTCCAATTTGCAAGTTCTCCATTGTTCCTCGCCCAGTTTGTGAGTTCTTCACTATTCCTCTTCAAGTTCACAAGCGTTCACTGACGTATCTGTTTGTCTTCCTCTTCGATGTTTATGAGCGCTCTGTTTCTCTTACTAATCCACGATTTCTGTTCACGCTAGTGTTCTACTTATAAGTGACCACTGGACCTTGTATATAGATTACTTTTTAAGATTATTTATTTAATTTTGATTGTTTATTGTTGTCTATTTCTGAATGGGGTTTCAATGGGGGACCAGTTTGGGACCACTTATGATTTTTAAAATCATTTATTTATTATTATTGATTAAAATAATGTTGATGTTTGGGACCACAGGAACACAATGGATGAACTGGAATACATAGGTCCTAAACCCGGCAACGTAGATATTTTGGTCCACTTTATGGACCAACAGAGAAAACCAAGTGAAATATGCAATGTTGATCGTGATAAGTTTCGAATGTTCGACGCACATGACTGTGTGAACAACATTGTTAATGACTTAAGACTTGCCACCATGTCACCCTTTTATTTTGTGATTTTTTTCTATTGCTAGTGGTAAAATTCTTCCCCTTAAGATTGATCATGATGTGCTGAAAATATTTGTTAAGAATCAAAATTCAATTTATATTCATACGTATGTTAGTAGAACAAATGATGAGTTTTGGAACCTACTTGTGATTGAAAATGCAAATGAACCTGTGAGTGAAAATGTGAATGAACCTGTGAGTGAAAATGTGCATGATCCTGTGAATGAATATATAAATGAACGTGTGAATGAATATATAAATGAACGTGTGAATGAATGTATACATAAACTTGTGAATGAATGTATGATTGAACCCGTGAATGAATGTATGAATGAATTTGTGAATGAACCTGTGAATGTTAATGGACAATTCCATGGGGATGACGTGTATGCAAGTGATGATGACAAGAGTTATGGAATGGATGAGAGTGATAATCAGTCTTCTGAAAGTGAGTATGATCCTATTAGTGAGTATGGAGATTGGATGAAAATAAGAGGGATTGGGAATCCACATTCTAACGATGATATGAGTGATATTTATGTTGAGAGAGGAGTTTTAGGGAAACCATATGAGAAGGAGAAGGATGCAAATATAAAAGCTTGAAGTCGATAAATTGTTTCTGAATGTGAAAAAATTTAGGGAAGTGTTTAAAGATTTTGCTATACAAGAAGGATTTAAGAAAGGTAAAAAATGAAAAGACGAGGGTGACTTGTCAATGTGCAGATTTAGAGTGTGCTTGGAGTATTCATGCATCTCCAACTCCAGATGGAGTTACTTTTAAGATAAAGACATATAAGGAGGAACATACTTACATAAGAACAACAAAGAATTCTAATGCAAGCTCATGTATATATTTATCCTTCTTTTTTTAATTTCAATAAACACATTGGATTATTAAATTTTTTTTTTAATTTTTGCCTGGATTGCCAAGAAACTTGAAAGCATATTGGTGGCTGGCCCTAATATAAGTTACTCTACCATAAAACAAGTTTTGTTGGACAAGCATGGCCTTGAACCAAGTAATTTGATGCAACTATATCATGCAAAAAGAAAAGTACATGAAACAACTAGAGGGGTCCATGCATTATCCTATAATGACTTGCCTGCTTGGGCTCTATCAGTAAAAGAAACAAATCCCAGGAGTATAGTGAAGATAGTTGTAGAACCAAGGGTTGATTTGAATCCCCAATATAAAAGAATATTTATTTGTGTTGATGCTATGACAAAAGGCTTTGTGAAACGGTGTAAGCCATGGTTTAGAATTAATGGTTGCCATCTAAAAGGTCCTTATGGTGGAATCTTATTGTTTGTTGTGTCTCTTGATGCAAACAAGGGTATGTTCCCTATTACTATTGCAGTGGTTGAAGTGGAGTGTAAGGAATCATGGAGGTTTTTTCTGACTGAATTGCATGAAGCTCTGTTATTTGTTCCATAATGGAAGGATGAATGTTTAACTATCATGTCTGACATTCAAAAGGTAAATGTACAATTTTCAAGTCCTGCTAAAGTAAATTTGAGTATTTATATATATGCAACTAATGTTTTACTCTATGTGTACAGGGACTGATTTAAGCAGTAACTAACATTTTTCCATATGCAAAACATAGGTTAGATTCTGATTTTGTTTGTCTACAAATTGTGATTCTGATTCTGATTTAAGTCATATTTTGACTTGTTTATTGTTTGAGTATTTGAGTTTTTTATTGTGCTATGATTATGATTTCAATGATATCTTGACTTGGTTTTTGTGCTAAAATTCTTATTCAAGTGATTCTTATTTACGATAATTGTGACTAAATTGTAGGTTTTGTTGCAACCATATGTTGAATAATTTTAAAACAAAGTTTAGATCATAATTGCTAATTAGTCATTTTTGGGCATGTGTCATGGCATATAACGATGTTTGACAAAGCGATTTATGCTTTGAGGAACATTAGTAATGATGCAGTTGATTGGTTATTATATAAGGATCAACTGAAGCGTATGTAGGCTAGACAAACATATGATCCATCTGCAAGAGTGACCATGTTATAAATAATGTTTGTGAAGTGTTCAATGCTTGGGTTGGTGATGATAGAAAGAAGTCTGTCTTGGCGATGTTGCAATCTATTATGAACCATTTTATGGTGACATTTCAAAAAAGGTATGAAAAGGCAAGTACAACTAATTACATGGTGACTCCTAAAGTAAGGGTGTTGTTAGCTAACAACAAAGTATTTACCATCTTGCATTGTTTTATCTATGTTGGATCTGATGGATCTCAGGTTAAGGATGAATTCACTCAATTTGTGGTAAAACTTAATGACTAGTTTTGTGGCTGCAATTGTTGACAGATTACAAGATTGCCATGTAAACAAGTTTATGCATGTGTACGTTACAAAAGAGCCAATATTGAGAACTATTGTGACTTGACATTTTACAATTCAAAATGGTTGATTGCTTATTTAGAAATATTGCACCCAATGCCTGAACTGAATGTTAAGAAAAGGGAGGTTACCCCAATATTGATCCTCTTGCTTTGAAAAGGTTACCAGGAAGGCCTAGGAAAGCTAGGAGGAAGAGTGAGTTTGAAGAACAATCTGGTACCCAATAGGAAAGGAGGTCCAATATTGTTCGATGTTCAACTTGCAAAGAGTTTGGTCATAATTATAGGACATATCAAAGGGCTCCAGTGGGAAAACCAAGAAAACCAAGACAAGTTATATATTTTTAGTTATTTAATATTGTAACTTGTATTATATTAATATTCTAATTTTTTAGTATGTAATATTTTGAATTATTTTTTTGCTTAAACAAAACAAAAATGCTGGAAAGTCTGAATCTGTCCAAGCTAATGTTGCATATTCACAACAATCTGAAGTGACCACTTAGGTATATATCTTTATGTAATACTAATATTCTTTTAGTTAAATTTCAACAAAAATCTTCACCTTTTCATAACTAATTTTTTTTCTTTTCAATTTCAGCAAACACAAATACATTCACAGGTGCTCATTGAATCTTCAAGTGGAGGAGTGAACACTACAGAGGATAAAGGAGCAATACCTAAAAAAGGCAAAAACTTAGAGCTAAAAGGAAGATAAGGATGTAGGATGCATGATGGTCTATGAATTTGTTTTTTGTAATATGAAATTGATATACACATTGAGAAACAAGTTGATATATAGTTGTGCAAGTTTTTTTTTGTTTTATATGACAAGATTATGTAAAAAGGTCTATATTGCTACTTTTTGGAGCAACATTTAATGAACTTAATATGAAATTGTTACCTTTATTATTGGACAGTGTACAAGGTCTATATTTGAGACTTTAGACACTTCAAAATGTTAGCAAACAAAATTTTCAAGAGTATTGTGATTAGTTATTTTTCCCAGCAAATCAACTTAGCAATTAAGAAGTTATTTAAAAAGCGGTTAAGGTAATTATGAATCGATCTATTCGAACTGTCCAGCCCTTTGTGTATTCAGTACACCCAGTTTGAATTGCAACCAATGTTTTGCGCATTTTTGGGACAATGTTTCTGGTCCTATTTTATACTCAGTTATGCATTGTAAACATTATTGACAATTTATTAGTATAATAATAATTAGTTGCAAGGAATTTTCAAGAACACAAGAAAAGTAATGGACCAATAATCAAATTCCTAGTGAAATATAATTTAGTCTATGTTCCCAAATGAAAATAACATTTCTCCTATTTCAATGTGTCACAACAATTTAATTCTGCCTACTGGTTTAAATATTTGTGTATTTGTTACATCATCAAGGCAAATGAAATTTATAATTTCCCATATGAAATTGGATGAGTTATAAATAAATTGAACTGAATTACTCAATCTTTTCACTTTAATATTATGATGTGTCTTGCAGCTCTTGATTGAGACATTATATTGAACACCTTGCCATTAAAAAAATTTCAAAGAGAGGAGTTAAAAACACAAATGCAGAAGCAAAGCGTTAAAATCTGAAGCAAAGGGCCATATTCAATCAGAGAAAAAAATTGAACTAAAGAATTGAAGAAGAAGAAGAAGAAGAAGGAAAGGGTGTTAACATTGCGTACCAAAAAGGTGAGTTCACGTCCAACAAAAAGTGTTGGGTTCACGTCCAATTACAGAAAAAAAAAACAAGAGTCTTAAAATATTTTTAGGTTGAGAGAAAAATATAAGAGTATTTTAGACATAAAATTTCATTAAAAGTCATGTAACCAGCATGTACCTAACTTCTGTTAGGACAGATGGGTATGGATATAATATGAACTAAACAATTAAAGGATTTTTTGTAGGGTGCAAAAAGAAAGAAATATGAGTGAAATTTGAACAAAACACACCGAGTGTGCGAGTGTAATTTACTAATAAAAATATTAATAAGATGTATAAATATCAGCAAACATCATTGATCATCTTATCCGAAGCATGGTTCGACCCCACATGTATACAATACGACGTCATCACTCGTCAGGAAGTGGAACGAGGAAAATAAATCATTTATAGCTCTTGTAGAAAGAGAAGGGAGTGTGTTTATTTGATATGTGATTTGTTGGCCCAAGAAGGCAAAACAATGGCTCTTTTTGTATCCCTTATGCAACTCGGTTGTGTCTCTCTTCTTCATAATAGTCTCACATCATCACCAGTGACCCTTTTGCCCAAATCCCTATTTCCTTGTGGAATTTCCCTCAAACTGATAGGGTTGGTGTTTTGGAGTAAAAGTAGTTCAATGTGTGGAAGCAGAAGAAGAAGAAGAAGAAGAAGAAGAGTAAGAGTTGGGAGTATTCGTGTGAATGCCTCTTTGGTTGAGGCTCCAGTTTTGTGGGCTGGAAGGCTCTGCATCTTCTATGCCCTCCTCAAGGTTGGCTTGGCTAGATCTCAAGCCAACCCACTTGTTTCGGGTAGGAAAATCAATTCGTTACTTTGTTTTCATTTGGAAATTTGCTTCATTTTTATTAGGGATGACAAAGTGGATCAGTCCACCTAAAACAAGTCAGGCTGGCCCAACCGACCAAAAAAATAGGGCAGGCCGGGCTGGCCCACCTTTGGAAAGTGGGCTGGAAATGATAGTCTGCCCCACTTTAAGGTGGGCCAGCGAGCCAGCCCACCTAAAAAAATATAAAAATTATTTTTTTTAAAAAGCCAAAAAAATTATAAAAAAATACAAATGTAATTAATTTATGGTAGATTAATACATTAAATTAAATTTAGCAAAGCAAGTACCAATAAAAGCATCTCTGGAAGATTCTGGTGATTTAAAGCCAACCCAAAATCAGGACAAGTTGTACTAGTTTCCACCATCAAGGTCCCTTTTTACTCGTCCCAAAAATTGGCTTCACAATTTTAGCCTTTTGGTATTTTTTAGTGAGCTTGAAGTATCTCAAAATTAAAAGTTAAAGACTATTTTTTTTAGATTCTTAAATTTATTTAAGAGATTAACATCTCTCCAATTATATTCTTTCATACACAGGGTGACACAGAACTGAGATGAAACCTTTTATCACATGATGAAGGGATATAATTATTTGTCAACCATACCAATTATGTTAGTTACCCCTTTTGTATCTAAAGAGTGTACTACTTACTTACTTCCCTATCACAGTCAAAAGTGGCTTATAAATTAATTGTTGTTAGGTATACCAAAGTTTCAGGCTTAAGCTGCATTGTATATTTGCCTATACTTTCAAGGTGCAAAAATAATTAATATGGAGGATGGCTTGTTGAAGAATGTTACCTAAATATAGGATACAAGTTTTGACAAGAAAAGAAAATGAAGTGGACAAACACGAGGCTATTCCCCTGCCATAAATGGATGAACTAAGGATTATGTTCTGATTGTGCCATTCAATAAACTGAATTTGCAAATGTAATGATGGCCCTAAACATTGTTGACCATAGAGAAAATTGGTGACAACTGACAATAGTAATAACCATATAATATAATCACCAAAGCTTAGAACGACAATTGTATAATCATGTGTTTACTTTTTACAGGATAGTCTTTAGATAATCCAACAAACAAAAAATTAAAGCAAAAACAAAAGGAAAATGAAAGATTCAACATCTTGACTGTAAACATTAGTATTCTTTGCAATTCCATTTTTCACAAAGTTGAAGAAAGTTCAGCCTACTATGAATCTTGTAACTATTTCTCTACTATTCATAAATGCTTTTATAATTTCAACTATAAGAAGAAAGACCATAGCTTTTCCATAGATTATATATCAAAAAAATATTCTCAAAATACATCAGTTAGCTGACAGCATTAAAGCAACAAATTTTCCCTAAATAGCATTATAACCCTGAACATATAACCTAGAACGATACACATAGGAGTAATTCAAAATGGAAAAGTTAAACACAAAGTTTAAAGGTGCATTCTTCTATTCAGCAATCAGCATTCAAAATTTGATATGGACAGCGACTATCTCACCTTAGCTATTTCTTCACCCTTTTCTAAACTCAATTTCGAGACCTTTTCAGCTGGATTCTCACCCTCCTTCATAAAACTCTGCAGAAAGAAGGTTAGCATCAGAAACCTAAATATTAATATCAAAATTAACAAAGGAAAAATAAAAAATGAAGAAAAATGAGAAAATGGGCAACCTTAGCAGAGAGTGAGAAAGGGTCAAAGGGAGAAGGCACGACGGAGGGAGCTTCGATGGGCGACGGTGAGTCAGCGATGCTTGGTGGTGCTAGAAAGATCTTCGATAGTGATAGAGGCAGAGAGCGAGGTGAAAGAAAATGATTGGCTCAATGAGAGTGAGGGCTGTGAGGCGCGGGGCTGATTGGTTGGATGAAAAGAAAATACCTAGCAGTGGTCCGCTGGGTTGGCTCGTCTTTGGCCTATATTCGACCTGCAATTTTGTGGGTTAGGTTGGCCCGACCCATTTCCTTCAGCGGGTTCACACTTTCAACCCGGCCCACCTTTTTTAGTGGGTTAAATGGGCTGGCCCACCAGGCCAAGCCCATTTTGCCGTCCCTAATTTTTATGTAAGATAGTTGTGTTTTCTTTCAGATTTGGAAATTGGGGACATTAATGATGAATCTATTGTTATTGCTGCTACTGACTTGGGATTCTCTAAATGGGCCCAGGCAATACTAGGAAAACCACGTCTATCCAATTAATGACTAATATACTTCTTCTTGTTGTTGTTGTTGTCCCATTTTCCCTTATATTAGTGATAACTTATTAATGTGTGGATATTTCTGTTGTGGTTTGTGATGTGTTAAGTTACATAGGGGTAAGTTGCTCAGTGAGGTGAAGATTATTCTGGTTTAGTAATTGGTTTGAAGAATGAAAACTTGTGGATGGTAGAAAAGTGCCCCATTTGTGTTTTGGGTGGTCTTATATCTGACAATGTTTTGGAGACTTGGTAGGAGGTTATTGTTGGAGGTAAGGGGTTTGAAAGAGAAGGGTTTAGTGTTGGGTGCTTGAAGTATTACACCAAGGACATCAAATGTGGAATGTTCAACAGTGTTATCTCCAACTTAGGGAAAACCCTAGTGATATAGCAAGCTATTGAACTCCAGCCAAGATGGGTCCATATAACCATACAATAACTTATTGGGCTTGTATGTGAACATATTAATATTTAATATATATGTTAAATATATTCAAATAGTTATTACTGGCTAGTATCTTTATGATACTTTTTTGGGTGAACCCGGGGTATCCCAGCCGAGAATCGCATACTAATTTCTTCAAATATTGAGATCTATTTAAGGGGTTGACTTCTCCCAACAAATGCTTTTCCATATACACAAACCTGGAGATTAAACCGTGCCATATGCATAAGGAGCATGGTTATCTGTCAACCACGTCTATAATAACCAAGGTTTAATAAATAAAAGAAAAGAAAGAAAAAATTTAAATTTGCTATATTCCGTCGGAAAAAGCGTCAGCGACGGATTTTGCGACGGAATTAGCGATGGATTTTGCGACGGATTTTCTGGCGCCGGGAGCACCACAGATGCTGGATTTTGGCGCCGTTAGCACCAGAGTGGTGCCAGGAGCGCCACAGATGCTAGAAATTGGCGCCAGGAGCGCCAAAGTGGCGCTAAGGGCGCTAGATACACTGCATGTTGGCGCCATCAGCGCCAGAGTGGCGCCAAGAGCGTGGAATGTCGGTCAGGACCAGTATAAAAGGCCATTTCACGCGATTTTTGGGGAAAAATCACTATTCCTCTTCTTCCTCTGACCCAGGCAGCCATGGATGAGCTTGGGAGCTCCATAACTTCATCCCACTTCACCTAAACACCTCCTAATCACTATAAAACATGATTGGAACCTTGTAAGAGCTAATTTCCAGCATAGTTTTGAGAGAAACTCCGATTCCTGAGATTCTTGAGAGAGAGAGAGCTGAGGTTGAGAGGAGAAGAAGGCGTTTCTTGGATATTAGAGCTAGGAGAAGGGATTCTCCGGTCTTCCTCAACAGTTTTGAGGTAAGAAACTCAGCTTTCATCGGTAAATTTGTGAATTGGATAATGGGGTGAATAGTAACCCATCTGTGATAGGGCTGGAATTAGGCTTAGGTTCTTTAGAAAAGTATGACTAGGAGGTTATTCTGAGTAATATGGGACTTTGGAATTGTGATTCTGATGAAGTTTGATTTAAAAACTTGAGATTGGTATGAGTAAGAAAAAGGTTGAGCAAAAGGAAGGTACTAGAATAGGTATAAACCTAAGTGCCTTTATATGAATTGTTCACGAGGCCAAATAAACGGTAGATAAGCAGTGATATGTCTGTTTTGGCCATAATTAATAATTGTTGAGTTGTGAACTAATAGAACAGTGAATTGACTAATGTAGAGTCTTGGAAAGACTCTGGGATCATGGTCAGGCTGAGATAGACCCTATTTAGGATCTATGAGCTATCTATGAGGGGGTTAGTCGGATAACCCTAAGCTAGATGACTGAGAGGTTATGGAAAGGAATTACGTTTCCTTTCATTTCAACGGTTGAGAACCGTTGTCAGATGCCTGGTATAATGAGTCTGATATTGACTGTGCTATTTGATTGCCAGAGGGCGAGACACGAGGATGTCAGCAGCATGGACCAACCAGCTAAAGGTTGAGGATAAAGCACGGCCATGCCAGGTAAGCTCAGTGTTCTTTGGAGTGATTTCCTGCCTTAGGGGTCACTGTTTATTAACTATGTACTTGATGATGAGAATGAACACTGTACTAGTGTTCTATGAATGATGATAAACCTAACACTGTGATCGTGTTAGGAATGATATTGAATTGCTGGTAGGTATGTCTGACATATATATAATAATTAGTGTTAACTAAACCCTAGGATAGGGAATGAATGCTATTCCTCTGATTAGTGAATTCTATGAGTGTATTCTGTGATATTGAGAACATGTCATTATGGCATGTTGGTATTGATGATAGA
Organism: Glycine latifolia; assembly: GCA_013407115.1. Lineage (NCBI taxonomy): Eukaryota > Viridiplantae > Streptophyta > Magnoliopsida > Fabales > Fabaceae > Glycine > Glycine latifolia. The sequence goes on along the minus strand of CM023958.1, from coordinate 9,652,840 downwards.
TTGACACTGTGAGAGTGTCATACCTTGTATTGATTATGTGATTAGGTGAGCATTCTCTGGCCAGAGAATAGTGGACTATGGACCCCTTGGGAATGTGCCCTTAAGTGGATGATCTCCCCTGGGATAATCCATAGGCGTCCATGTAAACCCTGAGTAGATGTGCCTTTAAGTAGATGATCCTATTCAGGTATTGGGCAGCAAGTCCTGGGTAGATGTGCCTTTCAGTAGATGATCCTACCTGGGCATGTGTTGAACGAGTCCTGAATAGATGTGCCCTTCAGTGGATGATCCTATTCAGGTACTCAGTGTGAAAGCCCTGAGTTGAGAGATTCCTCAGGCATGAGTCCTGAATAGATGTGCCCTTCAGTGGATGATCCTATTCAGGTACTCAGTGTGAAAGCCCTGAGTTGAGAGATTCCTCAGGCA
>CM023958.1:9611487-9652404 GCA_013407115.1 Glycine latifolia | reverse complement strand
ATAGGTGTGAAAGCCCTGAGTTGAGAGATTCCTCAGGCAATGTGTGTGAAAGCCCTGAGTTGAGAGATTCCTCAGGCAATAGGTGTGAAAGCCCTGAGTTGAGAGATTCCTCAGGCAATGTTTGTCAAAGTCATGAGTGAGTGGAGAGCCCTTAGATGGATGATCCTCCTCAGGCAGAGTAGTAGTAGACATCCTGAGGGAGTGGGGGAGAGCCCTTCACTGGATGATCCTCCTCAGGTATTGATTAGAGTTTAGTGATGTTTTGGGGATTTGTACATATTAGATGAGCATCCCCAGGTGTGGAACAAAGATAAGGGAACCTATCCATTGGATAGATATTATTTTAATAGTAATAAGAAGCGGAAGCCGAGATGGCTGATAGTTATAATATGAAATGAAAGTTAAGCTCGCGGAGCTTGAGAGAGTCTATTTACTAGACTGATAATCCCTTAGTACAGATGACGACTGCAGAAGCCTTGTAGGCGTGCATAATGGGCAGTATGAGTAATATGTGAAGAGAGAACTAAGATGGCTATGGTTAAACCAAATTATTATGTTACTTGTATGGAAGTGAACCAGGGGGAGGAAAGACCTCCAAGAACCCTGAGTTTACTGAGATTTTTATCTCACCCTGTGTGGGGTTTATGTTGCAGGTGCGTATGGCACAGAAGATAGATTCCTTGGTGAGAAGCCAGTGGATTCAAGCATGGTATACTGCTTGGATTAGAATCGGGGAGCTTTGGGGCTCCATGTGGTGCACACCATCATGAGCGAGGTAGTTTTCTGTCTCCTGTCATATCTATATAGATATGGTCTATATCTGCCTGGTTTTGTTCGTTATCTGGATCAATAAGGGCTGGTTGTAACTGAACTTGTGTTTTGTTTTGTGCATGCATTTGTACCATACATAATGTATCAAGAAATACGATTTATATATGCTTCCGCAGAGTATTTTGTGCTATTCTGATATGATAATAATGTTAATACACCGGGTGCACACGGGGTGTTACAACGTCAGACCATACTGTTGGGTGGTATGATACTTGACTTAGTGTTTTGGAGACCAGTTTATTGGTTGAGTGGACCACTGAGGAGAAAGGTTGAGGACTCTAGAAACAATCTCATATGCTTTGGACGTGTGCTGAGGAGAAGCAATGAGCTATCTTCCAAGGATGTTTCCAATGTTTTGTTATTCCCTTAGTCATAGGTGGGGAAGCAAAAGAAAGAAGTTTGGTTCGACCAGACACTGATTCTCATTCCCTCAAAAAAGTCCAAAGTTGATGGAGATCCATATAACTTATTCTATCAAGTGGTTTTCAACTTCAACCCTTTGTAAGATCGATGGTACTAGTTTCCATTGTTCAGATGAGATCAGTTGAGTTGGTTTAAATATTGATGATCTTTGTTCTCTTGTTATGAGATTACTGGTACTTGTAACAAGGTTAAGCTTAAGGGGGAATGTTATAACATTTTAAGGTTATTGGTCTCATTGTTATTGGCTTTGGGCTTGTAATAGTAATACTAGTCCTTGACCTAAATATCTGCACAAATAGGACTATTGGATTACAATATCATGCAACTAATCTATTGTATTTTGTTTATTATTGTTAGTTGCCTTTCTTTTTTCCCTTGCCCTAAATTTGTCATTCTTGACACTTCCAATGCATACAAACCCTATGTGTTTCCTTATCTATGTTTTTTCTTCATTATTGATGTTGTTTCAAACTACATGTTTTCAGTTATGTGTATTTTTTATATGTTCAGCAAAGGAAGATGCTAATGGAAGGAAATGGTTAGCAAATGGCATCCCACAACAAAGGGTACACTTAAAAGGAACTATAGAGTCACATCCAAGCCCGAGGGGCAACATCTACTTAAAGCTATTGCATCTCTATTATCAGATGATGACCACTTTGTGGATGCCACCTCTCACAAGGTTGGAATTTCCCTTCTGTCCTGTTTCAATTGTCGGTCTCTTTTTTATCTGATTTATTTTTACCCATAGTTTAATATAGTTTGATGCAAGACGTGCTTGACTTACATGTTGCTAATAAACAACCATTGTAAGGTTGCCAATTCCGTAAGGAAAGTGCTCATGGAGAAAGTGTGTGTTGCAAAAATGTGAGAGCTCTTTTTGATGAGCTCCCAACACCCCATATCCTTGTGGAAATCACACCTTTTCCCGCTGGACCCCTTAATGACAATGATTACATTAAAGCTAAGAAGCTTGAAAAGGTTCTCAGATCTAGTCCTTCTGTTTAATCTGTCTATGTATGGTGTTTCATGCTTTCATGTACATATTCTTTGCTACCTTGTGAATATTGACATGATGAACAGAAATTTGTATCCTTTCAACTCCTCAACATTTTACTTTTGAGGTGAATCATAGTTACATCTTTCAAAGACAGTAGCCTTTTTCCTTATTAAGAAGACAATTAACATGGAAAATCAGATCATCAGTTTTTGTTTTCATCGGGCACTAGTTATTCCATATTGTCTTTTGTTGTTTCAATTAGCCTAAGAAAAAAAGAATTCTATCATAATTTATTGAGGTAAATTCTTCATAGTCAAATTTATCATAATGTATTAATAAAATATATCCCTATAAATGGTAATGGACCTTATCTTCTGGGCATAGCAATCCAACTTCTTGAATTGTTTGGATTAATTTTCAATATTTCATCCTCAACCCTCAAAATTATACTGGGATGTGTGGGCATGGCACATTACTCATATTGGAGTTATTCCTCTCAGTTCACATGGCCATGGACATAGATCTTCAACCTGGAGTATCATTTTATACTCTTTTTTTCGATTAAGATTATTGTCTTTTACACTGAATACGTAATTTAGTTTTTAAAAAATATATTCTCTCTTGCAGTTTAGTCATTGACCTTGATTATGTACATGAGTTAGTTCTGAAATATAAAACATACTCATTACCAGATATTGTAGTAGGTCGTGATACGGACCAGTTACCAGGGGAACAACAACATAACAACATAAACATAATACCATAGCAATATGCAGTGAAAATAAATTTTCTCCAAATTATAGCGATGAGCCTCAGGGCAATGGAGTACGTAATTTTTTGTAAAAATAAATAAGGAGCAACAATAAATATATAGCAGAAAACAGAACAACCCAAATGAACAAGAAATAATAAAATTTTAACGTGAAAACCCCTTCAATGCAACGGACAAGGGTATAAATCACGAGCTATTCAAAGCAAATAAATAGCTCTACAAATATCAAGTAAGGCTACAAAAGAGTCTCAAGCAAGTATATATATTTGTACATATAAATAACATTAATGCTTAAAATGAGAAACAAGAAGTGAAAAAATCCAAGAACGAAGTTGTTATTATAAACAAGTAATATATCACTTAAAAACCTCTAATCGTTGATTCAATTGTTGGAAAATAAGAATTACTTGTTTAGAACCTACTGATGAAATTCTATCATGATCCAACAATGAACAAATCTCTAGTTGTGATTTTATGGTGACCACCAGGAAAGTATACGAGTTGGCTTTTCCCTTCTTTTTTTTCTCTATTTGATGATATTCTCACTCAAAAAATTAAGTCTCTCTACTGTAATTTGGACCTGTCCCCACTTAGACAAGCGAGACTAAAATAATCTTACACATTTAGTTTTTCTCATAACTATGTAGAAATGACCATCAATCTGATAATTTCACAAGTTTCACACTTCCATCTTAGTTATGCTTTATTCATCATATCAACACATTATCATTAGTATGAATTTTGGCCAACTCTAACAACTTAAGACCCAAAGCATCACATATCCCATGATACTTCACATCAACATGTTTAGACATTGAATGGAAAGTTGAATTCTTATAAAGATGAATAACACTTTGATTGTCAACAAAAAAACAATATTTGTCTTGAACAAAAAATCAAGCTCATGTAAGAATTTCTTCACTCAAAGCAATTCCTTACATGCTTTGAGTAATGATAATGAAATATGCTTCTACAGTAGACAATACTACACACCTCTACAACTTAGATTGCCAAGACAAAACTACCTCTACATGTTTAAGTCTACCCCACTAATGTAGGCTTTCACCACTAAGTCAAAGCCTTATATCAATGCTATCATGAAGATACTTCAAAATCCATTCACAACATTTCAATGCTTTCTACTTGGGTTTGACAAAAACCTTCCAATTGTACCAATGTGTGTTATATCATGTCTTGTGCACACCATTGCATACATCAAATTACCCACACAAATGCTTATAGAATTTTTTGCATATCTAATTTCTTAACTTCATTTGAAGGACAACTTGAAGTGAGTAGCAAGAGGGGTGATCATTACCATAATATTTTTTCCATCGGAAATCTCTAAAACATTCTTTTAATATAATGTTCTTGTAACAACCAATACTTCTTCTCCTTTCTATCATGCATGATTCTTATACTAAGAATTTGTTTAGCAGATCCATGTCTTTTATGGCAAATGAATCCTAGACCCTACCAAACTCCAAGTCCCCTAAATTAGCACAAGCTGCAAGCACAACTACCACAAACACTTCATTAGGCTTCAAACCATCATTCTTCATCTCCAAGAATAAATTAGCAGCTTCCTTAGCCTTCCCACACTAAGAAAACCTGAAAATTGTCAACATCCAAGACCTCACATTCTTCTATGGAAACAAGGAAGACAACCTTTTATCAACTAACTCATTATTATATTCCTTGTAACAACATCTAGTGTTGGAAATTTTTTTGAACATTATGTGTGTGTGTGTGTGTGTGTGTGTGTTAATCATTTCCCTGCAAGTTGCATACAAATGAACAAACATTTTTCACAATATCATGTTTTCTTAAAACCCAAGTTTCTCCATGTACCCATTAATAATTTTGAAGAAAAGTTTGAGGTAGGATTTTAGAAAATGATTTATGGGGGAGGGGGGTGCGAGGTAAAGGAGTTGGTGAGCATAGAGGAAATTGATTATCAGGGTAGAAACAGAAATCATGCACACAAGAGGGGCAAAGAAAGAAGGCATTGGTTTTGATGAGGAAGGTGTAGGTCTGTTTGAGTTCAAATAGGGTGTTAAACGTTTGTATGAGATTGGTTTGAGGGAACTGTGAAGTGGGGATTCAAAAATGTTATTGGAGACCCAACAACCTAATTACACATATGAAAGAAAGAGTTAAGAAAAAGAAGAAATGTAGGTATAATGTTGAAGCATAGCCCTTTCTAAGGATTAAAGTTTTAATGACAACAGATTGTCAAGAAGCAAATTCTAAGTCTTTTACACTTAAAGTTACTAATGGTTTGCTTGAGTATATGGTTATTACAAAGGACTTGGTTAAGAAACATGAAGAAAGGTATCACATCAATCTAAAGTAAGCCAACACTCCAAAAAAAGGATCTACCCGTCAGAAGCATGACTACTAAAAGGAAGATATAATCAAAAGAACACCAAATTGACCATGTTTTCTACAAATCAAAGTGCAACAAGATCAGAAGTTGTGTATGATATGTTAAACTCAGAGAAATTGGGATCAAAAGTGTCTATTCTCCTTTGCAGAATTCTCCTTTAAATCATATGATACAATCTGATTTCTAGCCTTGAAGTTTGCTAAAAAGCTTTAAATGGTAACTACAACTAGGCCAACTAATTAAGGATATAATTACACAATTACAACTATAGAATCATGCAAGATATGCTGATTTAAAAGGCCAACAAATCTGCACAAGTAATGCCAAATAATCTGCCTATCAATTCTATTGACATCCCCCCTAAAATTGATGCTGGTGAATCTACAAGCATCAATTTGCTGACTAGGAAATTTTTCCGTTGACATGTCAAAGATTTGGTAAGGATGCGGCTAGTTGAACAGATGTTGAGACATGAGGCAGAGTGATAATTCTGCTATCATAGGCTTCCCTGATGGAATGACAATCGACCTCTATGTGCTTTGTTCTTTCATGGTATACAGGATTTGTTGCAATCTGTATGGCACTTGTATTATCAACATGCAACAGAGTTGGTGTTGCTTGTGGATAACCAAGTTTTGAAAGAAGGGCCCGTAACCAAATAATCTCACAGCATGATGCAGACATGGACTGATATTCTTCTTCAGTGGAGGATTTAGAGACAAATTCATGCTTCATGCATTTCCAGGAGATAGGGGCATCTCCTAAAAACATACACCAGCCAGTTGTAACACCCCGTGTGCACCCGGCGTATTATCATTATACAATATCAAAGTAACGCAGCAAGCATGGAAAATGAACAGTAAAGGAAGCATGAATCCACTACAATTTATATACTATATACATATATGGTGAATCTTTGTCATATACAGGCCAAGTTCCTCTAAATATACAAGTGACCCCTCAGGGTATCAAAATACAACCAAAATAATCAAAAGTGAGCTAGCAAGCTCAGTCATCTAAACCTAGGGTTATCTTCACTCTATCCCATCTCAGGCCTCTTGCCTTGGGATCTCTCAGTGACGGTAGTCTTGGTACCTGCAACATAGCCCCAAGTAGGGGTGAGATAATTATCTCAGTAAACTCAGGGTTTTCAGAGGTTTCCCTCCCCCTGGTTCACTTCCCAAAACATAACATCACTATACAGATATCATAACGGAAACAGAAATTATATCACAGAGAATCTCATCAAGTACACTAGCATTTGTTAAATTCTCAACCTCAGAACATAAGCTGAAAACTTAGAGCAGTATCAATAAATCGTATGTCAACAGCAACCACATACTGGGCCTGGATAGGATCATCCACTGAAGGGCACATCTATCCAGGGCTCAGGCCCGAGTAGGATCATCTACTGAAAGGCACATCTACGCAGGACTTGCCGCCCAATACCTGAATAGGATCATCTACTTAAAGGCACATCTATTCAGGGTTTACATCGACGCCTATGGATTATCTCAAGGGAGATCATCCACTTAAGGGCACATTCCCAATGGGGTCCATAGTACCTCACACTACTGGCCAGCAGATTACAACAATCAAATCACAATCAATTCATGCCTCAACATCATCATAATCAAGTAACATGCACTATCTCAGTACAACAACACAAGCACCTACCCTATCTCAGGGTTTAGCTAGCATGCAGTTGCCAGCCATCATCAAATCATCTCATCAATATTTAATACAGGATCAATATCATAACATGATAGGCATCAGAGTACAATTCAAATCAAAACAATCACCCAATGTTGGGTACAGTGAACCACAAGTAGGGAAACATTCCCTAAAGACGCTGAGCTTACCTGGTCTCAGTTCAGAATCAGCTCCCCTAGTCTCGTGGTGAGCTCTACCAGCAAGCTGCACTTCACGCCCTACAGTAGGCATGAATTAAACCATCAGAAACGGCATTTATCCGTTTATATGGAAGGAAACAGCCTTCCACTCAAAACAGATCAAAATTATCTAACTTAAGGTTTATCTTGGCCCAGTTTCTACTAGGCTATACATTGACCCTCAATGGTCTGCCTCAGTCTCATCAAGGCCTCAGAGTTCCTTTAGAACTCTGTACAGCTCACTTCAAAGCTGTACCAAAGTCAAGAACCCACATTGGTTCAACTCAGCCAAAACACATATCTAATCACGTTTTCACCGATTATTTGGCCTTATGAATAACTTTTGTAAAGGTACTTAAGTTACTTCAGGCCCTAACATTGCTCATTCACACACACTTTTCCCTCCCCAGAGCCCAAACTCAAACCTCATCACAATTACATTTTCAACATGCCATATGGCTCAGAACAACCTCCTGATTACATCTCCCTAAAGAACCTAAGCCTAATTCCAGCCCTATCAATATTTGGTTACTATTCATCCAATCCCCAATTCTCAAATTAAACGGTTAAAACAGAGGTTTCTTACCTCAAATCAACAAAGAAAGGCTGGAGAAGTCTTGTCCCCAAGCTCTGTCTCCCTGAAACCAGCTTCTTGCTTCTCCAACGCTCAATTTCTATAAAACCTCAAGGGAAAGGGGTCTCTCTCTCAATTCTCATCAACAAGGCTGGATTTTGGCTTCTCAAGGGTTCTAATCAAGTTTATAGATGATAGGGAGGTGTTTTATGAGTTTATGATGGAAGTTTGAAGCTCCGAGGATGCTCTAATGGAGGTCTGGACAAAGGAGGAAGAAGAACCAAGGTTTTTGGCCTTCAAAACGTGAAAAATGGCCTTTTATAGGCCTCTTCCGCGCCTCCCACGCTTCCAGCGTGGCTTCCCACGCTCCTGGCGTGGGTTTCCAGCCAAAAACGGCTTTCTGGAACACTTCCCACGCTCCAGGCGTGGCTTCCCACGCTCCTGGCGTGGGTTTCCAGCCAAAAATCACTTTCTGGAGCACTTCCCACGCTCCAGGCGTGGATTCCCACGCTTCAGGCGTGGGCTACAGTAACTGCTACAGTAATTAATTAAATTTTTTTTTTTTTTTAGCCAAGGTTATTATATTCTTCCCCCCTTTTTAAGAATTTTGTCCGCAAAATTTAGATTCTTACCTGGTAAACAACTCGGGATATAGCTGTACTAGCTCCTGCTCTCGTTCCCAAGTAGCCTCCTCAGGTGATCTTCCTTCCCATTGAACTTTAACTATGGGAATCGTCTTACTGCGGATCCTTTTCTCCATCCGGTCTAAAATCTGCATAGGTCGTGTAGGACTCGTAAGGTTCTCTCTAATCTGAACCGTGTCAGGTTCCACCACGTGTGAGGGATCCGGTACATACTTCCTCAACTGTGACACGTGGAAAACGTCATGTAGCCCTGACAACTGAGGAGGTAGAGCTAGCCTATATGCCACTGGTCCAACTCTCTGAAGTATCTGATAGGGACCAATGAATCTAGGGCTCAACTTCCTCACACCCAAGACCCGTCCTACACCTGTGACCGGAGATAGCCTCAAAAACACATGGTCACCCTCTTCGAACTGCAGTGGCCTGTGTTTATGATCATAATAACTCTTCTGACGACTCTGAGCCTTCAACAACTTGTCTCGAATCATTCTAATCTGCTCAGAGGTTTCCTGAACCATTTCAGGTCCAAGAAGCTGTCTCTCACCCACTTCAGTCCAACATACAGGAGTTCTGCACCTCCGGCCATACAGTGCCTCATAAGGTGCCATACCCAAACTGGCATGAAAACTATTATTATATGAGAACTCCACTAGAGGTAGGTACCTGTCCCAACTGGCTCCCTGTTCCAACGCACAAGCCCTCAACATATCTTCCAGAGTCTGGATGGTCCTCTCTGTCTGACCATCTGTCTGAGGATGATAGGCTGTGCTGAGCCTCAGCTGAGTCCCAAAGGCTTCCTGAAGTGCACTCCAGAACCTGGAAGTGAACTTTGGGTCTCGGTCACTGATGATACTCTCTGGAACTCCATGCAGTCTGATTATCTCCCGGACATATAGTTGAGCCAATCTCTCTGCAGAATAGTCAGTCCGCACAGGCAAGAAGTGAGCCGACTTAGTCAGCCTATCCACAATGACCCAGATGGAATCACATCCAGTCTGAGTCCTCGGTAATCCCACTACAAAATCCATGGAAATGCTATCCCATTTCCACTCTGGGATCTGCAACGGCTGCAGTAGGCCTGATGGTCTCTGATGCTCAATCTTCACCTTCTGACATACCAGACATCTAGTCACATACTCAGCTATATCTTTCTTCATCCCTGGCCACCAAAACTTTTTCTTTAAGTCTTGATACATCTTGGTAGCACCTGGATGAATACTGAACTGGCTTTTATGAGCCTCTGTCAAGACCGTATCAACCAATTCACCTTTAGGTACAATGATCCGACCCTGGTATAATATCAAACCATGATCATCCTCGGACACATCCTGCCGACCAATCATGGTCTGCACCTCACCATCCTGCCACTGGGCCTCCCAGATCTTCTGAATCAACTCATTCTCAATCTGGGTCCTTCTCAGCTCCATACCCTCAACACCCTCTATCACGGACAGATGCATATCTTCCTCAACTTTTTTTTTTTTAGCCAAGGTTATTATACCAGTAGTAGACCTCCTTGTGTCGGGACATCCAGCCCAATTAGTATCACTGTATGCTTGAAGTTGTATTGTTGCACCTGTAGGAAAGAAGAGACCACGACTGGGAGTGGCCAACAAATATTTAATGATTCTATGTACTTCTGTAATATGCAAGTGTCTAGGATTTTGCATGAATTTGCTGACTGTGTGGACAGCAAAAGAGATATCAAGTCTTGTGATGGTTAGGTAGATGAGACTTCCTACCAACTTTCTATATAAAGTTAGGTCTTGTAGGAATTCACCTCCATCCCATCTTAACTTGACATTAACTTCCATGGGAGTATCAACCGTAGTTGCAGTGGTGAGACCAGCTAGCTGAATTAGATCCTGAGTATATTTGTGTTAAGTGACAAAGATGCCTTTTTGTTGGAATTGTATTTCTAATCCCAAGAAATGAGTGAGTTGTCCAAGATCTTTCATGTGGAAGGTTGTATGCAGCAATTGTTTGATTGTAGTGATAGCTTGTTGATTAGAGCCGATGACGATAATGTCATCCACATAAACAAGGAGGATCACAATTCTTTTTGAAGTCCTTTGTAAAAAGAGAGATGGATCATAGCTACTTTGGATGAAGGAAAAGCCAAGTAGAGTTGTGCTAAACTTTTCAAACCACACTCTTGGTATCTGTTTTAATCCATACAAAGAGCATTTTAGCTTGCAAACAGAATTAGGTAGTGGTGAGAGCATACCAGTAGAAAGTTTGATGTAAACTTCTTCTTTGAGGTCACCATGAAAGAAGACATTTTTTACATCTAGCTGGTGAATTTTCCAAGATTCAAATGCAGCAATGGCAATAATAGTCCTCACAGTAGTCATCTAGGCCACTAGTGCAAAGGTCTCTTCATAGTCTAAGCCAAATTCTTGCTTATTTCCAAGAACAACCAATCTAGCCTTGTATCGATCTATTGATCCATATGAACATAACTTTATAGTGAATACAAATATACTGCTAAGAGGTTTAACCGATGGAGGAGATGGAACGATGTCCCATGTCTGATTTTCCTCTAGTGCAAGAAGTTCAGTTTCTATAGCATCATGCCAACATTTATGTTGCATTGTTTGTTTATATGAAGAAGGAATAGGAATAGATGCTAAATTTGTTGTCAAAGATAAAGGTTTAGAAAAATAATACTTTTTCGATGGTTTACAAATGTGAGTACTGCGACGTAAAATGGCTGGTTCTAGTCGAAGCGCTGGATCAGCAGCCAGGGAATGATCAAGAGGCGGCATTGGAGTGATTGAAGGCTGAATCGGTGGAACAGTCGAACGTCTTTGGTAGACCATGAAAGGAGGACGAGTTTGTTCTTATGTAGATCTGTTAGGAAACAATGGCAAAACAGATTTGGATGTAGAAGAGTGAGTGTCTTGGTTAGTAGCAAAAAATATGTTTCTTCTTGAACGATGACATTTCTAGAAACCCAAATCCTATGTAAATGAGAATCATAGCATATAAAACCTTTTTGATGGGTTGAGTAACCAAGGAAAGCACATTTAATAGATTTAGCTGTGAGTTTGGTGTGTTCTGGTGGCGAAAGATGAACATAACAAACACAAACAAAGGTGCGAAGAGTAGAATAATTTGGTGGCATACCAAATAACCTTAAGAAAGGGGAATCATTGTTTAAGGCTTGAGAAGGCAGCCGATTAATAAGGTGGACAACAGTTGAAAGAGCTTCACACCAAAAACGAGAGGGCACAAAGGAGTCCAACATTAAGGTACGGACAACATCAAGAGGCCCATTCGCGATCATCTTCCCTGAGTGTTGATCCTACACAAGACAACCAAATTTTGAGAATTCAACTATACAATCATTGTCAACTAATTGGCCAACTGAAATAAGGTTACTGGTGAGATCAAGGGAAACATAAACATTTGTAAGAGATGAGGAAATATCACCAATTGCTATGATAGGTAAATTGTTTCCATTTACAGTGTGTATTTGCAAATTACCAAAGTAATTTGTAACATTGGTAAGGGCAGCAACATTGTTGGTATGATTGGATGCACCAGAGTCAAAATACCAAGGATACTTGGGTAAAGAAGCTTTACCTGAAAATCCCAAAGCAGAAAATGCTGAAACGATCATTTGTTGAACCATTTCCAGCATTAAATTTGGCATAGAAGCAGACGTATTCTGATCCACAGAAACATGAGTAGTAGAAGAGCCAACAGTGGCAATGAAGGCTGTTGCATTTCACCGTGGTGGTCTGATTTGACATTCTTTTATGATGTGACCTTCTTTTTTGCAGTAATTACAAAAATTTTTAGGACGGTCGAAAGCAAAATGTCCATGGCCTTTGCAGCAAAAACATTGGACAGTACTCATGTCTCGACCTCGAGGTCTACTTTGTACTGCATACGCCACTGGAAGGGAGGCAGATTTCTGTTGTTCCATGTTTGTATGAGTGAGGAGACATTCTTCTTCACGAAGCAATTCATTTAGGCATTCATCTAAGGAGGGGACAATAGCCTTGTTCATTAGGTTGGTCCAAATGCCCTCAAAATCTGATCTCAATTTCATAAGAAATTGATCTCGTTTTGTGGTGTCATGAACGTTTTGGACTGTAATTTGTGCTTTAGTTGACAAATCTTTATAGACAATGTCAGTATATTCAAACCAAAGATTCATTAAATTAGAATAAAATTCAGAAATTGAGAGACTATCCTGTTGGAAAATGACAATTTCATGTTCAAGCTGGAACCTGGGAGCAGTATTGTTTAGGTTATAATTTTTTTTTCCAGGTAGTCTCACATCTTTGCTGACATGGTGAAGGGTCTGAGATTGAGGACGATATTAGGCTCAACAGAGCCTATGATCCAAGTCATGACCTGTGCGTCTTTGACTTCCCATTTGGCATGTGCCTCCTTGTGTGTAGTTTTGTCAGGAGCAGAATCAGTTCCATCAACATGATCCCAAAGCTCTTTGCCTTTGACAAAGATTTGGAACTAGAATGCCCAGGTGGAGTAGTTCTTTCCATTAAGAGAACAAAGAGGACATCATATTTTTCAGTAGTCATGATGTAGCATCCCGGGCGCTGACGAGGGCGGGGAGTGATCGCCAGTGCAATGAGGCACGGACAAGGAGCGACTCCTGGCAGGCTTCCAGCGGGAGGGGTACATGAATGAATCGAATACACACCAGAACAAGAGGGATCCAGAGGCTGTGCAAGTATGAGACTGTACAGTTGAGGATAACTTAAAAGGAAATAATAGGTACTACCTATACCAACAAGGTGCATCTACTTTTCAGTAGCCCATAACTTAAGAACTCCACAGCTATGGAATCATGCAAGATATGTTGATTTAAAGGGCCAACAAATCTGCACAAATAATGCCAAATAATCTGCCTATCAATTCTATTGACATGATCAAAAGGTGAATCTAGTCAAGAGGCAGCATAATCAGAAGCTGCACATGACAAGAAGAATCACAAAAAAAAAATGCAAGTTTTAACGAAGAATGGGAAACAAATACTTGCATTGTTCAAAAGCACCTAAACTAGTAGCAGCAAGCTTAGAATCAGACCTACAAGTTTTCAGAAACACAAACTTGTACAAGTCACTAAGTTCTACTTAAATCAAAGAAACCGGAAGTATATAAGGTTGTTACACAAGCAAGAAAAACAAGGTGGGAAATTTCCCAAGTTTTAGAAAGGTTCCATCAAGAAAAGGTTTTGAGAAAATAACATAGTTTTGAAATATTATTTTAGTAAACATATCCTTCAGTAACATTAGGGTAAAACCTTTTGTGGTACCATCATGTTCAAGATTTGCATGCTCGGCATACTACAAGGTACAAAAGGCTGTGCGCAAAAAGGCTAAGGATCCCTAAGTTACCAAGGTGAGATAAATTTTTGAAAGTTTTATGAAAAAATAATTGTAAAAAGGTTTATAGAGAGAGAGAGAGAGAGGAGGTTACAGAGGAAATCTTTGCTTTCAAGAAAGAATCGAGGTTATGCAACTCTAGATAAATTGTAAGAATAGAGGGCTGAGAGGAAGAAGATGCAAGGGATCATATGGAAGGGATCGTCATCCTTCTAATGGCTGACGCAAGGACTACACAACCTTCTCTAGTGAGGAAAGGGATTTAAGGAAGAATGTTTGAGGGCAATTCTTCCTTATAACATATAGACAATCCATCCACTTGAACCAATGGATTAATAGAGGGTTGTTTTGAGAGAGGCATCTCTTGAATAATAGGAAATGTTTGATGAGAATAATGTATGTTTTCTAAAAATAAAAAATATGAATCACACAGATATAGAAATCAAATAGGAAATGTTTGATGTGAATAATGTATGTTTTCTATGAAGTATAAGAAGAGTTTTGAATCTAGTTTTGGCTAATATTTCACGGGAATTGTGTCTGTTCTGTTTTATTCCTCTAAAGAGGGGGGAAAAGCATAATCTCACTTGTTAATAAAAAAATTAATTATTGATATTCCATCAGATATAATATCTTGTCTCGTCGTTTACTTGTAAATGAAGTTGGTCACTTGCTCAATTTGCATTTATACCTTTATGTCAGCAATCTAAAATAGAAGTCAGATTAAGACATTTATTCTACCTTAAAGGGGCATTTTCTTTAACTCCCACTTTACTTCAATTATTCCTCAGCAGACAATAGTGGGCAAAAACTCTTTTTCATTATTTCCACTAAATAGTTATACGGTACTCGTTATTCCAATGAAACTGTCACAGACAGAGAGGAAGTGGTCCATCCCAACCAGTTTTATCACTGTTATGAATTTTCAGTCCTGGGACCAGAAATCATCCTCGTGGTCTACAATCTATATGACAAATTCTAAGCCACATCTACTAAGATAGAAAATCAAAATGCTGAAAAGATAATGCTATCATCTATACCTTCATGATGATTTGGTTTCCCTGCATATTTGTCCTCAGACTTAAATGATACAATACAAGCAACATGCTTCTCATAACTTTTATAGGATACTATACAAAATGAAGCAAGGCCGTTCGTGATAAATACAAGTGACGCATTCGCACGAGGGGATGAAAGATTATCTTTTCAATGCTTTAAATATGAGTGATGTTGAAGAATTGAAACATGGACAAAGTCTGAGGCAGGAAAGGTGAATTTATTCATGAACCCCATCATTTCTAGCAAAGTATTTTTGTACTTTCACAATTCAAAACAAATCTGCTGCTTGAGGGTCATTCTTCAGTTATACAGGTGAGGAATATGTGTTTATGCTCACATCACATCTAAATCTTCTGTTTAAGAATGTGGCGCAACTCAACCTTCTGGCTTTCCATCCTAGCCTCCAAAAGTCTGGCTTTCAGACTACTCTTCTGCACGGTGTGAGGAATGCACCCTTTCATGCCTCGATTATGCAGATTTGCTGACTCAGGCGAACTCAACTGGTACAGAAGGTCTTGGGGGCTTAGTCCATCATTACCAAGTCCCCAATCAGGAGATATAATGCCCCCACTAGATACCCTTCCATTTGAAAGCCTACCATTCATCCCCTCCACGGAGATAATTTTGTAATTATCCCCATTATTTGGGCCAGACCTCCAAAGCCTTGCTATGGAGGATACCTTCTTTGATTGCTTAGCTGGTACTGAACAGACTTCACTAATCTCAGTTAATGGGGTCACTAAGCCTGCATTTTCTTCCCATTCAAGCACACTCCTCCCTGAAACATCACTCTCTCGACGATTCTTGTTCACCGATAGGGCACTCCCTTCTGGCGAACAACTTGATCCTTGATCCTCAACACGGCTCACAGTTTCCCATCCACTTTCATCTTCTTCTATATCACCATTGTCATCCATAAAAACATCAGAACATCTTTGAAAGTTATCCTTACTAATCAATTTGGCTCCAGGACTCACTGCGTGAATCTTTGAGGCATGACTCACTGGAGAGTAAGCAACACATGGTTCAATCTCCCTCTCGTTGGATTCGCCAAAATTTAAATCTTCGAAAATGGCAAAAATATCATCTGGATTAGCTGGCTCATATGAAAATCTCTTGATGTCATGAATGTCTACAGCAGCTACAGCCTGTTGAAGTGATTGTGCCTCTTTCATCTCCTTCGCATTTGGGTTCACATTTACTGATTTGAGAAAGGTTTCCAAATCCGCTACTAGTTTATTCATCTGTGAGTATTTCTCATCAAGAGCAACTTTTGCATCAATCAATTTCATATGAACACGTTCTTCACGCCATACTTCAGCCATCTGTAACATCCTCCTCTCCTCTTCCACTTCTTCCCTAAGTTTCATAGATTCCCTCTTCAGTGCTTCAATTTCAGCCTTGTCTTCTCCAATTTCCTTAGCAAGCTCATCACAAATTTCTTCAATCAATTCTCTGGCCTTCTTTTCCTTCTCATAATCCTGCATGTAGCATTTTGCTAATAACTTGGCATCTCCCAACTCATTTACCAACCTGGAATTGACAATTTCAATCCTCTGGCGACTTTTCCTTTCACGACTCATCTCTGATTTAATGTCATCAACGTAAGCGCGAATTTTCTCATGCTCTTTGCTTCTCCATGAGGCCCTTTCCTCACTAACTTTCTTCAAGAAATGTTCAAATTTCTTTTTGGAGGAGTGGCGTTCAGTCTCAAGCTCCTGAATCTGCACACAAGCCTGCTCTAGTTCAGCTTCAAGAGCTGAAACAGCAGAAACAGTGCTAACCTTTTGGTCAAGAAGTTTCATTTGGCTGTAGATATGCTGCACCTCATCTGATGTTTTTAAACAAACAGGATCCCACTTTGTTGCCCCCTCCATTGCAGTACTCGAAAACTGGAAAGAAGGCTTGAAGAAGAAAATAGCAAGGTAAGAGATTAGCACTTCAACAGTTTACTCTTTCACTAGGGAAGGTAAAAGCGAGACAATTTTAAACTCTTTCCGCAACCAGAGAATCTTCCTTCATGACTGATTTTAAATGACACTAACTACTTTGGTTTGCCCAACAATATGAAAATATTTTCCTCTTGCATTTTTACAAAGAAAATTGCATCTATACACACATTGATCTAAGCAATGCTTATTTCATGTATAAAGGCATGCAATCCAATAGATCTATTTTTTACCTGAGTGGCTGTGATGTCAGCCTAAATAAGCATTTGTGTGTGTACCTGAGTGCTAGATGTATTAAATTTTCACAATATTAGATCATGACTGCACGTTGCTGTAATTTTATCAGTTTGTTGTGTATCTATAACCTAACTTAATGAAATAGAAGCCTTTAGAACAAAGCATAGACTTATCAAGATTAAAGCAGGCCTTTGCCAGTTGCTTTGCTAATATGATCAAGGGCAATGTTACTAGAAATCCTTCCACTTCCCAGATTATATAGGAATAAGGAGCTTTTGAAGAGGGATTTGCTAGTTGATATCATGCATAACTATAGAGAAGCAAGCAAATCTGCAGATAGTCTATTGTTCTTGTTCATGGCAGATTCGGGCAAAAGGATTCAAATCTGCAATGACTGACCTAGTGTTCTTACTGTCTTCTGACACATGATAGTAATGGGACCCTTGTCAATAGATTAGTCTCTATGTTGTTTCTCTATTGTTTTGGGCCTCGGCCCCATACTTTCACTCCAAAAAAAATGTATTTGCAGAACTGACCGAGAAGCAAGACCATGATGCAGGAAACGGAATAATAGTAATTCAGTCTTTACTCTTTATGTATATGGTGTTCACACTATAATCTTCAATTATCCAGAGCCATTATTATATTTATAAGTAATGAATAAAAAAAAACATAATACCTCACAAAAGTGTCCATCCTTAGTCCCAGAAATGGAACGGAGACTTTGTGATGGATTCTTCACAGCAGAACCATGCATCATGCCACTATGATGGCTGAGAAATTGGTGGTCTACATGGCCAATTCCATGCTGCAAATAAGTGATATCAGTTCTAAACTAAAAGTGAAAAGCTATAAAAAAATTTAAAGGCAACAACAAACTGCCAAATTCTGAAAATAAAGACAATAATTACATGACAGTGGCATGCAATGAAGCAGAACATTTCTATAATAATGCATCTAGTAAATGAAGAATACAAATCAGCATACTGCACAGTCCACTAAAGAACAAGCATTGAAAGCATATCAATTAAAAATGCAGACATTTACACTACAGTACAGATACTTAACAACATTTATAACACAAATTATATTATCTCCACAGAAAAACCCTAGTCAAGTCATTTCTCCAATTATTACCAAAGACAATAATGAGTTCTGCGGTAGACCAAAAATCAATCATGAGTCAACTACACAACACTTATTAGGCTTAAAATGATTTTCGTTTCCCTTTCATTTAAGGTCATGAATTACTCCAGAACCAAACTTTCCATTCTTGCATTCCGTCACTCATTAGTTATCAAACATTTATTCATTACCGTTTACACTTAATGAACTTCACACATTTAACACAAGAATCAACAACCAATAAAAGTTTAACAAATTATCAAAGGTACTGGAACTAGAGAGAGAAAGAAAATAATCATTTCAATTTCAACGTACAGCCTAATAAAAATACCTTCAGCACACAAAAAGGAACATGCAGAATAATGAAAAAAGATGGATTCACAAAAGGTCAAACCTAAAACTTCAATACTAAGCAACAACATAATAGATATTGAGAAGGGATTCACTAAAGGTGAAACCTATTTCACTTTTAATTTCAAATATGCCAAACCAATTTCTTATTGTAAAATAAAAAATAAAAAAACTAACAAAATAAAATAAGAGTAAACAATTTATGCAGCCGTAAAGGGATTAATTATCATGTATACAAGTTTGTTGAATTCAGATGATTTTTGATTGGTTACCAGTATAAAATGCATAGAAATTAAACTCATAAAACAATGATCTATTTTTGCAATTAATAGAAAACATTTTTCTACAACTTAAAACTTTAATCAGAATCAGCAAATGCAAAGCAACAAGGGAATGAGGAAAAAAAATGATCTCGGAGCAACGAAAAAAAAACACATAGAGGGTTTTACCTGAACTCCCAGATGATCTTCACCGATCTTTCTCGAACCCCTTCGCCTTCCACCATCACCCGCCGCCGCTTCCGGCAGCTGCATCCGCCACATCCCGGCAGCGAGCTTCCTCGTCGACACGGCGGAATGAGACGGCGCTTCCTTCTTCCGGCCGAGCTCCTCGAGCGGATCGCCGCCGCCGCCGCCTACGCCGACGTTCCTCTCCCTGCCGCCGTCGTGGATCTTCCACTTTGACAAGGGGGTTTCGGGCCTGCTCCGTTTTCCGGTGTGTCCTCCGGCTCGCCTCAGGCGGGTGGCCGGAGTTCGGGGATGGCGGCGGGCGGCCCTCCGGAGCGGCTGGAGATCGGAGTCCGGCGAGGGGGCTGCAATGGCCGCCGGGAATGGACGCAGCGAGCGGGTGGAGTCGCCGGAGATCTTCATCGGCAGTGGTGAGTGTTGGCCATTTGAAGAATACCCGGCGAGGTATAGGTTTTTTTTTCTTCTTTTTTTAATTGTGTAAACGAAGTAACGAACTTGTTGAAAGAATAATAGAGAGAGTAAAGGGTGGTTGAGGTTTTGGTGAAGATTGTGAACAGAGAGAGAGACAGAGAGAGAGGGGTTATTGTTGTGAATTTGTGATAGTTGTGTCTGTGTGTGTGACTCTGCTGAAAAAATGAAGCAATAGAGAGAGAAAGGGGACAGTAAGTACAGAGATATACGCCCTGGAAGCGTGTATTTCTACGGTCAACGGATCTTTCTTCTACCGTTAATTTTACTATGTCTGAATCAACACTTTGTACGATTGCTTGCTACTTTGGAAAAATGACAGTGATATCAATATTTAGAAGGTTAAATAATTATTTTTATCTTTAAATACGTAAAATATTGATAAATTTAAATTTAAATTTAAATTATTGAAAGTGAAAAAAATATGATAAATTTATTTATTTTTTAACTTTTAAATGTTATTATTAATGAAAAAGTTTATAAGATATAAAGAAATAAAAATATCACAAAAATTGATTGTCAACATGACGATAAATAGATTGGACCATCTGTGGAGTTTGAAATCTTAAAGTTTTTATATTTTTAATATGACTTTCCCACTGATTGTGACAATGGTTTGAAAGTTAGGTTAAAAATATGATCTTGTAGAATTTTTCATCTTTTTATTAAAGAAGAAAATAGAATATATATGCATTGTAGTACTTAAAAAAAATAACATTAGAACCTTTAGGATAAGAGTTAGTCATATCACAAAGTACTAAATTTAGACTATAACAACCACATAGAGTATAAAATGACCCATGATTAATGTATAAAATTATTTTTTGCACACCTTGATATTTTCCTTTTTTATATTTAATCCATTATTATAACCTTGTCTTCTTAAGTTACTAATATCAAGTCCAATATTATTTATTTCATTCATAACAGTATCAAAAAGGCATTTTCTAGTTATATCATCTAATTTTAAAAATTCTAAAAAATATTTAAAAACTTGTATTTGAGTTGAAGAAACATCTACATAGTGTAATACAAAATACATATGTTTTTTATGACTTGCATCAAAAGTACAATCAAATATGATTGAAAAATATTTTGCATTCTTAATAATTTTTATAATATTTGTTTTAATTTCACTTGCTAACTAATTTATCAATTCATCTTGTATCCTATGTCCAAGGTAATGGTTATGAATTTCATTATCTTTAATTCAAAAAATATGTTATAGCATTATAGGATCAAATTATACAATCATTTTAATTATACTTAAAAAAAATTCATTACTTTCTCGTAACTTTTTTCATCTATTCCAAGAAATGATAAGTTATTTTTTGCAATAGCTTTAACAACTGCAATAACACTAAATAAAAAATTTCTCTAATGCTCACTATCTTTATTTATTTGTTTTTGAACATGTTTGTCAATTGTTTTATTTTTTAGTAACCTTGTTTCTAAATCAATCCATAAACTCATATCAGCAATATGTTCATTACTTATCTCATGATTTCTCAACTTATGACTCATATTTATCCAATCCCTACTATCTTCATTAGCTAATATAATTGTACTAGGAACAAGGTTAAACAATTTGCAACAGAAACAAAAGACTTTATCCAAATCTTGAGAATAAAACTATCATTTTCTTTCATGTTGTTTATCATTAGACAACTTATGAGTGTAAAATGTAGAAAAGTACCTTGAGAATTTATCCTTAGGAAAATCTATATTAGTAATTTTAATAGTATTTTTTCTACTAATAAATCTCTCAAACTTGTACTAATATTTGTCAATTAACTTGGATCATATATATTTTTAATAGTTGTTTCTTTTAATTCATTAATTTCTTCTTCTTTTTCATTTTGAGTTGGTGAATCAATATAATTTTGTTTATTAACTAATAATACTTCTTTGTTATCTTCATTTTCATCAATTACTACGTTATTAACTTGTTGATTAACTAATATTTCTTCTCTACTTTCATTTTCATCAATTTATACATTGTTAACTTGTTCGTTAAATGAGCAATTACTTATATTTTCATATTTATTTTTATCTATTTTGATAAATCTTTCTAGAGTCTCATTTTGTGATTTAATTAAAGCATCAATTTTTTTAAAAGTTTTGAATAACCAAATTCAAATTTTCGAGTTGACATTTTGAAATAAAGCAATCAATGTATAAAAATTATAAATCAAGATTATGAAAAAAATGTTAGAACAATAAAACTTGACTGTCAACTTGCAAATGAATTGTTTTATATACTTCTTTGAGTTGAGATACTTCATTGTAATGCTTTCTGAATTCCGAAACTAATAAATGTAAAACAAAAATATTTTAGAATTTCGAGAAATTATACAAAAATAATAATACAATTGAATTTAAAAAATTATAAAGATTACAATTGTATTTCAAAAAACAAAAAGGATTAATAAGGATTCAAGTGATTTAGCCAAATGGATAAAAGAACTATCAAAATATCATGTGTAATACCTTACACATGAATCAAAACAGGAACAACAAAATCAAGCCACAAATCAAAAAGCAAAATAAGGAATATTGACGAAAAAAATCAATAAGTATACTTAATAAAATGAAAATAAAGGAAAGGATAATCAGAGAGTCACATAGAGTGTAAATGATAATGACAGTAATATTTCAACTAATTTGAAAGAAAATAAAGAATGACATTTGGATTACTTTCAATAATTAGAGAAAATAAGAAAATTAATTTTAATGAAAATTGATATATTCAAATTAAGAGATATTTGATATAGTCAATCAAAAGATAAACTAATTAATGATAATCACTTAATAATTAATTTTAAGTAGAAACTAAACATTAAAATTATGAATCTGATCGAAAATTAAAACTATATTTCTTGTGTAATATATTTTATGGGTTTTATAAGAAAATATGAGTCTTATAATTATTAATATTTTTTAGCCCTAATTTTTTAGAAAGGCTTAAAATAAAGACTTTAATTACTTCATCCTTGAACAATGTATCTCAATATTAAGTAACTTAATTTATTTTTTCTCCAATGATTATTTGTATTAACAAGTTATTTAATTCATTAATATTTTATTTCTCTTTCCTATATTTAATATAAAATTAAACAATTCATGAAAAATAATTGTTTATATAAATATTTTTTTCTAATTTTAAATAACTCAAATGATATGTAAAAATGTTTTTTTTTTTTAACTTCCTAGTAAATGCTCTAAGATGTACTTACAAAGTACCTTCTCAATTCGGTGTCAAGCATCCCCTGCATTTCCACGTTCTTTCAATAAAAACACCATCACTATGTTTGTCATTTTGCTGCTTTTCAAAGGAAAAGAAATCAAAACTAGTTAAATCATACTTTAACAAAAGTAAAATGATCAAAAAAAGGGATCAAGATCTATTTGAAAATTAAAATACCAATTTCAATTTTACCTTAAAAGTTAAAACAATAAATAATTGTTTTCACTTTTTCAAGTTTTTATCATAATTTGGGAGTCATACTTAATTCTGATAGCTATGCTAACACATTGTCAATTTGACTAATAATTTTAAACTTGAATCATAAATATATAATTATATTAAATATTTAAAAATAAAAATTTATACTAGAATAATTTTTTCAATTTAAAGAGAATTGACTGATATGTAATTATATATATATATATATATATATATATATATAATATAAAGAAAATATAGTATATCTGGTGAATATAAATTTTTTAAACTATTAATACAAATAATAGCAATAATAATAATAATTTTAATTTATGTGATAACTTATTATAAAGTCATACTAACCATATATTCTCATTAATTACTTTATACACAAGTTAAACTAAAGAATTACATCTCTATATACACAAGTATATTAACATGGACTGATGTTACTAAATATATGAATAAATTAATTGATATGAAGTTATTTTAGTTTAATTAGAAGTCTTATATTTGAATTTTTAATATACAATCATATTTAAAAACTTTAAAAAATTATTATTTATAATAATTCTATCACATTTAAATAAAATTATCTCTAATAAAAAATACCTATCATTTATAAAATAGAACTGGTTATTTCTTTGCAAATACCGTCAAGAAAAGGTGCACTGTAATGTGTTCATATGCAAATGCTGGCTGGCTGACCGTAGAAAAAACACATATCTATCTGTTTGTTCCTTCCCTTCATAATTTAGTATTATGCGACTATCAAGGCATCCGAGGGAACTTCCACGTGGCTATCCTCACAACATGCCGTGTGGAACCATTTTTTAAAAATTGCACGCACATGGGTTACTTATGGAAATCCCCACCTTAAATGTTTTGCTCCATATTCCGTACTCTTCGAGTAATTCATTAATTAATAAGAATCGGTTATGAACTTATGGTTTATAAATCAATTTTGTAATCATGGACTTATATTCATAAATCCTAAATGGTGATTTAAAAAATATTAACAATATAGTTATGAAGGTACCTTTTTAATATACTTTTATTCTTGAATAAATTTTATGTAAATCTTACTTTATATTTAGTAAATTATTGTCGAGTTTCGTATAACTTTTTGATAATGAAATATGTATTTAACATGTATGTCAAAAACTAGGAAAAAAAATTAAAATATTACCGTTTTAAAAAAAATTACAAGAATATTGTTGTTTGAAACTTATTTACAAATCTATAGCAGTCAATCGCACACACACGGGATGTGTTCAATTACGCACAGGGAGGACGTGAATGGAGCTCAATCACGCACAAGGAGGACGTGATTCATCAGGTGCTGACACGTATCATTTTGAGACACGTGTCATTTTGCGGTGCGATGCGTAGAAATTTTGAAAGACCATAACTTTTGACTGGGATGTCCGATTGAGGCGGAATTGGTGGCCACGCGCTCGAAATTGAGAGGAGAAGCCGCTGGCTAGTCCCAAAGGGAACTTGGTCAAAACATTTTCCCAAAAAAGGCCTCTAAGTGTCTCAAAATCGCGATTTAATCATCGAACACCCAAAAAATTTCTTGCTTTCTAATTTTTTATTTATTCAATTAGTGAATTGCATACTATTTGTTATTTGGGTGTTCGACGATTAGAAAGCAAGAAATTTTTTGGGTGTTCGACGATTAAATCACGATTTTAAGACATTTAGAGACCTCTTTTGGGAAATTTTTTTGAGCAAGTCCCTTTTGGGACTTGCCAACGGCTTCTCCTCTCAATTTCGAGCACGTGGCCACCAATTTCGCCTCAATCGGACATCCCAGTCAAAAGTTATGACCTTCCGAAGTTTCTACGCATCGGGCCGCAAAATGACACGTGTCTCAAAATGACACGTGTCAGTACCTGATGAATCACGTCCTCCCTGTGCGTAATTGAGCTCCATTCACGTCCTCCCTATGCGTGATTGAACACGTCCTGTATGTGTGCAATTGACTGCCATATATTTGTAAATAAGTTTCAAACAACAATATTCTTGTAATTTTTTTTTAAAACTGCAATATTTTAATTTTTTCCCCAAAAATTATGTTAGTATCATTATTCTTATAAAATTATATATATTGCGAAATTTAGCGTTGCATATGTTACTATCTATGATGTCAAATCTATAATAGTACCATTCCATAAAATTGAGTGTCGTGTGGGCACGTTAAACTTCTTCAAATAGAAAATGAAGTTTTCTAGAAAATTTTCCATTCTTTTATGTAAAAAATATATATAAATTGGATATATATATATATATATATATATATTTACTATTAATATAAAAAAATTTACGTAAATATTTAATGTGATTTCATCACTTACTTTTCCATTAATATAATATAACGAAAAGATAAATTTTAATTAAACATCTTTATACAAATATTTGATGCTAATCATATATGTATAAGATTAAATATGTTTTTGATTTTGGTAAATTAATATTTATTTATATTTGTTTTTGTAAAATAATTATTTTTTAATTTTAGTTAATGTAAGTTGACATTTTTTTATATTTTTGTCCTTATAAGATAGTTTGCTTATTTTTAGTCTTTATAAATTTGTATTTTTTAATTTTGATTTTCTAAGATTTTTTTATAGTCTTATAAATTCATGTTTACCAAGATTAAAATTAAAAAAATATAAACTCATAAAATAAAAAATATCTTAAAAAAATCAAAACCAAAAAGACACAAGTTAACAAAGACTAAAATTTTAAAAAAAATACAGAATTAAAAATAAAAAAATTAACTTACGAGATGAAAAAACTTATTTAAGGCTGATGGTAAATTCAATATTTTGAACATGCACATGTATTACGAATTTTTTTTGTCGTAGAGCCGAACCTTGTTATCATGAAGCATATTCAGCTTTTCTTTAGGGTGATATTTTATTAGATTTGACAGAGCACTTTTTTATTCATACAGATAGGTGTGATATTTTTGCTAGTTAGATCTAGGTGGTGTTTAAACTATGAAAAGGGAACTAACGGCTACTAATCCTAACTTCATTTTTTAATATCTTAATTTAATAAGTAAGTTAATTAAATCAATGATTTAATACGTTTCATGCTATTAATTGATGACCCAGATTAGATTTATTAGACAAATAAGTTTTAATGAAATCCACAGAATCTACGAGGTTTCTTTTTGGTCCACTCTTGTATGTGGGCCACCATCAATCATGGTTCCTAAGTTTGTGTGATCATTCTTTTTCAGTGTATACCATATGGAGCGGGTTGTACTTTTTTTCCCTATAAATTCTTAGGTTCAAAATGCTTTTCTTTTTTTCAAACAAAATGACGAGTTTTTGGTTGCTGTCTTTTTTTTTAGACAACAAGTCTCTCTCGATAAGATTAATCACTAATTTTATTAGGGACATGACTCTTACTTGTCTAAAAAAAAATTGTACATGAAAAAATTGAATGCAAATTCTCTGTTAATTAAATTATTTCTTCACATATGAATACAACATAATCTTATACCAATATATCAATTCTTTTAAAATAAAACTTTTGTTTCCTATGTCTAATTTGGAACAAAATGAGAAATAATCAAGCATGAAAACAGAGTAATTCTTTGTAAATGAGTTTTTAATTTCTAAATATTATAATAATAGTTAAAAATCATCACTATATTAATTATGCTTATAAAAACACATCCAAGTTCATAAGTTTTGTTTTGTGGCAGCTGATAAATATTATTTTGTGACTATTTTTAACTGTTATTATCTTAAAATTATTACATTGACAAAAGGATTAAATTGATAGCAATTTAAAACATAAAATATTAAATTTAACTTCTTTTAAAATATAAAAGTGATGGTAACAATAGTGGTGGTGTTGGTGGAATGGTGGTGGTGATAGTGACAATAGTAATGGAGTGAAATAGTGGTAGCATATATTGTAACGCCTCGTATGCATCTGGTTCATTAACATTGATTTATGGTCGTTAAGCACGGCAATTATCACAGATAATCAATTCGGAAGCGATAAACAAAATGACGTCATCAAACGTCATTAACAACACCCAATGTACATCATATATGGTGAATTCTCATAATATACAAAGTATATATTGAAAATATACATATCCCTCTCAGGGTAATAGGCATAAATCAAAAGAAAGAGCCAACATGCTCTCCAATTCTATGCCTAAGGTTCCCAAAGAACCATATCCCTCTACTCAGGCTTCTTGCCCTGGGATCTATCAGTTGCTCCCTGAGTATCACCTGCAAAACATTATCCCCAACAAGGGTGAGATAACAATCTCAGTAAACTCAGGGTTCTTGAAGGTCTTTCCTCCCTCTGGTTCACTTCCATGCATATAATATCAAAATTGACATTACAAACTAGCCATCACAGCTCTCAAGCCATATCACCACATACAGTGGCGGAGCCAAGAATTTTATTGAGAGGGGGCGAACATAAAAAAAATTATATCATAAATAAAAGTACTCCGAAGACAATACAAATCCAATATAAAAAAAACTATTACGGAAATTAAAATCACTTCATGACTTGACTCTTACTCTACGTGTTTTCATATTGTTAAAATCATCTATAATTGAATCTGTGCTTAAACTCAAAACAATTTCTTTTTCAATGTATGTAATCAAAGAATTATTAAGAAATTGGTCTTCCATTCTATTTCAAAGTCTGGTCTTGATTATCTTCATAGCTGAGAAAAATCTTTCAGTAGTTGCTGTAGAAACTGGAAGAGTGAGTACAAGTCTAATCACTCTATCAATAAGAGGGTAAATGATGGGCTTTCTAGTTCTTGCTAGCCCTTGACATAATTCAGATGTAGTTGATAAATTAATCAAATCTGGATGTTTAGGAATGTCAAGCTCAAAATGTTGTAACTCCATCTTCAAATGCAAATAGTAGTTTATTTTATTTTAGAAGAATAACAGCAAGAAGAAGAAAGAGAAAAATAGGGAAAAAGAAAGGAATGAGGGGATACCTGAAACTCTTCTCTTTCACTGGTTTACCAAATAAAACAACTTTTTTTACTTCTTCTATTCTCTTGGGATTTGTATTTCCTTTGTGTCTAAACCTTTCTATTTTATAGTGTTCTTTCTCTCTCTTCCTCTTTATTCTTTTCCTTTTTATTATTATTTTTTTCCGTTTTATCATCTTTCTTTCCCTTTTTTTCTTTTTCTATTATCTCTTTTTCCCATTTTATTTTTATTACATTTTCTTTCCTCTTTTATGTTTTCTTTCCTTTTTATTGTTTTCAATTTTTTTTCTTTTTCTTTTCTTTTTTTTTACTACGTTTTTTTTATTTTTTTTCTTTCCCCTTTTAACTTTTTTAAATATTTTTTCTTTCCTCTTTTTTTTTTCTTTCATTTTCATTTTTTTATTAATTTTTTTAGGGGGGCGGTGGCCCACCCTAGCCCCCTTAGTTCCGCCACTGACCACATGTACATATGTCTCAAGGGTTCTTCATCACCCTTTTTATAACATACATCATCATCATTTAGCCATCACACTATTAAACACATCACATGTACATGGCATATATATATATATATCATTTATCAATGCCTGAGGAAGCTACATCCATCTATGTGGGCACTTTTCCTATCCGGACTTTCTATCATTAGCCTGAGGAAGCTATATCCATTTATATGGGCACATTTCTCATCAGGACTTTCTCAGACATGTATATTCTATTCTATTCTATTGGCCAAAGAAATCTCATCAATCAACACACATAGCCTCAATCCATATATATCAAGTACATGTTTTTAAGCAAAATAGTAACACACAATTTCAATATACATGCATCACCTCATAAAATAACCATCACTCCCTCTGGAGTATGGTGGAACACAATCAAGGGGAAACACTCCCAAGAACAAAGAGCTTACCTACTCTCAGCGCTACACCGGCTCTCCCGGCTTCGTGGTTACAACCACCAACAATGTCTGTATCACGTCCTACACAAGGCATACAAACAATCAATCAATAATGGTCATCAACCGTTAGAATGAAAGGAAACATTATTCCTTTCCATTAAAACCTCTTTGTTCTCTATCTTAGGGTTATCAGAGCTAACCACCTTATAGGTGATTCACAGACCCTCAATAGGATCTATCTTGGCCCAACCAAGATCTTAGAGTCTCCCTAAACTCTGCATAAACTAGTTCAAAGCATACAATTGCTTTAACCACTCTAGATTTCAAGAATAACCAAGTTATTCAAAACAATCACTTCAACATATAATCACCTTCTATACAGTCTCATGAACACTTTTAGTAAAAGCACACATGCTCATACATGTCATGATACCCTCCATTTAATCATCATTCTTCCTACTCATACATATATCAGAGTCAAAACCAAACTTCATCAACAGTCATGATTCAAAGCTCAGTATTCCTCAGAACAACCTCCTAAGCATACTTTTCTAAAGAATCCAAGCCTAATTCCAGCCCTAACACAATTGGGTCGCTATTCATCCCAAGAACAATTTCCCAAATCAATCGGTAAAACTTGAGTTTCTTACCTCTAACCAGTCGAGGAAGGCTGAAGGATGACTTTCCCAAGCTTTAGTGTCCTTGAATCGCCTTCTTTCTCTTCCACACTCAGTTTTACAAAGTTTCCTAGAGAACGAGATTTCTCCGATTGATGGTTCTCTCGAGAAACTGAAGCTGGAATCTAGTTCATGGAGGAGTTCTAATCAACTTTCTAGTTGGGTAGGAAGTGTTTAGATGAAGAATGGAGAAGATATGAAGCTTCATAGTTCTCTAATGGCGGAAATGGCTCAGAGGAAGAAGAAAGGAAGAGTTTTGGCCCAAAAATCGCGTGAAATGACCTTATTTAGTGGTCCAGGTCGTGTTCTGGCGCTGATCGCGCCACTATGGCGCTATCCGCGCCAAGTTCCAGTGAAAAACAGGCTTTCTGGAGCACTTCTGGCGTTAACCGCGCCACTCTGACGCTACTCGCGCCAACATCCAGTATCTGTGGCGCTACTCACGCCAGAATTTAGCCGTCGCTAAATCCGTTGCTAATTACATCGCTAACGCGCTTTTTGCGACAAAATTTTGAAAATTTATACTTTTCTTTCTTTCTTTTTCTTTTATTTATTTAGCCTTGGTTATTATATATATGGTGGTGGTGAAATGATGATGGTAGCATCAGTGGAATAATGATGATAGTGTTTTAAAATCCGAACTGACCTAGCCAATCAGATCAGTTTATCTACGACCCAGAGGTTTGGGCAGGTGGAGTTACTATTGGATTGACCATGCATTGAACTTGGCACGAGTTAGTACGATCCAATCTTGTTTGTGGTTAAACCTATGACCCACTAACTAAAGTTGGGTCACCCCCAAGGGAGGAAACACATTAGGTCATGCTGGTCAATTAAGGTTAAGTATAAAATTTTATTTTTTTCTAATAAAGACTAAGTCATGCGAATCAATTAGTGACCTACTGGCTCAACCATTGACCCCAGTGATCCAATGTCTTGACCGAGTCAATCACCATTTTGATTTTTAAAATTATGGATGGTGGTAGGGTGGAATAATGACAACGACAATGGAGGCAATAGAATGGTAGCAATGGTGACAGTAGTAGCAGTGGAATGGTGGTGCGACGACGGTGTGGTGGGGTGGGGTGGGGTGCAATGGTGATAGCGACAATGACAATTACAATGGTGGTGGTGGAGGTGACAAAAGCGATGTGCAATGGTGGAATGGTGGAGGCGAAAATGGCGGGGTGGTGATGGTGGTGGCAGTGGAGGTGATAACGACAGCAGTGACGGTGGTGGTGGTGGTATGGTAATGTGGTTAGAATGTGTTTTTTAAAACTTAAAACCAAATTCACAAAATATTTTTTATTGGTTTTGATAATGAATGTAAAACTTTTTTGAAATTGAGTGAAAAACAATTCAATTTCATTTTTTACAAACATATTTTATTTTGGAAATTATATTTGAAAACCGAAAATTAAAAACTCGCAACTACCCTAAACGAAACCTAAGATACCAAACTTAATCTAAAAATTAAAAGAGAAATGCTAGTAGCATTCTCTCAACTCTCTTTTTAAGATTCTTTGTATGATTAATTAGCATTTATAGAAAATCACCATTTTTGATAGGTTTTGCTTCTTATTTAATGATTCTTTCTCGTGCTTCATATTAAATGAGAAGCAAACCTACCAAAATCGACGATTTAAATTCTAATAAATCATAAAAAAAAGTCTTTAAAAGAGAATGTTAGAAAAAATATTATTAGCATTCCTCAAATTAAAGTGAGGGGCAAAATTCTATTTTACCCTTTTCAAAATATCTTTATTTTGATTTAAAAAAATTAATTTCTTCACTAATCTCATAAAATCACTCATTAATTGTACCAGAAGAGTAAATCTCATTAATAAAAAAATACTATCTCAATTTGATTTGCCTAAAATTAATTAATGCATATATAGTAATATATCTTGCAGTTGAGCGGTGCATTGGATTATGAAAACAACGCTAAAATAGTGTGATCACATGTTGGTGACCTTTGTTTTAATTCTACAACAAACTTTATTTAATAGTCCTCAAATAAAGTAAGGTTAAGCATTTGCCATTTTTGTTTAATGGCAACTGCACTTTGTTCAAATGTCTTTTTCTCGCCCTTATTGCAGCCACTTGTTGCTTTTCCCATCTCTAATTTTAATTTCCATCAATTATATTATTTGAAAAGAAATTGGATTAAGGATTTCATTGTCATCTGTCACGGCATTTTTGCATTAGAGTTTGGCAATGACAATAACCCATATATACATATCCTTCGGTGGGGTCCGCATGTCTATAATCAAACATTAATTATAACAGACTAGATAACAGTAACATGACAGGTACTATGCTGAATATGTATCATTCTGATTTATTATTTTGTGCATTTACTTCCCTAGTGAAATTATTTTTTTAATCAACGCAATTATATTCTTTATCTCCATAATAAAATCTTGAGGTATTTGCATAAATTTTAATTTTTTTAATCGAGACTAATCATCAATCTGAAATTTAATTACACTTAAAACTCTTCACTCATTTTAAAAATATATTCTATAAAGATCAAACAAATAACATTCTTCACAAACTCATTAGATCCCTAAAGAACTTTTAATTAATTAGCATGCATATATTAGCAATGAAATAAATTACTATATACTATGTAACTAACTCATTAGATCCCTAAAAAAACTTTTAATTCATTAGCATGCATATATTCTCAATAAAATAATTTACTATATACTATGTGACTAAAAGTTAGAGAATGGCCTAGCTTCACTAACAAATTTAGTTTTGTACAATTAGCTATGCACGAATTTTGATTTATTGTAATTTCTTTATGAGGTTATGGTCAAGAATTTCTAAACCTTCTTAATATAATCTTCCTACCAATTATGATAATTATGCGTTATATTATTAAAAATAGAAAGAAAAAAAAAACTATACACTAACAAAATAAAACAGAACACTGTCATATTCAGTCACAAACTGTTTCAGTGATGGTAAGGGATTTTCACACTTCTTACAAAATCTAAGTTCCTTCCGGAACCGTAGACTCATTATATGAATGCAACGAAAAATGAATGGTGTCCCATAAAGATTCTAAAACTCACAGAAAAAAGTTTTATTATTGTACTGTACTATAGTTGGAGGGAAGATACATGCATCTTGAAAATAGAAACCATATTGGTGCCCATAACAATTGTTCGTTCTTTTTTCTTTTTTTATGATTTTCTATATATATATATATATATATATATATATATATATGACATTATCATTTATTCTGTGTATTTTTTTCAAGTTTCTTAAAATTATAATGTGACCTGTGAAGTAAATTAATTAATGACAGATTTCAAACTTTTGATTTGATATGCTCATTTTCTGAATAAAGAGATTCATGTAAAAGAATCCTATTAAAAGAATACTATTAAAAAGAATTAAACCAATTGGCCAGGATGAGCAATTACTATAGAAGGAAGAATATATTAATTATTGATTATTGATGCATGGGAAAATTAATGATTGATATAGGTTGTATATAAATAACAAACAGAAGATCATTTTATTATTCAACGACGACATCAATTAAGATTGCAAAAGTAATTTGTGCAGTGTCCATGGTAGCACTAGCAACTGAATGCAAGAAACAAGGAAACCCAAAAAGGCTAATGAACACAAATCCAAATAAAAATATAAACTATGTGACCTTCATCTAACAGTTTCGATTTACAGATAAGAGGCATGGAATTGCACGTCCAAATCCGAAGTATTCGCTTGTATTTTCGGGTGCACTGCCCCTTTTCATAGCAATTTAGTACAAGTGATAAAGATATCATTCTTAGACACCGTGGTTTTGAGTAGACGAAAAAATGATCAAGTTGAAATTGTAGAGAGTGAGGATATTCGTCTACCTCATTTTGAGGTGGATTGCGGTGGAAAGTAAAGAAGCAGAAAGAAAAGAGAAAAAGTAGGAGAGAAAATAATAAATGTAAAAAGAGAAAAAGTAGGAGAAAAAATAATAAATGTGACAAGTGATTTGATGAAGAAGAGAGATTCTTGATATAGGAAAAAAATGGGGTGAAGTGATGAAAGATAAATGAGTGAATGATGAGTATTTCTCAATTGTTAATTTAATATTAATATTTCTATGGATGAAGTTCAATTTTCCTTGACCAATTAAATAGTTGTGACAGGATAAATTATGTACAATTTAAACTTGTGTAATAATTCTGTGGATAAGCCTTTCTTAACAATTCCAACATGTTATTAGCACTTTTTCAGGTAATATTGAAGGTGTCTTGTCATTTTTTTTTAAAAGAATAATAAAAAATTGACATATTCTTTTTCCCTCTCTCTATAATTTGACAAAAGTTATTTTGTTCCTTAAGATTCAATTACTTGAATTCCTATACTTATCAGATTAATAAAGTTTGGTCCAATTATTAATGTTTCATTCAATTTTTAACGTTTAAGATGGTGTGGATGACATTTTGTGACGTAATAGCATCAAATGGCATTGTAGTTCATTAAAAGTATAAATTCAATTGTTAATATTTTGTCTAAATATTAACACAAAATGTGTTGGTGTGAATGACATTTTGTAACGTGATGATGAAATGACGATCCATTTTGTGACATACCATTTCATTTTGGTCTTACAGAATATATTATGCCAACTCAAATGTTAATAATTGCACAATGATTGAACTAGAGTGCTTCTTCATACACCAGACAAAAGTTCTTCTACACCATTTTTTTTTTAAAATCCAAAAATACCCCTGTTGCTTTGAACACAAATATATGAGCTTGGGCAACATCTGAGCTTCATTTGAAAAGCATTGCCACATCCGTATAGCTTTGGACACAAATATATGAGCTTGGGCAACATCCGTATAGCTTCATTGCAACAACATTGATGTTTTTTGGTGGCATTTCATTCATTTCAAGTGGTTGTTGGTGGTTACCGGAGTTGCAGAGCCGTCGGCAAAGATTAAACAGGTGAGTAATGGGCGTTGGTTGCGTACGGATTCGGTAATTCGTATGAGTTATACGGATTACCTAATCCGTATGGATTAGATGAATTAGCTAATCTGTATAATCCATACGGATTAGGTAATCCGTATGGCTTATACGGATTGCCTAATCCGTATGGTTGGAAATTGCTGAAAAAGAGCCTTTTAAAAATGTAAAAATTGTTGTGAACATATATTTGCATAAGATTGAGTTTGTTTTGATAAATTAATTGATTAAATGGAGTTAATAAATTTAATTGTTGTATAAAAATAACAATAGATAAAATGAAACAATATAAATAAGGACAAATTAGTTATAAGCGTCTACTAATAAAAAAAACATGTACTTAAACACATGTAGTTGCATATACTAATAAAAAACACATGTAGTTGCACATACTAATAATAAAAAAAACACCTTGAATAACTTTGATTCACATGAGAGACAAACATGAAAAAAGCATAACTTAATAAAATGAAAAATAACGGAAGATGGTGTGCAGTGAACATGTATTCTTGTTTCATTTCAATCGTTGTAGTGAAGATAAATAACAGTATACTGTTATTTATGTTACTAAAAATGTAATCAATAAGTGTGTGTATTTTTATAGGTTTTCACATGGAGTTTTATTATGTTTAATTAAATTGTTATTTGTTAGGATGAACAACGATGAATGGATTTAAGACAGTATAATGTCAGAAGAAGTTAATATGGAGGAAGACATTGGAGCAGACGATGATGCGTTTGAATTCAATGAAGACAATGGTGTAGACCCCGATGCGTTTGAGGATAATGCTTGTTTAATTGATTGTTTTGCAGCGTTCCAAACAAACGAGGTAATTAGTTGTATATGAATGTATTTAAAGTTGTTATATGACACGGTTTAGCATATTAAATATTAATTATCCATTTGTCTAGGTGTTTGAATCGCGTGATGCAATATTGAAATGGGCTCGTACCGTTGCATTTGAAAATGATTTTGTAGCGGTCATAATGATGAGTGATACAAAAACTGGAAAAATGGGAAGAACGTCATTTGTGTTAATTGGTTGTGAAAGGAGTGGAAAATATAGGGCATGGAAAAAAGGTTTCACACCTTCAACCACTAGCACTAGAAAATGTGAGTGTCCGTTTAAGCTGAGGGGTAAACCAATCCTGGGAGGATAAGGGTGGATGGTGAAGCTAATATGTGAGAATCATAACCATGTTTTGGCTAAGTCATTCTGTGGACACCCATATGCTGGTCGAATAAGTGAGGAGGAGAAGATCATTGTTGGTGATATGACAAGGTCCATGGTGAAACCAAGAAATATTCTATTAACTTTGAAGGAGCACAATGCAGATAATGTAACAAGTTTGAAGCAAGTTTACAATGCAAGATATGCATACCGAACGCGTACAAGAGGCAATAATATTGAAATGCAACAGCTAACGAAACTTCTTGAACGCGACATGTATATTCATTGGCATCGAGTGAAGGATGAAAATGTTGTACGTGACTTGTTTTGGGCACATCCAGATGCAGTACAGCTGAGTAATGCATATCATATGGTGTTCCTCATTGACACTACTTACAAAACAAACAGGTACAGACTTCCTTTGCTTGACATTGTTGGTGTCACACCAACTGGGATGACATTTTCAGCTGCATTTGCCTATTTAGAGGCTGAACGCATCAACAATGTTGTCTGGGCCCTTGAATGCTTTAGAGGGATTTTTTTGAAAAGTGATTTCTTCCCACAAGTTATTGTTACTGATAGAGATTCAACATTGATGACTGCTGTGAAAATTGTTTTTCCCGATTCAACTAATTTATTGTGTCGGTTTCACATTAACAAGAATGTGAAGGCAAAATGTAAAACTTATGTTAGGCAGAGTCATGCATGGGATCATGTCATGCAAGCATGGGGATGTCTTATTGACTGTGCTACTGAAAAGCAATATGATGAATATCTTATGAAGTTCGATGTTGCATGTGCACCATGGCCTACGTTTGTTGATTACGTTAAGGACACTTGGTTGAATCCACACAAAGAAAAGTTTGTGACAGCATGGACAAACAAAGTTATACATTTTGGGAATACAACAACAAACAGGTAAGTTTTTATTTGACATTGCTTACATTGACATTTGCATAAGTTTATTGTATTTAAAATTAAAATTATTTGATGGTATGATACACTACAGGGTGGAGTCTGCACATTCGACCCTAAAGCGCCTACTGCAAAATAGTGTTGGAGACTTGTGCACTGTTTGGGATGCCATGAACAACATGATCACCTTGCAACATACTGAAATCAAGGCATCTTTGGAGCAAAGCACACACGTTGTAGGGCATGCCTTTAAAGTTACTTTGTACAACAGACTTGTTGGCATGGTGTCCAGGGTTGCGTTAAACCATATTGCCTCTGAGTATGAGCGGATTCATTATGCAGGAAAAATCCCAAACCGTTGTGGATGTGTTCTGAGAACAGCTTACGGTTTGCCTTGTGCATGTGAGCTAGCTAAGTTTGTGCTTTAGAGCATTCCAGTTAACACCGTTCATTTTTTTGGCGGAGATTAAGCTTTGAAAGTCAAGATATGCATGAATTTCAAGTTACCATAACTGAAGAGATTGAAGCCATATCCAACCGTTTTGAAAAGCTTGGTTTATGTGGCAACATGACTCTTAAGAGTAAGCTTAAACAAATTGCGTACCCTGATTTAAACTCCATGTGCCCTCCCCTTGATAAGGTCAAAACTAAAGGTGCTCCAAAGAAGAAGATGACAAAGCACGAAAGGTCAACGAGAAGGGATCCGTCTTACTTTGAGTATGTAGACGAGTTTCATTCAATGTAAAGTAGTTGTTCCACTCCAAAACAGTCCAATGCCTCATGTGATGTTCAGATGCAACAAGGGATGGTTCCGATGCTAGATCAATTTCATCCATTTATGCAGAAGTTCATCTTGAATGCCACCGATATCAAAGCAGATGGTAATTGCGGGTACCGTGTGATTGCTGCCTTATTAGATTATGGTGAAGAATCTTGGGTTTTGGTTCGCAATCATTTGCTCAGAGAACTTGGAGAGTGGACTGATGGATATATTGCCTTGTTTGGTGGCATACATAGATTTGAAACCTTAAAGCGGTCCCTACTGGTTGATGGATTGTCGAAGGTAAAGTTTTGTTTTGTTTATTCATTATATGCCTTTAATAAGAACGCAAATAGTACATATTAAATATATTTGAATAACTGTTTATTTACAGGTTACTATGGACAAGTGGATGGATATTACAGACATGGGCCATGTAATTGCATCAAGAGATAATGTGATTGTGGTATCTCTTTCACTTAAGCAAAGCATGACATTTTTCCCTCTAAGAAGTCAACCGCCTAGAGATCCCCACATTCATCGCATTTTGTGCATTGGTCATGTTTTTGGTAACCACTTTGTGTAGGTAATCAATTTATTTGTTTATTTTATGAAAAAGGACATGAATCCGTAAAACTGATGTTGTCTACTGTTGTTATGTGTAACAGATTTTTTTAAAAGACAATTGTCCTTTACCATTGACTACATTCTTGTGGGATAGACATTGTACAAGTGAAGCAAAATATTGGCCCAGTTATTACATTAGTAGAATGCAAATGTATGCTAACTGTATGAAGTTACGCACTGAACATGTAGACTTACATGATGTGTAGAAACATTTGAAAAACAATGAATCAAGTCGTTTTCTGCATAACTGTATCTATATATATTTATAAATATCCAAATTTGTCCAACATGAGAAACATCATAAAAATAACTGATAAATAAGTGTGTCCAAAAGTAAAATAAAAATCAAAGGCACCTCCGTTGTGCATCTCGTGGTCGTCTTCCTCGAGTATAAACAATCTTGTGGTCCCTGACACTACGGGCTAGAAGCAACATCTGTTGCGTCCTATCATATGCGTCGGTGCCCTCTGTAACAATCTCATCATCAATGAAGGCTTACAAGCCCTCAGCCAGTCGTTCACAAACAAGCTGCAATTACAATGACACAAATACAAACATTATCCAATGGATTCAAGTATGATCACACAATGCATAAGTCAAATGAAATGTTCTTACCACTGCATGCCCTGGAGATTGGTCCTCCTGAGCCACATCTGACGCATCGGGAGGAGCTGGATCAGTAGAAGGGGGCTGAACATCTGCTGATGGGGGAGAAGCTGGATCAGTAGCGGGCCCAGATGGAACATGTGAACGGGCCTGAGCATACTGCGTCGGAGTCAGAAATGGGTGTGAGATCCGGAAGAACCACTCCAAATATCCAGCAACACAGTGACTTGGATAATGTACCAAGTCACCGGTCGATATAAGGAACTCCATGAAATAGACCCATCGCTCGTCAACATCGTCTGCGGAGGGGACTTCTGACATAGGCAGCTCAGGAATGTGCTGAATCTGTCCAAACTGCCTAACTACCCTGTCAGGTAAGTACCTCATGATGTGGGGACCCCATCTGATGAATCCGGAAAATAAACTAATCGACTCAAACTCCCTAAGGGCACGATGGGCATCATATGTTGTCCAGCATATGTCATCTGGCCTCAACCGGTCGATGCGAGCACGATAAGTCGACAACGGTAACGCCTTCGCACTCTTCCAGCGACAGGCACGCAGCTGGGTCTCTTCGTACGTATCCTCTGCCGTCCCATTGCCTACAGTGGGAAAATGCTCGTATATCCAGCACTACAAGTTTAAATGATTAAAGTCAGAAATAGTAAAAAACATAACAACTTTGATTAACACACACACACAAACACAAGATTACCTGTAACAAAGTAATGTATCCAGCTAGATGCTTGCCGTGGTGTTTTGATGAATAACCCAAATTCTCATACATATGCACCAAAGCACCAACCCCCCAAGTAAATCCCCCAACTTTGTCCAGGTCACGAAAAGGTTGTAAGAATTGAACGCCTATATGTGTCGCACTCTTGTTGGCAAACAAAGTGCAACCAACAAGATGCAACAGATATGCCCTCGCTGCAACTATCCACTGGTCAGAGTCACACATATTAAAATACAACTCTCGAAGCCAGGATAATCGCACATATGCGCTGTGGCACTGTGTTGTCTCCGCTTCAGCCTCATCAACACTAACCTCTAGTAGCTCGACCAACACTGTGATAGTCTCTCCGATATCAATCTAGTCGTAGCCGTGGAATACTCCCATGACAGGGATATGCAGAAGGGAGGCAACATCATCCAAGGTAATCGTCAACTCACCAATTGGCAGATGAAAGCTGGATGTCTCAGCATGCCATCTCTCTACAAAGGCAGACAACAATCCTCAATCTCTAATCTCCACTGAGCAACGAATCAACGGACTAAGGCCAGTAGCAGTCACTAAGCCTTCAATCTCCAAAGCTGGCTTCCCGAATTTAGTGACCTTACATCCATGGGAAGCCAACTTCAGCTCTGCACGTTCCTGCAATAAATACATTCACACATGTTTACAATTAACAACGAACCTTCACATTTTATCCTAAACCAGATGTCATTGTTTTATAAATACTTCTCCTGACCACACTTTAATAGCCACATGGTCGACATAATCAGTCAAGACTGAACAATCTTCTGGACCTCCTGGAAAACCTTCAGTCCCTACATCCTCCGTCGTAGGTATATCAGCATCCATATGTGGTTCCTCAACTGGAGCATCGTCACGTGGAGGATCCTGAGAAACACTAACACCCGCCCTTTCTCGATGAACGGATGTTGTCGATCTACCCCGCTCCACCAACAGGCCTATGCATTCCTCCTCTGGTCCTAGCCATAATCTGTACAACATTTGTTTATATGTTAGATTATGACTTAAGACTAAATCACATAGATAGTTTAATTAAAATTGTAAGAAAAGCTTCCCATATCGGGTTCAACAAGTTCAATTCACAAGCACAGTGAGCAATCAAGTCAAATTCTAACCAAACATTCCAATACTGGGTGACACAAGTCCAATACACAAGCACAGTGAGCAATCAAGTCAAATTGTAACTAAACAGTCCAATACCGGGTGACACAACTTCAATTCACAAGCACAGTGATCAATCAAGTCAAATTCTAACCAAACATTCCAATATTGGGTGACACAAGTCCAATAAACAAGCACAGTGAGCAATCAAGTAAAATTCTAACCAAACAGTCAAATATGGGTGACACAAGTCCAATACACAAGCACAGTGAGCAATCAAGTCAAATTCTAACCAAACATTCCAATATTGGGTGACACAAGTCCAATACACAAGCACAGTGAGCAATCAAGTCAAATCTAACCAAACAGTCCAATACTGGGTGACACAAGTCCAATACACAAGCACAGTGAGCAATCAAGTCAA
>CM023958.1:9578811-9611477 GCA_013407115.1 Glycine latifolia | reverse complement strand
ATCTAACCAAACAGTCCAATACTGGGTGACACAAGTCCAATACATAAGCACAGTGAGCAATCAAGTCAAATTCTAATCAAACAGTCCAATATCGGGTGACACAACTTCAAT
The DNA here is from genome assembly GCA_013407115.1 of Glycine latifolia. NCBI lineage: Eukaryota > Viridiplantae > Streptophyta > Magnoliopsida > Fabales > Fabaceae > Glycine > Glycine latifolia. The sequence continues at coordinate 9,611,366 of CM023958.1, read as the reverse complement.
TCACAAGCACAGTGAGCAATCAAGTCAAATTCTAACCAAACAGCCAATACTGGGTGACACAAGTCCAATACACAAGCATAGTGACCTATCAAGTCCAATTCTAACCAAACAGTCCAATACCGGGTGACACAAGTTCAATTCACAAGCACAGTGATCAATCAAGTCAAATTCACACACACAGTCACCCATCAAGTCCAATTCACAAGCACAGTCACCTATCAAGTCCAATTGACAAGCATGGTCACCTATCAAGTCCAATTCAGTTGCTAACTATACACAACTTTCATTGACAACCATACTCACCTATCAAGTAAAATTCTAACAATCATACTTCCTATATTTGAGAGTTATTTGATGTTCAAAATCATATGTAAAGAAGCACATACAATCAATAGCATATCATCATCAACTCATGGATAACAATTGAAAAATCAGGTTCCTAATCATTTAAACATAATTTTTTTTTAAAAAATGCCTCATACGGATTATACGAATTAGGCAATCCATATAAGTTATACGGATTACCTAATCCGTATGGGTTATACGGATTAGCCAATCCATACAACATATACAGATTGATCAATCCGTAAGCCCTTCACGGATTACCGAATCCGTACGACGCTTCCTCTACCAAAAACGCCCCAAAATGGAAAAACTTACCTCAGACAGCGCCATCACCAACACCCGACCAAGCCACCGAGCACCACGGACAAAATGCGGAACCAACGAAGCAACAGAATCAATCACCACCAAGAACCACCACACGAAGGAGAAGAAGAAGCAGACGCGCGGAGGAGGGAGAGAGAAAACCTTTTGCTTTTAATTTAAATTAACAGGGGTAAAACCGGAATTGCACTGTAGCTTAATGGTGTAGAAGAAGTTTTAAATGGTGTATGAAGCACCACTCATTGAACTATTACAAAATAGATTTCATTACTTTAAAAAAAATCTAGGTTCATTGATTTGAAATGAATGAAGGTTTGATTCAAGCAATTTAAACAGCATGGACAAAAATTACTTATGCATCATGCTATAGGAGTAAAAAACGTTTTTGAGACTTGAAAATTCTTTACTTAAAGCTACTAAATAAATTATCTTGGAAAATAAACATAAAATCTATTAGGTATTGGAAGAAATTAAAAAAATCCTGCCTAAAATGCATGATTAGTTATATATAATTAACCCCACTTAAATTCTATTCATATTAGTCTCAAGTTCAATTTATTAAATCATTATAGTTTACTAATTTAATTTCAATTTATTAAATCATTATAGTTTACTAATTTAATTTAATTTTAAGCAACCATTCATCAAACATAACTCATGGATGAAAAACCCAACAAAATAACGATATTTTAACTCCAGAAGTGCCACTAATTAAAGGAATTATAAAATCAGCTTATTAGAGAACTATACATATAAAATACTATATAACTCTAAAACTGATATTAATCCTATAGTGATCTTCACCCTATAAATACAATACAGAGAGTAGGTAGGTTTTGAATTACTTGATTGATATATTAACAAATACTTATCAAGAAAACTCCCTGCTTTCAACATCTAGCCATATTAATCTAACCATAACATCGAATTGGATCATTGCATCCCTTAGAAGCAGATTGCTTGGAACCAAATCTCCCTCCTTTCTCAAGGTACTGTTGATGGTATTCTTCTGCCCTGTAGAACTTCTTGGCAGGAAGGATCTCAGTAACAATCTTCCTGTTCAGCTTCTTCTGTTGTTGTTCCAGAGACTCTATGGCTGCCTTCTCTTGTTCAGGTGTGTAATAGTATATTCCAGACCTGTATTGTGTTCCTACATCATTACCCTATCACACAGGAAGATCAAACTGTTACATAGCGCTTAAGCTGCATGATGCAAAGGCAATTTACAGTAGTATCAGCATAGCAGATCATAGGTTGTCATCATATATTCAAAGTTCATAGATGCATGCATTCTAATGATGAAGAGAACGAGAAAAATGGTGTGCCGAAACAAGAGAATTGAAGAAAGCAACGGGTTGAACTTTGAACAAAAAAAGGTAAAAGACAACACAAGAATGTAATAAAAGGACAACAAAACTTGGATGCAGTTCCTTTGATGTTTTTGTTGTTATTCTCAACTAGAATTAGAGTTGTAATGGTAATTTGCATAAAGGTTTGCACTAAAAGTCAACATAGGTTACTGAGGTGAAACTCCAATTCTAATTAGAGAATAGCACCAAAAGCATCTAAGGAATTATTTCTAAGGTTTGTCTTAAAATAAATAGATCATTCCATATCAAACTGGTTTTTCTACACATCCTGCTCAATGATTACCAGAGGTCCATGACATATTCCAAGTTCAACATAAGGATGTGTAAATTGCCCATCAACTAAACAATTAAAAGCTACTGTTTCTTTTCAAGGCAGAATCACATTGGAAATAAAAATTGAAAAAGGCAGGGCCATGCCATAGTTGTTTGTGAAGTACATCTATTATGAGTAAGATCTAGTTTAGCAACAAGTTCTTTACCACAACCTAAAGTCCTAAACACAAGCAAAAAATAGTATTTGCAATAAACTACCAAAATGTAACAGATTGAGCACTCTTGTAATAACTTGTGAACTGTGAAGTCACAGATGTATGGTGCAATGGTATGTAAAAGTGGAAAGAATGACATGATCACATACTTCAGAGTAGAAACACACAAACACCCCTCAATTGACATGGCAAATGGGGAAAACAGGTTAAAACTTAGTAATGAAGAAAACAAATATCAAGAGATTCCCATCAATTTGATTTAGCACAATACATCAGAGTATTGGAACAGAATTCACAAAACAAGGGATCATAGGATGTTCAAACATAAATGCATCTATTAGGCAACAGAAAGAATTAGCATCACCTTAGACAAATTAATCATGAAGAAAAAGAAAGTATTGCAAAATGATTAACTCTTTTAGGTAAAAAATGGTTGAACAATTCTAAAGAAAGTTTACATTATAACCACAAGCCCAAAGTTGTAATTCAGATCAGAAAAGTCTAGCCATCACACTTGAAACAATGAGATGGTATTAATAAGAAATCAGACCAATTCAACTAAGTATGAAAAGATTTATAAAATAATTAAAAAGAAAACTTCATATTTACCTGCCGATTCAGTGTGGTAGGATCATGTCTAGCCCAGAACACATCAAGCAAACTCTCATAGCTACATTCATTGGGATCATATTGGACCCGGACAACCTCCGAGTGGTGTGTGGTCCCCGTACACACATCCTGATAGCTTGGATTATGCAACTGCCCCTGGCTATAACCAACTTCCGTCTTGGTCACCCCTGCTGCCCTCTGGAAGGCCAGCTCAACACTCCAAAAGCAGCCAGCACCAAACTGGGCAAACTGTTGACCTGGTGCTGGTATCTCATCATCTGGTCCCTGAGAAGTGGTTGAATTCATGTTTTGTGCAGCCCTTGGGCTACCCAACCCAACGATTCTGCTCAACAAGTTCATGGGTGACTTGTTACCAGCAATACTTGGATGAGTTTGGGAGAAGAAGCAACAACACTTAACAGAAAAAACTGAAAATGATGGAAGAAGCTTCGTTTTGGCCAGACTGGAGAGATTAGAAAAAAGGAACACGCAGAAGGGAACCGGATGTGGCAGTGTGCTGATGCTTATTGCTGCAAGGAGTTTGAGTAAAATAAGCACACTTTTCTAGAAGTAATAAATTAATTAAAAATTATCCTTGATAAAAGGAGGGGAGGGGAGGAATACCAACTTAAGATGCCATGAAAATAGATTGACAACTTAAACACATAACCAAAAGTTTAAAAAATAAGAGCGTAGTTTTAATCCAGTCTACCATTGAACCATACAGTGAAATTGATAAGTTAAAAAATACATGATATACAAGATAGGGATAACACAGAAGAGATCACAAGAAACAACTGGAAAATGACTGTTGAAAGAAACAGAAGCATACAGAGTGTGTCTCAACTACACAACACAGAGCAATTTATATAGGCTGAATGAAATAATTTCAAATAAATATAGGAGATTTTATTCCTATAAACATGATATGATATGCCTATAAAATAAATCTATACATTAGTTATAAAGATCCTTATCAACTTTCCAACAATAGCAATGGATATTCTGCAGAGAACAGAATACCCCAATCCCTTTCCTTACTCAATCATTTCCTGCTGCCCCTGTTTCCCTTTCTCCCCGAATTCCCTCCCCCATTCAGCATGTAACAGCTGTCCTTGTTGCTATTGTTTTCCCTCTCTCTTACCAACAAACTTCTCCCTTGGCATGTTCTGAGTGTTAGCTATTTCCCTATTTTCTCCTCTCTTGACTCTCACTTCACACATGTTGCCCATCATCACCTTTTAACCCACTCCCTTTTATTAGCCCATTCTAGTATACACATTGTCACAGGCCTATCAGAAATATATTTAAAAAGTTTTTACTGCACGTGAAAGAGAGAAAGAAACTTAAATTACTGCAAGGCTGGTAATGAAAAGTTTTTCGCATTGACATTGAATCAAATTTAAAATCTAAAAACAATTAATTTTCAGACTAAAATGAATGATCAATCACTTATTCACTAATGATTGCAAGATAGGATAAAGACCAGGCATTTAAAATCCATAACCAGTCAAATGAACATGGAGACTCTAAGCTGCAAAATTACATAAAGCAATAAATAGTTATTGTAAAATCAATCTAAACCTCGAGCACACTAGACAATTTTAAATAAATAGATAAATGATTCATTATATACTCCTACAGGCATGTGTAATTGTGTGAATTAGTATGTACATGCATATATGTATGAAAATGCTCCACAGTACAAACACAAATTCATACCTTACCACCCATGAAATTAAATGTGATTGGTTTTGTGTTGCTGTGTTTTCTCTCTAAATATTAAGTCAAAAATATGGGTCCTCACTCCTGATTGGTTAGTTTCATTTTCATTGAAATTCATATGCGAAAAGTTTGTAGTGTATAGCATTTGCTAATATATGTATGTATTAGTAGTCACAGGACATGATCAGACATATAAGAAGAGAACCCTTTCAAATACAAACACAAAGGTCATCTATAATCTATTTGTAGTTTAATAATAAGGAGTAACCAAAAAGATTCATATTATAAATATTACATACTACAAATTATACACTGTGAATCAAGATTAAGCTGCAGAAGTACATATAGCTGCTAGTAGTTGTTGTAAAATCAATCTAAACCTTGAGGACAATAAACAATTCAAAATAAATAAAGAAATGATACTTCTTTATACGTGCATGGGTGAATTAGTATGCACATGATTATGTATATATGTACATGCATTAACTGTCACAAGACATAATCAAACAGACATGAAGAGGAGCCTTTTGTATATGACCACAAATATCATCTATGCACGGTTTAATTATAAAGACTCAGTAGGTCAACGAAAAGGACTCATTTTGTTTCTGATTCAGTTAGTGACCAAATTGGTTTATACTTTCCAAACATTATTCTTTTTTTTTTTTTTTTGCTATGTGAAGAACTAACTTGTCCGATAGTCGTTAAATTCAAGGACTAAATTTTCTTTTTTTCTAATGTCAATGACCAAATCAACCAGTGGTGCCAATTTCAGGGACCAAAAAATAATACTAATATTTTACCCAAATTTTGAATATCCCGTACAGATAGCTTGTCTAACAAATATTCTACTTGCAAGCTTATAATAAATTGAATGTAAACTGCAACAGAAACACCAAAATAATTGAAATAAAATATATATACATATATATCAGAACTAGAATTGTTAATAGATAGGGTTGGCGGAAAATTCCAGAATGAAACACCCGAGGTAAAGAAATACTCCCTGTGTCTCTGTCCCACTCCCATAATAATCGTGTAAAAAGAAAAAACTTTCTTTTATAAGTGTAAAACAATCTAGGACGACAAATATAATACAACTGAGGGAGTACTAAAAGACAGGGAATCCATCATCAACCCTTCAACAAATTATTCCAATCAATCTCAACAAAAAAAATGCAATGAATTAATTAAAAAAAACCCACAATCCCAGAATCCCTTTTCGTTTTTTTTCAGATTGAAGGCAAAAGGGAAAGAAGAAAAATGGGAATCAAATAAAAAAGGGGAATGGCAAAATATAGAAAAGAAGAGGAAACACACGTACCCAGTAGAGGAAAGAAATTGAAGAGATTGAATGGTGCTGAGGAGTGAGAAAGGAGAAGAAGAAAGTGAGAAATTCGGCAACAGTGACAGCAAAAGAAAACAATTTTTGCGTTGTGGTTTGGTACAAAGTGACCAAAGATGATGTTTCGTTGATATTCCCTAATATAAAGCTACATCCTCTTATGCTTCTGTTGCTATTCGTTAGTTATTGCTCGCGCGTTGCGTCAAATGACATAATAAAGCCCCACAAGTTCCTGTTCGGAAACCCCGCGAAGCCAAGGGTAGGAACGTCAATTAAGAATGTCTTGGCCCAATTAATATTCGGTTTAAACCGAAAGGAGAAAGCAAATTAATATTCGATTTGGATTTCTTTGCTTTTTTAATGACTGGATTGGCACAATTAACTGAAGGCTTTAACTTCCTACACCAGCAATATTCCTTATACACCCAGCACTCAATAGTGGAATTCCGAAACTACCCCTCATTAAAATGGGGACTTATACATCAGTTTGAAGCATTTCTAATACACCCAGCACAGCACTGTTCTTCTTCTTCTCCGCGCCCTCTGCCAGTCATGCCGTTCGCCTTCTCCACAGACGCACTCGCCATTAATATTGAACAAGGAAGAAGGAGGCTAAGGAAAACAGTTGTCTCTGCTGCCGCCATTGTCGAATCCGTGAGTGCTAGCTTGATTTTTATTCGTTTCCATTTCCGTTACGTTAATGTGAAATCTGAATGGGCGTTGATGGCTACGGATTGACAATCCGTAAGAAGCAAATTCGAAATCCGTATGGACCTTACGGATTGCCAATCCGTATGGTATATTCTGATTTTTTAAAAATTGGATGAATCCTGTGATTTTTTTGCCAGTGAATGCAGTAGATTTGTTTCATATTTAGGATGCCAATGAGTAAAGTTTAATTGTCATTCATAAAGTTGTAATGGTTTAAGTGATTGATTCAATGCAAGTAAAAGGGTAATTTTCAAAGTTTATGAATGAATGAAGTAGAGTTGAATTCAACTGTAATTTAAAATGATATTGTCAAATGTTATGGTAGGCTTAGTGATGTGCAATGCAATATTAATTTGAAAGTTGTCATACGGTATGGAACCCGTAAGGTATTTGATAAGGATGACTTTGGTTTGAAGTTGTTATTTAACACTTTCTAACAACGTTAGGTTATGGTTAACAGTAATTTGAATAACATATTATCAAATGTTATGGAACTGTTTTTGATATTGATCCACATGTGTATGATTGCAAGTTGTTATGTCATTTATTCATCCTAAATATGAATTGATATGACATTGTAATGTAACAATTTGGTTGAAATTTCAGATCATGGTTAAAATGAGAGGATTACGCCGTCCTGTGGCTAGGGAAGGAAGAGAAGCAACTCAAGAAGAACCCCCTGCACGGAGGAGGCCGACAGCATCCACAAGAAGGCAACGCGGAATCCGTATAGATGTTGGGCCTGATGAGGCTGAGGATACTATGGAGGTTGGTGATGTTGGTTCCCCTGATGCGGGAAGAGTTGAACCTGATGTGGAGGGAAACATGGATGCTGCGGTTGACGGATTTCCTGGTGGGCCGCATGACACATCAGTGTTGTCTCTTTACGGTGATCATGTCGCGGTCAAGGTTTGGACTGGAGAGGTACGATTGAATTCAAACATACTTCCATTTGAGTTTTATAAGTACTTGCGAATCCCTTTGTGGCTTATATATAACATGTGCGTGCAGGAACGGCCTGAGTTGAAGTTGGCCTCGCATGGAAGGAAGGTGCACAAATTTGGTGTGCCTGCGCCTGAGATTGAAGAGATGGTCGCCGGGACGGGGTTAAGCCCACTGATCAGTTGTTCTTTGGAGACCGGTGACCGAGGTCTGATGTCAGCTTTTGTCGAGAGATGGCATAAGGAAACTAGTAGTTTCCATTTGCCAGTTGGAGAGATGACGATCACCCTGGATAACGTGTCATCATTGCTTCACCTACCAGTCATCGGTGCATTCCTGACGTACGATGTATTGGATGTAGAGGAGGCAGTTGAGTTGATTGTGGAGTTGCTTCAGGTGACAGAGGCAGAGGCTGAAGCTGAGACGAAACAATGCCATGGTGCATATGTTCGTCTTTCATGGTTACAAGAGTTGTATGCTCGTAAGTGTCAGGAGATGGAGTGGACAGTCGCAGCCAGAGCATACTTGCTCCACTTGGTTGGTTGCACGATATTCGCCAACAAGAGTGCCACTCATATCGGTGTGGTATTCTTGGAGGCATTTCGTGATCTCCATGAGGCTGGTGGATTCAGTTGGGGCGCGGCTGCACTGGAGCACATGTACGAGAACCTTAACTACGCGTGCCAGCACCACGGAAAGCATCTTGCTAGTTACATTACTCTGTTGCAGGTATTTTATCAATTTAACTAACTTGTGTGTTTTGTTTAATGTTTCCTTGAAACTTTATTTGGTCTGATGTGTCTTAACTTAATTTGGTTGATGCAGTGTTGGGTGTATGAGCATTTTTCGGGGCTTGCTAGCACGATTAGGGACGAGGACTACAGCGAGAGGCACCCCCGGGCATGCCGATGGAACCCAGGGAAGGCATTACCTGTCGCAACCTATCGGAAGCGACTAGATAGGTTGACGACTAATGGTGTTGCGTGGACACCATATGACGACCACCGTCCTTTCTGTGAGTTGGAGGACATTGCCCTTTTTTCAGGGCATATCAGATTGGGGCCCTACATTGTCCGTTACCAGCCGGAGAGGGTGCTGAGACAGTTTGGGTTCGTGCAGGGCATACCGGACTTCGATAGCTGCCCCTACCCCCCATCGATAGAGGAGGTGGACGATAGGTGGACCCACTATTCGGAGCATTTGGTTATCTCTGCAGACACAGACAGGGCCCCAAGGCAGTGTCATCCTGGTTACATGGAGTGGTTCTTTACCATTTCTCATCCATTCATGAGCCCTCCTCAGCCAGGTGAAGATGGTCGTCGTTCTCGTGCCGTGCATCCATCAGTCTCCATACCAGCTCCAGGGACAGTGCCTGGTGATGATGTTCCTGACCTGACGCCTCGCCATGCAGTGGTAAAGTTCATTTTCATACACGTTTGACAAACACATTATCCATTTAACCTTATATTTAAACATACTCATTCTTCTATGCAGGCTGTGTGTGAAACGATTGCAGGAAAGTTGCAACGCATGATAGATGCTGGGATGGTCACCGTTGGCACTGAAGCATTTGATATTACTGACCAGTGTATCCGGTTGGCGCGAGGTGTCACAGATGATAGATTAGTTTACGTTCATTCTAGACGGGGAGCCAGTAGTCGTCCACATGGACATTAGGATGATACAGTTTGACATTTTAAACATTTACATTGTATAACACAATTTTGACATTTCATTGCATTAATTTACGCATTCACATTACATGGTTGTTTCAGAATTTGGTTCCAAATACAAAACAAAGTAATGTCAACCAATTCACATTTGACTTCCTAGATCAACGTAATCTGTTGGTAATGTTGTCAAAGTTTTATATCTTTGCATGCGACTGATATAGCTTGTTGGCCACTGCTGTGCTTGAGAATGACAATGTCTTGACCATAATAAAGCAGTTGGTGGCATAGGACATCCGTTTTGCAAAGTGACCTGAACAAACGATAACTTGTTAATATGTTGTCGCTTAACATCATTTCAACCGAATTAAATTGTTTTCAAAATGATACCTGCACAAAATGATTTCCATATACATGACCAATGCATATGACGCGATGTACAACAGCATCTCTAGGCGGTTGGGTTCTAAGCGGGAAAAACGTCATACTTTGTTGCTTAGAAACAGAAACGAGAACGAGGTTATAACGTGAAGCAATGACATAACCCATGTCAGTAATATCCATCCATTTATCCTGTGTTACCTGCAAAACACAGAGTATAAGTGTAATGGTTGACAATAGTATGACAATTCTTATGAAAAGACAAACGAAAAGGTTTACCATTGACAATCCGTCTACAAGTAGTGACCTCTTCAACTCCTCATATCTCTGTAAGCCACCAAACAAACTAGCATACTCTTCAGACCATTCGGTAAGTTCCTTAAGCAAATGGTTGCGGACCACAGCCCAGGCATCTTCACCAAAACCCAGTAATCCCGCAATAACCCGATATCCACAGTTACCATCGGCTTTAACATCACATACACCAACAATGTAATTTCTCATGCATGGAAGGAATTGATCTAGCATTGGAATATTAGCCGTTGGTAAAAGACCTGAAGATGTTGAAGCAGACTTTGGTACAGTCGAGCAACTATCATGCTGAGAATGTAACGCGTCGACGTACTCAAAATACGATGGATCCCGCTTGGTTGATCTTTGGTGTTTGGTCAGGTTTCTCTTTTGAGCCCCTTTTGTCTTCACCTTTTCAGCAGGAGGACACATGGATGTTTTATCAGGATATGCAATTTCTTTCAATTTAGTCTTCAGAGTAACTTTGCCACACATGTCAAGGATTTCAAATCGCTTCGATATTGCTTCCATCTCTTCTGTTATGGTGACTTCGCACTCATCAACACCTTGGTCGGAGAAGTGCAACCTCCGCCAAAACATGTGCACCGCACCCAGTGGTATGCTGCCAAGATTATACCTTCCTAACTCACATGCACAAGGCAAACCATGCGTGCTTCGGAAGACACAGCCACAACGAGAACTATCAACACCTACATGCTTAACTCGCTCAAACTCCGCAACAATTTCATTTAAGGCATACCTGGAAACCATGCCTACGAGTCTTTTGTACAAGGTACTTTTAAACATATGACCAACAACATGTGTGCTTGTCTCAAAAGAAGCCTTAATCTCACTGTGTTGCAATGTGATCATGTTGTTCATCGCATCCCATACATTACATAGATCTCCAAGGCTATCCTGCAGTAGTCTCTTTAAGGTCCAATGAGCATACTCAACCCTGTAGTTAAAGGTTCAAATAACACCAGTTAGGAAAACAAAAGATGCAGTGAAATGATACTGCAGGGATACTTTGGTATCAAGGAGTTACCTGTTTGTAGTGGTGTTGCCACAATGCATGACTTTATTAGTCCATGCTGTGACAAATCTTTCTTTGTGGGGAATCAACCACGTGTCTTTGACATATTTGACAAATATTGGCCACGGTGCACAAACACATTCAAACCTGATCAGACACTGATCCCAATCATTTTCAGAATCACAATCTAGAAGAGTTCCCCACGCTTCCATGACATAGTCCCATGCATTGTTTTGTCCCACAAGCGTTTTACATTTAGCCTTTACATTCTTGTCAATGTGGAACCGACACAACAAGTTCATTGTCTCAGGGAAAACCTGTTGGATGGCATTCATAAGTGCTGCATCTCTGTCAGTGACAATAACTTTAGGGAAAACATCACTCTTTAAAAAAAGCCCTCTAAATCGTTCAACAGCCCAAACAAGATTGTTAATACGTTCACCCTCCAAATACGCAAAAGCAGCTGAAAATGTCATCCCAGTAGGTGTGACACCAACAATGTCAACCAAAGGGAGTCTATACCTGTTCGTCTTGTATGTGCTGTCAACGAGGAATACCAAATTACATGAATTTATCAATTTCACTGAATCAGGATGTGCCCAGAATATGTCTCGTACAACATCTTCATCCTTTAGTCTATGCCAATGGATATATGCATCGCGCTCAAGAAGCTTCATTAACTGTTGCATTTCAGTATTGTTGCCTCTTACAGAAGTCCGGTATGCATATCTTGCATTGTACACTTGTTTCATTGTTGTATAACTTTCGGGATTGCGATCTTTTAAAGTCAGCATAATATTCTTTGGTTTAACCCTTGACTTTGTCATTTCAGCAACAATTACCTTCTCTTCCTCAGTTAAACAACCAGCATATGGATGTCCTGTCATTGACTTAGCCAAACGATGGTTATGTAACCCACATACTAACCTCACCATCCAGCCCTCACCTCCTACGACAGGTTTCCCTCGCAACTTAAACGGACAACCACACTTTCTGGTGCTAGTGGTCGTCCGTACCAAATCTTTGGTGAATGATCTATACTTTCCACTCCTTTCACAACCTATCAAAAGAAATGAGGGTCTTCCCCTCTTGCCCGTTGCTGTGTCAGACCTCATAATCACAGCTACAAATCCAATCTCATATGCAACGCTACGAGCCCATTCCAATAGCTCATCACGAGACTTAAACACCTACAAAAATTGATAGCATCCTTTTATTTAACAGTGGTTAAATATTTCATTTGCTAGCTTTTATGAAATATCACATCATATAAATACCTTTGCAGTTTTGAAAGCATCGGAACAATCAATTGAACAGTTGTCATTGTCATTGTCAAATGGTTCACCTCCGTTGTCTTCACTCATATTCATTTCTTCAGATATGATATTATCATACATCCAATTATCATTATCCATCTTCACAAACAAATTAAAAAATAACCATCATTAAAAAAGTATATGCCTAATAATGATATTCACCAAAATATCTTATCAAAAATATTATTTTTAGCCTAAAATTATTTTAAATAAAACCCTAAAAGTGTCCAGTCATATTATTTTTATAAAAAATGTCCAGTCATTCACAAACTTTTTTAAATAAAACCCTAAAACTAACTACACAAAATTTACAATTATTTTAATCCAAAATCAATAAATCCCTCTAAAAGGACAAATACATTAATTATTAAAATTTTTCAAATATTTAAAACAAATAAAAAAAAATAAGGAAAAACACTTATACCGATTGGCAATCCGTATGAGTCATACGGATTGGCAATCCGTAAGGTCCATACGGATTGGCAATCCGTATGACTCATACGGATTGCCAATCCGTGTGATTTCTGCTACAGTGATTAAGTTGCAGAACTTACCTCCGACGACGGCAGCGGCCAATGCAAGCTCCACCAATGCTAACCACGACCTCCCGAAGCAAACCAACAACGCAAGAGGCACCAACACGCAGCCAGCAAAAAAAAAGAAGACGCAGCAAAGAAGCACAACAGATGAAAAGCATGGAAGAAAATGGAAGAGAAAAACCTGCTGGGTGTATGTTTAAAACCAACAAGGGTAGTATTGGCATTTTTTGAAATTGTTGGGTGTATGGGAAATTTGGCTGGTGTAGGAAGTTAATGCCTTAACTGAATTGAGCCCAAAAATTTATTAGAATCTTCATCTTTGCAAATCATGGCCCATGTTATTTTCTCACCCCTTTGTCCGATTCTCACTCTTTTTTTTCATAAAAAAAGGTCAAATTACTCCTTTTTTTGTATGTGTATCAATGCACAACAAAAACATGTTTTAGTTGCATGATAAAAAAAGAAAAATAAGTTTTCATTGTATATAAAGAAATTAATTATTCATTTTAAAGTTATTATTTTTATTAAACTTTAAGTGTTATTGAACTTTCATTTCTTTTACCAATGTAGGTACAATAGGTTGCCACATATGCAATTAGGTGGTCATAAATGACTTAGGAGTTCTTAAGAAGACTCTACTAAGAGAGTCAGAGAGACATTAATGGTGCAAGTGCATATAGAGTTGCATGAGTATTGCACATTATTTTAATTCATATAGAAAGAGCGGCAAAAGAACAATAGAAGCTAGAGGCAGAGGCAACGATGCTTGTTGATGCACCACATTAATTAGTTAGTTGTTTCTCTTGACCTTGTTGAGCCCTAGGTATCCTATTCTTGAGTCATAGGTTGTTGGGGGACCTATCCAAGAAGTTCTGGAACAAATTAGAGCATGGCAAGGTCCTATGAGGACCATATAGCCCCCAAACTTATGGGAAGGACTAATCTGCACAACAAACAATGCCATATTGTGTACTTTAATTGAGTAGTCACACAAGGAACCAATTTCTTCCCTTCTAATAAAGGGGATGACCATCACTCTACATGATGTGTCATTTATCCTACACCTACTTATTAATAAATATCCCAGGAGGAAGCAATTTGCATCTTTTTTGCACGAACTTAAGGTCAGGTATGAGTAGGCACTTGTTGAGACTAAAAACGGAGCATGTGACATTATAAGAGTAGCATTATTCATGCACAAATTCAACTAGCTTGTCTTTACAGCGAGAGCTTATTTCCAATATTTGGTTGCACGATATTTGTCGATAAGAGTTCCTTCCACATGCATGCTCATCTTTTACTTGGAGCAATTTTCCGTGATCTTCATTCATATATATATATATATATATATATATATAGGAAATATGCATGGGGTGTCTCTACGTTGGCTTTCTTGTACGATCAACTTAACATGGCAAACTTGCATCATATGAAGCAGATTAGATGATACATAACTCTATTACAGGTACTAAATTTGTTGTTTTCTTTGACTCACGGTTATTTTGTTTTGCAAAAAATAATTAATGATTTAACAAACATGGATATATGAGCATATTTTTCATCGTCAATCCATGCGAGTCGGTCACTACTACAATTAAGCGTTTTAAAGATATCAAACATATTCCACGATGGTTTTGATCTGTCTTTATAGTCGACGTTGTGAAAAATCAACATTTTTCATGATGATTTATAAATCGTCTTAGAAGATTGAATTCTACATTGTTTTTGTACGAAACTGTCTTAAAATCTTTAATTTTTTTTAAAAAATAATGCAATAAAAGTCAGCATTTAAAGATGATTTTTACAAGAAAATCGTCTTAAAAACGTAACTTTCTAAGATGATTTTTCTATAAAAACCATCTTAGAAGCTTGACTTTTCTAAGACGATTTTCTCTTAAAAACCATATTAGAAAGTCTTACTTCTAAGACCGTTTTTACCTGAAAATTGATGTTAATTGTTTTTCAAGACGATTTTCTCGTAAAAATCATCTTAAAACCTAAACTTTTTAAGGCGATTTTTTACAACAAAAAAAAAAACGTTTTAAAAAGTCTCACTTCTAAGACGGCTTTTATGAGAAAATTGATGTTAATTAAATTTTTTTTGTTGGTGAATATAAACAAAGAGTAACCACTTTTACAAAAAGAGGAAAGCTATCCTTCTGACCTTGTCTACCATTTTTTTCTATTAGCAAATAACTTAGTATATATATTAATATAGGCACCAAAAACCTTATACAAAAAAGGAAAAAACAAAACAAGAATCAAAGTTGAAGACGACATCACTAGATAAGTACAATCTTAGAGCTTCTAAGATAATATAGAATTAACAACAAATATAAAAGAATAGTAGCCAAGAAACTTGAACATATATATGCATGGAATAGTGAATAGTCATGATGTTTTTTGAGTCAGGAGCAATCTCCTATTCTTAAGCTTCGTAGGAGATCCAAATATACATCATATTCAGGAGTGATGTATCTGCAACATAAGAACGAATTATCAATAATTTATCACAGGAACCATCCCCAAAATAATAATTTAAGACAGCAAGTGCAAAAGAAATTCACTATTGTTACGATGTATCCAGTATAATTGCAATATAAGATTTCAGAATATATATTCACAATGCCTGAAAATTCCAAATATGTAGTATATACTTTGCTAAAAGCCCATAAAACTTCAGAATGACAATAAACCAAACTTGAGTTTCTAGAAAGCACATACAAATACCATATGGTTCCCATAATAGATCAATGACCATATTGCAATTATATATGCATGTTATTATATTAATGTACAAAGGTTGTTTAATTTTTTCCTTCCATTTAATAATTTACATTAGCATATAGGGAAAAAAGTATGGAAGATACAAAGAGAAATACTCGTGTTAAAATAGGAATTCAATGATTATAAGATTGCAATTCGCCTTAAAAAACTCTATCTTGCATATGATTTTTGCAATTTGTGTAATTGGGATCAACTTGAGGCTATCAACTTCTCCATCTGATATTTTAATATCACAAAGGGTGATCATGGCACCACAAGAACATAACAACCATAAAATTGAAGAACATGCAAGGCTTACCTTCATTTTTCGGAACGAAATCTTTTGGAAGTTTTAGATCATATCAGAATAGAACATATCTCTTGTATCTATATCCATCAATGTCCTTATATGAAACAACAACAATGGGTATAGCACTGTGAAAGCATCAATCAACATAATTAGACAGAGAAAGAAAAGAGTGATGGATTTTGACATTTTGACTTATGGTTGGAAAGAGTGATCTAGTACACACCAAATAAGCATGTTTAGCATAGGTACAAAAAGAAATCCAATTAGCTTACAATTGATTATAGTTTGTTTTGTTATCTCATTTGAAAAGGAGGTTAGTAACTTACTTGATAGAGATAGATCTAGGTATTCCTGTTTCCTCTTCACATTCCTTTACAAGATTTTGCTGGCAATTAATTCCTTGAGGCTGTGACAGTAGCAATTAACTCAGACTCTCAATGACAATACATTGAACCAAAGGAACCATTTAATAGTAAATTCATCTTATTATCCTATATTGATTTGCTTATTCAGTGGATGTACATTATTAACATTGTTCAGTTCTTTACCATAGGCAAAGTGATTCACACACAAAGTAATAGTGGTCTTGAGGAGAAATGTGTAAACATTTCAAGGTTCGGAACAGATACAAATGAAACTACAAACCAGTCCTCCTATAACTAGCTTTTCAAACATTCCAGGATATGTTATTTTAGTGTCACTTCTCTTCCCTATCCATAGGGTGAACTTGTCAACCACCTTAAGTTTGTCCCTTAGGATAGAAAAGCAAAGAGGAGATAGTGCCTTAGTCAAAATATCAACGTTCTATTTTTTAACAGGAATATGAGTGACAAAGGACCTTCTCACGAAAAAAAAAATGTTAAGCTTCATATGTTTAGTTCTCACATGTAGCATTAGGTTTACGAGAGATAAACACATTGCTAAGGTTGTCATAGAGGATCACATGAACACTCTAACCAAGCAAAATGGAATCAATAACCCAATCATAGTTTCATAATCTAAAGCTACGAAACTAGCTAGGTTATCAAGTCAAACAAAGTCTCCCTAAAAACATTGACAATTAACTTTCTCCTTCGTGTTCTAAACTAGTATTAGTATCTTCACTTAAAAACATCAATACTATTGCTCAGCTACACCTACCTACCAACCATTCAAGCAAAGCAAAGAAAAGTTGAGTACTGACCAGGCAATAGAGGGAAGCGTTGTCATGGATCAACGAGAGTGACATAGAGTAAGGCAGAGTGAAGTGGATATGGTTGTTGCAGGTCGCGGTAAAGTGAAAGGCACGAGAGTGAAGCCAGGGTTCGAGTCTGGCATCAAACCATTACTCGGACCAGTACAAACCCTAAGAAGCACACCAAATGCCACCTCAGCCGCATCACCACCACCTTCCCTTCCACAAACCTCAGCCAACTGCTCCAACGTGGCACTCCCAAACAAAACACTCTGAAGCCACAACTGCACCAAAGACTCTTCCACAAGAACCCTATCTCTCAACACCGTTAACACAAACACCATAGTTTCATCATCATCGTTTCCTAATCCTTTGAGAACGCCAGAATACATCTGTTTCTACTGCAAAACCCACCACAACAGCCACGGCTTCCCGACCTCCAAAAATGACATCGTGAATCTGACAAACGACTTCCGTAGGAACCCTACCCTCGCCTCCGGTTTTCTTCTCCGGTGCTCCGACGCGATCCTCCCGAACTCGGCGAGCTTGAAATCGAAGCTCTTCGCCACCTCTGATGCCAAGCTCGCACCGCGCCGCGCAATCGAAGCCATGAGTAATAATGCCGCCTTCTGTCTCTGCCACTCCTTGCTATTCACCTCCTTGTGGATATCACTAAAGTGTTCAGAAATTAGTAACCGCGCGAATTTATCCAAATCCTTAGAAATATTCACGCTTTTGATGTCGCTAGGGTTGTACTTACCATTACTTTGGCTGAGAATGGCGGAGATTAGGTCGAACACGTAGTTCATGCCTTGCTTTCCCTCACGAAGCTTCCACGCTTGGAGAAGCTCTGAGCACTTCGGCGAGCCACGCACGTACTCGTGAAGGAGGTCTGTGCCGGTCTCAAACTTGAGGAGTTTCACGAACTCTTTGGCGGTGTCGGAGCATAGCTTTATCTCCAACGAGGTGATTCGGTGGAGCAGTTCTTTCAGCTTCGCTTCGTGGCTGACTTTAGGTTGGAAGTTTGGAACTGCGGTAGGTTCCTCTATGTACGCAGCGGTGGATGAAGGAGAGAGTGTGGCGTGGTGAGGGAGGTTGGAGTGCCACTTCGCACCTGCTACTAACGTCTATTGTGTTATGTGGGACTTGTCCTGCGCCGAAAGCGAGCAAAGGCGTAGGTTAAACTCTAAAGCAATTAAACGGCATCGTTTTCGCTCGTAATTTAAAAGATTAAACCATCAATTTAATTATTTGATTATTATTCTCTCTCCTAATCCCTACTAGGTGGGAAAAACTTCATACACCATTTGATTTTCTTATACACCATTTGGTTTTTTTAAAACCCAAAAATACCCCTGCAGCAGCTTTGCTCTTATACTTTAGTTGGTTGCAGCTTTCCTCTTCGGTTATTCACTTCACTTCATTTTGGTGCGGTTGCGATTGCTGGGAAGTCTGTGCATTGGTGGTAGTTGGTTGCATTGTGTTGATTTCGTCGGAGTTGTGGCGTGGTGGTGGTCGTCGGAGTCGTCGAGTGGCATCGTGGTTGCAGAGATGAGTGGTGCAGTTTTGTGTATGGTACGGATTCAGTAATCCGTATGGCTTAAAATCAGCAATTTGTCAAAAAAAAATTTTAAAAAATGGTTAAAACATGTATTTAAGTAAAATTTACATTAATTTTATAAATTATTTGAGTGAGTAAATACAAAAAGTGAATTTTTGGATTGTTTATGCAATTTGTGATGTTGAGAATTTCATCATTTGTTAAATCACAATATTTTTTTAAAATAATTTGTAAAAAATAAGTATTCAATTAAAATTGAGTTTAATTTTAGAAATTATTTGAGTGAGTAATACAAATAAGAAATTTGTGGATTGTTTATGTAAATGGTGATCTTTAGACTTTAATGATTTATTTAAAATATGTTAATTTATGGATTGGTTATGTAAATTGTGGTGTTTAGAAAATGTTATTATTATCAGTGTGTGTGTTTTTAGTGATGATTAAATAAAATTTGTAGTTGTTAGGATGGATAGCGATGAGTGGATATATGACAGTATTATGTCTGAAGAAAATTATACGGATGAAGACATCGGAGCAGACCCTGATGTGTTTGAAGACAATAATTGTGTAATTGATTGTTCTGCAGCGTTCAACACGACTGAGGTATTTATGTGATTTTGAATGTAGTTAAAGTTGTGAAATGATTAAATTAAGAAGATTAAAGATGCATTATTAATTTGTGTAGGTGTTTGAATCACGTGATGCGGTATTGAAATGGGCTCGGACTGTTGCAAATGAGAATGGTTTTGTAGCTGTCATAATGAGGAGTGACATATGGATGGGAAAAATAGGAAGGACATCATTTGTGTTAATTGATTGTGAAAGGAGTGGAAAGTATAGACCATGGAAAAAAAGTTTCACACCTTCAATGACTAGCACTAGAAAATATGAGTGTCCTTTTAAGTTGCGAGACAAACCAGTCCCAGGAGGTCAAGGGTGGATGGTGAAGCTTATATGTGGCATTCATAATCATGTTTTGGCTAAGTCATTTTGTGGACACTCATATGTTGGTCGACTAACTCAGGAGGAGAAGATCATTATTGCTGATATGACAAGGTCGATGGTGAAACCAAAACATATTCTTCTAACTTTGAAGGAGTACAATGAGAATAATTATACAACTTTGAAGTAAGTATACAATGCAAGATATGCATACCGCACGCGTACAAGAGGCAATAATATTGAAATACAACAGCTAATGAAACTTCTTGAACGTGACATGTATATTCATTGGCATAGATTGAAGGATGCAAATGTTGTACGTGACTTGTTTTGGGCATATCCGGATGTAGTACAATTGAGCAATGCATATCATATGGTGTTCTTGATAGACAATACATACAAAACAAACAGGTATAGACTACCTTTACTTGACATTGTTGGTGTGACACCTACTGGAATGACATTCTCAGCTGCATTTGCCTATTTAGAGGCAGAACGTATAAACAATGTTGTGTGGGCCCTTCAACGGTTTAGAGGGATTTTTCTTAAAAGTAAATTTTTCCCTAAGGTGATTGTTACGGATAGAGATTTAGCATTGAAGAGTGCAGTCAAAACCGTTTTTCTAGAGGCAACCAATTTATTGTGTAGGTTTCACATTGACAAGAATGTGAAGGCAAAATGTAAAACTTATATTCGGCAGCAGAATGCATGGGATTATGTCATGGAAGCATGGGGAAGTGTTGTCGACTGTGCTAATGAAAAGAAATTTGATAATTGTCTTATGAAGTTTGAGGTTGCATGTGCTCCGTGGCCAATGTTTATTGATTACGTGAAGGACACTTGGTTGAATCCCCACAAAGAAAAATTTGTGACAGCATGGGCAAACAAAGTCATGCATTTTGGAAATACAACAACAAACAAGTAACTTTCGCTTATGACATTGGTTAAATTATCATTTGCATACGTTTAAATTCTTTGAAATGTATTGATGATATCATAAATTGCAGGGTTGAGTCTGTCCATTGGACCTTAAAGCGGCTACTACAGAATAGTGTTGGTGATTTGTGCACGGTTTGGGATGCGATGAACAATATGATCACCTTGCAACATACTGAAATCAAGGCATCTTTGGAAAGTACACATGTGGTAGGACATGTTTTTAAAGTTACGTTATACAAGAGACTTATTGGCATGGTGTCCAGTTATGCGTTAAATCAAATTGCTGTTGAGTATGAGCGGGTGCATTATGCTGGCAAAAACCCATCTCGTTGTGGATGTGTGCTGAGAACAACGTATGGTTTGCCTTGTGCATGTGAGCTATCTAAGTATGTTATTGAGAGCAAAAACCCTATGACGATGTATAGATGCGGTAGGTCTACGCCGCTCAGGGGCTTCTTCATCATCACCTCTAGCATGTCTACCCAATGCTCGGTCGGGACTTCGGCCAACAGCCTGACGCACTCCTCCTCTCGTTTTAGCAATAATCTGCATCCACATAGTGTTTTTTAGCTTTTGAGCTTCAACATACTAATTGTAAGCGAATTTGTGTATATGGTTATCTATACCAATGTCATTCACTAGCATATCATATAATCAAGTCCAATTCTAATCAAAACCAACCTATTATGGGTTGAAAAACTGCGATTCACAAGCATACCATATAATCAACTCCAATTCTAATAAAAACCAACCTACAATGGGTTCAACAAGTGCCATTCACAAGCATACCATATAATCAACTCCAATTCTAATCAAAACCAACCTATAATGGGTTCAACAAGTGCCATTCACAAGCATACCATATAATCAAGTCCAATTCTAATCAAAACCAACCTATTATGGGTTGAAAAACTGCAATTCACAAGCATACCATATAATGAAGTCAAATTCTAATCAAAACCAACCTATAATGGGTTCAACAAATGCAATTCACAAGCATATCATATAACCAAGTCCAATTCTAATCAAAACCAGCCTATTATGGGTTGAAAAACTGTGATTCACAAGCATACCATATAATCAACTACAATTCTAATCAAAACCAACCTATAACGCTTTCAACAAGTGCGATTCACAAGCATAGTCCATTTCTAATCAAAGCAAGACATGAAATAATCTATTTTCACTCACAAGCAATTTTTTTTAATAATACTTAATTATTTTTCATTTAATTATTTTAAAATGAATTTTAAAAATAAACAACACTCATACGGATTGGGTAATCCGTAAGCATCATACGGATTACCCAATCCGTATGAGTCTTACGGATCCTCGAATCTGTTTCCTCACGCCTGCACCCTTTAACATTCCAGGACTCACCTCACAACGTCGTGGCCACCAAACGGAGAAGAAAATGTGACAACAGACACAGCGCGCCGGAGAATGATTCCAATGAAGCTGGTAACAGTGGAAGCAACAACGGCGACGAAGGGAGCAGGAACGGCGTAGGAATGGTGCGGGAAGCGAACGAAAATGCAAAATGTTTTAAAAAATTAAAAGCTGAAAGTGAGAAGGGCAGTGCGGAAATGCACTATTTGAAAAATGGTGTATGAGAAATATTAATGGTGCTGGAAGCTCAACACCTACAAGGTCCTTACATCATCCTTAAGGCCCTACGAATTATAGAAAGAAAGTCCTTAAGCCTCAATTTGATAGTTAGATATGATAAGATAGATCAGAATAATTATCATTTATAATACTACTAATTTTAGTTGTTTATTGTGTCAAAAATATATACTATAATTGGATATTATAATATAAAAATGATTGTCTTATGTGAAAGAATGAAAAATAATTAATAATATGAATCATGTTAAATTAAAATGAAAGATTTAACTTTAAAAATTTAAAATTCAAGTTAAAGTCTCATTTAATTGTCAAATCCTTAAAAGATTTATAATTAAACAAAAAATAAATTTATAAAATATTTAAATTATCACGTTCTAAAATATCAAACACATCATCATCATCACCATGACCACAACCGTCATAATGAGTGTTACTATTATCATTATCTTTACCACACCACCATAATTTTCGTCACCGCAACTCTTTTTGTAATTATGATATTATTTGAATATATTTCTCTATAAATAAATAAATATATATATATAAGATAAAAAAATGAAATAATTTTTTCATAAATTAAAATTAACTTATTGATAAAATTGGTCCATTAGCATTTAAAAAACTTATATATACAAATTTTAACTTATAAAAATTTAAATTTTTTCTTTCTTTTATAAATATTTATAGTTAGATTTATTCAAATTGAACTTGTATCTTTTATTCTATATCATTTTTAGTTGAAACCGACTTTAATAAATAATGGTAAATTTAAGTGGAAAGAACATACTATATTTTTTTTCCTAAAAACCAAAGACAAATATAAGAAAATTTTATAATAACTCACGTACGTTAATCAATCTATCAACCGAGTTGATTAGATCCTTTTGTTAAAAGATAGGTTGTATGAAAGATTAAAACAAAATTTTTATATGCTATAATAGAATTAAGCCAATTAACAAATGACACTGTATACATGTACCAATCCACACATTACACATTAACTATTCGTCGATCAACTACTGATTAAATTTTGATAACAACGGGGAGCAAATTTAAAATTAGTTGCCAGATTAACTTTTCTAACAAACAATTTTGAGTTATTCATCACACTTTTTGATGCAATTCTGACTTGGTATCTTGAGGTACCTAATCCAAGTACCGTACCAAGTCACAACAAGTTCAATCCAAGTAGCCACTTGCAAATCACAAGAAGCCCATGACATCTTAACTATTAACGTAGAAGTTGGCCCAAAATCTTCTAATGCAGTGGCAAATTTAAACGTTTTTTCTTTTCCAACAAAGATTGTTAGAGCCATTTTGTATAAGACAACCCAGTGCATGTTTGATGTATTGTTCGCTGCACCTCCAATGGTGTTCATGGAAGGAAGTGCATGTTTAATTTATCGTTGAAAACAGTGGTAGCAAAAGGGTTTTTACAAAAACATCTATACCCTTCCTTTTGCGTTTAGTCTCTATTGATTTGTTGGATTTAATTTATCTCAAAATTCGTGCACACAAGTTGAATGATAAACAAAACATGTTCTTTGGTATCTTTTGGATTCAACCTAAGTTGAGGGAGGTGCTAATGGGTTTCCAAACATAGCTCTTAACTACTAGAGGTCGGTTTTAGGTCACTTGTCTTGAGTTGCAGCCGAGCGTACAGATAGATCCAGAAGGAACTAAAAAGAAGTGAAGAAAAGCTTATGCTCTTTTTAGGCTTCTTTGTAATAGAAGAATGCTAACACGTTAATAGTTAAGAGATTTCAAAAGCTTTTACAAAAACAAGTCTAGTGTTGTTTCAGCTATAATATATTCTCTAGCTAGCCATTATATTTATAGGTGTTGCTTTTACACTTATTTCTCTTTCTCTCGAGTCATATCTGACCAGTTGACGAATTAATTAGTTTCTTTGATGCTTTGTCATTTACATTATATTCGTCCAAAAGAACTTATTATATTCTGAAGAATTTTATAATTTCAAAATTGCATCTAGCTAGCTACCAGGTTAATAAATCCTTTAAAAAAGTGTTATCACACGTCTCAAGCTACATCTTATATATATTATTCAAAATGTTGTCCGTTCAAAGATAATTAATGCATCTATGGAAATATGAGTAAAAGTCTGTTTAAAAATATTCTGTATTTTATTTATGCCTAAACTACGACTTTTTTTTAATGGAAAACAATAGATATGTTTGAATTAGAAACATTTGCAATATTGCGAGACTAATTCCCTTGATCAGGATTTTTTTTTCATTTACAAGTTTGAAATCCGAAAATATCAAATATGTCAGGTTATAAGCATGTTCAAGTCAATTGGAAATGCACGTCTATTTTATTCTTCCTTTTCTTTCCCATAGATTGCAAAATCTCTAAAGTGCATAGCAGTTCACAAATTAAAGTTTACAGCTAATTAAAGAAAAGTTACTAAAGTAAAATTGATTTATGTCTTTATCAAATCCATCAATCTAGCTAGATATATGGATATTGGTAATCCAACATTTCGACAACAAATGTGCAATTAGGGAATAATTAACTCCCAATCAGTTACAAATCTAAACGCTTTTAGATTTTTAATGCCAAATAGTCAAAGCAAATCCTAAAGAACACCCGTATCCATATGTTAATATTCAACATGATGATGAAATACTGGTATCTTGCCACCCTGGCCACCACAAGGTGGAGCATTTATGCAGCACTGATAAAATTAGTGGTGTTGGCATGTTGTTGTTGGTTCTCAAGTATTAATTTAATGTTTTCTTTATAGGTGTTGTCTTCCAATTTTTCATCTATTATTTGATCCAAAACTTCATCTAAATAGATGATTGTTTTCATTATATGGTATTTGAAGTGTTTAACATCAGGGAGAAATATTATGTAATTTGTACAAGAACATGTGAAAATAATAGAACATTAGACATTTGTATAGTTTCATTCATAACGGTTAGTTTTGCAATGACTATTTTTTCAACTGCTAGTTTTCAACATAAAATTCTGAATTTAAGATACAACAACGACTTACACTGTTAAAATTAAATATCAAACACAACATCATCATAACATTCATACATAAGAATTAAACTTTTAATTAAATAGTTTTTTCCTAATATGGTCACAATATTTTTCGTGGTTTTGGCGTTGCTATTCCGACATGTTGAATGTATCCTTCATGAGAATTTTATACTCCATACGCATTTCCTGTGCCTCCTTTAATTGAATAATTTTTAATGTGTTTACATTCTTGTCTTTCATTACACGTTCTATGTCAGATGAATCGAGAGTGTTAGAAGCTTTTTTTCATTTGCTCTTTCTTTTTGCTACTTTTTGTCCAATTGGGCAAGACATTGGCGATAACGTATCGTATTCTTTGACTTCAATGGATTTCTCTAAGTTAGAAGATGACGAGTAATTTTCACCAGCATAAACCTTTGTTATTTTTCAACACTTTGACATAAATCTGACATCGAATTTTGGTTGATCCTTCAACAACAACCAAACATGCTTAACCTTAAATTTTTTACCAGTATCTTGTGAATAAATCATATGAGCATCAGTCATAGCATCCTTCTGTGAACTTTCATTTCTCCTATGTTTATCTTTTTGTTTGTAGGACCCATTACACTTTTAAACTGCAAGGTGGATCCTATTCCACCGAGATTTCAATTGAGTCCAACTTCTTTCACAAAATGTCCTGCTTAGACGCATATCATCTTTGTTGTATACATTTTTTATCCTTACCCAATATTGCTTTGATGTTTGGTCGACTCCTATAATTGAATCCTTTGACACATTAAGCCACGATAAAACGACAATCACATCTTCTGTCACTGAAAATGTTGTACACATTTTTTCCACTACAATTGTGTTCTCCCTCATCTAGTTGAATATTGTCTACAACAATTGGTGATTCAACTTCATTGTTAGAGGATGAAATATTGGATAAAGAATGTCTACAACACATGTTTGGGTTGGTGGGGGGTGATGGTTGACTACAAAATTGTGGATTTTGAGAACTACCGCTAGTAGGTGGTTCTACATTGGATAAAGGATGCATATATCACATGTGTGGGGGTGGTGGATACATAACATATTGTGGTGAATTTTGAAAATTTTCATTGGTACAAGGTAGTGGTGGATACATAACATATTGTGGTGGATGTGGATTCTTTTGAGAATTTTCACTAATAGGGGGTGGTTGATTTGCAAATAATTGTAAACACTTTGATAATTATATTGATTGTGATCCATTTCAAAGAAAATAAAAAAAAAATTGAGGCTTGATAGGAACAAAAAAATTAGAAGTATGAATTTTGTGTGCAAAACTTTATGCATATGACCCAAATTTATAAGGAACCACGTATAACAATTGTTTTTTTTTTTCAACAACTATTTTTTAATGTTCTACTCTCCTCTTTTCTTTTTCTCCTGCAATTGCTTATTATTTTTTATTTTCAAAAGAATTGTGCCACAGCCCAACCCACGTATAATGACTATTTTTTTCCAACGACTATTTTTTAACGTTCTACTCTCCTTCTCTTCTTTCTCTCTCTCGTGAAATTGCTTTTTATTTTTATTTTTTAAAAAAAATTGTGCCACATCCTAGCCCAAAAGGTTCTACTCTCCTTCTCTTTTCTCTTTCTCACGCGTGCCTTCTTTCTCCACTTCTCCAAAACGTTCCTCTCTTCTCTTTTCTCTCGTTCCACGCATGCTCATCTGCCTTCTCCACTTCTCCACGCGTACTGTTATCTCTTCTCAAGGCGTGCCTTTCTCTTTTCTCCACTTCTCCACTTCCTTCTCACTTCTCCACTTCTTTCTCTCTTCTCCACTCCCCTTCTCTGGAACCTTGTGTCTTCTTCTTCCCCAAATTGTTTCCCTTCTTTGTTTCTTAATCACCCTTCACACCACACCACACCATCGCGACCCTTCACTCGTGCGACCACTATCGTGGCCCCTTCCTCGCGCCACCACCATCGTCACCCTTCACTCACGCAGCCACCATCGCAGCCCCTCCTTCGTGCCACCACCATCGCCACCCTTCAACATTCGTCACCCATTGATCTACTAAATCTGGTTTGTTGTGCTTTTGTTGGTTATTTATTTATTTATTTTTATTTCATTTTGGGATTAAGTTTCTTTCTGTTATTTTCCCTTTTTTATATGGGATACTTGATCCTACATAATAATATTTTATTATTAAGATTGAGCTTCTTATATAGGAAGCACCTCTATGTTTTCAAGAAATCATTCCACCACAGAGGCAATCTCATGTGCACAATTCCTTCACGAAACAGTTATTCAAGTGTAAGAACCTTGAAAACATTCTCGGAGATGCTCTTATGCTCTTTTTAGGCTTCTTTGTAATAGAAGAATGTGTTTTCTATATTTAATTACTACCACGTTAATAGTTAAGAAATTTCAAAAGCTTTTGCAAAAACAAGTCTAGTGTTGTTTCAGCTATAATATATTGTCTTGCTAGACATTATATTTATAGGTGTTGCTTAAACTTCTTTCTCTTTCTCTCGAGTCATATCTGACCAGTTGACGAATTAATTAATTTCTTTGATCATTTATCATTTACATTCGTCCAGAAGAAATTATTATATTCTGAAGAATTTTATAATTTCAAAATTACATCTAGCTAGCTACCAGGTTAATAAATTAAATCCTTTAAAAAAGTGTTATCACGTGTCTCAAGCTACATCTTATATATATTATTCAAAATGTTGTACAGTTCAAAGATAATGCATCTATGGAAATATGAGTAAAATTAAGTCTGTTTAAAAATATTCTGTAGTTTATTTATGTCTAAACTACAGATTTTTTTAAACGGAAAACAATAGATATGTTTGAATTAGAAACATTTGCAATATTGCGAGACTAATTCCCTTGATCAGGATATATATTTTCATTTACAAGTTTGAAATCCGAAAATATCAAATATGTCAGGCTATAAGCATGTTCAAGTCAATTGGAAAAACACGTCTATTTTATTCTTACTTTTCTTTCCCATAGATTGCAAATTCTATAAAGAGCACATAGCAGTTCACAAATTAAAGTTTATAGCTAATTAAAGAAAATTTACTAAAGTAAAATTGCTTTATGCCTTTATCAAATTATTCAAATCCATCAATCTATTTCGACAACAAACGCGCAATTAGGGAATAATTAACCCCCAATCAGTTACAAATCTAAATGCTTTTATATTTTTAATGCCAAATAGTCAAAGCAAATCCTAAAGAACACCCGTATCCATATGCCATTATTCAATATGATGATGAAATACTGGTACCTTGCCACCCAGGCCACCACAAGGTGGAGCATTTATGCAGCACATCACTCATCCATACGAATAAATATGATAAAATTTGAATTATTTGTACTAATTTTTAAACAGAATTGAAATTTAAAAATTTGTATTAAGAATTATGCAAATTAACAAAACCGTTGTATATAAATTTTGTCCAAAACAAAATTACAATATGATTCTTAACGTTCAAGTCCATATCCTCACATAATTTTACCTCCAAGAAGCTTTTTTTTTTTAAATCAGTTGACATCCAAGGAAAACCCACAAAAGAGAAATTAAAAAATAAAGGAATTAGAGAGAAAGAAAATTAATTAACAAGAAGCCTCAAACTAGCACAAAGGGCACTCCCTTGTTTTGTATGTACAAAGAACAAAAACTGCAAAGCACCCTTTGTTTCCCCCCTATAAAATACAAGAACATATAACCCTCAAACCCCAAACATAAAGTCACATACCCTCTTGCATGAAAGCAAGAATCAGGATTGACCCAACAGGCCAATTCTCTTTTCATCATCATCATCAACTCCATCATGCACTCAATAATCACTAACACAACCTAAGCTATGTATATATATATGAAGCTAGCTAGTTCAATTGACCTCAGGAATGCTCCGAAGTGCAGGCCTCCATGGTCTTTGAAGTGATTGGAACCCTCCACTACTATGGGTCATCAACTGTGACAAAACCTGCTCCACCCTCAACTCCCTCACGTCCACTTTGCTCAACAATTCCTCTAGCTGTTTCTTTGTGATCTTGATCTTCACCTCCTTCACCGTTTTGGCCGCGGTGGCGGCCTTGGTGGCAGCAGAAGACCACTCCTCACCTGCCAGAAAATCCCAATCATCGTTATCATCGTCGCTGTTATCGTACTTATTGGTGGATGACTGGTGCTTCAAGCAGTTTCCCATTTTGCAAAAGGCTTTCTTGAGTGTGCTTATGCAAAAAGAGGGAAAGAAAGAGAGAGGGAGAGACAGGTAAGGTTTGTTAACTCATGAATGAGAAGAGTTTAGAAAGATAGAGAGAGGGGTTTGAAGAGTTGCATGATATATAAGAGATGGGTGGTGAAGGATGATGGTTACGTGAGAAAGAGTCAAACCTAATTTATTCCACGTAAGGAGGTGTGTGTGTTTAATTTCTTTCAATGTTCTTACGTGGAAAAGTTGTGGTCAAATGAAACCCACGATGAAATGTGGCGGCTTTTGGCTTTTCGCTTCTGTCTCCAAATTAAAAGGAAGGCACAGTAGTCTAAATCTGGAATGTTAATCTTTTAAACTTTAGGTACCTGCCAAGTACGGTTTAACTTTCTTTTTTTTTTTTATAAACTACATATACTTTTCAAGGAAATTTTTTTTATTTTAGTAACTCTTTATTTAGAAGTGAAATTTAAAATCACTAAAATAATCCTATATCATATATGATCAACCACTCAAAAGGAGTTTGGCCTACTGAATGGTGTTAGGTGCATAAGATTTAAGAGTGATTTTCTGAGTAATATAAATTAAAAATTTTATTATATTCTCACTTATATTATTTTTTGATCATATTTCAAATCAAACATGAAATCAAAAGATTTATTATACATAATATGTGTCATATTTTTTATTGAATCAAATGGATCCTTAATATTTTTTCGACAAGGAAAATAATATTTTAGTTCCTGAAAAAATTAGTATAGACTATATTAATTCTTAAAAAATTAATATTAACATTATTTCATCTCTCAAAGATTAAAACTTTATTCAATCTCTAAAATATTGAGTATCTAATTGCTTATAAACTCATCATTATACTATACGAATGTGAGAGAGAAATGTATTGTCAACCATTCTATTTTTATATATGCAAATAAACTATTATTATATTCAAGTTGTGAAAATCAGTTTGGATCGACCGATCAGATCAGTTAGACCGAGAATCGGAGCATCAATCGGATCGAGTTGACTAATAAACTGATCATGTATGTGGCCTGATTTGGCCTGGAGAAAACCGGACGATTTTGGGAAGAACCGGAAATCTGGTAGGTTTTTAGGACTCGGACCGAGTTGGTGAAAAAAAAAAATGCTTCAGACACAGGAAGAGAATGACAGTAATAGAAATAAAAACGGATATCTACTTAATAAGCGCTGGGAATGGAAGAGAAGGAAGGCGCAGGAAGAGCGAGGAAGGAGAAAAGAAGAAAATATATTATTACAATTTACAAATCGGCGCAGGAAGGAGGAAAGAAGGAAGCAGCGTTTCTCGCTCAGGAAGGTGCAGCAAATGAGGCGCAGGAAGGAGAAAAGAAGAATATAAATGGTAGGAATTTTCTGATTTGGGCCTAAATTGCTTTTTGTATCCGCTGTTTTGCTTTCTGCAGTTTCCATATAACTTTTTGAAATGGGCTTTTGTATTTTTTATTTAGGTAGTTGCTATTTACAGTTTTTTTTATTTTTAATATACTTTACTTGTGTTATCAACTTTAATACTTCAATTGTTATTTTGAATTTTTTAGTATAGAATTATGGATGAATTTTTCTTAATCTAATAATGTTAGTTATATATGTATATATAATATAATTTTGAATTTTTTAATATAGACCGGGTCAAACCGGACCAATTACTGGCTCACAGATTGGACCACTAATCCAGTAACCCACTACCTCGACCAAGTTAATGATCGGACCGGTTTTCAGCCTATAACCAATAAGTAACACAACTTTATCACAAAATATCAATTCAGTCTCTAAACATAATTAAATTTATAAATGTTTTTATTTATCCTTTAAAAAGAAAAAGGAAATCTTTCAAGAATGCAACTAATCTCAATGTTTTAGAGATCAAAAATATTTTTTTACCTACACAACTGTTTTGCTGAACACGAGATAATTCACGAGAATAATTTCGCACATCAGGTTGGAAAATGTATTCACTAAACCAGTTTATATCCAAAATTGCTTCTTGTAACAATTATTGATATTTTTTTAAAGTATTTCTATTATTAAAATGTTTTGTGGCATACACCATTTTAGTTTTTCTTTTAGAAAAATTAGTTAAAACTCATAAATTAATTAGGTTTAATTATGTTTTTAATCTTTTTAGTTTGGACTTTATATGTTTTTTATTTCTCATTTTTTTCAAGTAATTAAGTTCTTTGTTTTAAAATTAAGTAACTTTAATTTTGTTGTTGATTTTCATGCATCTAAATATTTGGAGTTTCTAATGAATTTGAGATATGGAATAATTTTAAAAGTTTATAAGTGATAAATTTGAAATAAGTTTTTCTTGTTTTCTTTTGAATGAAATTAAATGTTATAGTTGGTTTCTAATTAATTTTAAGTAAAGAAGGTTAAAAACAATTTAAACTATTCAATTTATGATGATTTCAAATAAAAATGAGAATTAGAAGGTTTTAAATATAAGAAAATTGATAACAAGATCAAATTAATTAATTAATTAATTTTTATTTTAAAAAAGACTTAACTAATTTGGAAAAAATAAATAAACTAAATGCACATATATACTTAATTAAAAGTATCAAAATACAATTGATTAATCGATTGATAACTTATTTTTAAATATTAGCTAATTGAAAAATGTAAAATAGTACATTATGTGAATATATGAATGTGTGGAAAAAATCAATAAACTAAATGCACATATATACTTAATTAAAAAAATCAAAATACAATTGATTAATCGATTGATAACTTATTTTTTTGATAACTTATTTTTAAATATTAGCTAATTGAAAAATGTAAAATAGTACATTATGTGAATATATGAATATGTGTGTGTGTGTGTGTGTGTGTGTGTGTGTGTGTGTGTGTGTGTGTGTGTGTGTGTGTGTGTGTGTGTGTGTG
>CM023958.1:9496647-9529679 GCA_013407115.1 Glycine latifolia | reverse complement strand
TCTCTCTCTCTCTCTCTCTCTCTCTCTCTCTCTCTCTCTCTCTGTCTCTCTTTTAAACTAATTGTGTCAAAATTATATATTACTTTATCGATCTCCATTCTATCATTCTTATGTGATAGCAAAATAGTGCTCAGGAAAAAAAATATATTTACCAAATGGAAGTATACCAATTTTCTACTGTTTGAAAACATTTCTCTAGAAAAAAAAACCTTCAAGAGTCACAATTACAAGCTTGGTTGGAAAAAAAGAAGAAAACTTTCAGTTTTATTTCATGAGAGTCTTTGGAAGAGACTAGAGAGAGACACGTAGGTTTACAAAAGTGAGAAACAAATAATCATTAATTTTTATTGGAAATAGATAAATTATATTGACGTAAATCTATAAAATAAAAAGGAGACAGAGGATTGTTTCTTTTTTTCAAAAAATTGTGATTAATTAATATAGGCCAGTCAAAATTAATTGAAAGTGATTAATTAGCCTTAACATGTGCATCTTGCAAGATGGAAAAAAAGAATTGATTAATTATTGCTCCAATTATGTGAAAAGTGTTAATTTTTTAGTCAAATTATTACTAACAACGTAATTATTATAAAAAAATTCTATAGATAAAGCAACATACAATGTTATTCTTTTCAAAAATAGATTCAACAATCTAACCTTGCATTTGTGTTAAACTCAATTCATTTATGCTGTTTTATGTTATTTTAAATAAGTTAAAATATACTTTTCATTATTATAAACAATTTTTTTAGTACTTTTTTGTCATTCTAAAATTAAAATGTCATTTTTTATTCAGATATTGTAGGTTGGGGTAGGAACGACCCACGATTAGAAGACTAGGGGTCAATTTAAAAAATTTAAATTCACTTAATAAACATATAAGTCTTAAATTTTACATAAATATTTATAGTTGTGGTTTTTTTTTTTTTAAATCAAGAGCATATGATGAAAATATATTGACATAAAAGATAAACTAAACATCTTTTTATGAAAGACTAAAATTTCCAATGTCAATTGTGAATTTGTCATGTCATTAATAACTATTAACTTATAATAAAAATTGATTTATATACTAATAATAAATTTTAACAAAAATATCCTATTTATTAAGTTATAAAAAAATTGAACTAAAACGAATTATGTTACTCACCTTATTACTTTTAGAATAATATTAGTTTTTTTTATAGAAAAAATAATCATAGTTACCTATCATTAAAAAAAATTGCTATCAAATTGTTAGAAATTAAGAAAAAAAATAATGTTTTGTTATGATAATGGCCATTATGATGAGAGAAAGAAGCTCTTCAGAGCCTTAAAAACAATGACAATAAGATGAGAGAGAAAAAAAAGAACAAAAGGAGATTATAAGAAGAATAATAACACAACGAGATAATATTTGTTGGCATGCATCAAAGTTAATTAAGTTGCCGATATCTTCTATAACGTTGGTAAGTTTGCCTAGTAACATTGTTAAATGTATATATGATTTATTATTTATATTTATTCTTTTAAAAATATTACATGACAATTTATTTCAAAACTATATTATATGATAGATAACAGATAAAAAGAGATTAGTAACAAATAATAACACTAGAATAGTAGACTATTATATGCGCAATTTTTTCTTTGAAAATGTAAAGCGATATCTCCGACTACAATTCAACTGCAAACTCATAAATCTGGAACATAAATTCTACACATGGGGCATGATCCTTGTTGGACTAGCCATTTGTCTATGCAGACTAAGTGAAAAAAGTGGCCACATTTTGGAAGTGTCCTCACAAATTCTTCATCCTCAAAATCCTGCAGAATATAATTTTAAGACAATGGGGTTAAGTTCATTGTGTATGGCAAGGTAATGATAAACTAATGAACAGAAATACCGGACCTAAAATGAAGGAAGATTATACAATATATATGTGGGTATCTGTATGTTAAGTTCAGAGTCTAGTAACATCTTGATTTTTTTTTTTAACTGCTTTTGGTTCTTAAACTCATGCATTTTCACAGGCTCAGAAAAAAATTCCTCACCTGGAAGCAAATTGAGCAGCAAGAGTCATTGTATAATTTGAACATTTTACTGGAATTGAATTGTTGAACAGGAAGCTTTTGGATGATATTCCAAGCCATCCCTTCGACTGTGATTTCCCTGACAATATTGTCACTGTAAATATCTGATTCTTCTCTGTAAGTTGTTGCATGTGCACTGATCTGAAAAAGTAATTTCATCAAAGATTTGATATCATATCAAG
The DNA here is from genome assembly GCA_013407115.1 of Glycine latifolia. Classification (NCBI taxonomy): domain Eukaryota; kingdom Viridiplantae; phylum Streptophyta; class Magnoliopsida; order Fabales; family Fabaceae; genus Glycine; species Glycine latifolia. The sequence continues at coordinate 9,527,424 of CM023958.1, read as the reverse complement.
AACTCTAATGGGGGCTACTGATTTGACATTTATATGAGTTTTGTATACTTATCCTTACATGACAATGGTAGGCTTGTGCAACAGCTGGACATATCCATTCCATAAATAGCTTTCCATTTAATAAACTCCTCAATAGGGCTACCTGCAAATCAACATCAAATTTAAGAGTTCAGAAATGGGAGAATGTTATTGCTAGTTGGCTTAAGCTAAAACATTGATTCTATGAAATTTTTAGAATTTGTTGAGAAAAACTTTTTTTTTTTTGTTATCTTCATTTCATGTTTCACTTTATACTAAAATGTTACTTTTTATAAAAGAAATTACACAATTATTGTGATATTTATAACATATCTTTAAATCAAATATTTGCTTAAACAAACAAAATATGTAAGTGTAACTTTACCTCAGACTTAACTATTGAATCAGTAATATGTAGAAAGTAGAACCAACTAGAAAAGGAACTCAGAGAGCCCTTGGACTTAGACTAGTAAGTGACCAACACAGCACAAATTTAAAGTGTGTCTAGCTACTAGCCATTGGTGAAATAATATGATTATATGAATCTATCCTATTGCCAAACCATGGAACTTGAACTATTACACCTTAGACAGTGGTTCATCATAAGCAGCAATATTTAGCAATTCTAGTGATGCAATGGCCCCTGTGACGGCTCCTTTGCAAGCTCCATCAAGAAAACCAGCTCCTCTGGTATGGCCTTTGATAGCTCCTGCAATTATCCCCATTATGGACCCTCCTGTACCAAAGATCAAATATTACTTATAATACCATAAAATGGATTATTTTCCGATGTTTCTATGATAAAGGTTGCATGCAGTTTGAGGAGATCAAGAATGACATTAGAGGAAAACATTTAAGGAGAATCTCACGATAAATAATATCTCTGACGATTTAGTCTTTAATTGAGTCCAATAACGTTGTGTGGTTTATATAACCGACTTCACTTAATTGAGATAAGACATTTTTTGTTGTTTTAATAAAGGGTGCAAGGTTTGATGCTTAACACTAATTATTATCTTAAAATTGGCTGGCCGACAACAGAAAAATCTTATAAAGCAAGGCTGTAAGAATGAAATACTGAATGTTTGATTTAGACCTTAACTTGCATGCGTAATTTATGAAATGTGCAACATAATATAACAATGTGTTTGTTAGCCACTGTGCTCTGAATCAGTAATTTCTCAGGAGTCAGGACAAAGGCAATGATGGCTAGCAATTCAACAATTACCTAGTGTCAGAATGCAAGTAAATTCAGCAATGACAACCTTTATGAAAAGATCAACTGCATAACCGCCACTGCCAGCGAAAACCCTCATAGAAAAAACTTCCTTACACCATGTTGTTGCTTCCATTATCCCAGAAAACCACTTGGTCATAGTTGAAGAAAGGATGATATTGAGAATACACACTTCAAATTGAAAAGATAAGAACATGCTAGAGGTGTTGCCTTAAAAATAATGAAGCTACACGGTGGCAGTTAAAGGGTGAGAGAAGCCACGTTGATTAGCTTTCTAAAAGTACATATTTGCTGCCAGAATCTGAGGACTATATATAGTATGTAACGGCAAAGTATTGATTACATTTATGCCCCTTAATGAGTAGATGGAACATCCACATGGTTTTTGAGAAAAAAGGTTTCTGCAGGGAGCACTACAAAGTGATCTAGTTGATCCTTTGTATTCAAAGGCCCACATGCCCCTCAGTGAATTGGGTGAGAATGTTAGTCCAGTTGGTGAAAATGGTGATATTTATAAAGACACTCCAAAAGCAATATATGCAAAAAGTTTATGAGATAATGTGCAAGTGTCTTCTTGCTTACATGGCTCAAATGAGACAGAGTAACACTCTTGACACCAACCATGAGATAGTCTCTGCGTGGAGGAGTTTAAATATTCTAGAACTCATGTGAGATTAGTGAGTTAATGACTTAAGCTATGTTTTTGTTTTTCTAATTGTGGCAGCATGAATTCCCATGTGTTTCACCGCATAATTAACACATGAGATGCTTCTCAAAACGTTGGTGGGAGCAACGCATAGGTGAAATTAACATGCACTTAGATTTTCTACTTTTGGGTACAGAGAATCTTGTGTGGTGCAAAGATCTAGAGATGCATTAGATTTCCTACGTGTTTGAATTTCCATTGGATTATCTAGAATTAGGTACGTGATTTAAAATAAACATGTTTATGTGTTTGGTTTTATTTTGGAGAATTAATTCTCAATCTAAAATTAATTGAGTTAGAAATAATTGTAAGTAATTTTTGTGTTTGATAAAAAATGTTGTTATTTTAAAATAAAAGCATTCAAGCACAACCTGTGCTAAAAACATCACTTCAAAATTAGTTTCAACCAAAATCAAGTGTGCAAATGTTGAGTTCAGCTTTCTAATGGGTCAGGTTCATGTCCCCCCTCCCTCCAATGCTCTCTGGATCTATCTCTTCTCATTTTTAATCTTACTTGGAGCTCGGTGCAGATGCTTATTAGCGCTTGAGGTGCCAATATAGTTTGAATTTCATTCACTATTGTGATGCTTTTGCTTGTCCTGTTATTGCTTAAAAAAACACCCTTCAAATTAGTCCCTCGACTCAAATAAGGAATTCGGTTGTTTGAACTTTTGTTCTAGTTATCAATATGATCACAATCAAGCATGAACTAGTATAGCCACAAACAAATTAAGCGTATGAATTTATATTATCCTCAATAACTTGTTTGTATGATGCGGAAATCTTCCAATACATAACATGTTCTTCCCAACTATCATTGGGACAATAGAACTAACAATCTTTTAAGTGAGAATAAACCATGAATTCGCAGAGGAAAAAGAAAATAAAAAGACAGGGAAAAAACTCTTAGAAAACCTTAACAACTATTGATATTTACAACGAAGAAAAAGTAGTGTTCATAAAACAACTTGAGAAAAGTCAAAGGGACAAGGTGGGTCCAAGTCTAAAAGACCAGGTTAACAAGACCAAGTCAATGTAAAATATCTGTTTTTTTATTAGCTCTATATTAATTTAAAACAATATTTCTATTTAATTAAATAGAAATATTAACCTTATTCACTTAAAATATACAACAATTCCTTATGTATTTTAAAAGATTAAAGAAATTGCTTTAAAAAATATAAGAAATTCTTTGATTCTCATTCTTTTAGATGTAATACGTTAAGCCTGGTTTAACAATGAACCAAACTTACGCTAATAGGACATAATACATACTTAATTAGTCCCTCAACTCAAATAGGGAACTGGGCCGTTTGAACTTTCTTGGGCTTGCCAAGTTGGGCTTGCTGGGTGCAGGCCTGAAACACTGAAAGATAAGAGATCTCTATCTAATAATTATTTTTCACTATTAACATGAATTCTAAGTCACTATGTGGAATGAAGTTTTGTCAATTAAACCATGTGTTACTTCACTTGACTCCCCAATTTCTCATTGGACTAATCGGGATTCAAAGTTCAAACCTGTTACATAGATTTTGGTGTGATTCTGTTGTTGTCAATCAATACCAGTTCTAGCTTATCAAATGTCATCACATGGAGAAATTCAGCAATGCCTGGTTTGAATTGGCTAATTTACTTTTTCCAATTGTCATTCATTGTAATATTGGAAACTATGGATTTTCAATGGCTAATTAATTAGGCAGTTTCAACACTTAGACACCACATAGAAACTGGATGACAAAACAAGGTGCTGGAAAGGTGGTTCCTGGTAGATCAATAACGGATGAGCAATTAAATTGCATTAAATGATGGGTAGATCCGTAGATATATAGCTTTATGCTTTTTAGCCTAATAACGTGTGTTTCATTCACCTGTAATTTCTCAGTTTATCTACTCTCAATTCATTTGATTTGCTAAAAATATCTTCTCTCAGTTTACCTACTCTCAATTTATTTGATTTGCGAAAAATATCAATGCAGACAAGGGTTAGGTCTAAGGCCTTTTTTTTTTTTTTTACCAAAATGGATTAAAAACAAAAATTAATTATAATAATAAGTTAGTCAATGTATTAAAATGGATGATTATTGTTACAGAGGCGTCACCATGAGTGACACTTTATGCTTTCCGTTTGTCCTGTTATAAGAGACGTCATCCTTTAAATACATGTTTAAGCATATTTTAACACAATTTAGGATCGGTCATGACACAAAATATAAGAAAATTAAAATTTTAGTTATAACATTATTTCAATTATTATTTAACCTTTCACTATATAATTATAAACTTTATAATTATAATACACTCTTCATTTTTTTACTTATATTTTATAATTTTAACTAAAAATTGCAATAAAGATTAACAAAGTATATAAGAATAAAAACATATTGGTGAGTTTATTTAAATTTATTTTTAAAAGTGTTTTTTTAATAAAATATGTAGTTTTCTGTTCCTATAGTTTATAATTTAAAATATGTATGTATTTTGAGTCTATTTGACCAATGTTAAATTGAATGAGATATAGTCATTAAACATGTATTTAACATCAATTTTGATTGACGCTAAATACTTGGCAGGATAAAACATATCATAATGACTAATCTTGTTACAAGACAAACAAAAAGTATAAAGTATCATTAAAGATAACGCCTCCTACATTTTTATGTGGTAAAAATTATTCATTTTAATAAATATTTTATTGACCATCTATTATGCTAATTAGTTTTAATTTTTAATTCATTTTCATTAAAAAAAAGTCATCAGATGTCAACACGACTCTAGTTTTTACTGCCCCTAATTTGAATAGTGTGTGAGATTTTGATATCTCAAAGTTTATTTGCACAAATTTTACAAAAATTAATAAATAAATGAAAGATTGTAATAATTTTATGAAATTAAACTTATTATTCATCATGTTGCCTAAAAAGTAGAAATAATGCAATAGGACAATAGTATTTTAAAAAATATTGCTAAAAATATAAATTAAAAGTAATTAATATTACATTAAGAAATTAAAACGACACATATTTTTTTTTATAATATAACAATTATAATGGACAAAGAGATTATTTTCAAAGTCACATTTAATTTTTTAATTGATTAATAATTTTAGAATATTTTCATTGAAAAAATATTAAAATTAAACGTTTTTTGAAAGTTGCCTTAATTAACTCCATTATTTCATTAATGATGTGTTCGGTTCGGTGTATCATGAGAGCAAGGAACCATAAAAGTTAGAAAACAAATACTGCTATTTTTAAATTCTTTTCATATGTTTGGTTTATTGAATAAAGTGAGAGAGGATGAAAGACAAATAGTGAGACTAACATCCAATTCGTCCAAAAGTAGATGGAAAGGTAAAGGAATCGAAGGTGTTTTGATTTTTGTAAAAAGATCAAATCTTTAATTTTTTTATACTTCTTTTCTTTCTCAGGATTTGTATATCATTTTATATATTATTATATATTAGTACATGTTTTTTCTTTTGTTTTACTTTTTATACAATCAAACAAGATAAAATAAATTTTTCAATCTTCATTCTTTTCATTTTTTTCTTATAAAATAACTTAAAAAATCATTTAACTTTTTTTTTTTTTATATTTCTTACTCGTTCATTTCTTACTATTTCTTCTTTAAATCAAGCATATCCCAAGCCAACACAATGTTTTTACTACTTATATCTATGTTTTAACATATTCTTTTGATTTTAAAACTATTGATATTTTACTTGTAATAGTTAATATTTAAAAAATCTAATATATCATTTTTTTACTTATACCGCTTTATAACAATTACTTGATAATAATAATTTATCACAAGTAACTAGCTAGTGGTTGGTTAGTGGTGGATTCATAGTTTTTTTAGTGGGAGCAGGAAGTGTTAAATAAAAAAGGTAAAATCGATAAAATTAGTATCAATTTATTTTTTCTTTTGGGTGAAGTTAGTAACAATTTATTTTATTTTTCTTATGAGTTAAATTAGTACTAATTTTTTTTTTTCTTTTGTATTTTATAATTTTTTACATTCATTTTTTAAAATAATTATCTTTATGGAACAACATTTTTTTTATGGGGTAAAAAAAGATACTTGGCATATTAAGTAAAAAAAAAAAAAATACTTTGTAGGTACAATTGCCTCCATTTCTCTCATCGTGGTTATGCCACTTTTGTTGGTCCAAGTGTTTGAATAAGTTTTTACGTTTCGAGTGAATGGAAAAATATTGTTAGAAAAAGAGATTACACTAAAGATAATCAGGTATTGTTCTGTTCGTAATGAACATAAATGTTCAACAAGATATGCTGAGAATTTGATGTAGGATCAAGACTCTCTTTGGAGATATTTATGAAGGTATAATATCTCAGGGAAGAAGATCACTGCTAGACAACACCAATGGTGTGAGGTGTGTGCACAGTGTAAATGAAATAGAGAGAGTGAATGTTACGTACCTTGTCCTTTGAAAACATTCCTATTTATAACCACTGACCTGTAGGTTAGTTGGGGGGATGTCCCTCCATGATCTTGACCGAGATCCTTGGTTGGTTGGGCAAATGTATTCTGTTTTCATGCAATCCCTATCTTCACGATCTCTGGCGGTTATGATCACGTTCTCCTAAGTGGTTAAGGTCAGCAGTCTGGATTGACTAATTCTTAATGGGCCTCATTGGTGAGCCCAATCCAACATCCGTAACAGTTGCCCCCCAGCCCAGTCATCCAACATTCTGGATGACTGGGATGTATTAAAAATTTCTCCATGCCTTTTCCCATTCACCTATTACTTATTCGTTGTCGGGGTTTCTAGGTAAGTGTGACGGGCCGGGATTCATACTGATCGGGTTATATCTAATATGCCGAGGTAGCTGTTGTCCTCCAAGATTTAAACTGTCCCCTCGTTTCCTCATCTCTGACATTTTAGACGAGGAGACGTTTCCATCATTACCTCATGTTTCTGGCGGCGGTATTTGCTCTGTGCATTTAATGCCTTGTCAATTTATCGCATGCCTTCATCATGACCTTAAAATGTGCTTCTCCATTCTGCCCCCAATCATCCAATAGTTTTGACTTTTTTACCCTCTTGAGTCGTTTCGTGTCTGCTCGTTACATAATCGTGTCATTTCGCGTTTTGACAGTACCTGCCTCTTATTTTCATATAGACATTGGTTTCGTTCCTTTTCCGCTTCTTTTTTATTTTGTGCTATTCTCACTTTTGAAGTTCTTTGCCTTGGTTCACTGATTTTTCTATTGCCTTCGATCTTCGAGTGTCTTCATCAGTTGTGTGCCATTTGACTCGTAGGGATCAACTTCCAGGTATCCTCTTTACTTTTCACCGCAGATTATAATTTTATTCTGAGGGTTTTATTGTTGTTGTTTCGCATTTGCCTAGTCGTGGTGTTCTTCCTTTTTGTTCTCAGTTCATCTTTGTGTCATCTTTTCCTCTTCACAATCTCCTTTGTTCCGATTTCTTGACACACAATCTGGTCTCACTCGATCAGACATGTCATACACTCTAGAGGAAGAAGTTCGCATTCGCAGAACTGTTCACCCTAGGTCGGCGTTCTGGTTCTTTGGGCTTCCTCTTCCTGAGGAAGAACGAGAAAAAACCCTACTGCGCGGACCCTCTGGTTCTGGTAGTTCTACAACTGTGAATGTCAAATCTTCCAACCCTTTACCGTTAGGGCCATCAATTCCTCAAATAGAGTCTGGAATGCCATTTGAAAATTTCATGCCCTCTTCAAGGCGTTTAGGACAAAACAATGCGATAGAGCATCCTTTCGAGACTCGATTCAAATCATGTTCCAAATGCCTTGAAGAATTTTTGTATCTAGCAAGTATTGGTCATGACAAACAAGCCAATGCTCTCCTTGACTTGTGTCGGCATAACCCAGTCCCTGTACCGAGATGTACCCCATCGGGTGGGACCGGGGTACCTTTGAACCTGGCTGACACTTCGTTGGTTTTAGATTCTTGCGTCCACCATGTTTCTTCAGGTATGCTTTTATTGATTACTGATCTTTATTTATTGTCGTAGGTAATTATGGACACTCCATCAGTGGAAATAGTCGAGGAGTCTCGATCGGCTGCGTCCCACTCTGATCTTCCTCCCCCTGTCATAGCCACCAAATATCCTTGGGTTACTCATGAGGTGTTAGGCCTCACCTCAGACCTGGACCCGGGGAGCATTGTTGCGCTCCCCATTGGGAATCAAAAGGGTTTTAGTATCCGTGTTCCCGGCCCGGATGAGCCCATCTGCTCTGTCAGGAAAGCGATGAATCCGATTTGTTTTTGTTTTATGGGGATGTAGTAACCCGCCTAGGGGTTCAATTCCCCTTTTCTGACTTCCAAATGTAAGTGTTAAATCATCTGCGTGTTGCTCCTTCACAGCTTCATCCCAATAGTTGGGGTTTTCTTTAAGCCTTCGAATTTTTCTGCCAAGACCTAGAAATCCCCTGTACCGTTCCTTTATTCTTTTACTTTTTTATTGTCCACGCTGGTCGGTCGGGTAAGGAACCTGCTAATAGGAATGGGTGGACTTCCATTCGGGGTCACACTGATCGTAGGCTCTTTGCTGTATATGCCGAATCTTTTAAGAACTTCAAAAAGAAATTTTTCAAGGTTGCCACCGAACCTGGTCGGCGACCCTTTTTTCTTAATTCCTCTGATTCACACGCGGTGTCATGGAAATTTCCCCTGTACTGGACCTAAGCTCATCATGACCTCTCCAGCTCCTCCTATCGTTTTGACGAAACCGGGTTATCTGACTCTGATGCTTCATCCGTGGCTCGGATAGCTATGTATAGGGAATCGTATGGTCAACCAAACATAGCTCATTATATCCGCTATGGTCAGTCCGGGTTTCTTTGTCAGAATAGGGCTTAAAGGCATCTTGATCAAATCTTTGACTAGTGATTATATTGTTCACTGCTTGAACTTATATTTTTGCGCTTTGTTTTGCAACTATTGAAATGGGGCAATTTGACTCTGAGCCGCGACTACATGTTGCCTTGGCGCCAGGGTCCTCGGTGCCGACCACCAAGCCGCCATCTCGGCCTCATCCTTCCAAGCGATCCCATCCCCCACCTGGACATCTGGATGCGATGGCGGTATGGAAGAAACAGAGGGTGCCTGAAGTTTGGAAGGTTCCCAAAGGAAAGACTGTTGGCCCTACCCCGGCCCCACCTTCTTCAGATTCCGCTCCCGAGGCCCCATCTTCTCCGCTTAGGCTAGCTTCAACACAAGTTGGCCCTGCCCCGGCTCCCTAGGTCTCTGGGTCCTCGGCTCCATGCATCCAATTGGCACCCGACTTGCTTTGGGAAAAGGGTGTCACCCAATAATTTTTCCAAGTTGCCCGGGTGCCAAGAAGATTTACTGAGCTCGTGCCATTTTCTGAGGCTGAAATAACGGAGCTCAGCCAGATTGAATTGACCGGCCTGAAGCACCTTGGTGGAAAGTCTAACAACTCTGAACACCAAGGCTTGTAAAATGTCAACCGAGCTTGAACCTTTGTGGGCGGAGAACAACCAACTTCAAAAGGAGCTTCTTTAAGCTCAAAATAAAACGGCTAGAGGGTTGGAAGCTGCCTGTGCCGAGTTGGAAGCATCCCGGGCTGAGACGGAGAAGGTCCAAGAAGCTGCGGCCAAAATGGCATCTGATATCTATGCTCTTCGGATCAAATTTCACAAGGCTTTTGATCGTTGCAACGAAATGATTAAGTTGCATGACAAAAAGGTGAAAGAGCTAGATGCGACTGAGGCCGAGCTAAACTATGTAAGGTCTCAGCTCGTCGGATCTATGGAGGCTTCTTTTAACAATGCCTTGGACCAGATTCGCTTTGTAAATCCCGGGGTTGAACTGAATACTTCAGGTGTGCACTTTAAGTCGTACATTAGTGGTGGCGAGCTAGTGTCTCTGGCTTCCCTTGAAGAAGATTCAATAATGAAAACACCTGAAGATCTGGAGGGGGACGAGTCGACCTCAGCGAACCCGCCTGGAGAAACAGTTCAACCTCAGAGGAGTCCGTGAAGGGTCGGGATGTCGGTTGATATTTGTAAAATTCCTGTTTATTTTGAAAAATTTATTGTTGCTTTTGCTGGATTATTCTCGATTTTATTAACGTACAACGTTTTCGTACAATATTTGCTTTTATAATTGCACTCGTACTTATTATGTTTTGGCCAAACTAATATATGCATGCTTGCTATTTATTCATTTGGCTTCAAAGGCCAAGCATAATATTGTCCGAGCTAAACGTTGGTATTTTATTCCGGATCAAGTTTTTCCCAGTTTGTATCCGATCAATACTTAACATGTAACATAATCACTGAGTGACGTCAACCTGATCAGGGTTTGATTACATGTTTAGCATTGTCTAGGATAGTAGATATAACGTGCTTTGCACCCCACTTGTAATTTTCTTATAGGAGCAATAATATTTATTAATAAGCTTTGGGAGTGGCTACAAAGATTCATGATCTCAATGAAAGAGATTTGTACGAGTTCTGGGTGTCAAATTGATTGACCCCGACTCATACTCTCAATTAAGGAAAAACACATGAATTATAAATAATATTGTAAATTCAACAGAAAGGCTGAGTGCTCATGTCTCCATGAGGCCTTTTGTTCCTTATTAGGAGTAATAACTAGTAACTGAACTTCTAGCTGCGAACTCTTAGCTATAATACATCTTTAACTTGTCTGCGTTCCAAGTGCGCTTTATTGGTTTTTTATCAAGAGTCTCCAAAATATATGCCCCCTATCCGAGGTTCTGTGCGATTCGGTACGATCCTTCCCAGTTGGCTACCAACTTTCCGTCCCGGGCGTTTTTGTTTCCGATGTCAGCTCTGCGTAGAATTAAGTTACCTTCCTCAAGGTACCTCGGTCTCACCTTTTTGTTAAACTTTTTGGCCGTCACCTGTTTCATAGATATATCCCGGTGGTGTGCTGTGACCCGAACCTCCTCTATTAGCTCGAGCTTGGCGGCCAATGTCTCGTTATTGGCGTCTTCTCCTTCGCGGAGTGCATGCTTTCTTCTCCAGGACGGTTGACCGATTTCTACAGGTATCATGGCTTCGCAGCCATATGTCATTCTGAACGGGGTTTCTTGAGTAGATGTCTAGGTGGTAGTTCTGTGTCCCCACAAGACATAATACAATCGTTCTACCCAACTTGAGTCGGCCTCGTGCATGCGTTTCTTTAGCCCGTCCAGAATGACTTTATTTGCAGCTTCAGCTTGACCGTTGGATTGCGGATGTTCCATAGAAGAGAAGTGATGTTTTATGTGAAAACCCACCATCATATCCTGAAACCGTTTATCCGTAAACTGAGTTCCGTTGTCTGTGATAACTTCAACCGGGATCCCAAACCTTGATATGATACTTCTTTCAAAGAATTTTTGAACTTGGGCTGAGGTGATGGTGGCTAAGGGCTCGGCTTCGATCCACTTCGTAAAGTAGTCAACGGCTACTATTAGCCATTTCATCTGTCCTTCTATTGCCTTAAACCGCCCTAGGAGGTCCATTCCCCATTTGTAGAAAGGCCAAGGTGCAGTGATCAACGTCAATTTGGAAGGAGGTGACCATACGATTTTGGCATGCTTTTGACAATTCTCGCATCTTTTTACGTGATCTGAGGCATCTGCCTTCATCATCGGCCAGTAATACCCAGCTCGGAGGGCTTTCATTGCTAGTGCTTTTGCTCCCATGTGTTGGCCATTGATGCCTTTGTGTATCTCGGCCATTACGTATTCAGTCTGGTCCGGGCCCAAGTATAGTACCATTGGGGTGTGGAGACCTCTACGATATAGTTCATCGTCTTGTATGGTATACATGGCCGCATCCCGAACTAATTTCTTGGCTTCTATTCTGTCGTCTGGTATTGTTCCTTGTTCCAAATAGCTGATAATAGGCTTCCTCCAGTCCTTGGCTACCGAGATCACCATGACGCAAGTTGGGTAGGAGATCTCCTGTTGAACGACCGTCCTATGGTTTCTCGTGCCTTTAGTACTTGCCAATTTTGGTAGTATGTCGACTCGAGAATTTTCTTCTCTAGGAATATGGGAAACGACCACCTCGTCAAACTCGGCTATTATTTCTTTGACTTTACTCAAATATTTGACCAGTAAAGGACCTTTTGCTTGGTATCTCCCTTCAATCTGTGCTGTGACAAGCTGGGAGTCGGTGAATACGTTTACCTTCTGTGTTCCTTGTTCCTTCGTCTGTGTCAACCCGACTATCAATGCTTCATATTTAGCCTGGTTGTTTGATGTCGGGAAGTTGAGCTGCAGGGACTGTTCAATGGATACTCCTTCTGGACTTTCGATTATGATCCCGGCTCCACTTCCTTTTGTGTTTGATGAACCATCAACATATAACTTCCAGACTTTAACGTTGCCTCAATTCGCCGGGGTTAGTTCCATTACAAAATCGGCCAGAGCTTGGGATTTGATGGCGTGCTGGGCTTCATATTTTATATCAAACTCGGATAATTGAATAGCCCAGCTCATCATTCTGCTAGCCAAGTCCGGCTTGTGTAGGATTTGCCGGATTGGTTGATTGGTTCGGACCATTATAGTGTGGCCTTGGAAATATGGATGGAGCCTTTTGGCGGTTATAAGAAGCGCAAATGCTACTTTCTCTAGCTTTTGGTATCATAGTTCTAAGTTTCTGAGAGCTCGGCTTACAAAGTATACCGATGATTGAGATTTGTTGATTTCTCTGACCAGTACGACGCTTACTACCTCTTCACCTACTGACAAATATAGGATCAATGTTTCACCAGGCTCTGGTTTTGACAACACTGGAGGGGAGGGTAGGCACTTTTTGATTTCCTGGAAGGCCGCCTCGCATTCCAGATTCCATCCAACACTGGCTTCCTTTTTCAAAAGTTTAAAGAAAAGAAGTGCTTTTTCCACTGATTTCGGAAGAAAACGTGTTAGCGCGGCTATCCTTCCTGTTAGTTGCTGAACCTCTTTTTTATTGACTGGGAACTGCATGTTCAACACGACTTTGTACTTATCCGGGTTGGCTTCTATTCCTCTCTGAGTCAACATGAACCCTAGGAATTTACCGATTGTTACTCCGAACGCACATTTGAGTGGGTTCAAGTGGATGTTATGCTCCCTTAGCCTGCGGAATGTCTCTTCCAAGTCATGAATATGATTCCCGGTCTCATTCGTCTTTGCTATCATATCGTCTATGTAAACTTCTATGTTGCGGCCGAGTTGTTGGGTGAAGACCTTGTTCATCATACCCTGATATGTGGCTCCGACATTCTTCAGACTAAACGGCATTACATTATAGCAATAATTAGCCTCGTCTCCTCTGAATGCTATCTTTTCTTGATCTCCCGGGTACATGGCAATTTGATTGTACCCGGAATAAGCATCCATAAATGATAATAACTTGAATCCGGATGAGTTATCTAATAGTTGGTCAATGTTCGGCATCATATATGAATCTTTAGAGCATACCTTGTTCAGGTCAGTGTAATCAACACATACTCGCCATTTGCCATTGGATTTCTTAACCATCACCACATTGGACAGTCACGTGGTGTACTGGATCTCTCGTATGAAACCAGCCTCCAACAATTCTGTGATGTGCTTCTCTAGTGCCTGCTTTCGTTTCGAGCCGAGGTTTCTCTTTTTCTGGGCTACCGGCTTTGAACCGGGATACATCTACAGTTTGTGGTAGCAGAAAGTTGGCTTTATTCTCGTAATTTCAGAGGCTTTCCATGCGAATATATCTTGATTATTTCTGAGGCATTTTGTTAATTCAGCCTTGATAGTTGGATTAGCTATCTTGCCTATCTTAGTGATTTGGGTCGGCTGGCTTCCTATGTGAATGTCCTCAAGCTCGTCAGCCGGTTCTGGTCTCCATTCCTTGATATCTTCTCTTATATCGAGCTCCACCAGATTTATTGGTTTCTTAGACCGGCGTGTATCGGCTTCTCGTCCATCCCAGTCTCCTTAACGTATTAGGGGTGGTGTGGATGGGCCACCTTCGCTTTCTCTGACAGCATTGTAATAGCATTGACGGGATTCTTTTTGGTCCCCGCAAACAGTGATTACTTTGCTATTACTTCCTATCAATTTCAGCTTCTGGTCCTTGGTGGACACCAGCATATCCCACTTGTGGATGGTTGGTCTTCCAAGGATGATGTTGTATGGTGAGGAAAAGTCAGCTACGGCGAATGTGACTCTTTATGTTTTGAAGGCCTCCTTTGTTCCTGATGTCAATTGGAGATCAATGGAGCCTTTGAGGCCGATATTCTCACCATTGAAGCCTATTAGCATAGTTTTGCATGACTTCAAATCTTCTTCGTCCAGATTCATTTTCTTGAAGGCGGTCCAAGAGATAATGTCAGCTGAGCTGCCGTTGTCGATGAATATTCTCTTAACCCGGCAATTAACTAATGTCCTGGTGATTACTAGACCATCTTCATGACCAGGAACCACGTCCTTCATGTCTTCCTTTGTAAAATAGAGTAACAGGAGCTCGGTTTTGTTGTGACTCCCTTTGAATTTGGGTTGTTCCCTTATTGAAAGGACTTCTTTAAGATATTTCCTCCGTTGATTGGCCGTATCTCCTCCTCCTCCCATGGCTCCAAAAATTATGTTGCATTCAAATTCTAGTTCTGGGAACTCGTCATCATGTTTGTTTTTTTTTTCATCACAACTTTTTTGTGATTGTGCTGACCTTGTGTTTTGATTACGTATTGCTTCAGCTTGCCTTCGCGGATAAATTTTTCTATAGCATCGCGTAGGTCCCAACATTGATCAGTAGTGTGGCCCGGCCCGTTGTGAAATTCGCAGAAGCGGGAATAATCAAGTCCGGCCTTCTTGAAAACTGGACGAGGTCGGTCCACCTTTTTCATGTCAGTCAGGGCAACTTCTCTCCATACTTGACCCCGTGAAGTATTTAACGGGGTACATTTATCATATTTGGTTTCATATCTTCCTGACCTGAAAACGAGATCAGGATTCCGATCAGGGTGTGGATTCCCCTGGTGATGTCGATTTCTAGGTGGGGAAGGCTTTCTTCGGGGTTCTCTGGGAACCATGCTGGCAATCTTCATTTGCTCCAATTCCAAATATTTCTTGGATCACGTTCTGAACTCCAACAGTGACTTCACTGGATCTTTATATATCGACTTAGCTAGCCGAGATGATCGGTTGAGCCCGGCTGATAGGAGATGCACGTGCACCTTCTCTTCCAAACGTTGTACTTGCAGTGCGGCCTCTTTAAAGCGATCTAAGTAGCTCTGCAACGTTTCTCCAGGCTGTTGACGTATCTTTCCCAGTGCAAACTGAGATTTCGACTATTTCTTGCTAGTTGCAAAATTGAGCAAGAATTTTTGGCCGAAGTCTTCAAAGTTTTGGATTGACTGTGGTGGTAGCGTGTGGAACCATGTCTGAGCAGCACCGGACAAGGTAGTGACGAAAATCCATGAGATTATTGGTTCATCAATACCTCGGACTCACATTTGCATGTCGAAATACACTTGAGGATCTTGGCTTCCATAATATTTTGACAGAAAAGATCCATCAAAATCTTCTATGAATTGCGCGTTGACAATTTCATCAACAAAGGGACTATTGTTTTGCTGTCCTCGTCGATACTTCCTTCGGTATACACCACCTTCTATTCTGGGTTGCTGTACAGATTTGATGACCGAGCTCTGAACTTCCAGTGGTGTCGGCATTGATTTCACCGGGCTCACCTTCACGTTGGTAACTTGGTGTGGGGTCTCCATATGTGTGCCAACATCTCGACGTCTAAGATTATCATTTCGCACCTGGTGTTGGGATGATCCTCCAGGTTCGAAATGACTAACCGGCTCTGGCGTATCTACCTCAGCCTGAGTCTAGTTTCTGTTAAATGCTGGGATCTGGATGGTTTGGTGACGTGCTTCGGTTGGGTGAGGTGGTTGTTCATGATTACCCCATTCAACTGGATTCTCCATGTTTCTGATGCGTCGCTCCATATAATGTATACGTTGCTGCTCCTCGTGTCTCCATTTTGTACTGCGCTCTTCTATTTGCATCAAGATATTATTGACGTCCTCTTGTCTTTGGAGGGCGTGTCATTTTTCTATATTCTCGATCCTGGATAAGATCGAGTTAAGTGCGTTATGAATAAAACACTTAGCGTATTCTGGCTCCATTCCTGTCGACATGTATGGAGGATTGTTTGGCATAACTAATCCCAGCTGGGCAGGAGATGAAGCGGTATCTGAAACTGTGTCGGTTACGTGCACAGCTTCATGTGGAACCACATTAGCAGGTAGTTCCTGTCGTCCTTCGATCTGGTTTCTTCTTGTGTTTACCATTGTGAATCGTGGGAGTTGAAATTTACGGATCCCCACAGACAGCGCCAATGTTCTGTTCGTGATGAATAGAAATGTCCAACAAGATATGCTGAGAATTTGATGTAGGATCAAGACTCTCTCTGGAGATATTTATGAAGGTATAATATCTCAGGGAAGAAGATCACTGCTAGACAACACCAATGGTGTGAGGTGCGTGCACAGTGTAAATGGAATAAAGAGAGTGAATGTTGCGTACCTTGTCCTTTGAAAACATTCCTATTTATAACCACTGACCTGTAGGTTAGTTGGGGGATGTCCCTCCATGATCTTGACCGAGATCTTTGGTTGGTTGGGCAAATGTATTTTGTTTTCATGCAATCCTTATCTTCACGATCTCTGGCGGTTATGACTACGTTCTCCTAAGTGGTTAAGGTCAATAGTCTGGATTGACTGATTCTTAATGGGCCTCATTGGTGAGCCCAATCCAACATCCGTAACAGGTATATTTTTCGATAGAAATGAGTAATCAATAATATCAGTAGATATTTTACAATTATAATGTGGTTTGAAGAAAAAGGTCCAAAAATAATAATATATTATTTTACTTAAACGTTTTTTAATCTATGTACACATGATTCTTAAATTTGAATAGATATGGAACCAAGGTAGTATTAGGGGTATAAGGGGTCCAAGTTGGGCTTGGGTTGGGTTGAGTTTTTTTTTCAACTGAATCCAATTTTAATTGAGTTGAACTAGATTGAGTCAATAAAAAAAATTATCACCTCTTTTACTCTAGAATTTTTTTCATAAAATATCTCAAACTCAAAAATAATCAAGTCTGTTTGGATGAGGCAATTTAAAATTTTAAAGAATTTAAAATTCTACGAATTTCAAATGCTTCAATTGAAATTCTTTCATTTTCAAAATTGTGTTTGGATAAATAAATTAAAAATTTTCAATTGTTGATGGATGCCAACGAATCCTTTACCATAGAAACTTAGGTTATCTTACATGTGAGTTGCAAAGTGAACAATAATGGAATAGAGAGTGGTGCTATGCGAGTGTTTATAGAAGAAGAGAGTTTCAATTTCTCACATTTTAGAAGGAAATTAAAATTCAACATTTTTAGTTGTTTAAAATCCGTTTTAAAATTCCAAAAATTTAAATTCTTCGTATTAAAATATCCAAACAAAATTTTAGATTAAATAAATTTAAATTCTCTGATAAATTAATTTCCTCATTTAAATTCTCTATCCAAACACACTCTCAAGGATATTTTCTAAATTAGTATTGTCAAAATCTATTTTTTTACTAAACTAGGTGGTTTTGTTAAATTTTATACCAAACTAAGTGGTTTTGGAAAATATTTATCAAATATGAATGATTTGGACTTTTGATATCGATTGTAATTATAATAAATGTAGAAAAATAACTCTACATCGGTTGTCACTTTTGTATATCAGTTATAATTACAATTAATGTCAAAAGTCAAAATCACACATATTTAATAAATAATTTTCAAAACCATCTATTATGATATATAATTTTATAAAATCAAAAGTCAAAATGAGGTCCAAGAGAGGAAATCAAACACTATCTCTTATTAGGACATTGACATTTACTCGTATTAGCATGTGTGGTGAAATATATACTTACAATATTCATAAAATATTGTGTGTATTTATAAGATCAATTATAAAGTTGTTTAAGTAATTCATTCATGATGATAAAACTTATATAAAAATGTAACCAATTTAACAACTCACATTATTCAGGATCATAACTCTAAACCCGTTACTTAACTCAATTTTAATTGTTTGCTAAAATAAATTCAACTCAATCCAATTACCCAACTCAATTCATAAAAATGTAATTAGATTGTCTTGGGTTGGACAAATTTGCAGGCTTGAAGTAGTATTACGTAAG
This sequence comes from Glycine latifolia, assembly GCA_013407115.1. NCBI lineage: Eukaryota > Viridiplantae > Streptophyta > Magnoliopsida > Fabales > Fabaceae > Glycine > Glycine latifolia. The sequence goes on along the minus strand of CM023958.1, from coordinate 9,509,239 downwards.
AATAACATTGTTACAAATTAAAAAATGGATTATACAATAAACTTAGAAGACAAATTTAAAACTATTTTTTTAAAATAAACTTAGAAGACAAATTGAAAACTTTTTTTAAAAAAAAGTTGGAGGAATTACTTTATAAGAAATTGCTAACCAAAATATTATGGGATATTATGGGTTTTGATTAGAACGTCATAAAAAATTTGTTTAAAAAAATTATTTGACTTAAATATATTTTTTTCTCTTTAATAAATGATCAAATTTTTGTTTTGGTACTCAATAATTTTTTTATTTTTTTAATTTCAAATTTATTTAGATAGCATTTTGAGGACTGAAAAATAAAATAATATTTTTTATTATAGATCAAAAATTTATTAGGAATTAAAATAAAAATCCAATCCTATATCAGAGACAAAAATATATTTTAATGTAATTATTTCTAAAAACAAATGTTTACCAAACACACACTGAGCTCCCAATAATATATTCCCTTGTAATAATATCTACACCTGTATATGTGGGTTCACTCTGAGATAGGCAAACTTAAATGTGAGACTGAATCATAGCTTAAAAAAATCAACAAAAGCTTTTATCATTGATTGCACAATGACAGACAGAAAATATCAATCAATCATGGCAATGAAAGTGAATACTATCAGAAATTTGATTCGAGAGATCTAGAAGAACCTGAAGACTAGCTAATTATAGTTTTTTTTTTTTTTTTCCAAATTTGTTACAAAGTGTTACTATCTGACAGCTCCAATATCTCCTTTAGGAATTGGAGCCAACGATGAAGACATGATGAAGAGGCACATTCTCATATATATGCAGTGTTTTGAAGAAGGGAAAGAATTTTAAAGGAGATGAAGGAAAGACGCCTATGTTTGGTAGGATAAGAGAAAAAGTAAAATACTACAAATTATTACTAGGTCATTAGTTATTAAGGTTGACCACCTTGATTGCTAGCGGTCCATTTTTAATCATAATTTATGATTATTAGATTAATAAGTTATCACACACCAAATTTCTCACTCCCACCAGCAAGAGCCTCTTGTTGTTGCCAAAAATTACTTCCGGGCAATGACATTTTTTATTTGTCACCTCTACCTTTTTTTTCGGTGACACATCGAGTAAGAGAGCAACCCTTTCTTCATTGACAATGTAATGATTATGTCAATCTGACTAATGTCAGCTTTAATATGAAATTGACAAAAATATTATTTTATATTAATTTTAGTTTTATTTTCATTATAATTTTAATTTTTATTATGTTTCTTCAATAGGCTAAAAAATCAAAATATAACAGTTTTTAAAAATAATTACGAAAATATTGTAATCCAAAAGCTAATTACAAATCTATAGCAATGGAACACGTTCATATAGGACGTGATTAAATATGGCGAGCTGTGACGTGATTAAACACATCCATATAGGACGCGAATGCTACCCAAACACGTCCATATAGGACGTGTCTTTGCCCCAAACACGTCCATATAGGACGTGTCTTTGCCCACCCCTATATACCCCAATTTCAGCCAAAATTATTCATTTGCGCATTCCCTTCATCTCTCTAAGTTTTTTTCTCTGCCTTCTCTCTAGAATTGGAGGTAGCTTTGAGTGTTTTTTGCAGCGAAGCTCTGTCACTTTGTCATTCAAGTAAGCGTTTCTAAAATATTTGCTTTTTAAATAATATGGAATATATTATATTGTTGTGTTAGATAATTATTAGTGACTTAGGTTTATTAGAAATGATTAGTTGTTTAGTGTGATTGATTTATTATATTACAATACTATTAGTTAGTGAATTAGGTTATTATTAAGAATCTGTGTAACATGATTACCTAGGTTACATTGGTTTAGGATTTAGGTTAGTATTAGTTGGTGACATAAGTTTTCATTAGTTACTTAGGTAGCTTATGACCATTATTTAGTTACTTAAGTTATGAAACGCAGGTTATGACCAACAAAAAATGAGGGTAAAGATATTAGCAGTATTTTATTTAGGTTATGAGTTAGAAGCGGCATAAGGTATGACCTAGGTTATGTAGGTTTTACGACCTAGGTTACATAAGTTATGACTATTTTTCAACCACAATATTATTAGTTAGTGACCTTGGTTATATATGGCTTAGGTTTGATTGCTATTTTTGTTAGAAGTCTTTTATATTGGACGTAGCTAAGATAATTATTTATTTGGTTTGAATATCACTAGTTAGTGACTTTGGTTACTTATTTAATTAGAATATTGCTAGTTAGTGACTTTGGTTATTTATTTGGTCCAAGTATTACTAGTTAGTGACTTTGGTTATTTTGTAGGTTAGAATATTACTAGTTAGTGACTTTGGTTATCCACTTGATTAGAATGTTGGTAGTTAGGGACTTTGGTTATTTATTTGGTCCAAATATCACTAGTTAGTGACTTTGGTTAGTTATTTGATTAGAATATTGCTAGTTAGTGACTTTGGTTATTTATTTGGTTTGAATATCACTAGTTATTGAGTTTGATTATTTATTTGATTAGAAAATTGCTAGTTAGTGACTTTGGTTATTTATTTGGTTTGAATATCACTAGTTAGTGAGTTTGGTTATTTATTTGATTACAAAATTGCTAGTTAGTGACTTTGGTTATTTATTTGGTTTGAATATCACTAGTTAGTGAGTTTGGTTATTTATTTGATTAGAAAATTGCTAGTTAGTGACTTTGGTTATTTATTTGGTCCAAATATCACTAGTTAGTGACTTTGGGTAAAATGTAGGTTAGAATATTATGGCCGAGTCATCATCGTCTGAGTCACCTCGTTCTGGTTCTGACCGTGAGCATGAGCCTACCGATCCCACGACGCATGTTCTCTCTGGACCATACAGATGGGATGTACTTAGGAGGCGTAGGCAACGTACTCATATCTCACAGGCAGTTTGGAATGATGAGACAATGAGGGAGCTAAGGATTCGACGTGGAGGTAGGGGTAGTGGACCTCCACCAGACGATATTCCGCCCGTAGTTGCACAGTATTTGGCTGAGGCTGGTTTCTTACATGTGGCTCGTATGAAGTTTATGCAGGTATGGATTTAAGAATACTGTTATGTTTAATGTCTTGAAATTTTAATGTTCAAATTGTTGGTTTCAATCATAGTGAATGTTGAAGTTAAAAATTGATTACCTTTTTGTAATTTTTCAGGTGGATGCTGGTCTAATCAGTGCTATGGTTGAGCGGTGGAGGCCGGAGACACACACTTTCCACATGCCGCAGGGTGAGATGACGATTACCTTGCAAGATGTTGCAGCTATTCTAGGATTGCCTACTGATGGGCAAGCCGTTACCGGACATACGTACGCAGATTGGGTAGACTTGTGTAATGAGGTTTTTGGTAACGGCCCTCAGCCGCAGGCAGAGTTATCCATTGGCAGTTTGAGGTTGTCATATTTCGATAGAGTGTATCCTTCATGGGATGCAGTTGCTGGTAACCCTCAAAATGCCATATACTTCACGAAGGCTCACATCGCACGGATGTTAGGATCTTGGCTCCTTTGTGACAGATCGGGGGGGAGCGTAGTTGGATGTCGCTACATCTCCTTACTTGTTGGCGACTTTACTGATATTGGTTCCTACAGCTGGGGGTCTGCGGTTCTGGCACACTTGTTTAGACAGTTGTGCGAATGCACTGACCCTGATAGGAAAGACATTGGTGGTTGCACTGTGTTGCTTCAGATTTGGGCGTGGCTCAGATTTCCACCAATTGCTCCCCCATTGCCTGCTCCGTCTGAGGCAGACCACCACTTCGGACACAGGTATGCTTATTTTGTATCACTTGAATGACCATGTATTCATGCGGACTACAATTAACAATTGAATGTTTTATCTGGGTATTAGATTCAATGCTCTAAGTCGTCGCTTCCGTGTGTACCCAGTCAGTTGGCATCGAGATAGGCTAGACAGCCTAACTAGAGTTGAGGTATGCTTTTTAAATGAAATGTAATTGTGACTGAATGGATGTTAAAATGTAATTGACTTGTATATATGATTTAATTGTGTAGGTGGTTTGGCAGCCTTATGGTGATTACGATTTTCTTGGTGCATCTGCTGAGACACAACATTTGTGGATGGCTAGGACGCCTGTTATTTGTTTCCACATTGCTGAGTTTTCACAGCCTGATAGATGCATGCGTCAATTTGGGCGGGATCAACCAATACCTCACAGGGCGGGAAAATTGAAAGGTGTTCATGATTATACCCTTCGGGGTAAAGGACAGGAAGACTGGGCTCGGAAGCTGAGAAAATTTGTTCAGAGATGGAATAGGAGAGGTCAACATGTTGAAGTGCCTCCTGCAATGCATGGTCTGATGTCACCGAACCATGAGTACATGGTGTGGTACAGGCTTTCCGACAAGCGATATGTGACAAAGCGGGGTGCCAAATTAGCCCGTTGTGTAAGTCATTTACTGACAATATTATTTTTACCATTATTTTAAATTGTTATTTATGTAAAGCGGCTGTGACTTATAGGTTGATGGTCTGGAAAACTTGTATTTTGTGACGTCCGCTGCGCAATTTGAGACCTACGGAAGGGACTATGTACACGATGAGATAGGTCGTCTGATTGCTGTCTTCAGAGAGTCCGCTCGACTTGAGGAGGCAGGGCCAGAGGCACCGCAGACCCAACTTCCGGAGGAGCCACAGTTATCCATCGATGTCGGGCGTCGTGCTAGAGAGGGACGAGGGTTAGGACGCCGTCGACGACCTATTACACCAGTTCCCGAGCCTATTCATGCACCCAGGCCATGCACCAGTGGATGGATAAGGCCACCCTACATTGGTCATGAGTACGGTGTTCATCAGACCTATTACGACCCTACCGAGGCACAGGACGATGCATGTTATAGGCCAGAGCCAGCACAGATGGACCCAGAAGGCCAGGATGCGTACCATGTCAGTCCGGTATCGATGCCATTCGGGGACCAGGCTGGGAGCAGTAGTCACGGCACTCATTTTTGGCAGGATCATAATGTAGATCCTTGTGCCCACATAAATTTTGACGATGACTATGGTGCAGACATGCCGGTCGAGGACAGTCCAGCTCCTCTTCATGTTGCTGAACAGTTTTCGCGTGGACGTGGAAGACGCAGATTGCCAGTTCGCCAGGCGCGTCAAAGAACGTGGCCTCCTCCTTCTTAGATTTGATATTTTGTTATGGTTATTTTGTTTTTCTATTTTGTTTCCATGACTATATTTGTTTATGTAATGGTCAAACCTTATTTTATTCCATACATTTGTTTTATATATTTGTGATGGACATTTGTTGTCGACTATTTTCGTAATTATCTTCGGTTATTTATCAAGCGATATTTGCATTCAAAATTGATTGATGTTATAGGAGAGGCAAACGACGCATGATTGAATTGTCACTTGAAAATGCTTTTTTGTCATATACAGTGATTTTTGGTCCAATAATGGCGAGTAGGACTAGCAGAAATTTAAAGCGTCAACTAAAAAGAAAACAACACTTTCTGGTCCTTTAAACAACAACATGAAGAAAACAATCACAACAACATGAAGAAATTATCAGGTAGCTGGACGCGTTGGACAATTACGACGGCTATGACCACGTAATCTGCATATGCCACATGTAACGCCTCTCTTTACTCTCTCTCGTGGTTGATTGATTTTAGATAAAATCTCATATCCCTTTTGTATTAAAATGAGTTTAGTTATAAATTTCATGAAAATTTCTTTTTCTTCTTGCTTCAAATAAGCGAATTCTTTCTCACTAGGCTTCATACAATTACAATTCATCAAAACAGTCCAGAATATCGTACAGTCCATCAATACAGTCCAAGTACAAGCAAACATGAAATACAAAGAATTTAACTTAGTACAAATCATCAACATATCTTCATCATCTTTCCTTTATAATTCTTCTAGACTTTCCTGCTTTTCTGCTCGCCCAAATGAATTTGGGGTCATCACAGGTGTCAACCACAGACACAAAATAGGGTAAGTTTATGATAAACATAGTTTGAATAAAAATAACAAACTTATTTTCATTCACAGATTTATTCCCAGCACATAGATCAAATATTCAACATACCACATATGCATTAATGAATAATTATTCCACATACTCAACTTGGGATGTATGTAATGCATGCTTATCTTCTTTATATGATGCATGCCTGAGATCTCAGGTTATCTCTTTTATCAGTGGCCACAGTCAAGATAGCTCAACATGGAATTAGATCGATCGAGTCGGGATATGGCAGTGTTGCAATAGGATGAACACCCACACTTCATGTGATCATCATGGGTAGGTGGTCTCCCCACTGGCATTATCCCCCAGTTCGTAGAACGCTCGTCTCAATTCAGCTATTTGACAACAACAACAACAACAACAACAACAACAACACGGTCTAGCCCCCGCCAGGCATGTGCATATGAAAATGCATGTATGACATATCTTTCTTCTTTTTTTATCATCTTACATCTTATATACTTCAAAATTCAACATCTTTAACAACTCATGGTATATGCTTATTAAACAACACGTAAGCTTCTTTTAATCATCGCATGAAGCTTTATACAACACTTAAGCATATAGCCATGGTCCAATCTTCACAAAGTCTTCAAGATAAATCATATATCATCATCAATATTATTCTTCATTTTGTGTCTTATATTCATCAAAGATCAACATATTCCAAGACACAATGAATAGGTTTATTCAATAACATATACAACCATCATATAAAATAGGCATATTACACAACACATCTTTCATTCCATCATCACAAAACATTAAAAAACATACGATTACCATGATATAAATTAGATTTATTTCTTTGAAACCTTTTATATTTCATATTGTAAAAACTTGATTTTCACTAAAACATATAAAGAAAGCTATGTCTTCTTCATTATTTTTTTTATAAGATTTAATACAATAATCATGATTCTAACTTAAATGAGAGAAATAAAACAAATCTACAAGTCCAAGAAATCACCTATAAATTTCGGCCAACATACCAAGGATAACAAAATATTCCATTAAAATTCATTAAGTCTTAAACTTTCATTCTTCTTAAATATAATGCTAGTATTTAAGTGGATAGTTACCTAAGCATAAATCTTCATATGGTTTAATATGATTCTAGTATAAAATAGATGGCTCAAAGATTTATAAAACACTTTTATTAAAGCATCTATACTCTAGAAAATATAAAACATCTTAACTTTAGTAAAATGTTTCATTATAATTCTAAACAATCTTTCTCCTTCAAAAATAATCATAACACATGTAGGTTTAGGTCACTTAACCTTCTTGGTTTCAAGTTATTAATTCAACCAATCAATCATTAACTAGAATCAAGTCACTTCATCAAATAACTTTTCATATAGCAATCTTTAGTTTTATGGGGCATTTCATCAAACACTTAGTCTACAAAGCTTAGTTCTTCATGAAACCACATAAGAATCAAATCATAATTCATATTCAAACTTAGCTTATCATAAACTTCCCCATACCTTGTTTTCCTTAGGCTTTTGGATAGCTTTTCCTCTTTATAATTGAATGTTCCTTGCTCTAGGATCCCTAGCTTTTCACGTGGGAGTTCAAGGGTGTAGGTTTTGGGTTTTGCTTTGGATGCAAGATGGAATTGTAAAAGAATGAAGTGGAAGTGTTTTAGATGGATGTTTACACATTTTTTGCCTTTAGGGCAGCCCCCAATTTTCGGTTTTCATCATCCTTTTATAGGGTGAGTAAGCTTGATTTTTTTCCTACAAAATTTCTAAGGCAATGATGGCTTATCTTTCTACTTGCTTTCTTTCCATTGGCTAGTGGTTTTCCTCCCTACAAGTGTCTAATTTCTTGATCCTTCTTCATTCTTCCTCTCTTGGCATGTTGGAATTGGCTTGGAGTGCACTCCTTTCTTGCTTTCTTCCTTGCTCACGTTGGAGTGCAAGTTGTAAGGGAGAAATATCTCTTAAACCATGATTGCCTTTTCCATGTGGTTAGTTTCTTATTGGCTACTTATTTCTAACCATCCAAGTGTCCTATTTCATGATTTTTCCACACCATTCCATACTCATCTAGCTTTGCACGTTTTATGACTTATCCAAGGTGCATTTCATTTGGTTGTATTCGTGTGGTTTGCTTAGGCTTAGGTGTTATAGATTTTTATTGTATTATTAGCCAAAGTCATGATGTCCTAGATTTCCACTTGGCCCAATTGCATGTTACCTTAGTTTTAGCCCTACAAGTGTCCTAAATCTTGATTCTTCTACACTTCTCTTTGCTTTTAGCTTGTTTGCACATGAATTTAGGCTTGTAGATTAAGTCTTTAATTACTTTCTTATGTGAAAGGCTAGCTTAGTCACCAAAATCTCCTCCCTAAACCCGTTTTATTAAAATATTCATTCTAAATTTGTTAACCGTTGGATCTCTATAAAATTTTAAAGGTGTATTCCTATCCCTCCTATATAACTTTGGACCGTTGGGATCTTTGAAATAATGTGTATAATTTCATCCGTGTCTAAAGGAGTTAAGAGGAGGTTTTCTTTAAAAAAAAATCTTCTTAAGTCATCATTACTCACTTTCCATTTGCTTGATTTTTATTGGCTATTGATTCCTTATTTCCCATGTGTCTAATTTCCACATTCTTCTTCATGTTATCCGTAGGTTTGCTAGCTTGAGGAGTAATCTTCACAAGTTTTTCCATAATATCCTAATTTATGCTAAAGTGATTTTTATCTTGCTTCTTATTGGTCCATCTCGCTCTGAATTATTAAAATTACTAAACTAACTTATTTAGAACCTTTATTCCTTCCATGAATAAGAGAAAATTCCATAGATCATGTCCATATTTGTCTTATAATTTTCTAATGCCTAGGGTAGTCTAAATTAAGCTCTTTTCATCTTATCTTTCAAAATTCGTAGAAATTCTATTTTAGGTTTCTCTACCCTCCACCTTGCTAATAATTCATTATCTAAAGGTGTTTCATCCTATTTTCAGGTTCTTATAAATTTCTGAAGTCATCTTGGTCATTTTTGACCTAAGGGTATTTTGGTAATTTCGCCACTTACCCTAAGGGTAAAATCGTCATTTCAAAAATTATTTAGAGTTTCTCTGTAATTGTTGCCCTAAAGATATTCTTGAATATTCCAGGCATTTATAAGGTTTCCTCCTTAAAATTCCTTGCTAAATTACCTAAGGGCATTTTGGTCATTTCCAAAATGTCTAGGGCATTTTTGTCATTTTGCCCTAAATTTTATACTGCTTCTCATTAATCATTTTATTCTTTTAATTGACTGTAATCTCCAAAATTTGGAATGTTACAATTCCACACCTAGTCCCAGTCTGACTAGTCTCAACCTCGTCCATCTCATTACGTATTCTAGTTGACTTTGGACGACCCTTTGCACGCAACATAGCTTCGTCAGGTATCACCACTGCATCTGTACTAGGTGGAATTGCTTGCTCATCACCAATAGGCTGCCATGGAAATGAATAAGCTTGAACCAAGTTTGATATAAGAAATACGTCGTCCACATATTGTGACGGTGACTGTCGAACATGTAAAGCGGCTGCTGTGGCATGACTACAAGGATACTTGAATGCCTTGAATTTCCCACATTGACAAAACCGTTCAGCGAGGTTTACCGAATAGGATTTGTCGTAACCATCGTCAACCTCAAAGACAGATTGTTGAACATTATATGTCCGAACATAATGAGCAGTAGCATTGGTCTCATTAGCCTTCAACATAGCAACAACATTTTTGCAATGAACTGAAGGACCTTGTAATTCATTAAGAGCCGCTTGCCCTCGGCAAACAAAATATTCCACCAATCTGCTATATGTGTGCTTAACCAACGCAGTTATTGGCATGTTTCTTGCACCTTTTAACATCCTGTTTACAGACTCGGCCAAATTGGTAGTCATATGTCCATACCTGCGTCCCTCAACATCATATGCACGTGCCCACTTTTCCTTCGGGATGGCATCAATCCAGTTTGCTACCTCAGGACTAACATCACGAAAACTTGCAAGGGCTACCTCAAAATGAACAATAGACGACATATAACCTGCACACAAATTGAATAACATTAAAATTGACAACTACATGCATAAGTAATTGATGAAGTTCTTAACCATACCTAAATTCATAACCGCTTTCTTCAAATTTTCATTTCTGAACTTTTGATTAAAATTACTCGCAATATGACGAAGGCAAAAGACATGATAAGCATGCGGTGGTTGCCACCCACGGTGCCTTTCAACTGCGGACAATATGCTTCGATGCCGATCAGAAATAAGACAAATATTTGTCTTCCGTGTAACATGGAAGCGAATGTTATCCAAAAAGAACTCCCAAGCTTCCAAGGTCTCACCCTCAACAACAGCAAATGCAAGAGGTAAACATTCATTATTCCCATCCTGAGCTGTGGCAACCAACAATTTGCCCTTGTACTTTCCATATAAATGAGTGCCATCAATTTGAATAACCGGCTTACAATAATTAAATGCCTCACAACATTGTCTGAAGGTCCAAAAAATGCGCTCAAACACGCGTTTTCCATGCACGATTCTATGAGCAAAATAATGATTTCTTGTTTGAAGTTGATAAACAGAACCTGGTGAAAACCAAAGCATATATTCACACCACCTTGGCAAAAATGCATACGATTCCTCCCAATCACCGTAGATAATTGCTATTGCCTTCTGCTTTGCATACCATGCCTTTCTGTATGAAACTTTGTATCCATATGAATGAGTTATCCTTTCCTGGATGAGTCCAATTGAACATGATGGATCATGCTTTATCATCCCTAATAATAAGATAATAATCACGTTATCATTAACAATAATATTAATAACAATAAAATCATTAATTCTCATGATTGTTATTTCATCCAATAACTTACCCAATACGAGTGAAACAATAACATTAGTATCAAGTTGTCTGTGGTCTTGGGAAATGCGATCATTTAAGCAGATGTGATCCCCACCTCATTTGGTGACCACCCATCTTTGACCGTACATTGGTTTCATTACCCTAACCCTCCACGGACAATTCTGATCATGCGCACGACATTTCATACTTAACTTTGTCGGCGTACTTTCAACCACAACACCTTCTTGATGCTTCCTCATGAGGTTCCGCTTGATTGCCATTTGCGCATCTTCTTTTGATGCAAATTCCTGTTTCAGAAACAACTTATTCCCTAATACCCATGGACCCTCAACTGAACCTGATCCAGTGCCAGAATCTTCTTCACTCGGATGATCCCAATCAATGTATGTATAATGTGGGATTCCATCCCAGAAAGCGTTATTAACCTCGCCTACATGTGCAATTTTCCATTTTTATTACAAATAAATACAACAAAAATGAACAAACATATTTATAAATAACCCTAACATACCTTGACATTGTTGCGGTAATTCAGACTCCCCTGCATCCACTTGTGGTTGGGTTTCATGCTCTCTGACCACCGACCTAGGTACTTGTATTTGACTTGCGCTTCGACCATCATCCTCATCATTGTCCGAAGCACTTGCATTCTCGGCAAGAAGACGATCTTCCATTGCGATGTTTTCATCATCGTCATCGTCGATATCGTCATCCATAACCCAAGTAGGGTCATTTTCATCTTCCACAGACAAATTAACAATTGGAGCAGCAGATGCTGATGCTCCAGGAGAATAATTGAACTCAACTGACCTCATTGGTAAAGCCACATCCTCTACTCCAACAAGATCCACGTACAACTCTAAGAAGTTTTTCCTTGATTGGTTCAAGAATTCACATATTACAAATTCTACGTCTTCGTCATCAATTACTTTCATGCTTATATATTTATCATCGGACCATATTCTTGCAGTGACCTTACTAATACATTGATTACCTTCCAGACCTAACTTCTGAATGATTTTTCCATGCAATTCGTCAATGGTTGAATTGCGGTTGATACGTGTTCCCCTTTTTTCTCCTTCAAAGACAACACCACGTCGGCTCTCAGTTTTGCTACCATTATGATATAAAACAACACGAACAAAATCACCGTCTCCAGACATTTTTTTATATATCACCAACTACAAAAGCATAAAGATGGCAAGAATATGGTTGACAGGAGCACGGTCAAGTCTGTAAAACATAAAAATCTATAAGCATATCGTAAAACTAACAATATACATATATTGATAATTAAAAAATAATGATAACCTAACTCACTAACTAACAAGTTCATAACCTTCATAATTAAAACCTAGGTCCTACATAACTAACTAATTAAAACCTAGGTCATAATCTACGTAACCAACTAATTAAAACTTAGGTCATAACCTACATAACTAACTAATTAAAACTTAGGTCATGACCTACATAACTAATTAATTGAAACTTATGTCATAACCTACATAACTAACTAATTAAAACCTAGGTCCTACGTAACTAACTAATTAAAACCTAGGTCATACGTAACTAACTATTTAAAACCTAGGTAATAAGCTACGTAACTAACTAAGGAAAATGTACGTCATAAAACCAAAGTCATATTAAAGCAAAACTTACTTGATTGACAAAGCCTCGTTGCAAAAAAAAAA
>CM023958.1:9478921-9496547 GCA_013407115.1 Glycine latifolia | reverse complement strand
AAAAAAAAACCTCAAACACACTCGAACCTTCAGAGAAGCCAGAGAAACTTAAGCTAGGGAGATGGAGAGAATGGCCAAATGGTTAAAATGGCTGAAATGGGGGGTTTTATAGAGGTGCAAGGTCACGTCCTATATGGACGCGTTAGGTGCAAAGACACGCCCTATATGGACGTGTTTGGGGTCAATTCACGTCCTATATGGACGTGTTTAATCACGTCGAGCCTTGCCATGTTTAATCACGTCCTATATGGACATGTTCCATTGCTATAGATTTGTAATTAGCTTTTGGATTGCAATATTTTCGTAATTATTTTTAAAAACTGTTATATTTTGATTTTTTAGCCTTCTTCAATATGTTGATATATTACAAAATTGGAAATTTAATCAATATATTTGTAAAACGTTAAAAAAAATTAATTAAAAAAGTGACACTTTTTAATAACATTAGACATTTTAATTTGAATTAAAAATGAGGCATAAAATAAATAACAACTTTAATTTATTTATAGAAACAATATAGAATAATATAAAAAATATATTGCATAATTATATTAGTGGTGGGGGGTTTGGGATGAGATGATCTACAATACTAAAATTGATTTAATGGTCAAGAATTATGATCCATAATGAACCATTTATCAAAAGTGATCCACCTTAAAATTGACTTTATTACTATATTTATTTTTAGAATATACAAATTTAATTACGTTAATAAACAATTTAGTGTATGTAATATAAAAATCAACTTGTATATGTTAACAATGTGATTTATTTATTATATAATCTAATAACAATATTTTAATAAATTAATTGACTTTTATAATAATTATCTTAAAATATTTACTAAAAGTGATTGTTATTGGTTATTTGTGAAAAAAAAATTCGCTAACTATACTATAAAAATAACAGTTAGTGTAATTTTATTTTTCACAAACAACCAATATATAACAATCAATTTTAATATATGTTTTAAGATAATTATTATAAAAGTCAATTAATTTATTAAAATATTGATATTAGATTATATAATAAAGAAATCACGTTGTTAACATATACAATTAATTCTATAAAAAAAATACTTTCATATCATTTATATCTCTCAATTTTAGGCGAAGTAAAATTAAATGAGGATAGATATTAGTTTTCTCCATTCCAAAATTTAAGCTAATTTGATACACTAAAAAGTCCCACATTGCATAGAAATCAAGACCAACAATATAATTTATAAATATGTTATTTCTTTAACCAACTAAAGCATATGTTAAGGACAAAACCACAAGGTCCACACAATGTCAAAACAAACTATATTTTTAGGATTTGAGTTTGGACTTAACTCAATTCGATAAGTTAACTCAAGAAGTGAGGGTTGTCTATCACTTACACTATTTTGGCTATATCTCTAGTCAACATGGAATCTCTAACACATCCCCTTTATAATCGAAGACTAAACATCTTAAGTGTAAAGTTTACAAAACTAAACATTTATAAGTGGTTTGATAACAACTTGATAGTGTAACGCCTCAATTTACCATCTTGCATTTATTGATTTTTGATGAAAATTCTTTTCAACTTGCTTAAAAATATTGAACTAAATTTATTAATAACTATTATTCAAAAAGATTTTCATCATTGAGTAATATTTAAAATTCTGAATTAACGTAATAGTACAAAAGATTTTTCCTCAGTAATCGATATTTGTAAATCTGATGTACAGTAAAATACAAAATGTTATCAATTCTTTTACATAGTACAAACCATTAAAACACTTTGTAACAAGGAAATACATCTTCAAACACAACATCTTCAAATAATACTTCTTCAAACAAAATCTTCTTCTTGTAAACGACTAATAGTCTCTCTTTACTGTTCATCTGCTCGCCCGAATAAAATCGAGGTTATGGCAGATGTCAACCACAGACTCAAAATACAGGGTAAGTTTATGATGAACATAATTTAAACAACAAAATACATACAGATAGTCATAACAACTTTCTTAAAAGTATGTGATTCATGATTCTCCTTTTATTTTAACACGGTCTAGCCCCTGCCAAGCAAAATATCATTTTAACACGGACTAACCCCCGCCAGGCAAAATATCATATTAACACGGACTAGCCCCCGCCAGACAAAATATCAAATTAACACGGACTAGCCCCCGCTAGGCAAAATATCAAATTAACACTACTTTTCAATTTCTGTCTCATGTGCTTTACTCAGAAACTCAACATCAATCAAGTACAGAACTCAGCTTATGACTTGTGTACAGAAACTTAACATATTATTCATGTACAAAGATCCATAAAAACACATGAAGTTCATAGAGGTTCATAAAACACTTAGCAACACATGAACTTCATAGAAATTCATAGAAACACTCAACAACACATGAACTTCAAATATTTATCTAAACAAAACAACACTCCAACTATCTTTATTTCTTTGAAGCATTTCATCAAACACATGGTGTGCAAGCTTTGTTCTTCATAGAAATGAATGAGATCCTATACATACTTATTCAAACAAAAGTAATACTTAAACTATATTTAGCATAAACTCACCTATACATACTCATGGAAACACAATTAATACTCAGGTTATATTTATCATAAAACTCCCCTATACGTACTTATTCAGTCACAAGTAATATTTAAATTATCTTTACCATAAAACTTCCCCATACGTACCTTGTATCTTCTTATAAAGCTTGGCAACTTCTTCACTAGCTTTCACGTGATTTCTTCAAGGTGTGAGGTCTTTTCTTTCTTGTCTTTAACCTTTGAAAATGAAGGAATGAAAGTGAAATGGAAGGGGTTTGAGGGAGAGCTTTCACGTGAAAGGGTGTAGGGAATTGTCTTGGAAAATAACTTGCACTTAAGGACCCCTTCACCTCTTTATATAGTGGTTGGAAAATGATATAAAATTCATGGACATTTCTACCCTTCCTTGGCTAGTTACTCCCATTTGGTTTCATTGTAACTAAGTTTCATGTCATTCCATTCCATTCTTAACTAGATTCATTATGATTCCTTTACTTTATAAGAAAAATCTACTTAGGTTCATTATGCACCTTACAAGTGTCCTAACACTTGTCTTCATATTAAAGCTCCCTTTTACAAGTGTCCACTTAGTTGGCATGTCTTGAAGCTTCTCCAATTTTCCTCCTTGTTCACGTGAACTACCAAAGGAGACAAAAGAATATTTTTCTTCTCATCTTGTGTACATGTGTTATGGCTTCTTCCAAGTGTCTCTTCACTTCTCATGACCTTTACAAGTGGCTTATTCATGAATCTTCTCCTCCCTTCTACACCATTCTACACGTGAACTTCAAGCTAAAGGGGAAAGGAAGACAAATTTTACTTCCTTGAATGCTACATGTGTCATTTTTGATGATGAATAAAAATCTAATTCTAATTATAGTTTTCCACATGGCATTTTCTTGTAAGAAGTCAAGTTTGATTTGAACTCTTTTACCTAATAATAGAACTCTAGAGATCTCCAGAAATTGACTTCAATGACAGTTAAAATTACTTACAAACAGTTTTGTATAGAGTGATACACAACCTTGCATATGAGACTGCTTTTATCTTAATTCTGATTGGTCTGTACTATTTTTGATCATCAAAATCACTAAACCATTTTATTAAATAAATCTGGACACCCCACATTTTAGAGAAAATTCTATAGATTCTATTTATTATTTTTCCATATTTTTCCAATGCTTGAATTCTTCTGACTAATGTTTCAAAGTTGTTACCTTATAAAATTCATAGAAATTCTATTCTAGAGTTTCTTGTCACAAACTATTTTGATATTCTGCCAGTCAAGAGTATTCTGTAATTTCATCAGGTTTTCACAAAATTTCTAAGGATATCTGGTCATTTCTGGCCTGAAGGGCATTATGGTAAATTCATCATTCATCCTAGGGGCATAATTGTCATTTTCACCATCAAATATCTCACTAAAATATCTAAGGGTATTCTTGTCATTTCCAAAATATCCAAGGGTATTTATGTAATTTCCATCTTAAAATATCTCACTAAAATATCTAGGGGCATTTTTGTAATTTCTGATTTAAGGAAAGGGTAATACGGTCATTTCTCTTCAAACATTTCCTTAATGTATCTAATTGATATTTCACCCAATTAATTCAAATATAGACCAACCAAATTTCTCATAATCTAATACTTACATCAAGAATAATTCATATAATGTATATTTGCAGTTATTGAAATTTCAGGGTGTTACAGATAACAAGTGACCCAAATCATTAAAATAGACTCTAATTAATACTATTTTAGAATTTAGATTTGGAGTACCTAATTGTACCCTAAAAGCAAACTCAAGAGGTGAAGATTTTCCAATGACTTACATGTTTTGGTCATATCTCTAGCCAATTCATGCGAGATCTCAAACAAATAGAATGTGATAATCTTAACTAAGAGTAACAAAATGGGTTAGGCTTGTGAGGTTGACTAGTTTAATTAACCCATCACTTCTTGCAAGCTGGATTTAAAAACCTAAGCCATTAGACTGCGCATTTTAACCCGCCTAAAAATGGGTTGATGACAAGGCATTCTAGTCATTTGAGTTAAGTTAATTTTTTTTTGTTTAAGAATTTTATGCGTTTTGAACTGATGTTGTGGTGATTTAACTAAGGATGACAAAATGGACTGGATATGTAAGGCCAACCTATTTAACTCATGGCATTTTCTTCGTACATTATTCCATTTTCTAATACACCCTACAATAACTATTAACGTGACACTCCAAACAACTAAGCTAATAGGTCAATTATGTTAAAAAAATAATTAATGTCGCTACATATAACACTAAAATTTTTATTGTATATTTAATACACATATAAGTTTACATAATAAATTTTATAACAATTAATTTTAATCTAATAATTAAAGTATTTTTTACATATAAAAATCATAGTTTTAAATAAAAATTTATGGGTTTAATAAAAATTATTAGACCTGTAAATACATATATAAATTTTTATTAAACCTGTAAATTTTTATTAAACCTATGACTTGTATTTAAAACTATGAATTTTATATGTAAAAAAATACATTAATTATTAGATTAAAATTAATTGTTACAAAATTTATTATGTAAACTTATATGTGTATTAAATATACATTAAAATTTTTAGTGTTATATATAACAACATTAATTATTTTTTAACATAATTGACCTATTAGCTCAGTTGATTGGAGTGTCACGTTAATAACGCGAAGGTCGCATGTTTAAAAGACCAATCCTTAAGCCCATACGGATTGTCCAATCCATAAGAATCTTACAAATTTTCAATCCGTAATCTTTAAGGTTCTTAAGCTTTTAATAAATAACAATATCGGTATTATATTATTATTACTGGATGTATTAGAAAATATAATGATGTAGGAAAAAAATGCCTTAACCCATAATTGTTTTTCGGGCTGTGTATAAAGAACCCAATCCACTAGCATGTCCCATTGTAGCCTTTCTTTGAATGAGTTAAAGGCAAGACAAACTAGCTCATCAAGCTAAGTTAAAATTTTACTTTTTTATAAGTTAAGTTTAAGACTTCACATCATCAAAGAGTCTTTTTAGCATCCATTTGTATTTTTCTGTATGTTGGTAAACTATATTTTTAATTCATCATTTGTTTAGACCAATTGACATGTGTCTGTCATAATATTAGTTAAGATCGATGTTACTTGATAGCAAACATTAAAAATGAATTAAAAAAAGATTAGGGACCAAAAGTTAAACCCTATTATATATTAGACTTAAATAATTTCTGGTCTCTCAAAGTTGGGTCACTTTCATTTATGTTCCCCCAAATTAATTTTTTTTTTCTTTCAATCTTTCAATGTTAAAAAATAGTCTTTTTAGTTTCTTTCCATAAAAAAATCCATGTTGATTTTGGGGTGATTGGGATTATTTATTTATTTTGTTTAGAGATGAACTAAAAAGATCATTTTTAAAATCGCGGGACTAAAATAAGTAAATTTAAATTTAGTGGACCAAAAATAAAAATGATTCAAATTTAAGCTACCAAAAATGTATTTAAGTCTAGATAGTAATTATGTATTTAATATACTTAATGTTAATATTATGCATGGACTAACAAATTCTATATAATGGTATAATTTTATATGAGGAGGAATATTCAAGTTATTCATCTTGATTCATTTTTTTATCTAATTGTTCTAACAAGTAACACACCTTTCACAGTTAGATTAAAAAAAAGTGTATGATGAAGAATAATTGTTTTATAATTATTCTTTAAACACCTTGATTCTTCTTATTTTATATTATATACTTAATATAGTTAACAAAAATTTACTATAGATAAGAATGAATGATTTTTGAAATATATATATATATATATATATATATATATATATTTTTTTTTTTTAATTTCCCTTTATTCATTTTTTTCATGTCGATGCTCATATATTTAAAGCATATTAGCACATTTTGACCCATTTTTAGTTGACTAATCCATAGGATAGCAAGGTGAACTAAAACAAGCTAAACTACCCGTTTTGTGATCCTAACCTTAACAATGCAATGAATTAGTAAATTTGGGGTAAAAACATTGGTGCTAGAAAGAGGAGGCCACACATGCATATGGGCTGCAACACTCTCTGGTCCCTTAGCCTCGACTAAGTAGTTATTATTCTGATACATCGATATCAAAAAGTTTCAAGATTGCTTAGAAATTGAGACCAAAGATCATTTCTGAATATTTTTATTATTTTAATCTATCAATTAAGACGTCTTTTAATGACAAAATTGTGAAACTCACATGAGTATTACAGTTTAAAGCGAACAATATTAGAATGCTAATGATGCCCGCAAACTTTAGGAAGATAAACGAAACTAATAAGTTTATAAAGTCTTCCCCTTCTCACCTTTCTTACATCTTCATCCAATTACACAGTCTGTTAGCAAGCTTTGTCTTGTGAAATTTAATACGGGGCTTTCAGAGCTAATTGTGTATATTAGGGCGTATCCTGACACGGATGGTCCAGCTCTATGTTTCTTTTAATTTTATGATATAGCTATAGTGAATGCGTTTCAGTTCCTGGTCTTTGATTCAATCATAATGTTTTAGTGTCACTGATGAAGTTGTACATAAAGAGTATGCTATTGGCATAAGCTGCACTAAAGTTTATTGTTATTGGATGATACTGAAATATTTGACTTATAGAAGAAGAGATAGATGATAGAGTTTGGATTGGTTTTGACTGTATAAAAAAAATACACATTAAATATATTAAATTCTGCATAGGCTAATGTAAGTAATACCAACCATTGGAACTATTAGAACAGTTTCACTATCTCATTTCTGCTAATTTGTTTGTTGGTAATTGGATCTCACTGTATGAATCTATTCTTATGCACAATAAGTCCCAATGACATGGACACATTAATTAATTGAATATGGCATATATGGCTGCTTGACTAGTATATATGAATGCACCATTTCCCACACTATGAGGTCCGGTTCGTGGGTTATAATGTTACACTATGTGGGAGCATCGAGTTTGGTATAGTCAAGATTTATCATTAATATATATGACATAGACCCTTTACCTATGCATAAGATTAGAGCACTTTGGTGTACATGTTTTAGCATGTAGTAGTAGTAGTAGTTGATCAGAAGAAAGTAATTTAGGGGAGGGCTGGTGAATTATTAGCAGCTTCAAATAAACTAGTTGCATTGGCAAGGGCATTGATTGTTTTAGATCATCCCTTCTGAACACAATCATTAATGTTGCTATTATTTTAAGAGCATATATAACCACGGCACTAACAAGGGATATAATATAGTAATATGCATAATAGCAGGCATCATATCACATGGTAGATGAAATGCACTTGGACTAAAGTAATAAGTTGAAAAATTATATTACCCTAAAAACCTAGCTACTTAATATGGGTGTACATAGTTAAAGTTAGGGAATTATAGGTATAAATTAAGCTAGCTGATTGAACATTTATTTATGTTGATAACTGTGTAAAACTGTGATATGGAGACTTTCTACAACTTACCAAAATGGAAATGCATGTTATATCATCTAGCATAGCATGTGCTAGTGTCTATGGCTATAACTAACATAATGAAATAATATAAAGAAATGTAGAAGATCTTCAAACAACACTAAGGTCAAAGGGAATGCACGTAGACATTTTAGTCAGATTTCCATTCATAATTAATTAACAAACATGCCCATCTGGGTTTTGGAACAAATAATTAAAATAACAAATAAATTCATGTATTTTATTAACATTCCTGGTTAGGCCACGCTACTTTTTGCCTGATTTATTTTTTTGGCATAAACTTTTTGCCTGATTGTAATTAAGTAAGTACAACACAACAATCACTTGTGTAAAAAAACGTCCAACAACGACTTTTGCTAATTCATTTTCAAATATTCAATTAACCCTCCAAAAAAACAGGCACCATACAAAAATGCCGTCTTCACAGAAGGACAATATACAAAGTTGCTTTAGGACGTTAGTGGAGTCGAAAAAGTTTATCATGACTGGAAAGCTATGTTCTTCTATAGTCTCTAAGGCATAAGCATTTCATAGACGCAAAAGAGTTCGACAAAGCAAGAAACTTTTGTCAAATTAAGCCAGTAAAAAGGCCAATTCACCCAAACCACGCGAGAGCGGATTGAGTAACACCTGCTTCTCAAGAAACGAGTTTCTTGTACTAGAGCTTTATGTAAAGCACAGCACAAGTAAACTACAGATTTGGCGCGCGAGATTTTTTTTTTAAACAATAGATTATTAATAAAAAATCTTGTTGAAAGTGTTTTCCATATAAAGAAAAACATATTTTCAATAAGTTGCATACATTATAAATATCTAAGAATTTCTTAACCTAAAAACCAATACCCTCTCCCCCCCCCCCCCCCACACACACACATATAAAAGCGTTCCTAAAATAACAACATTTTTCAGATTTTTAACTAAAAGGAAAGAGATTTTAATTTTCAAATCTTCCTTTTCAATTAATGCATCTGAAAGCTTGGAATTGAATCGAAGTTTAGAACCACTAACAGTGGGAAGATATCAATTTTCCTCAGATTTGGGCCATGGATAAAGTTGCTCCGCCTAAACCCCAAATCACACCTAGTTTTGAGTCTGTTAAACAGTATGACTCTGGAAGGGTATAGATCACCTTCAATAGGTCCAACGCTTTCAACACTGCTAGGTCTTCCTTCACTAGAGATTCTAGATCTGAAATATTTGGGTCTGTTTTATCTAGGAAATCCTTTTCTGCTGCTCCTAGTGGAAATAGTAGCAGGATCAAGCTCCAGTGTGTAGAAACCTCGTCCTTTATTCCTCAACCTGTTTATCAGCAGGAGAATCCTGAGGAAAAGTCTAGATCTATCCCTTCTCCAACCTTTTCATCTATGCAAGATTATGAAATTATCCATAATTAAAGGATTTGGATTGCTCCCTTTCTTCTAGGAGAAGATCAGGAGGGGTTGTCCTATGGTAATACAACTTAGAGGGTTGTCTCCAATTGGGGTGGTTCCTAATGGGATTGATTTGGACAGATCTATCAGAGTCAGAGTTACCATTTTCTGATTCGGCTTGGTTGAGGACATTGATTTCCTTATCTTTGTCCTTTTGGGCTTCATGCCTAGATCTGACTCTAGTAGGGGTTGATTATATATATATATATATATATATATATATATATATATATATATATATAATCATCATCCCAATAAATTTGTCTTAGCATGCCAATGACCCCACCCCCCTCCCCTGGAGTCCCCGCCATGTAAACCCATATCCCATGGAAGAATCGAATCAATACCGACTATTTAGCATCCCGAAGAGTGACGAGAAGACCACACTTTACATCTTTCTTTCAAATATAATCATCATCCCAATAAATTTGTCTTAGCATGTTATCCATGTAACATATGAATATTAATACATATTAACATAATATAAATAGAATATATCATAATAATTTTTTTTTATATTTTTAGATACACATACGATGGATGAATATAAAGATATCTTTTATATTTTCAGATTGTATAGAAAAACAAATCGAAATGCCTCAATTTCTTTTATTTGAAATATAACTTTAAAATCATTTACATAGTAAATATTACATAATACACTTAATTAAATTTTTAGTTTTTATTTCTAAGTTGACAAAACATCTCAATATTTTTTTCTTTTAGAAAAAGAAAGAACACATATATCTATATATTTATTGCACTTGATTAAAACATATACATATTATTATATGCTCACGAATAAAAAGTATTGTCAAAATGTGAAAAAAGAAATAAGCATTTTGAAAGTACCTTTTATTCACGTTTTAATCAAGCACAATAAATATATAGATACACTTGTTCCTTCTTTTTCCAAAAGAAAAAAAAAAATAAGGATGTTTTGTCAACTTAAAAATAGAAACTAAAAATTTGATTACGCATATTCCATAATATTTACTATATAAATTATTTTAAAGCTATATTTTAAGTAAAAGAAATGAAGGTGTTACAATAGTGGTATCCGAGCAATTCGTCCTATCAAGATTGGGTTATGGATTTGTCCATTGTTTGTGTTGTGCGCTTCTGTATTCTTGTAAAAGTCAGGATACAAGATGACTACTTGTTTGTGTGACTGACTTGGTATTCCAAATAGGGATTGTGTTAATTGATTGTTTTGTGATGTGTATGTTTGAAACTAATAGGAGTAGTTGTGAGTGTAAGGTTATGATTCTTTGAAAAACTAACATAAGGATTTTAGAGAATCATGGCTGGGAGACCTAACAACACTACTAAAGCAACTTCTAGTTTCGTATGACCCAAGTGCTAGAGACCTTAATGTAAGATCGTGATATTGTGTGATGTTTTGAGGGGGGATGATGATTATTTATTTCGTTATAATAATTCCAGTACACTTATGTTTAAACCTTAAGGGTCATTCAGACTCAATATGAATGTTTATTATTCAATTCTTTCAAGTTCTTTTCATCATTTAATTTTGTGCAAGTTCTTTCCTTATACTTTATATTTTATTATAGTGTTTCATAAGGATAGAAGAAAAATTATGACAACTTTTAAAATGTTTATCTTTTTTACACATTTTGACTATATCTTTTATTCATGAACATTTTATTTTATGTACACGTTTTAATCAAGTATAATATATATATATATATATATATATATATATATGTATGTATGTATGTATGTATGTATGTATGTATATGTGTTTCTTCGTTTCCAAAGTAAAATATATTAAGATATTTTGTCAACTTAAAAATATTTACTATATAAATGATTTTAAAATTATATTTCAAGACATAGAAATTGAGGCATTACACATATAAATATTAATATAAAATTAATACTTACACATTTATAAAATGAACTTTAATTTTTATAGTTGATCCCTCCTGTAATTTAGGCCTAGCTTCATCCCTAGTTTGTATCATTAGTTCTTCACAAACAAATTTGAAACTTACTTTAATTTATATATATAAAAAATATCAAACAATTTGCATCATTAGTCATTCATCACATTATTATACACAGTAAAAAGTGAAAAAAAAAATCTTTCATTTTTTAGAAATAACAATTAAAAATTCCACTTTTTGAGAAATAACAATTATAAAAATAATAATTATTACTATCATAATAATTGTTCTTTTTTTATAATAATAATTATTGTGAAACTAAGGGGATAAATATTTGACAAATTATACCATGGATCTTGAGTACATCACATATGTGAATTAGACACCACACTTTAATCTAAAATCTCAAGGTTTATGTTTATGAATCTTCTTCTCACATATATGATACTCAACTTTCTCATTTCTCTCCAATGTGGGGGTTTTCTTCCTGCACCCAGTAAATCTCAAATACACCTAGCAAAAAGAATGAAAAACCAAAATTACCCTTCACTTAAAATCTCAAATACGGATTGTCAATCCATTTCTCCTCTCACACCATTGCATTGTGCCGCTACGAGTTTCTCTTCCTTCTCTCTTCAATCTGTTCATCAATCCCTCCTTCATCTCATTGTCATGTTGTCGTCACTATGAGAACCGCTCTCGCCTTGCTATTATGTTTTTTTACTGTGTTAAACCCATAATTCGTATGGACTATACGAATTGTTAATCCGTACAGGTTTAATACAATGAAAAAATTATGCTATCTTCTCATTCGTACTTGGCCTCCATGCATAGACTCACCTCGCCAAGAAGATTGAGTACCATATTAGTGAGAAGAAGACTTGTAAACCTGAGCATTGAGATTTTCGCTTAAAGTGTGGTGTCAAATTCAATTGTGTTGTTTTCTCTTAACCATTTGTGAAAATCTCTCGGGTATTTATCCTCTCAGATTGCACAATTGGTATTAGAGCCGATGGTTTAAAATGTTGATCGGCTCGGGCGAGTTAAATGGAGTTGATGGTGGATCCCTTAAATTGAAATTCTTCTTAGTGGATGAATCCATGCATGGAAGCCAGACGGCGTGTGCCGTGACCGTGACAATCACAATTAAACTCGAAGGACTACTATTGGATACCCATAGATCGAAAATGACTTCCGCTCGAGGGGACTCTCATGTGGAAGTGACTCACACTTAAGGGGGAGATTGTTGAAGTACAAATACGAGGTGAAGTCTTACATGTAAGTGACGAGAAGACCCATAAACCTAAGTCTTAAGGTTTTGGGTTAAAGTATGATGTCCAATTTACTTATGTGATTTCTCATAGTTTATTGGTGTAAAATCTCTTTGATGTATATTTCCCTTGAACCGGCTCAAGCCAATAAGATAGAATGGATCTCTTCAGTGTTTATTCTCTCAACTTCACAACCATTATTATTACTAAGGGAAGAGAGGCACTCCATGCCTCTCTAAAAAATTTAAATAATAAAAAAAAAGTTAAATATAGTTAATTAAAAAAATGAAAGAATAAAAAAAATTAGTAATATAAAAGTAGTGGAAAATTAATGTAAGTTAAAAGAAAATTTAAAATTTAAGAAATGATTTAAAGGTAAAATTATTCAATGAAAATGAAGAGTGCTTAGTGGGTCAAATTTAATTTTTATAATTAGAGAAAATTAATTAGGCAAAAAAATTAAAATATAGCAATTTTAATAAAAAAAAATACCAAAATATTGCAGTTTTGAAACTAATTACGGATCTACTGCTGTCATTCATGTCGACCCAGGACACGATCCAGGCCCATTCACGCCCCCAGACGTGTTTAATCACGTCACCACCAGGCGGGATTAAGGCCCAGGCACGCCCCCCAAGGCATGACCCTGTTAGCCTATATAAACCGCCATTTTAGCATTTGCTTTCCACTTCCGCATCTTTCTAGCTTTTGTTCTCTGACTTCTCTCTAGATTTCGGGTTTTAATTCGAGGCTTTCTGAAGCGAAGCTCTGTCACTCAAGTACGTGTTGTTCAAATATATGCTTTTTAAATTACATGAAATATATTATATTGTTGTCTTAGAGAATTGTTATTGATCTAGAAAATTGTTAGTGACCTAGGTTTATTGGAAATAGTAACTTGTTAGTTGTTATAGGGTTATTGTCTTACGATATTATTAGTTAGTGAATTAGGTTATGATTAAGTACCTCTGCAAGGTTATGACCTAGGTTTTAGGGTTTAGGGTACTATTAGTTGGTGACCAAGGTTTTCATTAGTTAGCTACGTAGGTTATGACCTAGGTTTTCATTGGTTAGTTACAATATTATTAGTTAGTGACTTAGGTTATCATTAAGTACCGTTGTAAGGTTATGACCTAGGCTACGTAGGTTATGACCTAGGTTTATTGGCTTACAATATTAGTAGTTAGTCAATTAGGTTATCATTAAGTACCACCGTAAGGTTATGACCTAGGTTACATGGGTTATGACCTAGGTTTTATGACTTAGAATACTATTAGTTGGTGACTTAGAATATTGTTAACCATTATGTAGGTTATGACTTAGGTTTTATGACCTAGGTTTTATGGCTATTTTTCATATTACTAAAATATAACAAAAGGAAAATCATAAACACAAATAATAGATAATCCCTAGTTGGCATTAAAACACGTCCAGTTTTTAATTTTAAAAAAAAAATAAACCACAAGGAGTAAAGTAAGCAATAAAGGGAGTGCAGGAAGCAATGTGGGGGCCCAATTAAAAAAAAACAGTAATGTTATTTATAAAATGTGTAGCATATTATTATGGCCGAGTTATCGTCATCTGAGTCACCTCGTTCTGGTTGTGACCGTGAGCATGAGCCAACCGATCCCACAACGCATGTTCTTCCCAGACCATACAGATGGGATGTACTTAGGAGGCGCAAACAACACACTCATATTTCACAGGCAGTTTGGAATGACGAGACATAGAGAGAGCTGAAGATTCGTCGCGGAGGTAGATCTAGTGGTGGACCCCGACCCGACGATATTCCGGACGTAGTCGCACAGTATTTGACTGAGGTTGGTTTCATACATGTGGCTCGCATGAAGTTTATGCAGGTATCAATTTATGAATATTGTTATGTTTAAGGTGTTGAAATTTTAATGTTCAAAACCTAGGTTTCAAACATAGGGTATTTTGAACTTAAAAATTGATAACTTACCTGTATTTTTCAGATTGATGCTGGTCTTATCAGTACTATGGTTGAGCGGTGGAGGCCAGAGACACACACTTTCCATATGCCGCACGGTGAGATGACAATTACATTGCAAGATGTTGCAGGTATTCTAGGATTGCTTACTGATGGACAAGTCGTTACCGGACACACTCACACAGATTGGACAGAATTGTGTAATGAGGTTTTTGGTAACGGCCCTGATACGGACACCGAGTTAGCCATCGGCAGTTTGAGGTTATCATATTTCGACAGAGTGTATCCTTCATATGATGCAGTTGCTGGTAATCCTCAAAATGTGATATACTTCACGAAGGCTCAGATTGCTCGAATGTTAGGATCTTGGATCCTTTGCGACAGATCGGGGGGGAGCGTAGTAGGATGTCGCTACATCGGCTTACTTGGTGGTGACTTTGCCGATATTGGTACATATAACTGGGGGTCAGCGATTCTGGCTAACTTGTTTAGGCAGTTGTGCGAATGCACAGACCCCGATAGAAAAAGACATTGGTGGTTGCACGGTTTTGCTTTAGATTTAGGCGTGACTCAGATTTCCACCAATTGCTCCCCTATTGCCTGCTCCGTCTGAGCCAGACCGCCACTTCGAACACAGGTATGTTTATTTCGTATTACTTGAATGATTATGTATTTATGCGTACTACAATTAACAAGTGAATGTTTAATCTGGATATTAGATTTAATGCTCTAAGTTGTAATTTGTAACAACTTTTCACAGCTAAAAGTTAATTTTCATTTTATATTTTAAAGTATATTTACGGTGGTTAAAAATTGTCTATAATCACTTTAAAAACAGTTTAATTTTTTTATTAACTTGATTTTTACAGTTTCGAATCACTGAAAAAATATTTTAAAATAAAAAATTTAATTAAAAAAATAAAAATTATAAATCTCTTATTTCTTGTTTGATTTACACTTTACAAAAAAAATTATGAATTTTAAAAATTAAAAAAAAGTAATTTTAAATGTAAAGAACTAAAAAGGAAAATAATTCACATTAAAAAAATTAAAAACGTACTTAAACTTAGTATGTGAATATACCACTAAGGGAATAGGATTCCAGAGAACAGGGCACGTATCTTGCATGCATTAATAGTTTTCAGCGTTAGAGGCATTATTATAAAATAAAATCGCGACACTAAAATTTAATGAAATCTATAAAATTCAATTCTTAACCCACAAAATTTACATCCCTGTGATGTTGACTGACATCTTTGTCCTAACATTTCAGAAATAACACTTACTTGAGTTCTTCTGACAACCAGGTCACACAGAATATTCAGAAAACTTAGTCGAATATCAAATAATACAACTGAAAAACGATGAAGATGTACTGAAGGTGTTAGTAGAATCTAATTACTGGAAGCGTTTCTCTCCAATAGAAATTTTAGCTACTTTCAACAAACCAGTAATCCAACTACTGGAAGATGACATGTCTGGTGCATAACATCTTCCAAATTATTATTAGTTTCCTGATTTTCATGTTTCAATTGTTGTTGTTAGTACGTTTCGTTGTTTTGGCTTTTAAATGTTCAACTGTTTGTGTTTGTCTCTCTAATTGCAATTGTTTGTACGTTTTGTTATTTTATTAGGTTTCAATAATTATGTTTGACTATGTAACTGTTAATGTGGATTGCATTTTCATGTGCAACAACCTTCGTAGCGTATATGAAAATTGACACCAATGGTTTCAATGGAAGTTTGGTTTATTTTCAAATGTTCATTACGAAATATAACAACATAAAGAAAACATTGACAACATCAACAAATCATGAGGTAGATGGACGACTAGGACAATTTTGATGGTTATGACCAGGTAATCTGCATATACCACACCTAATACGACTTTGACTAGCTTCAACTTCATCTGTCTCATTGCGTATTCTAGTTGACTTTGGACGACCCTTTGCACGCAACATAGATCTGTCAGGTATCACCACTGGATCTGTACTAGGTAGAATTGCTTGCTCATTACCAATTGGCTGCCATGGGAATGAATAAGCTTCTACCAGCTTTGTTATAAGGAATACGTCATCCACATATTGTGACAGTGCCTGACGAACATGTAAAGCGGCTGCTATGACATGACTACAAGAATACTTGAACGCCTTAAATTTCCCACACTGACAGAACCGCTCAGGGAGATTAACCGCATATGATTTGTCGTAACCATCGTCAACCTCAAATACAGATTGTTCAACATTATATGCACGAACATAATGAGCAGTAGCATTGGTCTCATTGGCCTTCAACATAGCAATCACATTTTTGCAATGAGGATAAAGACCTTGCAATTCATTAAGAGCCGATCGCTCTCTGCAAACAAAATATTCCATCAATCTGCTGTATGTGTGCTTAACCAACGCGATTATTGGCATGTTTCTTGCCCCTTTTAAAATCCTGTTTACTGACTAGGCCAAATTTGTTGTCATATGTCCATACCTTCGTCCCTCAACATCATATGCACGTGTCCACTTTTCCTTCGGGATGCTATTAATCCAGTTTACAACCTCAGAACTCACATCATGAAAACTTGCAAAGTCTATCTCAAACTCAACAATAGAAGGAGTATAACTTGCACACAAATTAAATAACATTAAAATTTACAACTACATACATAATTAATAGATGAAGTTTTTAACCATACCTAAATTCATAACCGCTCTCTTCAAATTTTCATTTCTAAACTTTTGATTAAAATTGCTCGCAATATGACGAAGGCAAAAGACATGATAAGCATGCGGTGGTTGCCACCCACGGTGCCTCTCAACTGCAGACAATATGCTTCGATGCCGATCAGAAATAAGAGAAATATTTGTCTTCTGTGTAACATGCGCGCGAATGTTATCCAGAAAGAGTTCCCAAGCTTCCAACGTCTCACCCTCAACAATAGCAAATGCAAGTGGCAAACATTCATTTGCTATTGTTGAGGGTGAGACGTTGGAAGCTTGGGAATTCTTT
>CM023958.1:9458383-9477676 GCA_013407115.1 Glycine latifolia | reverse complement strand
TATTCCCTAATACCCATGGACCCTTAACTGAAGCTGAACCAGTGCCAGAATCTTGTTCACTCGGATGCTCCCAATCAATGTATGTATAATGTGGGATTCCATCCCAAAAAGTGTTATTAACCTCGCCTACATGTGCAATTTCCCATTTTTATTACAAAAAAAACATAAACAATAAACAAACATATATGTAAGTAACTATTGTTTGGTAACACACCTTGACATTGTTGTGGTAATTCAGACTCCCCTGCATCCTCTTGTGGTTGGGTTTCATGCTCTCTCACCACTGAGTAAGCTACTTGTATTTCAGTTGCGCTTCGACCATCATCCTCATCATTGTTCGAAGCACTAGCATTCTTGACAAGAAGGTGATCTTCCATTGCGATATTTTCATCATCATCATCGTCAATATTGTCATCCATAACCCAAGTAGGGTCATTTTCATCTTCCATAGACAGATTAACAAGTGGAGCAGCAGATGCTGATGCTCCACAAGAAGACCTCATTGGTAAAGCCACATCCTCTACTCCAGCACAATCCACGTACAACTCTAAGAAATTTTTCCTTGATTGGTTCAAGAATTCGCCTATTACAAATTCTACGTCTTCTTCGTCTATTACTTTCATGCTGATATATTTATCATCGCACCATATTCTTGCAGTGACCATAGTGATAGATTGATTACCTTTGAGAACTAACTTTTGACTGATTTTTTGATGCAATTCATCAATGGTTGAGTTGCGCTTGATACATGTTCCCCTTTTGTCTCCTTCGAAAACAACACCACGTCGGCTCTCAATTTTGCTACCATTATAATATAAAACAATACGCACAAAATCACCATCTACAGACATTTTTTATATATGACAGGAGCACGATCACGCCTATAACACAGAAAAATCTATAAGCATATTATGATAATTTATTTAATTCGGAAGAAAAATTATTTGAAAAAATTGATACTAATGTTGTAACCTAGGTCATAACCTACATAACATAACCTATGTAACCAAGGTCATAACCTTACGGCGGTACTTAATGATAACCTAATTGACTAACTACTAATATTGTAAGCCAATAAACCTAGGTCATAATCTACGTAACTAACTAATGAAAACCTAGGTCATAACCTATGTAACCTAGGTCATAACCTACGTAACTAACTAATGAAAACCTTGGTCACCAACCAATAGTACCCTAGTACCCTAAACTCTAAAACCTAGGTCATAACCTTGCAGAGGTACTTAATCATAACCTAATTCACTAACTAATAATATTGTAAGACAATAACCCTATAACAACTAACAAGTTACTATTTCCAATAAACCTAGGTCACTAACAATTTTCTAAATCAATAACATTTCTCTAAGACAACAATATAATATATTTCATGTAATTTAAAAAGCATATATTTAAGCAACACTTAGTTGACTGACAGAGGTTCGCTGCAGAAAGCCTCGAATTAAAACCCGAAATCTAGAGAGAAGTCAGAGAACAAAAGTTAGAGAGATGCGGAAGTGGAGAGCAAATGCTGAAATAGGGGTTTATATAGGCTAGCAGGGTCATGCCTTGGGGGGGGGGGGGGGGGCGGCGTGACTGGGCCTCAATTCCGCCTGGTGGTGACGTGATTAAACACGTCTGGGGGTCGTGAATGAACCTGGATCGCGTCCTGGGTCGACGTGATTAATCACGTCCTGGGCCGATGTGAATGACAACAATAAATCCGTAATTAGTTTCAAAACTACAATATTTTGGTATTTTTTTATTAAAACTGTTATATTTTATTTTTTTTGCCAAATTAATTATTGTTACTATTTTAATATTATTAAGAATAAGAATAAAATGATCTAAAAATGTGAACACAAAAGCAATTACATAAAATACTATTCCATTTATATATTGATAGGTATAGATAAAAAATAACAAACTTATTTTGAATATAATTATTTACAGGCTATATAAGCTTTGCGTGCACGTACAATTTTCTCAAAAGAAAATGTGATTGTTTTTTTCCTAGTATTTGAACACAAAAATTAAGGAGGAAAAATAACAGAAAATGGCCGGCGTATAGTTGAATCTAAAAGACTGAAATTCCAACGAAAAGCGCGTAAATGCCAATTGTTGTTTGTTGCTGTTAAAGAGCACAGACAACACTTGTTGAATGAACGAGGTGCTCGTGTACACGCTTTCTCTCTGGGTCCCACCGTTTTTATCCTATTCTATGGCTCTGAACGCACACTTCACACTTTGGTTTGATGATCCAAATTTAACGTCATCTCAACAATTTTTGTTTTGACCACTCCGTCACATGTTTTTCCGTGTGCCCTGACATGGCGATGATCAAGCAAATCTTGATTTGTTTCTCAGTGAATCAATTACACAGATAAACAATCGACTTGTTCAAGTTACGACGAGTACCCAGAATTTTCAAATTAAATTATTTATTGATATTTTATAATTTTCTTTTATAGACCGGGTAAGTACTAAGTAGGAAAAAATTGGTCACGACTTTTGAAATCGAGAAAGTTTAACTAATACATGCTGAATACATTTTGCGTGATAAGTAATTAATATGTAGGGTATATATGTCTTATCCATAATCCATTCCCGCTGGCATTGGATAATTTTTTTTCCTCAAATTTATCATACATAGAAAATAATTTTTCTCAAATTTTAAATGTCTGACTGTCAGTTTCAGAATATACGACGGTTTAAAGTTTTTCATAAGTATTAAAAATATAATTAATTTATTAAATTTTAAAAATTAAATAATTTCCTATTATACTTTTTATCTTTTTAAATAGTGATTCATTTACTCTTCTTATGTGTTAATTTTATTAAATATTTGTAACCTTTGTAAAAATATTTAATATAACATTAGTTTTATAAATGACATATCTTCTAAAACATCATATATTCTAGAAATAAAAAAAAAAATCATTCAATAGGTATTAATGGAAGAGGGGATTTAACTTGAATGATAGAGTAAAGTAAATTACATAAGTGACTGTAAACTTTTGATATTTATCTTTAATTCCTACTAATAAAAAAACATCATTCAATAAGTGAAAAAATAACTACGTGATTTATACATTATGTACAAATATTTAGTAAGAAAATCACATGATCCCAAAATTAAAACCTTACGTATGGAAAAGGCTAAAATCTAAATGCTCATTTGTTTACTAAAATTGTTCATGTTTTTCTCTTTGATAAGGTGTATGAGTGGTGGTGAAGATTTAACTTGGAAAAAGATGGCAATATTATTACTATTTTTTCTGATTGTTTTTTGTTTAAATGTATTTTATGCATTTAATTAGCTGCATGGGTTAAGCAAGAGAATAGTGTGTCATTGATGCATCTCTATTTTTTTTTTAGTTTGATATTTTTTTTTTGGAAGTAATCCTAATTGAGATTAGTTAAACATTAAATATGAATATCTCTTACATTAATTCAAATAGTAATTCATCACATTATCATAAATTAATTCCTTTTAAATTCATAGAGTTAACCTAATGATATAAGATTTTATTCCGTTCACATATAAAAAATAATTTATTTATTGAAAAAACACATGTTCAATTTTTTTATTAATTAAATTAATCTTTAATTCAATGGAACGAGAGATACTTATGATCTCTTACAAGAAAAATAATTAATCCTTTGTATAGACCCAACACTTTTTTAATATTTGAATTATGCAGTCTTTCATTCACTCATTAGCAGCTGCCAAGGAAACTTCTCTCTCTCTCTTGTTACCGGTGGCTTCCTTGTGAAACCAAAGACTTCCAACTTTTCACTCATTAACATATATGAAACAGTTGACCAATTACATACCTTTTTTGTTGTTTATTTCCACTAAATTTTTTGTCACATTTATATTCCATTAATATATTACTTACCCATAAAGTTTCTCCAAAATAGGTATAGATATCATCTCAAACGTCATCATTCACTTTATTTTTCTTTTTTATTTACCAACATTAATGTTCCACAATCATCCTTGCATATAAACTATGTGAATGAACTCCAACTTATGTACAACTAGCATTTATCCCATTTTTTGTTATACATTCTTTCTCTTTCACCCTCTTTCAAGCCTCCACTTTTATAATTCCTTGTACATTTCTTCATCAAAATATCAAACTTGTCTTCTATCTCTTTTTACTTCCTCTGCATATGTGATATATTCTTCCATAATTCTCATCTAAGGGTTAATTTTGTTCCTAGCAAGTTTTTTTTTTTTTTTTAAAAAAAAAATAAATTCAGAATGATATATTTACAGATTTCTGATCCAAGGTTTAAGACGTTATTTTTTCCTTGAATTCTCATCTGGGTTCAACCTGTTTGATGTTTTGACTGAATCAGTTTGAATTAGTGGAGATTATCTGATACCCCAAAAAAGATTCAGCTCTTTTTCTTGTTTCTTTGTCACAATACTTGGATTTTGAGAATCTGGAGACATGGGTTGTTGGGTAAGTAAAGATTCAGAGCCACAACACAATGGTTACAGACATGCTGGGACTGGTGGTGTGCACAACCAGAAGACTCATGAACCTTTGGTCAACCAATCAAGAGCACCTGCAAATCAAGCTTATCATTTACCTGAAAAGCATGCTGCATCCACTGCTCAGACAGTGTCTCAGAATATGCCATTGAAGCCTTCTGGTCCGGCCCTTAGTCCTAAACCTGTTGTTAGTGTTAGGCAAGACACAATTCTTGGGAAGCAGTTTGAGGATGTGAAGCAGTTCTACAAACTTGGGAAGGAATTGGGTAGAGGGCAATTTGGGGTGACATATCTTTGCATTGAGAATTCAACTGGGTTGCAGTATGCCTGCAAGTCCATTTCCAAGAGGAAACTTGTGAGGAAATCTGATAAGGAGGACATAAAGAGGGAGATTCAGATTATGCAGCATTTGAGTGGTCAACCCAACATTGTTGAGTTCAAAGGGGTTTATGAGGATAGGAACTCAGTTCATGTTGTGATGGAGCTGTGTGCAGGTGGGGAACTTTTTGATAGGATTATTGCCAAGGGGCATTACAGTGAGAGGGCAGCTGCTTCAATATGCAGACAAATTGTAAATGTTGTTCATATCTGCCATTTCATGGGTGTGATGCATAGGGATCTGAAGCCAGAGAATTTCTTGTTGTCTAGTAGGGATGAAAGTGCACTTCTCAAGGCAACTGATTTTGGCTTGTCGGTTTTCATTGAAGAAGGTAAAGTTTGATCCATTCAATGGTCATTAATTCTAATTCGTCCGGCATCTTAACGTTGTGGAATTCCAGTTTAACCAATAGATGGAGTCTTCGTTGGAAAATATGCTAGTTTTACTTTTTAGGATTGAAATATTAATGAATATGCTGCTAAGTTTAGTGAAAAGTTTTAAACGTTTCTATCTCAAACTTTATCTTTGGAATATGCTTTTTAGAAATGGTTTTGCAAATTCATGAAATTTTCAAATCAGAATTTTGGCTGTATTGGTTCGAGTGTTTTACATACAACAACTAATAGGTAGGTGGGGTAGGTGAGGGAGCCTTAGTACAAAGAATCTTTATTGTCCTTGTTGGAAGCCCAGTTTTGTCAAAACCTGGGCTAGAAAGTTTGAGAACCATAGCATTTGCTTTACAGCACAATTTTCTTAAAAGATGTAGGTTGGAATTAACTTCCATCATTTAATTTAACTAAAGCTTCATATCGTTGTTCTTTTTTCTCCATCTGTATGCAGTTATGCATTTGGTTTATAGCATTTCATCACAATGCCTGTTTGTGGTGTCTTTGATATCTAGTTTGGTCCATGATCCATCATATAACTTTGGCTATACCCAAAATTTACAAGCATGCAGACTTTGTATTTGCAGACAGAGATTGTCATTTCATATTTCACTTCATTTGTGTTTCTGAAAACTCCTTGTGACTCTTTGTTTGTTTGTTGTAATCCCATGAATATCTTTTGCTAGCCTCCAAACCCATATAAAGAAATATAAAGTTTGACAGACAGAAAATCACTTATAGTGTTCATCCTAATTATTCAGCTTCAAAAGCAGTAAGCTAACATGTTTGATCAGTGGTCAAGAATCTAGCATTTTCATTTACCCCACACACTACACGTGTTGAGTTCTAGTGTTTCATGAAAGTCCTGAAGTCTGAGTAGTGATGAAATGTTAATGACTGAAAGTTTTATTTATTCCTCAATTTGAGATGTTATGTCAAACTTTAGGAAATAAAGTTATTGCTTGTTAATAAATTTTACTTCCGTCATTAGCTTTGAAGGGCTTCATACATGCACAAAGGCACACACATTAGTAATCACATCATTCATGGGCAATATATGCACTTTAATATCTATGGAAACTACTTATCATTCAATCAGATGATTTATCGAAACTAAATAAAAACAAGATCATCTTCCTTTTCGAATGTGTACTTAAATTTCTCTGATTAATTCTTTCCAGGAAAGGTACATCGGGATATAGTTGGCAGTGCTTACTATGTTGCTCCTGAAGTTCTGCGGCGCAGATGTGGGAAGGAAATAGATATATGGAGTGCAGGAGTCATATTGTATATCTTACTGAGTGGAGTCCCTCCATTTTGGGCCGGTAAACACCGAGACTTTGATCTTCTAATAGAATAGAGGAATTATCAACTTATACTGAAAACTTAAAACATACATTTTCTTTTTGGTTTTCTATTCCCTTTTACTTGTTAGACATGTCTAACTTGTTTTTTCAAATATCTTATGTAGAGACTGAGAAGGGAATATTTGATGCCATATTGGAAGGTCACATTGATTTTGAAAGTCAACCATGGCCTGACATTTCAAACAATGCCAAGGATCTTGTTCGTAAGATGCTTATACAGGATCCAAAGAAACGCATTACCTCTGCTCAAGTTCTTGGTATATAACTTTTCATGCGTTTTCTCCTTAATATTATTCAATACTTGAAGTTTATTAAACTGTGTCCCAAACCCCTATAGTATCTAAATGCTAACATGGTCAATTTCATGTTGTACTGGTAGTGTAAGATTGAGAAGATAAATTATTAGAGGAGTTTATGAGCTATTGTAATAAGTACAAATAATTATAGCTAATTGTAATGCATGAGAAAACTGAACTCACTTAATAGCTTGTAGATTTCAAAGACTACTTTTATATTTGTATACTATTCTATATCTATACAGCTATGACAACATTGTTAAGACTGTAGATTTGTCAGATAAGATATATTACATTACAAAACTGTATTCTCAGTTTATCACAAATATACAAGTCCTGTTATCTTGAAGGATGTAAATTATTTATTGGGTATTTGTTTGATGAATGATAATATGTGTGCGTATGCTTGTGGGAACATAATAACAATGTTCTAATGTAATCAGCACATGCTTCTCTTTGCAACTGTATCTGACTTATCACATGGGTTGAGCATCCTTATGAATTTACTTGGTTCATGGATTTTATTCTCTCTTGTAACTGATTTGTATATTGTATGAATGATTAGAGCACCCATGGATTAAAGATGGAAATGCTTCAGACAAGCCGATAGACAGTGCAGTCCTTTCCAGAATGAAGCAATTTAGAGCAATGAACAAGCTAAAGAAACTTGCCCTCAAGGTAGGTCCATCCACAATCTGCATGAAGAGATACCAAAGTGCTCTTTAATGCTTGTTTCCCTAGATAGCATACTCGGTACCTCTGTCTATGGATTTCTAAAAATTATCAGAGGTTAATTTTAAACCATGACTTCTTTAAAATGTCTATTAAAGTAGTTACAACATTGAGATGTGGAAAATTTCATTCTAGTGTTCTTTTTATGACTGAATTAGACCAATCTATGTAACTTTATGGTGAAGGCTTATCTAGGTCTTGCAATCCAAGAAACTGACTGGATTTTGAACATTCTTTTAGGTCATTGCTGAGAATATGTCTGCAGAAGAGATCCAAGGTTTGAAGGCAATGTTTACAAACATGGACACTGACAAGAGTGGTACAATCACTTATGAAGAACTAAAGGCAGGATTGCATAGACTTGGCTCAAAGCTTACAGAGGCTGAAGTGAAGCAGCTTATGGAAGCTGTAAGCTGTTCTTTTGTCCTCTATATATATTTTTATTTTACCTTGTTTGTTTGTTTGGGGAGAGAGGGTGAGCCCTGGTACAGCGGTAAAGTTATGTTTTGGTGACTTGTTGGTCATGGGTTCGAATCTAGAAACAGTCTCTTTACATATGCAAGGGTAAGACTGCGTACAATATCCCTCTTCTTTACCTAGCATGGAGTCTCCGGGCAATGGGGTTCGTAGTTTTTTTTTTTTTTTTTTTTTTTAAGGAGAAATAGAGTGGATTGGGAGGAAATAGGAGGGAGATAAGTAGAAATATTAAATTTTCACAGCTTGTTTGAGAGGGGAAATAGGAACTAGGAAGGAGGGGAATTATTTATGTGAGATACACTATAAAACATCCCCCAAAAAAAAGGAATGAAATGGGAGGAAAATGATCTCTCTCTCTTTCAGTTTTTTGGTTTAATTTTTTTTTAAAAGTATAGTATAATTTTAAAAAAATAATGTTAAGAAAAAAAAATATTAAAATTAATTTTTTTATATAATTCATTTGCAATCCTTCCACTCTCTTTTTAACCCATCCAAAGAAATCCACTTCCTTCCTATTTCTATTTATACAAACAATTTATCTTTGTTATTCTATTATTCCTCTATTTCTATCATTCTTCTTTCTTTCCTCTCTATTTCACCCAATCAAAGCATAAGGATTTCCAAACTCATATTTCTCGGCGCAAAATTATAGGCTGATGTAGATGGAAATGGCTCAATTGACTACATAGAATTCATCACGGCTACAATGCATAGACACAAATTAGAAAGAGATGACCAACTTTGCAAGGCCTTCCAATATTTTGATAAAGACAACAGTGGGTAAGTCCTTCATCATCATGATTTCTTGTCCAACCTAGTCTTTTCCTCCAATTGCATTTGACTTTTCATTATGCCATTCATATGAATCCTTCAACTATTGAGTTCAATGTTTTAAGTTCCTTGTCAATGTCATGCTTATCAACTAATTAGTGTCATGCATATTGTTTGAGTTTTTATTAATAAAAAGACATAGTGGTGAGGAACATCATTAAGCGTGTTCTTTGGTAACATTGGCAAATTGATTTTTTAAATGAAATTGATTTTTCAAAATTAATTATACCTAAAATTGTTTCAACTCAAAAATCAACTATGGACCTAAAATCAATTCCTCAACGTGCAAGCAAGCATGTGAACATTTATCTAAAATCAAGTTAACTAGTTTTTCAATGTGATTCTCAAAAACTCGACATAAACCAAACATGCACTTAAAAAATCATCAATTGATAAATAGCATTACTGGGATATGGAAGTCAGGAGCAATGACATATCTTCTCTGGTTTTCTTTGATTTCATTACAGGTTTATTACAAGAGATGAATTGGAAACAGCCATGAAAGAATATGGTATGGGTGATGATGCCACAATCAAGGAAATCATATCTGAAGTTGATACAATTATATCTGAAGTGGACACAGATCATGTAAGCCAATTTTCTATTACGTGATTTGCTACAAGTTTCTATTCTAGTTCCATAGTTAAATACTCAATGTTGTGGTTTCACAGGATGGTAGAATCAACTATGAAGAATTCTCTGCGATGATGAAGAGTGGAAACCAACAACAAGGCAAGTTATTCTAAATCACACCATCTAACCAGTCTGAGGGTCTGGCATCCAAGACCCCCCTAGGGAAAAGGTTTATACCTCTGAGAAGTACTTCCAAAATGTTTGTATCACTCGTAGGCATGTAAAGCTTCTGTTTAGAATTCGAGTTACTATGCTCCACATGACTGTTAGTCAACTCTGTTGTTTCATTTTTGGTTTCCTTTTTAGCTTTTCACTGAGAATCTATTTCTGAGTCCTCTTTGAATTTGTTTTGGACACTAAAGTATAAAATCACATAGAAAAAGGTGATATCTCAATAAGATTATACAAGTTTTTGCACTTGAAATTTGTTTAAGGTTTACATGCTACAGGGAGAGTGGTTTGGTGGTCAAACCAAACCTTGTTTAGTTCAACCACATTAGCTGATGACAATCACATTATGATTATGCCACAGCAAGACTGGTTGGAGTTAACAGGATTGGATTCTGACAATGTCAATGCCATCTCATTTTCTTTGTATGAACATTGAAAATGAGATTGTGCTTGCATAATGCATAGTACATCTAAGTGACAATAAACCTGGAAAAGACAAACAGTAGGCCAATATATCCAATAGCTATTCAATCCGTAGTGATTCAGCAAGAAACAAAACAATTTTTTGCATGTACATCCATGTCAAACTGTAAATTTAGATAGTTTAGTCCTTTATTTCTTAATTTATTTAATTGAAGATATCTTTTCCTTTACTGAATATTTCAAAGTCGTATTTTAAAAATAATCGGACGTTTGAGCTGAATTGTTCTTTTAAATTATAAATTTCTTTTCTTAATTCAGGTTTTAAAACTTGGACCAATATCTCTCTCCTCTCAATTTGAATTTTCATCTTATTTAATGGGTTTTGGTTTAAATGGTTCTAGGTTGGGCATGGCAGAATACGTCTATCAGCCTTCATAAGATTTATTTTCCATGATTAAATCAAATTCAAATCACTTGAATTCTTTTGTTCTAGTCATGGGTAGGGTAGAATATTTTTCGAGTCTGATTTTTCGCACAAATTATATGAAAAAAAGAAGAAAAAGAAACAAACTCAAAGAGTTCAATCATTGTAACTAAAATGCATTAATATGAATGTTTTTATTATATTATCATCCAATAACATATTCTACTGAATTTTGTAATAATTAGTTTACAAATCATATCTAGAATGATTTATAATGGATTAAAAGCAGCATAATCTTATCACGTATCAAAATTAATCTATAACTCAATTACGCCAGCCATGAATTTCACGTTTCTTTCTCAACTAAAACATCATGAATTTGGTTCATGATCTTCTCAAACTGTAATTCCCAATCTGAAATAATAAAAAAAAATAAAGAAGCAATAAAATGTCAACGGGCTTGAAAAACATCCCTTCAGTGGAAAACCTTGCATCGTATGCGAGTCTAATTTAATTCATCCATCTCATCTATAATTTGTAAAAGTTTTACTGCCACACACTACTCTTGTTTTATATGTTATGCTATTTAAGCAACTCTTCAATTCATTGGTACAACTCTAAAATCAAAGTCTACTAAATGATTATATATAAAGAAAAGATCTTAAAAATAGTCCTCTGATATCATTGCTATCCTTTGGTTCTATAAAAACATAAAGATAGATATGAGTTAAAATTTACCTACTGAGCTATATTCTAGACTCTCTTTTTATCAGAACTTGATGGGGAAGTAGGAATATATGGCTAGATCTGGTTTGTTTTTTTACTTATCTGAACTACTATCCAGACATAATGTTTTATATTTTCTTTAAATGCTTTTGTACATGTTTTAAGGATTATTATGTCTTAACTGGTTAGCATGATAAGCGGAGAAAGTTCTGATCTGGTGTTGCTGGGGTAGTAAGTCCCACGGAGATAAGGGCAATAAAACCTACACATTATTGGAACGCAAGATCTGAACTTTTGTCTGAAATTCATTGGCTTTAGTTAAGAGATAAAAAAAAGAGTTTGGAATATAGCTCAGTAGGTAAATTTTAACCCAGATCCATCTTTATGTTTTTATAGAACCAAAGGACGGCAATGATATCATGGGACTATTTTTATGATCTTTTCTTTATGTCTCTTTTTTGCACCCTTTCCTTTCGCCTTTCTTTCAAATCTTCTCAACCCTCTTCTTCCCCTTTCAACCCTTCCCAAGAAGAAAATGCTTTAATCAAACCCAACCGTAATATTTTCAAAGAAGAAGTTTCTTTTGAACATATTAATCAAGACCTAGATGGCTGGAAGATTCCCAGGATTCCAGAAAATGAGCTCTATAAACTCGAAGGAAGCTATTTTCGTAAATCTGACTTCATAATCTGAACCGTTGAGACTAACATACGTCTTAAATTTGATTTTGATGAAATTAACTTCTTTCAAACAGTTCTTTAAAACTTCATAAACAAAAATATAGTTTTTTGCACATTGGTTGTGTTCAAGTTGCTGCTAAACCTTTAGGTATAGAAGGATTAAACACCTCAATTCTTTTATGCTTAAGAGACTCCCGTCACAATCAGTTTACCGATTCCATCTTAGGCACCGTAGAGACCATCCTTAGCAATGGACCTATCTATTTCAATTGTTATCCTGATAGGACTGTCAGCCTTGAGGATGCCAACATTCTAGATGTCTTAACCCTAGATGTCCAGCTTTATGGTCTTGATATGAAAGCTGGATCCATCCCAATTAATATCATCTATCGGGTTCAATACAAGGTAATGAACTCGTGCATGTCTAGAGTCCTCAAACCCAGGAAGACTAGAGAAACTACCTTGTTTCTCACCTATACCACCAAATCCAAGGTAGTTATTCCAAAAGTCATCAAGTGGGAAGGCATCAATTTCCCTCAGACCTGGGCCATGGACAAAGTAGCCCCAGCTAAACCCCAAACCGCACCTAGTTTTGAGTCTGTTAAGCAGTATGATTCTGGAAGAGTAGAGATCACCTTCAATAGGTCTAACTCCTTCAATACCGCTAGGTCATCCTTCACTAGAGATTCTAGATCTGAAATGTTTGGGTCTGTTTTCTCTAGGAAATCCTTTTTTGCTGCTCATAGTGGAAGCAGTAACAGAATCAAGCTCCAAGGTGTAGAAACATCGTCCTCTATTCCTCAACCTGTATATCAACAGGAGAATACTGAGGAAGATTCCAGATCTATCCCCTCTCCAACTTTTTCATCTATGCAAGATTATGAAGTTATCCATGATTAATAAGACCTGCATAGATTATGAAGCCCTTAAGCTAGACTTCGACTCTGAGGAAATGACTCCTCAAAGAAAGTGGTTTCTTAGCCATTACAGGGATGATGGTAAAACCCAGATTAGGAAAGAATATTATTCCTTCCTTAACCAAGTCCAAACCCAAATCTATTTCTTTGATTGGTTTAAGTCCTATGCAGCTTACCATAGGCTAGATTACCCTTTCTTAGAACTGAATACCATTAGTGTTATCACCAGATATGACCTTAAGGATGGCCAAATTGTTAGATCTGAGTTCCCTCCGTCGACCAAGTTCATTCTTCCTAATGTCAGGAACGAAAAACATGGCCACATCTATGCCTCACCCTTTAAGTCTAGGGATGAGTCTGAACCCATAACACCTAAAGATATTAAGAACCTTATGGAACAATCCAACTATACCAATAGGTACCTCCAATCCATAAGGGAAAATTAGGTGAAAAATCCAATCTCAGCTTAGAAGCTAGAACCTCCTCCACTTCTAAGACCATTCAAACCCCAATCTTTAAACCTTTTAGGATGACTGATAAGCTTAGAAAAGATTTTGTCAAACTCAAAGCTTTCAACCAGCCCCCTAGTCAGCCTTTTGTCGGGTCTAGAGAAAAACTTGAAGGATTAACTTCCATTATCATTCAAGATACTCCTTAGACTTCCCAAGAAGCCCATTCCAAACCAACCTTTACTAGAGCCAGATCTAGGCATGAAGCCCAAAAGGACAAAGATAAGGAAGTCAATGTCCTTAACCAAACTGAGTTAGAAAATGGTAACTCTGACTCTGATAGATCTGTCCAAATTAATCTCATTAGAAACTAGCCCAATTGGAAGCAACCCTCTAAGCTATATTACAATAGGGCAACCCCTCCTGATCTTCTCCTAGAAGAAAGGGAACACTCCAAATCCTTTAATGCCAATTATGTCTATGAATGGAACATAGATGGCAAAACTGAGTACCAAATCCTCAACATCCTCC
Source organism: Glycine latifolia (assembly GCA_013407115.1). Classification (NCBI taxonomy): domain Eukaryota; kingdom Viridiplantae; phylum Streptophyta; class Magnoliopsida; order Fabales; family Fabaceae; genus Glycine; species Glycine latifolia. Next base: position 9,463,750 of record CM023958.1, on the reverse strand, counting down.
AGCAAATGACCATGGTTGCTACAGCCTATGATATGTCCCTTAACTGTTCTGAAGCAGTTATTGTCAACATTTTAGTTTCTGGTTTCACTGGACAACTAAAAGTTTGGTGGGACAACCACTTGTCCGAGAAGCATAAGATTACCATCCAGAATGCTGTTAAAATGGATAATGATGGCGCTGTCTTAACCCAAGATGGTAAACTAGTCCCTGATTCAGTCAACCAGTTAATCTTTACCATCGTTCAGCACTTCATTGGCGACTCCAGTTTATGGAAAGACAGATCCGCTGAACTCCTTTCCAACCTTAGGTGTAAGACTTTAGCTGACTTTAGATGGTATAAGGATATCTTCCTTACTATAGTCTTCACCCGAGAAGACAGTCAAGAACCATTCTAGAAAGAAAAATTTCTTGCTGGTCTTCCAAAATCCCTAGGGGATAAGGTTAGGGACAAGATCCGTAGTCAGCATCCTGAAAATGAAATCCCTTACAAGCAATTGAGTTATGGTTAACTTATTGCTTACATCCAGAAAGTAGCCTTAAAGATTTGCGAAGATGATAAAATCCAGCATCAGCTTGCCAAAGAAAAGGCTCAAAATCGCAGAGATTTGGGAAATTTCTGTGAGCAGTTTGGCCTTCCCTATTCCAAGCCTAGGAAGACCAAGAAGCATACCCATAATCCAGATAAATAGAAACCCAAGAAGTCTGTTTACCATTGACATAAGTCAGGAACCCCGCCTAGAAAACTTAGAAGAGAGTTCCAAACCAAACCTCCATTTGACAAGGTCAACATTCCTAAGAAACCTGTAGTCTGTTGGACTTGTGGCAAACCTGACCATAAAAGTCAGTATTGCAGGCTTAAGAAGAAGCTTAGGAATCTAAACCTTGAACCCGCTGTAGAAGAACATACTAATCAGCTCTTAGTAGAATCCTCCTCTGAAGACGAATTTGATAAAGAAACTTCTGAGGGTCAATCTTCAGAAAATCTGAATCAAATTTAAGAGGATGATCTATCTTCGACTGATGAAGACTGTCCTTCTTCTTCCCAAATCAATGTCCTTACCCAGGAGCAAGATCTTCTTTTTGAGGTGGTTAATTCTATTTCTGACCCTGAAGAGAAGAAAAATCTTTTATTAAAACTTAAACAATCTTTAAATGAACCATCTTCTTCTTCTTCTAAAACTAACAATTTGTTAATTAACAACAAGTTTAATCTTAACAATACACTTAAAAAGTTTGAAAAAAGTGTTGTTAAGCCAGTAACCCTTTAGGATCTTCAGCATGAGGTTAATCAACCGAAAGCTGAAATTCGCCTTATTAAGGAACAACAAAATGTCCATCAAAATATTTTGAGTGTTCAACAATCTGGCAACCAAACTGATGAGGAAAATCATGGTTAGAATAACCAACCCTCTGATAATAATTCTCCAAATGATTCAGTTAATCCTGATGGTCCTCCAAATATCTTTGAACTAATTAACCAATTAACAATCCAAAAGTTTTATATTAAGGTCAAAATTATTGTCGGAACCTTTGTCCTTGAAACTGAAGCCCTGTTTGATACAGGGGCAGATTCAAACTGCATTCAGGAAGGATTAGTTCCAACTAAGTATTTTGAGAAGACTTCTGAACGACTTAGCACCACCAGTGGATCTAAGCTTCGTGTTAACTTTAAACTTTCATATGCTTTTATTGAAAAGGATGAATTAAAAGTAAAAACTTCTTTCCTCCTTGTCAAAAATCTTAAAAACGCTATTATTTTGGGAACACCTTTTATTAAATCCATTTTTCCTGTAACCATTTCTGATAAGGGTATTTCTACTACTTATTTGAATAAATCCATTACTTTCAGGTTTCTAAAAAATCCTATTGTTAGAAATTTGAACCCAATCCTTTTTGAGCAAAATCAAATTAATTATCTTAAGGAAGAAATTTCTTATAAGAAAATTGATGATTTGCTTAATCAACCTGTCATTCTCAACAAAATCAAGTCCTTGTCTACCCATATCCAAAGCTCCATCTGTGTTGATCTTCCTTATGAGAATGACTTTAATGATCGACAAATCCCCACCAAGGCCCGACCCATCCAGAGGAGTCAAGAATCCTTGTCCATTGCCAGAATAAAATCCAGGATCTTTTGCAGAAGGGGTTGATTAGGAAAAGCAAAAGTCCTTGGTCTTGTTCTGCTTTCTATGTCAATAAACCTGCGAAAATCGAGCGCGGATCTCCTCGTTTATTCATAAACTACAAACCCCTCAATCAAGCCCTTCAGTGGATCCGCAATCCGATACCGAATAAGAAGGATCTTCTAAACCGTCTTTTTTCCGCTAAAATCTTTGCCAAATTTGATATGAAATTGGGATTTTGGCATATTCAAATCAATGAAAGGGATTGCTATAAAACAGCTTTTACGGTCCCTTTTGGACAATATGAATGGAGAGTCATGCCTTTTGGATTAAAAAATACTCCTTCAGAATTCCAGAAAATTATGAATGACATTTTTAATCCTTACTCATCTTTCATTATTGTCTATATTGATGATGTTCTTGTGTTTTCCCAATCTATTGACCAACACTTTAAACACATAAAATTTTTTATCCAGGTAATCAAGAAAAATGGTCTTGCTTTGTTTAAAACTAAAATCAATCTTTTTCAAACAAAAATTCATTTTCTTGGTCACAATATCTACCAGGGCACTATCACTCCTATCAATCGTGCTATCGAGTTCTCAAACAAGTTTCCTGACCAGATCATCAAAAAAACTCAACTCCAACGTTTTCTCGATTGTCTAAATTATGTCGCTGATTTCTTTCCTCAGCTGAGTAATCTTGCCAAACCTCTTTATGATCATCTCAAGAAGACACCCCCCCCATCGACTAATATTCACATTGATCTTGTCAAACAGATTAAGACCCAAGTCCATAACCTTCCTTGTCTCTATCTTCCCAATCCTTCAGCCAAAAAGATTGTTGAAACCGATGCCTCTGATGTTGGTTATGGTGGTATCCTCAAACAATCCATCAATGGCAAAGAACAAATAATTGCATTCACTTCAAAACATTGGACTCCTACCCAGCAGAATTATTCCACGGTTAAAAAGGAAGTTTTAGCAATTGTTTTATGCATTTCAAAATTTCAATCTGATTTGCTTAATCAAAGGTTTTTAGTGTGTGTTGATTGTAAATCCGTAAAAGAGATTTTACAAAAGGATGTTAAAAACCTTGCATCAAAACAGATTTTTGCCAGATTTTGAAATAGAATTTCTCAAAGGTACCTTAAACTCTTTACCTGACTATCTCACTCGTGAATATTTACAGGGGAGAAACCAATAGTGATTCTATGTCGGATTCAGTAAAATCATCTTCCTCCTTATGAGGAAGAGGAAGAGGAAGAGGTAAGAGTACTAAACCGAGACTAGTCGTGGCTGGCTTAATCGCCCATACAGGGTCTGGGGATCTTCATCCAAACAAGAAGGAAATCCCAAAAAGCAATCAAAATCTAGGTCATCTACCCGGGTGTTACCACAATCAATCACTGAGTCTTCTACTCATAAACCTAAACCTCAATCCCAAACAAAGGTAGATTATGCCATGCCAATCCAAACCCTTTTAGCGCTTCAAGAACAGGGTCTTTCCCACCTTCTAAAAGGACTTCCATCAAAAACATGGGCTGACATTACATCCGAAGATGAAGATAATGAGAGCCTAGCATTTATGATCAGAAACCTATCCCAAAATCCTTTAACCCTTCACCAACCAAAAGCCAAAACCATTGTCCAACAACCCAAACCATTGGCAGTCCAAAAGCCTAAATCACAAACTCAATATGTCCCGAAAAACAAATATCAGGACATAGTCCAAATGGAACTTGAGTTTTGGGATCCCAAACCAAACAAAGTCCCCTAGAAGATCTTTCCCAAAGACTTCCAAGGTAACCAGTTTCACTACAAGCCAATCTCGTTGCTCAAAACAAGACATTTTTATGAGTTTATTCTGGTTGACACTAACTCAGTCCAGATTAAACACCATAAAAACAAGGAGTCTGAGCAAATCGCTTATTCAACCCTGCAAATTCTGAAGGTCTTAACACCTAAGGAATTTGGAGAATTGAATAAGATAAAAAGATTTTCACAAAACTATGATCCCATTGGTTTTTCTTATTGGGATTATCAAACTGCTTGGCATAATGTCTTTCACTTTCAGAACAAAGACTTCATGCACTCATGGCTCATTTAATTCAAACAAAATGTCCAGTATAAGTTTCCTCAGTGGTTCTTGCAATGGTGGAGCTTTTATGGACCAATCCTGGAGATACTTCCCTCTAAGGTAGTATCTGGACTAACCGTCTTTACAAAGAAGTTTGAGCACCCTAAAAATGATCCTTTTTTGGTGGACTTACACTTCTTTAGTAAATTGTCCCTTGCTTGGATCTTCCAATGGAGATATGTCTATGGTAATGTGTCAGCCAAAGGACAATTACCGACACTTAAGAGACAAGCTCTGGTTAAATGCTGGCCCCAATTTGACCACTCCAGAGCCACTCCAGAACAGGTATCGCTTTGTTTTAAACAACATCCAACCCTCACCAAGGCAACAGATCCAAAAGCATGCAAGTTCCTTAATCAGAGATCACAAGTCATAGCAGCCTTGGCATCTTCCACCTCAAAGGAGAAGTTTACCGAGAATATGAAGATGATCTTTAATCTTTTGAAAAAGGAGAATGAAGACGCCTGCTTCTCATCCAAGAAGCCTGCTGAAGCCTCCTCACAATCATTGGATGATTTCTACCAGAATGAAGACGACTGCTTTGGCACCAATCTAGGTGATGTCTGATGATGACAATCTGACGGCAACATTGCATCAACATTTCCTGTGGCAAACTCCTGTGCAGAACTGTTCACTGTAGCGGCAGGTTTTTCGGTTTTGTTTAACGGAACTGTAGAAATAGGAAATGTCTTGTCTATTTAAGGGTTGCGTCCCACAATCTTCTAACAAGTTTTTTTTGTGTGTTCAGTTTCAGAGAGTTTTCCCTAGATATACCTCTGAGTTTCAATCTTCTGTAATCTTATTTTGGGAAATAAAATTTTGATTTCTCATTTGCATGTGTTTCTTGTTTTTTGGTAATTGAATTCTTCTCTTCTCATCCACTATCTCTTATCCCGACGGCTTGCCGCGCTTGAGAGTATAATTTTATGCTTTAAATTTATATATTTGTCTTTATTGTTGTTCGTAGCCATGTGAATTCCGTATCCTATTCCTGCTTTCCATTTATGTTCTTGTCTGTTTAGTCCATTTCTCCGTACTCGCTTCCACCCCATATATATATATATATATATATATATATATATATATATATATATATATATATATA
>CM023958.1:9380155-9458373 GCA_013407115.1 Glycine latifolia | reverse complement strand
AAGTTTACCAAATGAGTCTCACGAATATTTTACATCTTCATCTCATTAATATTTTGTTTTTATTTCAACTTGAAAATATTATCTCCTTTATATTAAATTTTATGACAGTAAAAAACATAATATATTAAAATATAAAAATAATTTAACTAAGCTTTTAATAAAATTTTGTGTCTTGGTGACTTGTTGGTCATGGGTTCAAATCCAGAATAGCATGTGTGCATATTCAAGGGTAAGATTGCATAAAATATTCATTCATCTTACCTGCACATAGTATGGAGTCTTTGAACAATGGGGCAGGTACTTTTTTTCATGAAATGTATTTTGAGAACTAGAAAGGAAAAAAAACATCAGACTCGAGTAATTGGTGAAGTAAACATGGGTTGATCAGTACAAGTTAAGATAAAAATCAACCCCAAACGTTTATTGTTGCAAACTATACAGTTGGGCCTATTTCACTTGGTTAGCAACATTGCCTAAATAAGAAGAAGGGTTAAGCTTCCTACACCATTAGTTTTTCTCATACACCGTGTTTGAAATAATGAATTTTTGATAATGCCCTTTAAATAATAGTTTTGATATTTTATAATTCACCTTTCTTCTTCTTCTGCACCATTTTGCTTCCGCTTCTTTTGCTCCGCACTTGGATTGGTTTATTTCTCCGCCCCACCGGAACATCGAGCTCGTCCGTGGATACATTGGCTTTTGTGGTGTTCGTTTTCTACGTCTCGTGGCCCTAGTAAGTGTTTCCGTTTTGAAGAGGCGTGGTTGGTGGTAGTGGTCGTACTGTGTAAAACGGCGCTGAGGACGAATTCGAGAATCCGTAAGAAGGACTTCATATGGATTGGGCAATCCGTATGGCTCATACGTAATGAAATAAAATATTATGTGAATGTCTACATGGTGTTTGATGTATTTTTTTTACAGTTCTTAACTTCATAAATCAAATTACAATTGTTTATTAACATGTGGTTTTGGACAATGCAATGTTTTAAGAATTTTGCTGGAGTTTTATAATCCGTAACATATGTATGTATGTCAATCAAAGTTGTTGAGCATGTTCATAATATGGAACCTGTGTAACATTTTGAACTATTGAGTGTTGTTGGTGTGATTTGGTTTGAAGTGATAGAGTAACATGTAAACAAATGTTGTACGGATTATGGTGAAGACTATAGGTTTGCGGTAGGCTCTTGGAAGAGATGTTAAACGAGGTAACTAAGATGAAGGCCCTGAGCGACGTAGGCCGACGACATCCGTTTGTCAACAAAGGGCACGTGTTTTTGTTGCTGAGGATCGGCCTGTTGAAGAACCACATGTGGAGAGTGATGTATTTGCGACAGAGGATGTAGGTACTGAGTCAGAATCATTTTCAGGAGGGTCGGAAGACTGTTCAGTGTTGATTGGGTACGCAGATCATGTGGCAGTTAGAGTCTGGGCAGGAGAGGTATGAATATGATGAGTTACATAGTACATGGGTATTATTATTGATTATCCATCATTGTAAATTGATATGTCTTTATTGCAGGAATGTCCAGAGCTAAAGTTGGCTTTCCATGGACGTAAGGTGGTTAAATTTGGGAAGCCTATAGCTGAGATTGAAGGCTTAATGGTGTAAAATATAGGAACACTTCACACTTAACCAAGAGGGGGGGTGAATTGGTTAAACCTTGGTAAATTAAAAATTCTTAAAACAAAATTAGAGTTTCCCTTAGGATCTTTATCACTTTTGAAACCAAGAATACTTATTCAATCAAATGCTCAGCCCAAGGTATCCAATAGCTCAAAATTGAATTGATAAGCAAAGCAAGATAATCAAGATGGACAAAATATAATCAAGAACAAAATAAAAATCAAAGCACAAAAGATTTATACTGGTTCACTTCAAACACTATGAAGCTACATCCAGTTTTCTTCCACTCAAGACTAGAGTGAAGTTCCACTATTGCAAATTTTTTGTTCTTACAAGTAATTACAAAGTCTCTCTTTATCAAATATAGATAAAGTTCAGAAATCTAAAACACTATTAGATTCTTAGAGACAAACCCACTGAGAACACTACTCAGCACAACCCCTAGAGAAACCCTATCTCTAGATTACAAGTAAGAAACCCAATTACAATAGACAATCAAATACAAATTCAAAACAGAATTACAACCACTAAGTTAAGGAATGAAATCACCTGATGATTCAGTAAATGAATATGCACATGAATGAATGTACCAGGTTGAATGATGAAATTAAAACTCAGAACATCTCCTTCCTTAAACTTTTAAAAGAATCTTCTTGCTTCAAGAATCACTTAATAACCCATAAGTGTATTAGTGAAAGCAAGAACTCATAGAACCCAGAAAATCACCAAGAAAGTATTTAGAAAGCTTATGTAGGCTCAGAATACGAATTAATCGAGTTACAAAACAAGTTGAGCAAGGGTTCTATTTATAACAAACTTTTGTAACTGTCAGTAATTGATTAAACGCGCCCAATAATCGATTATTTCACTTATGTAATTGATTAAATCAACCATGTAATCGATTAAAGTGTTCTACAGAAATCTGGGTATGAACAATGAACAAAATAATCGATTATTCCGTCTTGTAATCGATTAAGACATAAAGCTTTATAAACTTGAAATTCACTGTGTAATCGATTATGGATTTTGGTAATCGATTAAGACAGAAAGCTTCATTAACCATATTGAACTATGTAATCGATTACTATATTTGGTAATCGATTAATATAGCAAAACAAGTTAAGCAGAGGCATATCATGTAATCGATTACTAACCTTTGGTAATCGATTAAAATGTTTATCAAGGCAGTTTATATGTAAACGTAGGTAAAATAATCGATTAATCCGATACGTAATCGATTACATTGTTCTTGAAAAGTTTTCCAGAATGAACTAAGAACAAAATAATCGATTATTATTATTATGTAATCGATTAAATTAGTAGAAAATATATTTTTCCAAAAACCTTTGATTCAATTCAAAAACTTAATCAATTTATCAAAGCCTTGTGAATTTTATAACTCAAATTAAAAGACTTAATCAATGATGTGAATGCAATGCACTTGGATCACCAGAAATGCTTCTTCCTTTTACATTTAATCACAAATTAATCTTCAAGGCTTCAAGGCATGTTGAAAGTTCAAATAAGCTTGATTCTTTGTCCATTCTTCAAGTGACTCCTTTGAAACCAACAAGTGGCTGCTACAGGCCTAAGCTCATTGATTGCAACCTCGGTGGAGACTGGAGATAGGGGATTGTTGTCTTTGTTTGTGGAGAGATGGCACCCTGAGACCAGCAGTTTCCATCTGCCCATGGAGGAACTGACGATTACACTGGATGACGTGGCATCGCTCCTGCATATCCTTGTTATGGGAGCGTTTCACTCGTATGAGCAGATTGATATCGGCGAGGCGATTACCTTGTTGGTTGAATTGCTAGAGGTAACCGTCGAAGAAGCTGAAGCTGAGACAATGCAGTGTCATGGGGCTTATGTTAGACTGTCATGGCTACGAGAGTTATACGACATAAAGTGTCAGTCCAGGGAGTGGATATTGGCAGGCAGGGCATATTTGCTACATCTTGTTGGCTTCACATTGTTTGCTAACAAGAGTGCCACACATATAGGTGTGCTATTCTTAGAAGCTTTCCGCGATATGGACCAATTTGCGGGATTTTGGGGTGCAGCTGCTCTGGTGCACATGTATGAGAATTTGAATTACACATGTAAGCACCATGAGAAACATTTGGCTGGATACATTACTTTGTTACAGGCAATGATATTTATTCATTTGTGTATTTGATAAATAACGTTGTGTGTGGCTGTTATGTGTGATGTATTGCTGACTTTATACCTTTTTCAATTTGTAGTGTTGGATATATTAATATTTTCCCACTGTAGGAAATGTTGTTGCAGACGATCACTATCAGGAGAGGCAACCTCGTGCCTACCGTTGGAAGGCTGCCAAGGCCTTACCAGTGACAACCTATCATAAACATATAGATAGGTTGGCACTTGATGATATATGTTGGACACCGTATGGGGAGCACCGTGCACACAGGGATTTTGAGATTATTAGTTTATTTTCTGGCTTCATGAGGTGGGGTCTTCACATTGTCAGGTATTTACCAGAACGGGTACTTAGATAGTTTGGATATGTTCAACATATTCCAGAACTGCATAGGTTTGAAGTCCCCTCCATTGAAGATGTTGACGACAGATGAGTCCACTTCTCGGAATACCTTGTAGCAACCGGAGACTTGGTTCAATATCCAAGTCAATGTGTTGCTGCATATATGGAGTGGTTCTATCATATTTCTCACCCGTTCATGTACCCGCGACAGGCTGAGGAGGCGCGTACATAGATGCCTACAGTAGGTCATGCTGGACACGATCCACTAGCTATGCACCATCCTCAAATAGATGCGGTGTCAGATTTACCATCATCCCCATCTCTTACACCTCAGACGCCGGCGCATGTTGTGGTACATATGCGTGATTGTAAACTGTCATTTTAATTTGACATTTTTTATGTGGCTAATGCAATGTTTATATTTCCAACATTTCATTATGCCAGGCTGTGTGCGAACGAATAGCTGAGGGATTGCAGCATATGATTGACATGAGGATGGTTACAGAGGACACAAATGCATATACCATGATTGAGCAACTTCTTCATCTAGCCCATGGTGTCACTGATTATGACATTGTTTATACACGAGCTAAACAACCAAGAGATACACAGAGGAGACATTCGGGTGGGAGAGTTTGAAGACCATTATCACAAATTTATGTATTGGAAACCGTATTCATCATTATTGTACTTTTTTTTACAACACTAGCAATTATGCGAGTTTATCATTAAATATTCATGCATATATCAAATTAGACAATGATTCAAGTTTTAAGAATTTCTACACTTCTCCTAGATCAACATGTTCTGTGCGCAACTTCATGAATTTAATATACATTTGCATTTGATCAATGTAATGATTGGGCCAATATTGAGCTTCAGTGGTACAGTGAGTGGCCCACAAAAACGTTGTCGATGGCAAAGGACAATTGTCTCGCAAACATACCTGTTTGAATCATAAAAAACACAAAATTATGACTTTGACATATTTAACACATTTCCTAAACTTAAAAAGTTAATGCCATACCTGAACAAAATGGTTATCAAACACATGACCAATGCACAGAATGCGATGAACTTGGGAATCTCTAGGAGGTTGGCTTCTTAAAGGGAAGAACGTAATACTTTGCTGGAGTGTAAGAGACACAACAATGACGTTATACCTTGATGCAATTACATGGCCCACATCGATAATATCCATCCACTTATCCATCGTTACCTGTAAGTAAAAAAAACTAATAAAAAATGTTGGGTGCAATTTGATTTCCAGTTAAATGAAATTAGTATTGGAGACAACGATGTTTTACCTTGGACAATCTATCAACTAGTAGGGACCGCTTTAAGGATTCAAATCTATGTATCCCCTCAAACAAGGCTATATATTCCTCAGACCATTGTGCAAGTTCTTTGAGCAAATGATTGCGTACCAAAGACCAAGAATCTTCACCATAACCTAATAAGGCGGCAATTACACGATACCCACAGTTACCATCAACTTTGACATCAGTGATGTTCAAAATGAATTTTTGTATGAATGGATTAAATTGATCGAGCATAGGAACGATCGTGTTCTTCGTTAGAACATCAGACGACGAACTGGACTATTTTTGAGTGGAGTAACTATTTTGCACAGAATGTAAATCATCAACTTACTCAAAGTAAGACGGGTCCCTGCTCGTTGACCTTTGGTGCTTTGTGATGTTTTTCTTTTGAGCACTTTTAGTTATAACCTTTTCAGGGGGGGCACATGGAATTTAAATTAGGGAACACAATTTCTTTAATCTTATTCTTTAATATCACTTTAAATCAGCAGCAACTTGGTTTAACACATACTTGGACACCATGCCGATAAGTTTATTGTATAATGTAACTTTAAAAACATGCCCTACCACATGTGTGCTTCTTTCCAAAGATGCCTTGATGTCAGTATGTTGCAAGGTGATCATATTATTCATGGCATCCTAAACACTACATAAATCTCCAAGACTATTTTGTAGTAGCCGCTTTAAGGTCCAATGGGCAGACTCAACCCTGCAGTTTAAAATATGATCAATTAATTTCAAAGACATTAAAGTTACTCAAACCATAATTACACCAATGGTCAGACATCAAAGTTACCTGTTAGTAGTAGGATTTCCAAAATGCATGACTTTATTTGTCCATGCTATAACAAATTTCTCTTTGTGCGGATTCAACCATGTGTCTTTCACATAACCAACAAACGTAGGCCATGGTGAACATGCAACACCAAACTTCATAAGACAATCGTCATATTGCTTCTCAGTAGCACAATCAACAACACTTCCCCATGCTTCCATGACATAGTCCCATGCATTTTTCTGTTGAATATAAGTTTTACATTTTGCATTCACATTCTTGTCAATGTGAAACCGACACAATAAATTGGTGAACTTTGGGAAAACAGTTTTCACAGCACTCATTAAGGCTAAATCTCTATCGTTAACAATGACCTCTGTGAAAAAATTCACTTTTAAGAAACATCCCTCTAAAGCGTTCAAGGGCCCACTCATTATTGTTTATATGCTCTACCTCTAAATAGGCAAATGTGGCTGAAAATGTCATCCCAGTAGGTGTTACACCAACAATGTCAAGTAAAGGAAGTCTGTACCTGTTTGTTTTGTATGTATTGTCTATCAAGAACACCATATGATATGCATTGCTTAATTTTACAGCATCCGAATGTGCCCAAAATAAGTCACGTGCAACATTTTTATCCTTCAATCTATGCCAATGAATATACATGTCGCGTTCAAGAAGTTCATCTGTTGTTGCATTTCAGTATTATTGCCTCTTGAATGCGTCTGGTATGCATATCTTGCATTGTATACTTGCTTCAAACTTGTGACATTATTGGCATTGTGCTCCTTCAAAGTTAGAAGAATATTCTTTGATTTCACCATCGACCTTGTCATATCAGCAACAATGATCTCTTCCTCAGTTAGTCGACCAACATATGGGTGTCCACAGAATGACTTAGCCAAAGCATAATTATGATTGCCACATATTAGCTTCACCATCCACCCTTGACCTCCCAGGACTGGTTTACCCCGCAACTTAAAAGGACAATCACATTTTCTAGTGCTAGTCGTTTAAGGTGTCAAACCTTTTTTTCATGCTCTGTACTTTCCACTCCTTTCACAACCAATTAACACAAATGATGTCCTTCCTATCTTTCCAGTTGACATGTCACTCCTCATTATGACAACTATAAAATCATTATCATTTACAATAGTACGAGCCCATATCAATATAGCATCACGGGATTCAAACACCTACACAAATGGGATAATTCATCTTCAATCTTCTTAATTCAATCATTTAACAACTTTAACTACATTCAAAATCATATAAATACCTCATATGTTTTCATTCATATTAATTTCTTCATACATAATACAGTCATACATCCAATCATCGTTGTCCATCCTAACAAATTTAAATTTAAATTAATCATTAACATAAACATTTGAATAATAATAATGATTACTAACATTAAATTCATGACATAAAACAAATTCAATAAACTTTTGTATCAACATCAATAAAAAAAATTGAACTAAATTCAATAAACTGTTCATTATTGAATAATAACAAATAGTTTTAACAAAACATTCAAATTTCAATAACACCATTTACATAGACAATAAAAAAAAACTAACCTATTGTATTCATCCATAAAAATTACAACAACTATCCAATTTATTACATATAATTTTTTTACTTAAAATCAATTTTAATCAAATATATTTTATTAAAATAAATATTAACCAAATATATTTTATTAAAATCAAACATTCTTTTAAAAAAATCAGTTTTTCAACTATACGGATTAGGCAATCCGTAAGAATAATATACGGATATCTTAATCTATATGGTTTATACGGATCACCTAATCCATATAATTCATCTAATTCATACGGATTATTGAATCCGAATGAAACAAAAAAAAAAACTCACCTCGCTGCAGCCACTACGACGCTATCGACAGCCCCACTTCGACGAACTGTTGCGATAAATCACTACCCAACTACCACCTCGGAAGAAAAACCACCAATGCACAGCTCAAAAAACCAAAATGCAAAACCAAAAACCAAAAATGAGTACGGGTATGGAACCAACAACTAAAATAAGGAAGAAACAGCCAAGGTCATTTACGGTATTTTTAAAAAATGTAATGGTGTATGAGAAAATGATATGGTGTATGAAGCACACCCCTAAGAAGAAATCAATGATTCCTGGACAAAAAAAAAATGAAATGGTTCTTAAAACTTGGCTGACACGTTACACTATTCCAATGGTGATACTTCAATGTGGTACTACACTATTGCCTAATTGAACAAGAGTATTCCATTTTCTTTGTCTATGTAAACAAAAATAATTACTACTTTTTTTTAGTAGAAGTATATATCCTAACGAACAGTCAAACTGAATAACTTAAAAACAAATTTAATTTATCTTCATCGAGTTAGTTGGAAAAATATATGATGAAAGACTAAAAGAATATCTAATACAATATTTAAAATTTAACATTCTAATTCTTGACATTTTATTCTTAGATTTTTGGAAATTTATAGGATAAATAGTCATTTTTGTCCCTGAATATGTAGAGTGCTGACAAATTCATTCCCGAAAGATAAAAAAATTAAATTTTAGTCCCCGAAAGTGAAAAAAGTGCGATAAATCTATCCATCCGTTAACTTTTGTACTTTACCGTTAATGAAATAGCCTACATGACATATTCATAGATAAATTTGTCAATGTTCTACACATTCAGGAATAATAATGACTATTTATTCAAAATATAATTTAATCTTCATCTTCCCTTTTTTTTAATCGTTGCAATCATAACATTACAATAAACTCTTAAAAAATAGGAAAACAAGCATAAGTTAGAACAAACATAAAAATAAACATAATATTGATTAATAAACATAATCTGTTTATTGCTCTGAAATTTCTAATATGAGACTCAAACAAAAATATACAGTCATTAAGTTAATCCTTACAAAAAAATGAGACCCAACTTGATTTTGTCACTGCCTAATGTTGTGACAATAGAAATTTCAGAACAATAGACAAATTATGCTTATTAATCAATATTATGTTTATTATTATGTTTGTTCTAACTTATGTTTGCTTTTCTATTTTTAAGTGTTTATTGAATTGTTATGCTTACAACGATTAAAAAAAGGGGAAGATGAATTTGTCAAAGCTCTACACATTTAGGGACGAAAATGACTATTTACCCAAATTTGTTTGTGTTATCACTCATTCTTATCCTACTCTAGATTTTCAATGATTGATTGTTATCCTAATCTAGCCTTAGAATTGTCGACCATTGAGACATTGAATTGAATCACAAGTTGTAGCTATAAGGCAGCTTAAACAATGAAACAATAGAAGCTACCATCTTGTAAAAACCAAATCATCAATTTGTGTGTGAATTGCTCAGCATACATTTAAGCTCGACAACAACAACCACAAAATCCAATCAGCAAAATTGGAAAACCAAACCAAACCAAACTTATTCCAACACCACTCATCAAATCAAACAAGGAAACAATCCAAACTTAAAAACTCACTACCCCACCACAAGCCCCACTCTTCAACATTATATCAAAGCCACTACTACAACATAAAAAAGATCAATGAGTTATTTTTTATTGGTGTAATTTTAATCTATTGTAGTTATCATTTCAATGGTTGATTGTTTACCTACTCCAGCCACAGTGCCAGCCATTGAGACATTGAATTGAATATTATTGCAGCAAAATAAGCTAAAGTGAAAACATAGTAGAAACTGTAGAATCCACCATCTTCTGTAAATCAAATAATCATTTATTATATGTAACTTGCTTTGGAACAATTCAAGTTCACATCTATGAAATCCAATCATTAAAAATTGGAACACTAAACCAAATCAAACATATTCCAAACACCAATCATCAAATAGAGAAATTCAAATTTCAGGACTCACCCCAGACAAAACATAAAAAGACTGGTGAGTTGTTTTCTATTTTAGTTACCGTGTTGATGGTTGATTGGTTATCTACTCTAGCCTTTCACAATGCCAACCATTGAGACATTGAATTTGAAACTTATTGCAGCAACATCAACTAAAGTAAAAAAAATATGGATAAATAGTCATTTTTATCCCCAAAAGTGAAAAAAGTGCAACAAATTCATCCATCCATTAACTTTCATCCGTTATTGTTAATGAAAGAGTCTACGTGACAAAGAGGGACGAAAATGTCACAAAAATGATTGTCAATATGACCATCTTTGATTGGCTCTCCAAAGGTGAGCCATAGGGACAAATTTGTCATGTAAAGTTTTGATTTTTTTACTTGTTAGACTCATTTGTTATGTCTATGCTTTTTTTTCCTTGCCTTTTCTTCTTCCTACACTCTTAGAATGCACTATCTCTTAGGAAGGACAACACTTATTTTTCAATGACAACCACCATAGTTGCAGTGTAGGAGGTTCACATTTTGGTCGTTGAAGACGAAGGTGCTTCCTTTCATCTTCTTTAATGCATTGTCGCCAGGTTCTCATTTTTGTGTTTCTTCTTCCTCGTCGCGCTCTCTCTGTTACTACAACCATTTTTTCCGATGACAATCACCATGGTCGCAATGTAGGTGGTTTGCATTTTCGCCTTCTCTATGGCATTGCTAGATTTTCATTTCTACGTTTCTTCACTCGTTTTTCTTTGTGTTTCTATATCTCATCTTCTACATTGGATCTTGTTTTTGGTTGGGCATAGAAGATGAACTCCTTTCCTTTCGTGCAGTGTTTGTTCCTTTTTGGGCTCTCGTTTGGCTTCATGTTCCTTTTTTTGGAATGATGATTCATTTGGAGGTTTATATTTGGGTTCTCAAAATTGTATTTTTAGTTTTTCGTTACTGATGTCATGTATAAACAGTGTTTGTGAAAATACAAATAATCTTGTTTATGTTTACTTGTAGGATATGTGATGAAATCCCTCTAATTTTGAAAACCACAATGGTAAATTGATAAAAATGTAAATGAGGCACTGGAGTAAGTCAGTGGTGAATTCTTTGTCTGAGAAGATATTGAAATACATATGTTTAATGTATGGAGAACCCTCGCTTGTGCAAAGCTTTCCGCAACTATGTGAAGTTTGCTTCAATTTATTATTTGGTGCCTGATAGTAGTTTACAGAGGCTGGAAAATGATCGTGATGTGTTGTCTATGTGCAAAATTAGGCTTGCTGATCCAAAAAAAGAAGTGCATATATACTTAGAACATGTTGGGCCAGAGGGGAGTCTTGTTAATGAAATTGGGACAAAGATTGAAGTAGATGTGTTGCCTCTAAATTGCAATGCAGAAAAAGTGGTTTGAGGTTGTTCCTGAGAACTCTACTCAAAATGGTATTTAAGATATGGATGTTGATGGTGCTAATGGTGTGGGTAAAGGTGGTTCAGATGCTGAAACTGAAGTTATTGGAGTTAAACTCAAGTTGATGTACAAGATGCTGAAACTGAAGCTATTGGAGTTGAAACTCAAGTTAATAATGGTGCAGATAATGATGAAGTTAAAGAACATGATAAGGATGTTGACTTTTCTGATCATTCTGAAAGTGACCCAGACTATGTATATGTGTCTCAAAAGATAATGGAAAATCTAGTGACACAAGTAATGATAGTTACCACTTTGAAGAATTTGAGTTTATTCCCAACAATGATGATGAAGGGGACACCAATTCTAAAATTTTGTATCCTCAATACAATCCTAAAAGTTGCTTTGGACAAGTGCATTTGGAGGTTGGGATGGAGTTTGATACTATCGAACTGTTTATTGAAGTTGTAAGAAAGTATACCATTTTTCATGGTAGAGATCTCAAATGGCAAAAAAATGACACCATTCAAGCTAGAGCATGCTATAAAAAAATTGGGTGTCCATGGGAGATTTTTTGTGCATGGTCTGAAGTTACAAGAAGCTTTCAAATCAAGACTTTTTTGGAGGAGCACATATGTGGAAGGGTCTTCAAAAATAAGCAAGCTATAATGAAATGGGTGGCAAAAGGGTGGCTAATAAGCTTAGGGTTCATCCAAACCTAACTCATGTGGAGGCACATGAACATCTTAGACAAGAATATGATGTGCACATTGACGAAAGAAAGATGTTTAGGGTTATCAAAGAGGCTCGGTCACTGGTTGAGGGAAGTATCGAATTGCAATATGCTAAGCTTTAGGACTATTCACATGAGTTAACAAGAAGTAATGAAGGATCAACTATAAAAATTAATTGCATTCCCATACCTAGATCTCCTCCATAATTCCATCAAATTTATATATGTTTAGATGCACACAAGCAAGGATTCAAGGCTAGCTGCATACCTTTTATTGGTCTTGATGGCTATTTTCTGAAAGGGTACTATGGCGTTCATTTGCTTGCAGCAGTGGGACAAGATGCAAACAATGCAATTTTGTATTGCATATGCGATAGTAAATGCTGAAGATAAAGATAACTGGAAGTTGTTCCTCACATTGTTACATAAAGAACTTGGAGACTACAAGAAATATGGCTGAAATTTTATGTCAGACATCCAAAAGGTGCAATTCAATTATTTTTCTTTGAGTGATTGTGATGCAAAGTAGGGTTCAGATATAGAAAGTTGTAATTTTGATTGCATGCATGCATATGTGATAGTTTCTGTGTCATGCTAGTAATTAGATATATGTCTATGTTGTGGATATATTTGTCAGTAAGTAGAACCTTTTAAGGATGAAAATATCAATAAGTTACATACAAAAGGGATATATTTGTCAGTAAGTAGTGTAACATCCTCAAAAAAAAAAAAATATTATAAGTTATAATAATGATTTAATTATGGAAGTAGGATGAAAATTTTTGGAACTAGTAATCAATGACCATGCACTATGAAATATTTTTGGCAATTGGTAACTTCTAAAACTTTAGCGCAAAGGTTAGAAAATTAAGCTAAGACTTGAACCAATAAAAAATGCATGAATAAATCCAAGTCTTTTACGTGCTTCAGCAACGTAAATATTCTTGGAATATTTGAGTCAAGGTGAAGTCCATAAGCTGTCCAAGATTCTTGAACATTCTTCTTATGACTATCCATGTGTCATTAGGGGGAACAAATAAACAAAATCAAGCCTTAAACAGTCTTCCACGTACACATGCCATAAATGAAGGGAATATTGCTTTACACAAATAAATATATGCAACTGAAGTTCAACATTCAGTAAACTACCATGTATTTGAAGACATAAATGAATGAATATTTGTAATAATTAAATATCTTTAAGGATAGTTATCTTGTAACCAAATAAACTAGTATAAATAGCCTTGCATTCAGAAATTACTGCACGAAAATCTCAGCTTTCACTCTTTACATTAAGTTTCTTATTTTCTACTACCTTTGGCTAAAGCACAACTTTACTCACTTCATGTAAAAAAAAATTATACTCCAGCATCCACTCTCTACTCAGACTTATTGGAGGTAGGCTAGGCTTCAATCCTTAGCTAGTAATTTATTTGGACTAATTTACATGCTTAAATGTACATAATTATGGCTATTATTTAGGTTGGAATTTCATGTCAATTAAAGGTTATTTAATAATGTGAAAATGTGGATTTAAGCCATAGGATATGTAATGATTTATAGGCTGAAGTATTAAAATTGTTTGGAAGTACATTTAGTGATCTCTGCCGATGATGATTTTCGGGCTGTTTTTTTTTACTATGTTAAACAACATCCCGACACCCTAGCAACCCATCCCGGCACCCTAGCCATTTCATCCTGGCATCCCAACCAACCCATCCCGGCACCCCAGCCATCTCAATTCGGCATCCCAGCTATACCAACCCAGACATAACCATTCATCCTACAACCATCCTGGCTAAAAATAAATAAATTAAATTAAATTAAATTAAATTAAACTTAAAAATATATTATGGTTTATTAGTTAAATTATTAACGTGATTATCTGTAGCTTGAAGATAATAAATCATGCCTAAGTTGATATGGTTTTATTTGTATAAGATACGGTAGCCTAACCATATTTTGATACATATGATGTTATGTTAGAATTTGATGTGATGATATGTCCAGTACGAGATTTGTGAAACCGGACCTATGATACTACATCTATAATAAAGATGTAAAGAGATCAGGTGCTAATACATGGAAATTCATGCATGACTAGCGTAAAATGGCCACAACATTCCTACAAATTGTACATATATGTAGAGGCCATGTGCACCTGTAACCATTTCATTTCATGCATTCATATAGTTGCTTAATCATTTTATGGATTCATTTGAATATATTGATTATTTACTAACCTATTAACATGTTTGATGGTTTAGATTTGCCTACTGAGAAATTTATTTCTCACTAGATTTTTTCCATGTTATATTTTAGATGGCATCAATCATCTTGTTCCTTGATGCATTGGACATAGAATGTATATTGATGAAGTCAGAAATTGCTATGTAGTAACTATGCAGCCTGTTCTACGTGCCCACATCTACTTCGGAGCTCATTTTCCAATTTCTGTTTTTAGTGAAGATTTTAACCCATCCGACCCCTTTTTGCAATTTGCTTCTGTGTATCCGAACCCGACCACAGATCCCATAATTGTGCTCAGTGAAGAGGATAGCACTGGAGAACATGTTTGAATAGGGATAGGGGTTGTGTATTTTGTAAATAAATAACAGTGTTTGAAAAAGTATGATATTAGGATGTGATATATATATATATATATATATATATATATATATATATATATATATATATAATTTCTTTTTGTTTCTACCTCAAATACGTTTAAGAAAATGATATAGTACATTACACACAATAGATTATTTAATAAATTTAAATAATTTAACCATAATAATTTAATAAATAATTAAGTAAATAAATAAATAAATATAATATATAGAATAATTTTTAGGTCGTTACAAGTAGCATCTTTTACAGATGAAAATGTCAATAAGTTATATACAAAAGGATATATTTGTTAGTAAGTAGAATCTTCTAAGGATGAAAATGTCAATAAGTTATAAACAACAGGGATATATTTGTTAATAAGTATAATCTTTCATGGACGGAAATGTTATTAAGTTATAAAATCAAGGATATATTTGTCAATGACTTTTATTAACTGTATTTTTGTCATATTTATTTATATGCTATGTGTAGGGGTTGCTTCCTGTAATGCAGGAAGTTATGCCAAATGTTAAACACAGTTATTGTGTTATGCATTTATGGAGAAATTTCTCCAAGTAGTGGAAAGACAAAGAGTTAAGAGGCTAGTCTGACAGTGTGCACGGTCTGCTACTGAATTAGAATGTAATGTTAGTATGGAAGATGCCAAAAGGAAGAATGAAAAGGCATGTGCTTATTTAGACAAATGGCCCCATGAATCATTGACCAAAGCCTACTTCAATGAAAATTGCAAAGTTGACCGCATAACCTACAATAATTGTAAGTCTTTTAATGCAAAGATTCTAAAATTCATAAATAAGCCAATTTTAATTCTGTGCGAGGATATAAGGACCTATATTATGCGTAAGATGACAAGTGCTAAACTGAAAATGGCTACAAGATTATAACCATTGGTACCTATGCAAGAATCAAGGCTGGAAAAGGAAAAAGTTGAATCCAATTAGTGGACTCCAAACTAGGTTGGTGATCCTCATGGATCTAGATATGAGGTCTGCCATTATGAAACAAGACTTGATGTGGATCTACACAACCAATCATGCACATGTAGGATGTGGCAACTTACAAGTACACCACTAAGTTAGTTAAATTTGTCAAATTTGGATATTATGTATTGCATCACTATATAATTTAATGTGTTTTTTTGTTTATCTACACATGTCTTCCTTCTAGGCATGTGATTGCTATCATCATATACAATAACCACATACTAGAGGACTATAGTGACGGTATGCTAACCATTGGATCTTACAATGCAACCTACGAAAATTACATACGCCCTATCAGGAGTCAACAATATTGGGAAAAAACACCTTTTGATAGGCCGACACCACCAGATATTAAAAAAGAGACTTGACCGACCCAAAAAATGTAGAAGAAAGGATCAAAATAAGGGACAAGTCAACAATAATAGACTAAAAAGATCTTACAAAGAGGTCACCTATACTAGATGTGGTCTAATAGTAAGGGATGCATTAATGGTGGTGTTCCACCAAGAAAAAAAAAGTGGAAATCAACTCCTGAAGAAGAGACTAACTCAAATGCAATCACAACAATACCAATAACATTTTTAAAATCTGATTAATTATTTTTATTGTTGCTTACAAGTCGTTTATGTTAGATGTTATATATTTGTAGGATGAGATTAACTACTCTCAATTTTTTCTCATAAGTTGAACAACATCCAGCTAACTAATTTTGAAAGTACTTCAACTCAGTTAAAAATATTTCAACTCTAACTACCACTCAAAATGCTTCAACTTCTAATGTTGTACGTGACTTTTATATTGTCAAATTATGTATATATAACTAGTCATTATTTATAATTATTACAGGAAACAAGCTTCATACATCCACCACTATCAATTATGTTTAAACCACCTTTAGTTAAACCTTCAGCACCAATTCAAATTATATTATCAGATGTACGATCTCATGAATCATCCAAATTATGAGTTTTTTATACTCACACCAGAGTTGCTCCATCGTAAGATTTGAAGTGAAATATGAAATATATAAAATATGTTTGTCTCTTATTTATAATAAATTCTAACTAATTATTATAATTTGGATAAATTTACAATAATTGAACATATTATTATAATGTTTATTTTTGTATACTAATAAAATATTCATTTTGAAATTTTTTATTATAAATAATATTAAGTAGTGACAAAATTAAGTTAAATCTTATTCATAAAGATAAATCATTCAAATTACATGAATTTTATACTCACACTAGGATTATTCCATCACAAAATTTTCACAAAATTTAAAGAAGTAAAATATGAAATATATTTATCTTGTATTTATAATAAATTCTAATTAATTATTATAATTTAAATAAATTATAATGATTAATATAATATTATAATATTTATTTATGTACATTAATAGAATATTTATTTCAAATTTTTTTAGTAAAAAAATTAAATTAATCTATCTTTTAAAAATTAACTTAATAATTATATATTTTTATTTAATTTTTATATTTTAAATAATACGAGATCAAAAATTTCATAATAACAAATAAATTACATTAATTTATAAATATTATATTTATTATTATATTTACATTTTTTCTAATTATATTTTTAAATATTTAATATAAAATCATACTTGTAACAGAAGATAAATTTTCACTTTCCAAAACTAAATTTAAATTTTTATTTTTAAAAAAAAAAATTATTACACATTCAACCAAATGTCAATAGAAACGGTAAAATCAACCATCTGAAAACCAAATTATCATTTATTATGTGTAACTTGCTTTGGAACAATTCAAGTCCACTAACGACATCCATAACATCCAATCATTAAAAATTGGAAAACCAAACCAAACCAACCTTATTGCAACACCACTCATCAAACAGAAAAACAATCCAAACTTTCAAAACTCAACAACAACTTCAAACTACTAGAAACAAAAGCATGACCAATTGGTCAAAAACCATGAATCTTGATCTGGTCCTTCCTGACAAGGCCAGCCTGAACGAGGAAATGGGAGACGTTCTTGCGCTGGTCGCCTTGGAGTTGGATGATCTTTCCAAGCTCCTTGTCCTGCACCACGGTCCCGTTGCAGCAGAACTCCTTCTTGAGGTCCTTGAGGATCTTCTCGTAGCTGAATTCCTTCTTCAGCCCTTGCACTGTGGTTAGACTCTTCTTCCCATTCCTCTGCTGAATTCGAATATGCACATACTCCTTTGCTCCGGGGGCATCCGATTCTCTCGCCTCGGCAAACGGGTCGAATGGGGTGGGGACCTGGATTTCCAAATCAACCATGTACTTTGCTTGTTCGAGACTTAGTAACACGAAACACAGATAGCTTCTGCAGAGAAACCAACCACCAAAATTCCATGTCAATTTTACAATACAAGAAGAACTCAAGAGTTCATAAATTGCCTATAGTCATCCACCATGTTGGAAATTAACGAATCATGCATCAAACTTGAAACATATATGAACAAAACTAAGATACGACTCTTCAAGTATTGTTCTCTGATCAGAATTAGAGTTTCACTTCAGTATCAAAATTAATTCTGCAACCCTAATTATCTAGAGTATCAGTGTGAACACCAATTATGATTGAAAAAACAGTACCAAAAAACACCTAAGAATAGAAACGGTATCTAAGTTTATCCATAAAATATAATTCTTCATATTCATTATCAAATCCACAAATTATAATACCTAATGATGGCCAATCATCAAATTCCCGTGATCAGGAATCAATAGGAAGGCGTTAAACAAAAGATCATAACAGAACATAAGTTACAAAAAAGGCCAATTTTCATTCAAGAAAAGAGAAAGTTCCTATTTTATTATGGTAAAATCCCCAACAAAACCCCATACTTTTTTATATCTAAGAAATAAAACATAAGCAAATTCACGATCTACAAAACCTTAGCCAAATCTACAAACTTTCAAGACTATGATTTAAAATAAAAAAGACACAACAACATAGTGAAGCATCGTTCATTAAACCTGTTTCAAGCTACTCAAAACACACGATCACCGTTATACACAAACAAACACAGAATCACCAAAGATCAAAACCAAACCCAATCCTAAGATACAAGAACAAGGAGGAGAGAGAAACGAACCTGGAAGAGAGAGAAAGAGGCTTCGAGAGACTTGAGAAGCAAACAAAGAATGATATGTATGAAGAACGTGAAAGAGGATTTACGCATATATATAGTAGTGAGTGGGGAGAGGCGGTGCAAGTGTGTGAGGGCCACAAGTTTTTAAACGGCCGAGATGGTTTGGCGAGCACACGTGGACGGCGATTAAGTGGTTTGCGGTGACGTGCGAAAAATCAGAAGGTGGTTTTGGGTGAGAAGATAAGAAGATCCTGTTCTTATTCCGGATAAGAATAAGACACCTGCAAGTGTGCGTACATTGAACGCGTACCATGGTGGAGCTTGAAAGTTTTAAGCTGGTTATGAAACCCGGCCTGATCCGACTGATCAATTTGGTTGGATCGAGATTCAATAATTATACTTAGATAATAATTATTATATATTTATATATAATAGATATATATATAATTATAAATTTTTAATATATACTAAATTAAATTGAATTAATTATTAATCCACCTATTAAATCACTCATTCATTATATCAATTGAATCAATAATTAGACTAAATTAAATGAATGACTTAATCCAATTTCATATCCATAATTTTAAGTGATGATTTCGGTGGATGATAAGGGAAAGTGCATCCAAACAGGTAATAATATATCGAGAGCGAACAATGGGGCCCACGGAGTGAAGGAGAATGCAAGAGAAAGATACGGAAGAATCCAGAGCATGAAAAGACATCGTCTATAGTTTGTTGTTAGTTTAGTTAACTTTCCTCGATGTCATTGGTTTGTTGATTCTGTCACCTCTCTGGTTCAATGCTGTGAACTGGCTGGTTAGGGGAAAATTCCACGTCTATAAGACGTGTTTTGAGTTTGTGCGTAACAACGTTTTACTAGTTCTTTAACATGCTTTGCTATGATTTGATTTTACACCGTGTGTTCGGTTGATGTGAGTGAAAAGCAACGAAAAAGAATAATAAGAGTGAAAAATACATTTGTTTCATATAAATGAAAAAAACATCAAAATAAACAAAAAGTTTGAATTACTAAGTAATAAAATAATGGCAAAAAAAATTAAAATATTACAGTTTTATTACAAAAATACCAATATACTGCACTTTTAAAACTATTTATAGAAGTATTGCAGTTAATAGTGCTCAGTGTAGACGCGTTCAGTGGCGCCTGAAGAGGACGTGACCAGAAAAGCCTCCCCTGGGCGCAACAGGGTACAATGTGGCGCCTGAACCAGGCGTGAATGGTGTTCCAGGGAGGCGTGAATGGGGTTGAGTGACACTCTAGGGAGGCGCGACCCTGCATGGGCTATAAAAGGCTCTCTTTTGCTGTTTTAAATCACTTTTCACTTTGTTTCTCTCTCTAGAAGTGTTTTCTCTAGTTTCTCTCTAGGTTTTTGGGTGCGTTTGAAGATTTTCGTAAGGAAACTCTGTCCTAAGTAAGTGCTCGAATATTTATTTTATATATTACGTTAAATAAATGATAATATTGTGTTAGAAAAAAAATTGTTATTAATGTAGAAAAATTTTAGTAACTTATATTATAAATAGTTAGTCATGTAATGTAGAATATATTTATTATGTTAGAATATTATTTGTTAGTGACATGTAGAAAATTGTTAATGACTAATATTATAAATAGTTAGTGACCTAAAGTAGAATATATTTATTGCCTTTGAATATTATTTGTTAGTGACCTAGGTTATGATTAATTTTTTTTTAAAAAATTAAATAAATTATTATATTTAAATTTTAGCGATATATCACACTACGTTGTGGTTAAATTTTAGCGATCTATTAAAATTGTTATTAACATGCTTATTGGCTTAGAATATCATTAGTCGGTGACCTATGTTGTGGTTAAATACTTGCTTAAGACATACATTAGCTTTTAGGGTTTAGGTTGTTACTTACGTACGTTATAATATATTTATTGGCTTAGAATAGCATTAGTCGGTGACCTATGTTGTGGTTAAATACTTGCTTAAGACATACATTAGCTTTTAGGGTTTAGGTTGTTACTTACGTACGTTATAATATATTTGGTGGCTTAGAATATTATTTCTTAGTAAATGTAGTTTTTAACTCGAAGCTTCTTTATATGAAATATGTAGTATATTATTATGGTTGAGTCATCGTCATCTGAGTCACCTCGTTCTAGGTCTGACAATGAGGCTGAGCCTACCGATCCCACTACCCATGTTCTTCCCGGACCATATAGATGGGATGTACTTAGGAGGCGCAGACAGCATACGCATATGTCATAGTTAGTTTGGAATGAAGAAACACAAAGACTGTTGAAGATTCATCACGGAGGTAGACCTATTATTGGCCCCCCAGCAGAGGATATTCCAGACGTAGTAGCCCAGTATTTGACTGAGGCTGGTTTCATACATGTCACGTGAATGCAATACATGTCGGTACCTATTAACCAATGTTGTTATGTTAACGATGTTTAAAATTAATGTTGTTATAATATGTATATTGATACGTGACTTACATTTTCCAAATTGATGCTGCCCTTATTAGTGCGATGGTCGAGCGGTGGCGGCCAGAGACACATACTTTTCATATGCCGCAGGGTGAGATGACAATAACATTGGAAGATGTCACTGGAATACTAGGCTTTCCTACTGATGGGCAAGTTGTTACCGGACAGACATACGTTGATTGGCCCAAATAATGTAATCAGGTGTTCAGTAACGGACCCGATCCCGCCACCGAGCTAACCTCTGGCAATGTGAGGTTATCATATTTTGATAGAGTGTATCCGTCATGGGATGCAGTTGCTGGTCATCACCAGAATGTCATATACTTCACGAAGGCTCACATTGCTCGCATGTTAGGATCTTAGATCCTTTGCGACCGGTCGGGGGGGGGAGCATAGTAGGATGTCGATACGTTGCCTTACTTGCGGGTGATTTTGCTGAAATTGGATCATATAGCTGGGGGTCTGCGGTACTGACACACTTGTTTAGACAGTTGTGCGATTGTACAGACCCAGATAGAAAAGATATAGGAGGTTGCACTGTTTTGCTGAAGATTTGAGCATGGCTCCGATTTCCATCTATTGCGCCCCGTTTGCCATCTACGCATGAGGTGGACCGACACTTTGGACACAGGTATATATATTTTCTTGCAGTTAAAGTAGCCATATAGATTATGTGCACATTAATTAACAGTTTAATGTTTAACCTTTAAAATAGATTTAATGGTGTTGGTCAGTTTAGAATGAATTCACTGAATTGGTACCAAGACAGACTAGACACCTTAACCAGAGATGAGGTATGTTTAATTAATTAAATATGTTATGCAGAATATGGAGTACGTGTCGACCTGCGAAATGACTTCTTTATATGTTTGCATTTTGTAGGTTGTTTGGCAACCGTATGGTGATTATGATTTCATGGGTGCATCTGTTGACACAATTCATTTGTGGATGGCTCGGACACCAATAATTTGTTTTCACATTGCTGAGTATGCACAGGCTGATAGGTGTATGAGGCAATTTGGACGGGACCAGCCAATACCTCATAGGCCTGGGAAATTGAAAGGTGTTCATGATTTTACCCTTCGGGGTAAACCCCAGGAAAATTAGGGTCAGAGGTTAAGGAAATTTATAGAGAGATGGAATAGGCGAGCTGAACATGTTGATGTACCTCCTGCAATACATGGTCTTATGTCGCCCAACCATGAGTACATGGGTTGGTATAGACTGTGCGGCAAGCGATACGTGACAAAGCGGGGTGCCTCACAACATCGTTGTGTAAGTCCTTTCCTTTAACTTATTTATTTAGCATCTACATATATTTTTGTTTATGTATACATGGTTTCATTTACAGATTAACGGGTTGGAGAATTTGTATTTTGTGACCATGGATGATGAATTTTCTAACCATGGGTTGCATTATGTGCATGGCAAGGTGGCTCGCTTTATTAGTGTTTGGAAAGAAACTGCTCGGGTAGAGGAACCAGGTCCAGAGGCACCATTGACACAGCTTCCTCCGGAGCCTCAGTTGTCGCTAGACATTGGCCGTCGTGCCAAAGAGGGATGAGGATTGGGAAGTCGTCGTCGACCCATTGCACTAGTTCCGGAGCCTATTCATGAACCTAGGCCTCCTACGACTGCTGGATATTTTAGGCCACCATTTATAGGTCAAGAATATGGTCTTCAGCAAACATATTTTCAGCCCTCGCAGCCGGAGTAGCAGACTCAGTCTGACACGTACTGGCCACCCTGGGTGACACAGGCCCCGACGGAAACTCAGACATATTATCAGCCACAGTGGCAACCTATGAACACGCAAGCAAGGTCGTCGTTTCAGCATAGTCCAGTACATATGCCACAATGGGAATATGGGGGAAGCAATAGTCAGGGAGGTAATACTTGGGATGATGCTGATGTTGACGCAATGTATAGCAACATAGATTTTTCATGCCCTCCTGAACCAGAGCATGATACAGAAATCCCACATGAGGCCTTTCCACCTACGACTACTGAGGCACAGTATCAGCGTGGTCGTGGTAGACGTAAATTGCCTGATCGGCAAGCTCATCATAACCCGTGGCCTCCACCTTCAGCTTAGTGTTTGTGTGTTTTCATTTGTTACTTATTATGGACTATTGTAGGGATTTTACGGACTATGTTTGATACATTGTTGGCATGCTTGTGTATTTGTATGGATTTGATGGCATTCCGGATGCATTTTTATTGATTTTATTTACCCACATAAGACAACAAATAATACCATAACTGAAAGGGTAACATATTAAAATTGATGTTTATCACGGGTTGGTAGATTGACGACTAGGACAATTGCGACGGTTATGCCCAGGTAATCTGCATATACCACACCTAATACGAATTTGGCTAGACTCAACTTCATCCATCTCATTGCATATTCTAGTTGCCTTAGGACGACCCTTTGCACGCAACATAGACTTGTCAGGTATGAGTGCTGGATCTGCACTCGGTGGAATTGCTTGCTCGTTACCAATTGGATGCCATGGAAATGAATACGCGTTCACCAGGTTTGTCACAAGGAATATGTCATCCACATACAGTGTCGGTGACTGACAAACATGCAAAGCGGCTGTTGCGACATGACTACAAGGATACTTGAATGCCTTAAATTTCCCACATTAACGGAAAACGATTTGTCATAACCATCATCAACCTCAAATACAGATTGTTCCACATTATATGTACGAACATAATGACAAGTAGCAGTAGATTCATTGGCCTTCAACATAGCAGTGACATTTTTACAAAGAGAATGTCCACCTTGCAATTCGTTAGCAGCCAATTGCCCTCTGCATACAAAATATTCTACCAATCTGTTATATATGTGTTTAACCAAAGCAGTTATTGGCATGTTTCTTGCACCCTTTAAAATCCTGTTAACTGATTCTGACAAATTTGTGGTCATATGCCTATACCTTCGCCCCTCAACATCATATGCACGCGTCTACTTTTTCTTAGGGATGTCATCAATCCAGTTTGTAACCTCAGGACTAACATCACGAAAACGTGCAAAGGTAACATCAAAATCAATCATAGAAGGAGTATAACCTGCACACACATACATGTTGATTACAATTCAGTAAATATGTTCATCCACATAATAAGTGTTGGTGCACCATACCTAAATTCATTAAGGCCCTCTTCAAATTTTCATTTTTGAACTTTTGATTAAAATTGTTAGCAATATGACGAAGACAAAACACATGATAAGCATGTAGTGGCTGCCATCTAGGGTGCCTCTCAACTGCAGATAGTATACTTCGGTGCCGATCAGAAATAAGACAAATATTTGTCTTGCTTGTAACATGAACACGAATGTTATGCAGAAAGTATTCCCAAGCTTGCAGTGTCTCACCCTCAACAATAGCAAATGCAAGTGGCAAACACTCATTATTACCATCTTGAGTAGTGGAAATGAGCAACTTTCCTTTGTACTTGCCATATAAATGAGTGTCATCAATTTGAATAACCGGTTTACAAAAATTGAAAGCCTCACAACATTGTCTAAAGGTCCAAAAAATAGGTGAAACACGCGTTTATGATGAAATATTCTATGACCCACATAATAATCTTTGGTTTGAATATTATAAACAGAACCTGGTGAAAAGCGAAGCATAGAGTCACACCACCTCGGCAAGAATGCATATGATTCCTCCCAATTACCATATATAATTGTCATTGCTTTCTGTTTTGCATACCATATTTTTCTATATGAAACTTTGTATCCATAAGAATGCGTTATCCTCTCCTGGACTAGTCCAATTGAACATGATGGATCATGCTTAATCATCCCTAAATAAAAAAAAAGTGATGTAAACATTAATAAAGTAAAAAAAAAAAAAACACTCATTATGATGTCATTCAATAACGTATCTAGTACCAGTGAAACAATAACATCAACATCAAGTTGTCTGTGATCTTGAGAAATGTGCTCATTTAAGCAAATGTGATCCTCACCCCATTTGGTAACCACTCATCTCTCACCATATGTTGGTTTTATTACCCTAACCCTCCACGGACAATTCTGGTCATGCGCATGACATTTCATGCTTAACTTTGTCAGCGTACTTTCAACAACAACAACTTCCTGATGCTCCTTCATGAGGTTCCGCTTTATTGCCAGTTGCGCCTCTTCTTTTGATGCAAATTCTTGTTTAACAAACAACTTATTCCCTAATATCCATGGACCTTCAACTGATTTGGAACCAATGCCAGAATCTTGTTCACTCGGATAATCCCAATCAATGTATGTGTAATGTGGGATTCCATCCCAAAAAGTATTACTACCCTGACCTACATAACCAAATTCCTAAATTTATTACAATAAAATACATAAAATAAAAACCACACATGTAAATAGCTATTGTTCGGTAACGCACCTTGATATTGGGCAAGTTGTTGCTGCTCATCCTCCCCCACATTCTCCTCTGCTTGGATATGAGACTCAGCCACAAAAGAGTTATGTCCTTGTGTTTGACTTGCGCTTGCCCCATCATCATCCGAAGCACTAGCATTCTCCGTAAGAAGACGATCTTCCATTGCGATGTTTTCATCATCGTCATCATCAATATCGTCGTCCATAACCCAAGTAGGGTCATTTTCATCTTCCATAGACAAATTCAAAGGTACAATAGCAACTAATGCATTATGGAAATAATTTAAATGCATTGACCTCATTGGTAAATCAACATCCTCTGCTTCATGGATATCCACATACAACTCTAGGAATTCTTTCCTTGACTGGTTAAAGAACTCTCCTATTACCATTTTCATGTCTTCATCGTCCACTACTTCCATGCTAATATACTTTTCATCGCACCATATTCTTGCAGTTATGCTGATGGATTGATAACCTTTCAACCCTAATTTTTGATTGATTCTCTGGTGCAATTCGTCATAAGTTGAGTTACGCTTCAAACGTGTTGGCCTTTTTTTCACCTTCAAAAACAACACCACGTCGGCCCTCTATTTTTCTACCATTATAATATACAACAATACGAACAGAATCAGAATTTGAAGACATTTTTCAATATCAAACACAATGAAGATGCTTAATACAAGTTTTGAACATTGTCATCACCAAATTTCGTTTAAATAGACCATATGTGGCTGAATCGCGCCTAGGAGAGGCGCGATTAATGGACCTTATATAGCCCTGCAAGGTCGCGCCACATGGGGGCACCACTGAGGCTCAGTCGCGCTATCTGGGGGCGCCATTGAGCCCCCGTTGTGCCCAGGCTGGGCGTGAATGAACGCGTCCTCTGCAGGCTTACTTAGTCATGTTTTTAGGAGGTGCCACTAACTACTACATATCTGTAAATAATTTTAAAAGTGCAGTATATTGGTATTTTTGTTTTAAAAGTGCAATATTTTAATTTTTTTGCCTAAAATAACAAATAAAACTTAAGTACTTTTATAACTCCAAATTTATCTATGTATATATTATTTTTAGAACAAAAATATTTTTTTACTTTTACGATTATATATTAGTCTTCGATTCTAAATAAAGGAATGTGTATAATCAGCTATGTCAAAAATGCATAATTGAGTTTACCTTGCAAGATGACATAAGTGTTGTGTAATAGAAAAAAAAGTTATTTGATTATAATTTGAGTACCATATTCGATTATGAAAAAAAGGATATTTGATTATGCTTAGCACAATTAAATATATATGTGACATAATTAATTTTTTATTTTCCTAAGGTGTGTGTAAAATAGGTTTTTATTGACATTGATTTAGGCTACACCAATCTATTTCATGTCACGAGATAAAGGGTAATTTTGTTGAAGTCACAAGATTCATGTACATTTTCATTGTATTTCATGTTATATTTAGAGTGAAATTAAAATGTGTGGACCCTCCTTTTTTCGACAACTGATGCGCTCATTTCACTCATATTAAATATATGAAAGTCCGACTTTCAACTTATTTTGTTGAACTGCACCCCTCACTTTCATCCTCTATTTTCACTCATAGCAAACATAGTGTTAACATAATTAAATTGTTAAAATATTCAATTAAAAGTTATGGAATAATATATTGTTTTTTAACAACATTACATTAGAGTGTGTTTAAATGAAGTATTTTAAAATTTCAGATAATTTAAAATTTAGAAAAATTAAAATGCATCAATTAAAATTCTTGGATTTTTAAAATTCCTTATTTGGATAAACTAATTTAAATTCCTTGAATTTCAAATTTCTTGTTTGGATAAAAAAATTTAAATTTCTAATAATCTATTTTTAGAACTCACCACATGTGAAACAAATTTGAAAGTCAACAGTACATATCCAATACATATGAACAATACCTCGACAATTGAAGACCCGTAACAAGAATAGAAATGAAACTATACATGTCTTTGATGTGTGCATGAAGATTATAATCTTTCTGACAATTTAGAAGAGCCCGAAGGTAGTGACTCTGTAAATTCAGAACAACAGAAACAGTTTGTGCATAGGAAGTTGAAGGGATGAGGTGAAAGTAAGAAAGAAAATTACCATGTGAAGCTGAGGGGAAGTCCAACCCAAAGCAGCGGAAGTGATGTGATCAAAAATCCTAGCGACGAATTGGCAGCAAAGGGAATGATCAGAGGAGGCAGAGAAAGGGAGGATGAGATGCGTGAACTGAGCGGCGATAGGTTGGTCGTGGAAAGAGGAGAGGGGAGAGGAGGAAGTGAGGGTGGAAAGTGAGAAGGGATTGAAGGAAGTGAGGGATTGAGAGGGACCGAGAGAGGATTTATAATTCCTTCATTTTTTGAAAGAATTTAAAATTCTAGTTAGTTAAAAGCAAATTTCATTTTCAAATGCCAAAATTTTAAATTTCTTTTAAATGACCAAGGTTTCTGTAAATCAGTTTGGATTTATGCCAGGAAGATGTACCATGGAAGCTATTTTCTTGATGAGACAATTAATGGAAAGGTATAGGGAAAGGAAGAAAGACTTACATATGGTGTTCATAGATCTTGAGAAAGCATATGATAGAGTCCCAAGAGAAGTCTTATGGTGGACTCTTGAGAAGAAAAAGGTAGCATTAAAGTACGTTAATGCAATCAAGGATACGTATGATGGGGCTACCACATGTGTGAAATCCTGTAATGGAACATCAATGTATTTTCCTATCACGGTAGGTGTCCACCAAGGTTCAGCTCTTAGTCCTTATTTTTTTGCCTTAGTGATGGATGAACTGACGAGAGATATTCAAGAGGAGGTGCCGTGGTGTATGCTTTTTGCAGATGATATCGTACTTATTGATGAGACCAAAGATGGCGTGAATAGGAAATTGGAATTGTGGAGAAGCACTTTGGAGTCTAAAGGATTCAAGATAAGCAAGAGCAAGACGGAGTATATGAAGTGTGAGTTTTCGCAGGATAAGGATGGTGATCAAGATACAGTGCATCTACTTGATCAAGAGGTGCCCAGGAAAGATGTTTTTAGATACTTGGGATCAATGTTGCAAAAAGGTGGTGAGATCGATGAGGATGTAAGTCATAGGATTAGAGCAGGGTGGATGAAATGGCGGAGTGCATCGGGGTTTTTGTGTGACCGCAAGATTCCCCTTAAACTAAAAGGAAAATTCTATAGAACGGCTGTTAGACCGGCAATGCTATATGGTGCGGAATGCTGGTCAGCACATAGGCAGCATGAGCATAAAATAGGGGTAGCGGAAATGAGGATGTTAAGGTGGATGTGTGGATATACGAAGATGGATAAGATAAGAAATGATGATATTCGACGAAAGGTGTCAGTGGTACCG
This sequence comes from Glycine latifolia, assembly GCA_013407115.1. Classification (NCBI taxonomy): domain Eukaryota; kingdom Viridiplantae; phylum Streptophyta; class Magnoliopsida; order Fabales; family Fabaceae; genus Glycine; species Glycine latifolia. Next base: position 9,429,117 of record CM023958.1, on the reverse strand, counting down.
GTATGTGAAAAGATGAGGGAGCATAGATTGAGATGGTTTGGGCACGTTATGAGACGGCCACTGGATGCTCCTGTAAGAACAAGAGTTTGTTACCAAGAGCTAGACACAAAGAGAGGTAAGGGTCGACCGAAACTTACCTGGGGAAAGGTAGTTAAACAAGACCTAATGGAGTGGGATATAGATTGGCGGACAGTATGTTTTAGGACGGAGTGGAGAAAAGCGATAAGCTTGGTGGAGGGTTAAATCCATTAGTAACTCTATGTTCCAGTCGTTCCCTTGTTTTTAGTCCTTCTCCTCCTCTTTTCTCCCTTCTTCCTCTCACCATTCTATTTTTTTTTCTCTCATTTGTCTTTTTTTCGATTTATCATTGGGTTCATCTACCACCGACTCCAATTAACTTGGGTTAAAGGTGCTGTTGATGTTGATGTTGTTTTAAATGAGCATACAAACATATTATTTGAGGGGGAATTTTAAATCCTTTGGATAATTACTTTCCCCATTTTAATTCCCCCGTCCAATAAGACTCTTAATATTTTCTTTATAGGAAAAGTAATACATCAATTAAAATCTATGAGTATCCAATTCTACAGCAGTATGCTAACAAAAAAAAAGAGAAATAGTAGGGAATGTGTTTAAAATTTCTGTCACTATCAATAATTTCTAAGCTAATTTAGCTAATCTATCTATAACCTCAATAGCTTCTATAAAGATGTCTTTCAATAGGTTGATTTTCTTTATTATTTAGTCAGATAATCTTTCTCATTTCATTCTCTTTCATTTCTCTTCTTAATGTAAAAATTATATTTAATATTATTTGGATTTGTACATATAGGATAAAGATTACAAATACTATGTATTTTTGCTATAACTTCTTCCTTTTTTTGAATTTCTTATTTAATATTTTCTGTAAAATATACGAATATGATATAAGTGGTGACCATAAATATATTACCAATTGGTTTAATTTTTTCTAAATAGAGTTTGAGTACTTTATTATATTAGTTCAATCAAGCCAACCATAAATTATTCATAATTTCGAGTAATAATCTAGATACCCTCTAAAAATAAAAATTGATAGAATTGTACTTCATTACACTTCATGCTCCAAATTTTTTAAGATTCAATCATTCTTCTTTTGGGGGTGAAAGAGAGGGTATCTCGATTGGGGGAGAAAAAATATCTTGAAATCCGGGTCAATTTTTTTAATTCATTTCTATTTGTAGATTAGTATTTAGATTCTATCTGTTTGTTTAGTTGAAAGTTCCTTCCTTTGAAGTTGAGTATAAAATTCTATTTTATGTATTCCTCTTTTCATAATAGGTATTTCATACATGAGATTAGATAAAATTTCATGTAATTTAGTATTAAAGAACAGAAATTTCAATATTGCTAAATTGATTCATGTGATTTGATGAAGAATGACTACAAATCAGTGGAATATTTTTCGATACAATTCAGGAGGAAATTGAAAATGCTTCGAGATAGAAATGAAGGAATGTATACACTACCTGGATTGGATAAGATGCAATTTGAATGGTTTTGTAGGTTCATTGACCAGGGTTTACTATAATGACTTTTTAAGTTTCCAAAAATTGAGGATACAAATCAAGAAATTGAATTTCAATTATTTGTAGAAACATATCAATTATTAGAGCATATTTAGTGGTAGATCTCAAATTAGGATCTTAGACCACTTTTTGATGAACCTCATGGTACTACATAGAATTGAAGATCTCTCTAATTTTTTTCTTTATTGATAGATCTCATTTTGAAATCTTAGGAAGAGAGAAAGAGGAAAAAATTTATTCTTTTTTGAACAATGTGTAGATTTTGAAGGTTCTTCTAAGAACTCATTTTTCATGTTAAAAATTTCTTCACCTCATTTATTGGAAAATCTAGTGAAGATCAGATCTTGAGTTCAAGATCTCTGCTTAAGATCTAACACTAAAGATACTCTTAGAGTCCTAGATAAACGAAAAAAAAAATGTTATAAATGAATTGCTTACATATTCTATTAAATTATATGTATTCACTGGATTAATTTGGAAAGCAGCAGGATACAATATAAACAAATTTTATACGAAAAATATATCACAAGTAATCTCATAAAAAATTGCATTATTAATTGATTAAATAATACTTCTGGTATGAATTATTATAAAGGTTATCTTAATATTATAAATTTATAAATATTATATACTTTATTTAATATTTCTTAATATATTACATTTAAAGTTAATTATTTTATTAAATTATTACTATTTCAATTACAATTAAACTACTTAATCTTGTCTTCAGTTTAACGGCCGACCAATTTTAAAACCCTTTTTTCTATATAAAGGGGGACCCCAAGCGTGGGACACATTATAATTCATTTTATTCTCAGATCGACATTTCTTTTTGATAAGTTAGGCAGAATGTCTTTGTAAGATAGTATTAAGTCACAAATTAAATTAATTGAATAAGATAAATATCATATAATTAATATAAATTAAAAATACTTTTTAAAAAATGGCCAATTAATATTTTGCTCTATTTCTCCAAAATTATTAATATATATATATATATATATATATATATATATATATATATATATATATAAATGAATATCTTTTGACCTTTTACTAAAGTTAGTCAATCTAACTTTCTAAAACTCCCCAATCATGAAGTAAGCATCCCACATAACATGCATCTTTGATGACACCGCCAAAGGTAATAATCACAAAGCTTCTCATGTAATTTATTAAATAATTAACTTTAAAATTTGAAGCATCAAGCGCGGTTTCCAATTTCCATCTTCAAAATTCAATAATTCATTTTGTTTCCTTCAATTTGTCTTCATATTTTATTATATTCTCTCAGTTTCCTACACCTCTCTTTTTAAACTCCTCTCACTTTCTCATCTTAAATCAGCTTTCACCTAAACCACTTTACACAACAATGAAGGACAAAGGTGTCAAACACAAACTATAACGACAACAAACAAGCATGCAACAACTACGAACAAACTTCAACAGCTCTACATTGATGATGAATAAGGAAGCAACCAAAAACTAATCTAATCCAAGATCAAGCGACAGAGATACTACAATGAACATTGATATTTCATTCTACAGTTCTCTCTCTCTCACACAGAAAGAAAATAAAGTTTGATTCGCTTAGTGCATGTTTACTTGTACATTCATCCCCCGTATTTGCATCATTCAGAAGCTGAGTATTAGAACCTACGCATACAAAAATACTTTGATTAAATACAAAAGAATAAAGACCCCAATACTATTTGAGATCTTAAACTAGCAGAAATAGCTGACTTTGAAGTTTGCTTTTTCTCCTCTATCAGGTATGGTAATGCAAAGTAGTCCAAAATATTTAAAAAAGATCACAGATTGAAGATTACATGTCTTTATCAATCATTAGGATGATGAATGTTAGGTTAAGAGAAGGGTGATGCCTTTAATACCATTTACAAAAAGAATTCAAACCAAGATAAGGAGACAGCATAAAACTTCTATGTGCTGGGTTTATCTGGCAAACGTTTCAAATCCATTTCAACTTGGTGGATTGTCCATTGCATGTTCTCCAATTTCTGCACAATATCAACATATAAAACTTGAAAAAGATAAACACGTTGGAAATTGAAATGATAAATATGTGCCTTTTCCTTGAAGTTCAAAGAGTTTCACATTTATTCAACTGGTATATTTTTTATATCCATTATTATATCCTCAAATTCCTTCATCATTTTTGTCATCCCAAATGAAGAAAGTTTCAGGGCAAACAAAATAGAAATATTTGAGAATTAAACGGATGTTGATATCTCCATATATAAATATTTGGTACCAAAGAGGTAAATATTTTAGCAAAACTGGTGTCACCTGCACAATGTCATGGTACTGCCTTGCAATGTTGTCAAAGTGAGGATCAACACCCTGGTACTCACGCAAGCGGGTAACCTGGTACAAGGGTCAAAATATAGCTAGCACAAACATGATGAATGATAGAAGTAATGGAGGAAATGACATCATAATGAGAACAATCATAAATTTAAGCTCTATTTGGATAAATTTCTCCACAAGTACTGCATAAGTACAACCATCAAGTGGATATTTGGATAAATATTTATTATTAAATCAAAACAGTAAAAGTAACGTGGGGACTTGGAGAATATCGCAATAAAAAACAATAAGATATTTAAGATTTGAATTTGAAGAAATGTGCTATTCTGAGTTCATTAAAAGTTCTATGATCATCCATATCTATTGAGGCGGGGGAACACTAGAAAAGAAAATGACTATGCATCAATCCATTATCTTCAGAAATGACACGATGCTCTCAAAAGGGATGGCATATTCTAAATCTGAGCTAATGTAAGAAAGTGGGATTGAGCTTAACTCAACCCTACAAAATCGGCTTGTAAGGTGAAGATTGGTCCCCACTTACATACTTTATCTCGACACTATCTTTAGTCAATGTGGGACTTCATCATGTCCCCTTTTGCCCACAGCTCCAACACTCCCCCTCACGCTCAAGGCTATTCGCTTGTAGCGTGACAAACACAGGAGACCAATCAATGGGTTTAGGATGGGCTCTAATACCATGTCAGAAAGTGGTTTTGGGCCTAACTCAACCCTACAAAATCGCCATGTAAGGTGAGGATTGATCCCCACTTATATACTCTATCTCAGCACTATCTTTAGTCAATGTAAGACTTCAACATGTCCCCCTTTTGTCCACGGCTACCCACCACAATGTGGGGCTTCAACACACCTCTTTAACTTGGGGTGACCAACACTAAGGTGGTTTTCCAACAGCTATTTCACAAAGTTACCTCTTGTCTCATAACATTAACATTTTTTTTTTTCTGGTGAAGAACTCAAACCATGGAGAAAAACAACATGCATGAGGACACAGGAACATACCGCTTTGTTATATGCAATAGAAGCTTCTTCTGTTGCCTCAACAAGATATTTTCTACAATTAAAAATGAAAAAATGGTTTATTAACACTAAAGAAGAAAGTGCTTACAGACTTACAAAGGTTTTGTCATTCATACCTTATCTTATGAAGGGCAGGTATAGAGTCCTTAGTGTAAGTTTCAAGCAAGAGAACATGTTCTAGAACACTGGCATGCAATGGAAAATATCACAATTATAATAGAACCTGGAAAAAATTAACAAGTTGTGGCTAATATAGAAGAAAATAAATGCCATGTAACTATGTATGAGTTAAACGAGCTAATATCTAGACTTATAACTATGTATGAGTTAAACCAGCTAATATCTAGACTTATAATCTGAGTATCTGACTACCGTTTTGGACAACAAATCATGCTTCCCTCTGCGTCAAGGTGGAGGTACAAAAATGTTGCAAATCATAAATGAAAAAAGTTGACAATAAAAGAAGCTTAGGGTGAGAAACTTAGAATATAAATCCTGTCATCTTAATTTAGGACAAATTAATTTCAAGAATTATGCCTTGAGTTTCAGATTCAACCCCCTCTGTTTAGGCTCAACACCATCCAATTCTTTTGGCACTTCCCCCTTTGTCCTCAATAAAATATAACGAAGGTCCATTTGGATCAATGGAGAAACCCAGTTTAGCAAGAGAAAAAATGATTCTATTGTAGAATGTAAACTATCTCTGACTCTCTCTGGTATTCTAGAAACTGGTCTCTCCCTACATCTCATTAACCAACTAATTGCCTCAACCCACCTCCTCCGCCTTTATTTACAACAACATAACTAATTAACTACTCTATCAAATCACAAGGCCTACCCTCCACTGACAAGGCTAACTACAGTAGCTGCCTACATGATTTCTAGGGCCAATCCTCAGGTCTTTTGCTGTAAACCTTCCTAACTAGGTAGGGGTTGGGTGCTAACAATGTGTCACAACAACAAAACTATGCTCAAGCCAGTCTTACATTGTCTAGATGTTATATAATACAAAATTTAAGTTTTTCTATTATCTTAACCCATAGGTAGAAGCAATGTTTTGTATCCAACATGTGTACAAGAAAACATCCATTTTGGAATTTCAAACACAACCTATTTAAAAAGAAAAGCAAAGTTCATTTGAGATTTTCTATTCTCAGTTATTCAATTTATCATCTCATCTCTTATTATTTCAAATTTCAAAACCTCAACAGTGTATTTATAGTGAAGAACAATGAACATATATAACAGATAAGAAACAAACCTCAACTTTGCACTCATGGTCTCACACCTTTTACAGAGCCAAGTCTTCTGCGTCTCATCCTACAAATACATGGGTAAGTGAAGATATGTCCTTAGCTATCAACATAGTGGAATTTATTAAATAATAAATACTGACATATTTATGTTGATGCTCCAACTTCAAATCTTTGACAAGTTTAATAAGCACTGCAAGTATCTGCTCCAAGACCTATTTAAACATCACGACATTCAGTATCTACATGCCACCATGTGAACATGTTACCAAAACAGAAATATAACTTGTAATGCATGATACATCACACATGCAAACTCTCTCTCTCTCTCATAGACACACACACACACACACACAACACAGATACAGCGTTTGGAGAGTTTGGAAATTGGAATAGCTTCACGGTGAGAAAAAATCAATTAGTGGTGAAGCAACAAATAGTTGCTTCAACTTTTTCATGATATCATCATGATTTTGTAGGGCTGAAATCAATTATATGGTAATCCAAACACACTATCAGTGTGGGAGTTTCAGAAAATGTGTGTCAACAAGAAAGATGGTTATTGTACTAAATGCTTGTCAAATACATTGTAATATTCAGCAAACTTTCTATCTGCAGAATAAAGGTCATCCCGCAGAACTGTTTCTTCTCTTTCAATCTCCTCAATCAACAGTTTCACCCTGGTCAAGTAACAGTATGAAAAGTAAGTAACTTTAGTCTACAGATATATTTCCAAATGCAATTTTTATTTATTTATCATAGGATACAAGCAATGCAAAATATAAGATAAGACCTCAACTAAAATTCAAAATAAAAAGATATTAGTTTAAAAATTAAAAATTTCCTCCATCTAGTGGATCTAAAGAAACCAGAAATCAAATAAACCTTGACCCATGTTACTCAGATCACCAAAAATAAAAGCAAACTTTTAGCCTATTAGTCATAACAGTAACATTTGTCATTTTCATCATTACATTGATCTAAAATTGTACAAATACAGATCTGACTCATCCAAGAACTTTCACAAAAAATATAGACGTGATTTTGAGGGTCATTAAATTTTAGTAGTTTACTATATGTACAAAAAACTCACATGCCTCATCTCCTGAGAGTTGAGACAAAAATTGAAACCGGGTAGTAGCTTTTTTGGCCTTAACCTCTCATGTAGAAGTCTAGGTTGCATACTTCAACACAAACACAATGGTTATTATGTTATAACTTACAAGTGAATATATTGCCAAAAACTTAAAATAATTAGGCTACCCAAATGGACATAAACCTTTCTGGAAGCCGAGAACTTGAACTACGACTTCCAGATGATGAAGAATCTGAAACAAGAAACAAGGAAATGAGAAATCAGCTAGCACATAACATCGAAATAGTAACCAAAGAAAATCAACAATTCTCCATCAAAATGCCATATTATATCAGTAATAAGCAGTTTACACTTACCATTGTCATCCAATATAAAGGCTTCTGATAATTTTTCACATTTCATTTTCAAGCGAGCTTCTACGTCCCGTGAAACAGACAAGCGATATTCAGTCATATCCTAAAGATATTGTTAATGTGTCAATAATTAAAAGAATAAAAGTTAATCACATAACAAAAATCCACCACAGAAAAAGCATTCTTAGAAGCTGACTTTCATATGTTGTTACACATAGTATACCACGGATAATGGTGCTTTTTGATGCTGAGTTTGCCACAAATAAGAATGAGTAATTCCCAAAAAAACGATTAGGAACACCACCAACTCCGAGTTCCACTGGATCCGAAGCAGCAAGAGCAGAATTAGCCCCACTAACAGAGCCGTTTGGAGTGTTATAGTTAGAAGAATTAGCCCCACTAACAGTACTGTCAAGGGAGCTTCGAGACACTACACTTAGCTTTTCAATGTCTTCATCATGAACTTCCCCGTCTTTGGAGATAAGAGGTAGTCTCAATCGTTGAGCTGCTTCAGCAACAACCATTTGATGCTCTAAAGTCTGATAAACCTGACATTATGTATACATGTAAGTTTTGTATAAATCAGCGTAGACCAATGTGCCAAAGAAAAAAGCATATGAGCACATAATGTGCAGACTCCAATTTTCTAAGACCAAAATCAACAGAATTTTTCAGGTCTCATATTTGTTCATTAATCAAACTAACTTTCAGCTTTCCAGTAATAATAATTCAAAACCTGAGGAGAGTTCCTCAACCCAAGCTGTGGATAAAGATTGCCAGTATCTCTGATTCCACCAAGGTTGGACACAGAAATGGCTTGCTGATACTCTTCCACCATTGCAATAGCCTCAGAATATATAGCCTGCAACCATACCCCAATATGAGAAATACAAATCACTGAGTACAAAGAAAGTCACTCAAAACACCAGTAAGGAGAATAGATCGCATGATTTTTAATCCGATGAAAAGGGGAAGAGAGGACCAATAAAGACAGAAGAAGAAGTTGTTAAGAGGAATCTTATAGTAGTAAATAATATGTCAAGGGGGTTTAGTTCAGTTGGTTGAACATGGTGCTGCGTGAGTTATTGTAAATCTCCTGACACTGTCTTCAATTCCCACGAATAAAAAAAAATAGTAGTAAACAATATTTCTGAAGTTTTGGTCTTTAACTGAGCCAAATGACAGGATATGATCCATGTAACAAACCTCACCTAGTAGGACATAGTATTTTTTTTTGTCATTGTTGTTATAAGCAAACAATTACACTAACTTAACCTACACATAGGAGACATAAGGTTGGTTGGATGGTTAAGAAGGAGGGGAAGGAGGGAAAGATCGTGAGTTTAATCTTCCTACTAACAAAAACTAACAATTAACATTTGTCATAAAAAAAAAAAAAAAAAAACTTAACCAACACATTCCAGCAAAACCAAAAACTAAACACTCACTCCCAGATCACAATTCTCAATCCAAATATCTCATAACATATAAAAAAAAAAAAAAATCTATTTCTACAAACACTTATTATTTTACTCGTTGTATAGATATAAGCCTTTACCATGGCTTCCAGGTAACGCAGTCTTTCCCTGCACATTTCCTCTCTGGCCTGCAAACCAACACACGAAATCAACACCCAACTCGATTTTATTCAATTTTTTGGGAATTTGCCAAAATGGGTCAGAGAAAGTTCAAATTTTTAAAACAAAACGGAGGACCCATTTGAAAATTGTGGTGGGAAATTTCACAAACACATTGGAATCAAAATGGTGTGTGTGAGATAGAGAAAGAGACAAGCTGGAGATCGTTGAAGAGAGGCCTGGAGATGAGAGATCCATCGGGGGCGAAACAGTGGCGCTCCAGCTGATCAACCACCTGCGCCACGTCGGCAGGGAGGTTCTGCCCGTGCAACCCCTTCACCATCGGTCAAAACGGTGTCGTTTCGGTGACTGGTGTGTGTGTGTTTGTTTGTTGCCTTCGACTTGAAGAAGCGGCAAGTTCAGGTGGAAGTTGAAAATCTCAATTTCTCAAACCATCCAATCCAATCATACAAATTTGAAAAGCAAGATAATCACAACCGCTGGATCCACACTCAATGATGGTTAATATAAATTTGAATGGGATACTTTAAACTTTAAAGTGTTTTAATTAATGTTGGAATTTAATTTTGTAACTTTTGATATAAATTTGTAATTTAACTCTATTGTAATTTATTGTAATAAATAATTTTTTAATATATAAGTTTTGTTGTGATTAAAATTCACAATAAATAAATATTTTAAATACATAATTATGTTTTGGATTTATAATGAATAATTTAAATCATGATATAAAATATTTAGTTAATGACAAGTTTTAAAAAAATGTTAATGTTGAATTTAGATATGAAACCAAAAGAATCTAAACATTTTAAATAAATCTTTATACTTAAGCAGATTAGTCCTTAATATATATATTGATGAAATTTCTTATAATAACATGTATTCTTAAAGCAAAATTAAACAAATTTAATGGACGTAATTGATAATACATGTTGAATTTGCACAAAAGAATCTGTATTTAATTCCTGTATAATATATTCTTGAAGAAAATACAAAAAATTTTAAGTATGAGTATGCGATTAAGCTAAGTCTTAAAAATTAATCTCATAACTAACTAAAATAATTGAAACTTATGAGAATACCTAAGATACTAATAGAAAAATAAAGATTCAAATCACTTTTTTTTATCATAAAAAAACAAAATCAAACACATAATAACTTCTTAAGTCATTTTCATAATTTTTACAAGAACATCTATTTTATCCCCCGAGTAGGTTAATTAGATGGATTATGCCATACCATTCAACTTGATTAAAAAATAATTTTTTTAAATATATTATTTAGCATTGCATCACCATTGACAACTTCCAATGTCATTCTTAGTCTCTTTCTCTTCATTTTCACATAATAAAAATTATATAATTTACTCTTCTCACTGATACATTGGATAACCTACTTTGATCATCATTATAAATTGTCGCCACTACATTAAATTCAGTATGAGTGGATTCTTGCTACCCAACATGTACACCGGATATAATTTATTGTTGTTATTTTTGATTTAAGAGAATGAAAATAGAAGAATTTTTTTTAAAATTAAAATAAAATGTTGAACGAATAAAATCCCCACAATGTCTTTTTTATTTCTTTCCTCCTCCACTTGGGAGCCACGATATGAAGCACCACATAAAAATGGAAACAACTTAATTTTAGTGTTTAAGAATTCATATATTTGCCACATGCGGCACCATCTTTATCAAATTCAAAGATCATGTGTACTTGTCTATAGCAAAATTTAATCTGCAGCAAATACACATTGATGAATTTTAAAAGAATATTCTAAAGGTGCAAATGAAGTTCAGTTGATGAATGACATCTTCAACCACCCCTATTTACAGTAGGCGCCTATCAAAGTTAAACCATGTCATTAAGCATTTATGTTTTTGCCAACAAAAGCACCACATTTTGGTATGTAGATTAGTACTATGTAAGTAGCACATTAGCACTTAACATGCCACACCAAAAAGCTTCATTATAGATATTTGACACACATGAACACTAAGAACCCAATTAACTATCGATTGACAAATAGTTAATATGTTAGAACTAAATTTACTTTTTGTAATATCAGGACCAACTTCATAAATGATGCTGATTTCAGAAATCAAATTGATATTTTACTCTTTTAAAATCTATTTAATTAATTTCACTGCAAGACTATCTTGTGTCCCCATCAAGTGAATGAGCAATGACAAACAATAAATAGACAATACATGCAGCAGAAAATGGTTCAAGCAACGAATATCACTAGCATCATTCACGTAATCAACGTGTCAAGAATCAAAATCCTACTATAAATCTGAAATACATTGCTTCCCATTTTCATCACAATCAGAACTTTCTACCACCTTCCAGAAACATTAACACAAAATGGCTTCCATTTAACTGAATAGTTAAATGCATGTCTATTATTAATCTTGAATCTCAACAAAAAAAATATGAGATCTATTTTCATGTACAAACAGCACGGAGACTGGTCCCATCTCAATGACTAGGTGAAGAATACTAAGATAAAGAGGAAGATGAACAGGACCAACAAACCCAATATCATCATGATCTGACCCTTTGCACTAGCCTTTTTCATAACCATCGCCACTTTTTTCTGCAAGCATAACAGAAGAGCAACATTTAACCTCTTCAAGATTTGGTATCACAATCATTACAATATTTTTTCCCTTAAATATTATTAATCAATAACAGCAATCCTAGAGGTAAAATTTTTGTCTTTCAAATAATAAATTTTTCAAAAGATAAAATCAAACTAGAAGATTTGAAGGAGAAATGAAAAATAGATGCAGCAACTTACTTGGACAAAATCAAGACGATTTGTTGTACTGTCCATCTCGGAACCAAGTTCATCTAGAATCTTTTCCTGAAGCATTAAGATTTTGACAGTGTAAGAATCACAAATTCCACACAAATAAAATTGATCAAGTTGGAGCAAATAATAAAAAAAAGAAAAGGAAAAATACTGTTATTCAAGAAAATTGAAGGAAAAACATAAAAAACCAAAGTGCTACCTAGTCGTCAATGTTTTGAAGCAAAATAGCAAGAATCATGGAGGTAAAACCTCTCAAACCATTACCTGTGCAGTGAGTTCATCATGTATTGTAAGTCCAACACCTCCGATTCTTCGTACACTTTCACTAAGCTCATCCAATTCCTCATCCTGTCTCCTATCACCACAATAGATATAATATTAAATCAAACAAAAATAGCAACCAGAGGCAGATTCTATTTCTAGAAACGATAACCATGGGAATAAGGTTGTCTAATTTCTTGAGCAGTGTATTTCATGATTTTGCATTTGTTAAGAAAGAAAAAGAAATCCACCTTTATTCCTTTTTTTCTGTTTTATTTTTTGTTCCACAAGAAAGAAAAAAGAAAATCAACCATTTCAGTAATGAATTAGTCTAAGTAAATACCAAGAGCAGATCCAAACATCCCTCTAGTTATAAAAAATGATAATGAGAAAATTTCTTCACAAAAGAAAAATCTACAATGATGACTGATGAGAGTAGAAAATTTGCATGCAACCACACAGATACAGAGTAATCACTTAAATTTAACATCACAGTTTATTCTACAGGGGTAGCTCAAAAAAATACTTCTGTACAAGTTTCATGCAAATAGAAAGCATTTCACTCATGTCTTAGAAAGCATGTGGGAGGACTGACCAATATAACTCAATCCACGTAAGAGGTCTTAGCCAAACAAACAAGATATTCTTTTCCACCAAATATTGAAGAAAAATGGCTACAATTAGAGCTTAATCTCACAAAGATATGCGAAAGTCAATTAAAAAACATAGTGTTATGCCATAGTGGAACAAAAGACATGCAAAATCCAGCTCAAAAAAGCATGATGGAGAGAGAGGAGGGAAAGTACTTTATAAGAAGTGTTTGTCTATCTGATTCTGATAGTATGAAATCATCATTATCTCGGGCAGCATACAGGTTGTAGCTATCAGTTTGATGAGAATTTGGTAGCCTCATTAGTTCTTGGCGCATCCCATTAACACTAGCATGGCTTGTGGTACTTGAGCCCTTGCCAGATTCTACTGCTTTCTTCATTGTGCCAACCTAATAATGCGACAAAGGAATCTTTTATGCATGATGTTAATAAGGAAATGAAAATAAACAGCAGCTGTATGTTTAGATTCAAAAAAATTACTGTCTTCCCTACTTAAAACTTTTGGATACCTGAGAACGAGTGCTACTTGTCCATCCCCTTCGGCTTTCGACCTCAGCTTCATCAATCCCATACCAAGAAGGATCTCTAGACGCTACAGCAATTGCTTTATCCAATTCATCCACCTTTCTATCAAAAAATCAGACTTCAGCAATTGTATATAGGTTAGGTTGCAGAAGAAAAGACCATGAAAAAAATTATTTTTTTACTTAAAACATTAGTTTTTTAATGTGGAATAATAGACTAAGTCACTAAGAGTATGTTTGTTGAGTTGAAACAACGCAGGTAAAATTTGGATTAAAAATCACTTTAAACTAGCTTAGTACTACAAAAATAAAATAGTTGAAAAATCATTTTTGCTCCACTCTCACAATTATGGGACTTTTGTATAGCATAAAAAAATGCTGAAAGTGACTTTCTATCCATTTTCCACTCCTTACCATGCATAGATGTGTGAAAATCAAAATCTTCCCATCCAACTCTATTTAAGGGGATTGCTTTTTGCACCCCCTTTTTTTCTATTCATACCCTTAATTTTTTTTCCAATAATGCCATTTATCAACAGGTGTACTTTCATTGTTCTAGAATTGAAATTCCATAACAGTAAAAAATGACTGCCGAAGTTTAAATTCTGGAACTAAGTAAAAAAAAATCATAGTTCCAGAATTTAAATTTTGGAAGTTAATATTTTTATACATTCTGAAAATAAGTTTCTGGAAGACAATTTGCTCTCTCTGGCAAGGATTATGCTCTCCACCTCAATACAATCTGTTCTCTCCCCCGCATTTATTGTTTATAAAGGGCAAGGAAAAGAAGACTTAAATGAAATTAATTTATTAATTAATTACGATAAATTTTTACAAACTTCATATTCATTAACAATCAAATATGTTAACCTTACAAGATTATAGTATTCCAAAAATGATAATTAGATTAAATCTAGAAACATTTCCAAGGACATGCATATTCATTAACAAGATATTGGTGCACCAAAAGCCACCAAAAAGCATGTCTAAAGTCTAATAATTCTGAATTCATGCAACTTATGGCAAGAACATGTTCTAAGAATGAAAAAGCTCATGCAATAATCCAAAAAAAAATAATCCATTCTGTCATTGATTCTGAATATGCATGCAATAGATCTACCTGCCACTCTATGCTTTCGCATCCAGCAAGAACCTCCTTTGTAAGATGTCCTTGTTCCGCAGCGCCGGACTCTCTTTCCCATTGGTGAAAAGTAGATTGAAGCTTATCAATCTTCACAGAAATTAACAAATAATCAGACAATCAAATTAACAAATTCCCACTAAAAAAAAAAAAAGAACTGAATACTGATCCCATCAAAACACAAATCCTAACACCACAACAATTCATCAATTCACATTTCTGTTTAGCATAATATCCTATTTCAGTTACAGATCCCACTTCAAATTTTAATCAAAACCCCAAGTCCACACATAGTAATTTTTTTTTCAGTGCTCTCTGCTCCAATCACATATACACCCACAAGAAATCGTGCAGTGTATACACTACAAAGCCACAGATCGCAATTAGGTTTCCTTCAAAAATCCCAAATTTACGTAGGAAAAAGCCTAATCAGATTAATAACCTATGATAGAAGAAAATGAAATCAAAACAACTATAAGACCATTAAATCAAAAAATAAAAATAATAACATTCAATCACTCGAATATACAGCACAAATTATTCAAGGAAAATTGAAAGTTCTTATCCGAATTAGGCTGAAAGTGAACCCCAGGTAAATTGAGAGAAAAAAAATAAGAAAAAGAAAGTTACAGAATCTTGAATCTCGGCCTTGACAACGTAAAATGGATCCTGGGCAGAGGGCATGTTATGAGAGAGAAGAGCAGTTCCACGGTGAACACACTACTGCGTTTGGTTTTGCTGCTGCTTTTTGCCTTTGATTATTCAACTCATCAGTTTTGCATGCTAAGAACATAGATAGATTTTATAAAATACAAAAATATAATAAAAAATTATATTATATCAATAGTTTTAAAATTAGAGATTAATTTTGATTTACTGAAATAAAAAAACATAAATATAATTTTTAAAATAATTATTACAAAATATATTTAAACAATTTAAATTGTAATATAATTTTTTTAAAGTTAAATTAATTTACAAGTCTTAAATATTTGATAATTCTTAATTTAGTTTTTATATTTTTTTCAATTACATCCTTAAATTTCTATTTATTTTTTAATTTGGTCTTTATCATCAAACTACATATATCTAATTAAAAACAAATACAGATTTAATAGCCTAATTAAAAATATTATTTAAGAACTTAATTTTTTTTTTAAATTGTTCAATACCCCACAAATTATTTTAAGCTTTTTTTAAACTAAATATGCTTCTAATTCTTTATAATGTATTTTTTATGCTGTTAGATCTTATGAATTATATTTTATTCTTTTGGTTCCTATTAAGCATTATTTTACGATTTTAGTCCTTAATAATAATTATTTTTAGTATTAATAAAATTACAAATTTTTTATATCGATCTCTCTTACTTTAAAAATATTATTTTAAATTCATATTATGTAAGATGGTAGCAGCATTGGAAATCTTGGTAGTAGTGGATTTGGAGGTGTCATAAGAGACACCAATTCGAACAGGATTCATGGTTATTCGGATTTCTGCGGATTTGCTTCTAGCACGAGTGCAGAGTTCATTGATATCTACCATGGTCTTCCTGTAGCTCGATTCCTGGACTTGCAGCATGTGATTTGTGAAACTGATTCTAAAGTTGCTCTCAAGTTGGTGCAAGAGGGTGTGCATAAATCTCATCCTTATGCTCCCCTAGTAGCAAAGATTCAAAGCTTCATTTCTTTGGATTGAAATCTATCGTTTTCTCACACCTTAAGAGATCGAAGGCAATGTAATTGTCGATCTGTTAGCTAAGCATGGAGCCATGGAAGATACAATTTTCGAGCATTAGAGTAGTCATCCTATGGATGTTGAAGAGAGGCTTTTAGCTTATGCCTTAGGCATTATGTTCATTCGTTGTAATTAGTTTATGTTATCTTTCTTCTGCATAAAAAAAATAGGAACTAAAATTATAAAATAAAAATAGTTTAAATATTTTTTTATTCTTCATATATATTTAACTTCTGTATCTCTAATAAAATTTCTACCGTATCTATTATTATATATATTTGAAATGCTTTGTTTTACATGTGGTTAATTAAGCAATGATGTATTTATTAAATATTTAATAACTTGATTTATGATGACTCAAAAAATAATTATTATTTGTTTTAAAATTAAATTTAAATTTTTTTACTATTAAAAACGTGATTTATGGTGACTCAAAAAATAATTATTATTTGTTTCAAAATTAAATTTAAATTTTTTTACTATTAAAAACCGCCAAAATGAATTAAAGTAAAAATTTTAAATTTAGCTAACGACATTTGATTAGCTAAATTTGATATTCCAAAGGTGAGCAAACGACATTGTTTTTTATTGACAACAGAGTTTGAATCTTACACTTCATGCAGTTCAATCCTTGTTCATGATTGGCTTCAACACAAAAATCAAATAAATCAAACTATTCTTTTTTAGTTTGGTACACAATATTCTAAAATTCAAATTAGACTTATTTAAGACTACTAAACTAAAATATTTATCTGTTCTTAACTCAAATCGTTGCTGACTGAAACCGAACTGAATTATTTATAAAATATCTTTTAACTCACAAGAAAAATAAAATGTGCAGCATTATTATTAACTACCCAAACCCCCACTACAAGTTGATTATTTACGAACCCCCGCACTCCTTCAACCTCCACTTTGGTCCCACCTCCCATTATTGCCCCTAAAACAACCGCAGCTTCCAGCAAAGCCGCCACAAACCCTTTCGTACTGAACATCGAAGGGCGCGGTCTGGTCGAGTCCATCAGCAACCACACGCCTCGTAGCACGTGCTTGACACTACCACCCGTCAAGGCCTACTACAGCTTTGACCCCACCACGAAGTCCATCCACCTCGACAACCTCATCGTCCTATCCTAGTTCTGTTGGTGCGGCCACCGCACTGTCGGGCTCATCTGTGGTGCCACCCGCGCGTCGGCAACCCCTCCGAGAAATCCCTTGAAAGACTCAAACTTGACGTTGAAACCTTGGAGAGGAACCAATTGGGTAAGTCAAACACAATTCATCAAATTCTAGGTCGCACTCAAAATTTTTAAACTTGGTCAGTCCTAATTCTAATTCCTTTGTTGTGATTTTGAACAACTATGATTGGTGGAAGGGGTTGGGTGGGGTGTTAGTGTTTTGCTCAGATCTGGATTTGTGGGTGTTGTTTGGGTGGGTTAAGGTGATGGTGATGGAGTTGGCGTGGTAGGTGAAGGGTGGGGTTATGGAGGCGCGATGGTCCGATAGACAGTGGTGGTGATGCTCGCGATTATGGCGGTCGACAAGGGGTTGTGGATCAGATCTGGTTGCTTATGGTGGTTTGGTGGTGGTGGAGGGCCGACGCACAATGGGTCTTAATTGGAGGCTGCACGCACGGGGAAGACAAGGAAGTTTACATGTTTTTTTTTTTTTTTTGGACGTTTTTTAATATATATTTTTAAATCAAACATTAAATACTCGGTTAAAAATGGAAAATATTACAAATTAAATAAAAAATTAGGCATTGCTGTTTCAAAACTAATTTGAGATCTATGGTAACTAGACGCGCCTCCACACAACGCCACCAGACGCGCCTGGGCCAGGCGCCACTGGACACTAATTATGCCTCCTGGGGATGCGACCCTGCAGGCTTCTATAAATACCCCGAATTCACTATTCTTCCTCACTTTTTTACTTCTAATTTCTCTCTAGGACTTTGCTCTGACTTCTCTCTAATTTTTAGCTTGTGTTTGAAGGTTTGTACAGTGAAACTTTGTCTTAAATAAGTACTTGACCCTGTACTTTTTTAATTAGATGAAATATATTATATTATTGTCTAAGAAAATTGTTATTGTTATTAATGTAAGAAATTGTTAGTGACTTATATTATAAACAGTTACTGACGTAGATTAGAATATTCTTAGTTATTGACTTAGGTTATGATTAAAGACTTACGTATGACATACATTGACTTATATTATAAATAGTTACTGACCTAGGTTAGAATATTATTAGTTACTAACCTAGGTTATGATTAAACACTTACCTAAGACATACATTGGCTTATATTATAATTAGTTACTGACCTAGGTTAGAATAAAAATTATCGGGTAAGAATGTAATTAGTTATTGACCTATGTTATGATTAAAGACTTACCTAAGACATACATTAGCTTATATTATAAATAGTTACTGACCTAGGTTAGAATATTATTAGTTACTGATCTAGGTTATGATTAAACACTTACCTAAGACATACATTGGCTTATATTATAATTAGTTATTGACCTAGGTTAGAATAAAAAATTATCGGGTAAGAATATTATTAGTTATTGACCTAGCTTATGATTAAAAACTTACCTAAGACATACATTGACTTATATTATAAATAGTTATTGACCTAGGTTAGAATATGTTTATCGGGTTAGAATATTATTAATTACTAACCTAGATTATGATTAAACACTTACCTAAGACATACATTGGCTTAGAATATTATTAGTTAGTTAGTACGGTTTTTAACTTCAACATTCTTTGTATGAAATGTGTAGCATATTATTATGGCCGAGTCGTCATCATCTGAGTCATCTCGTTCTGGGTCTGACCATCAGCCTGAGCCTACCGATCCCACTTCGCATGTTCTTCCTGGACCATATAGATGGGATATACTGAGGAGGCGCAGACAGCGCACACATATTTCACAAGCTGTTTGGAACAACGAAACACAAAGAGAGCTGAAGGTTTGTCGCGGAGGTAGACCTAGTGGTGGACCCCGACCCGACGAAATTCCAGACGTAGTTGCGCAGTATTTGACTCAGGCAGGTTTTATACATGTCGCTCGCATGCGATATATGCAGGTATATAGTTATGAATATTGTTATGTTTAGCATGTTTAAAATTATTGTTATTTGAAGTGATAAATTGATATGTGACTTATATTTGTCAGATTGATGCTGGCCTTATTAGTGCTATGGTCGAGCGGTGGCGGCCAGAGACACATACATTTCATATGCCGCAGGGTGAGATGACCATCACATTGGAAGATGTCGCAGGGATACTAGGTTTGCCTACTGATGGGCAAGTCGTTACCGGACAGACCTACACCAATTGGCCCGAATTGTGCAATCAGGTTTTTGGTAACGGACCCGATGCCGCCACCGAGCTAACATCTGGCAATGTGAAGCTATCATATTTTGACAGAGTGTATCCTAAATGGGATGCAGTGGCTAGTCATCCTCAGAATGTGATATACTTCACGAAGGCTCACATTGCTCGCATGTTAGGATCTTGGATCCTTTGCGACAGATCAGGGGGGAGCGTAGTAGGATGTCGCTACATTGGCCTACTTGCGGGTGATTTTGATGCCATTGGTTCATATAGTTGGGGGTCAGCGGTTTTGGCAAACTTGTTTAGACAATTGTGCGATTGTACAGATCCTGATAGAAAAGACATTGGTGGTTGCACAATTTTGCTGCAGATTTGGGCATGGCTTAGATTTCCAAGCATTGCTCCCCCTTTGCCATCTGAGTACGAGGTGCACCGCCACTTTGGACACAGGTATGTTTATTTTGATGAAGTTAAATTACCCTGTATTTTTGTGTACTTTAATTAATAATTGGAAGTTTTACCTGCAAACTAGATTTAATGTTGTTGGACAATTTAGAATGAATTCACTTACCTGGTATCGAGACAGACTAGACACCTTAAGTAGAGATGAGGTATGTTTGGTTAATCAAATATATTCATTTTAAATGGATGTGAACATCAAATTTACTCCTATAAATGTTTTTATTGTGTAGGTGGTTTGGCAACCGTATCGTGATTATGATTTTATGGGTGCATCTGCTGACACAATGCATTTGTGGATGGCTAGGACACCAATAATTTGTTTTCATATTGTTGAGTATGCACAGCCTGATAGATGCATGAGGCAATTTGGACGGGACCAACCGATACCTCATAAGCCTGGGAAATTGAAAGGTGTTCATGATTATGCACTCCGAGGTAAACCCCAGGAAAATTGGCCTCGTAAACTAAGGAAATTTATAGAGAGATGGAATAGGCGAGCTCAACATGTCGAAGTGCCTCCTGAAATACATGGTCTTATGTCACCCAACCATGAGTACATGGTTTGGTATAGACTGTGCGGCAAGCGATACGTGACAAAGTGGGGTGCCAAACAAGGACGTTGTGTAAGTCATTTTCTGAACTTCATTTATTTACTATTAACTTGTATTTTACTTTATGTATATATGTTGTCACTTATAGATTGACGGTCTGGAGAATTTGCATTTTGTCACAACGGCTGAGGAATTTCCAAAACACGGGTTGGATTACGTTCACAACGAAGTAGGTCGCCTAATATCTATTTGGAGAGAGTCTGCTCGACTAGAGGAGCCTGGTCCGGAGGCACCTCACACACTCCCTCGAGGATTAGGACGTCGTCGCCGGCCTATTCCCCCAGTTCCTGAGCCAATTCATGCACCCAGGCCACCTTTTACTGGATGGTTGAGGCCACCATATATAGGTAATGAATATGGTGTTCGGCAGACATACCACCAGGCTCCCCAGCGTGAGCCCCAGACGGACACTCATTCACACTGGCGACCTTGGGAGTCCCAGACTCAGGCATACACACAGGATTATTATCAGCCACAGTGGCAACCTACAGACACGCAAGCGCAGTCTTCGTTTCATCATAGTCCAGCTCACATGTCATCATGGGATCAGGGGGGCAGCAGTAGTCAGGGAGGTCTGTCTTGGGAGGATGCAGCTGTGACAGAATTGTATAGCCAAATAGATTTTTCACCACCTAGACATGAGGTGGTTAATGATCCACAGAGCCCAGTTGACGCCTTTCCACCGCTGGCTCCTGAGGCATCTGCAGCATTTACTCCTGCCCCACAATATCAGCGTGAACGTGTTAGACGCAGATTGCCTGCTCGTCAGGCTCGTCATAACCAGTGGCTTTCGCCTTCTTAGTAAATTTGTTTTTGCTCATATGTTATTTATTATTGCCTATGGATTTGATGGACTATGATATGGATTTTAAGCGATACGTTTATTAACAGTGTTTAGTTTATTTTGCGCAATACTATGTTATTTCACACGTACGCTGTTCAAACATAGCACGACCAACATAGATAACAACAAATTCAACCTCGAACACATTCACTTATAACGACGACTTAACATTAACAAAAGATGAACATATTACGAATAAAATCATGAGGTAGATGGATGACTAGGATAACTTCGACGGTTATGACCATGTAATCTGCACAAATCACACCTAATACGACTTTGGCTAGTTTCAACTTCATTCATCTCATTGCGTATTCTAGTTGACCTTGGCCGACCCTTTGTACGCAACATGGACCTGTCAAGTATGACAACTGCATCTGCACTCGGTGGAATTGTTTGCTCGTTACCAATTGGCTGCCATGGAAATGAGTACGCGTTTACCAGGTTTGTTATAAGGAATACATCATCCACATATTGTGCCGGTGCTTGGCAAACATGTAAAGCAGTTGCTGTGGCATTACTACAAGGATACTTGAATGCCTTAAATTTTTCACATTGACAGAACTGCTCTGGGAGGTTAATCGAATACGATTTGTCATAACCATCATCAACCTCAAATACAGTTTGTTCGACATTATATGTACGAACATAATGACAAGTGACATTTGCCTCATTGGCCTTCAACATACCAACAACATTTTTGCAATGACGATGAGGACCTTGCAATTAGTTAGAAGCCGATTGCCCCCTACATACAAAATATTCCACCAATCTGCTATATGTGTGTTTAACCAACACAGTTATTGGCATATTTCTTGCACCCTTTAAAACACTGTTAACTGACTCTGTCAAATTTGTTGTCATATGGTCAAACCTTCGTCCCTCTACATCATAAGCACGCGTCCACTTTTCCTTGAGGATGCTATCAATCCAGTTTGCAATCTCGGGACTAACATCACGAAAACGTGCGAAGGCTACCTAAAAATCAATACTAGAAGGAGTATAACCTGCTTACATATTAAATAACATGAAAATTTGGTTAACGTATGCATAATTGGAAAATGAAGTTGTTAAACATACCTAAATTCAGTAGCGCCCTCTTCAAATTTTCATTTCTGAACTTTTGATTAAAATTGCTAGCAATATGACGAAGGCAAAACACATGATAAGCATGTGGTGGTTGCCACCCACGGTGCCTCTCAACTGCAAATAATATGCTTCGGTGCCGATCAGAAATAAGACAAATATTTCTCTTCTTCGTAACATGAGCGCAAATGTTATCCAGAAAGTATTCCCAAGCTTGCAGTGTCTCACCCTCAACAATAGCAAATGCAAGTGGCAAACACTATTACTTTCATCCTAAGTTGTGGCAATCAGCAATTTTCCTTTGTACTTGCCATACAAATGAGTGCCATCAATTTGAATAATCGGTTTACAAAAATTGAAAGTCTCGCAACATTGTCTAAAGGTCCAAAATATCCAATGAAACACGCGTTTTCCATGAACAATTCTATGCGCCACATAATAATCTTTTGTTTGAATATGATAAACAGAACCTGATGAAAAGCGAAGCATATAGTCACACCACCTCGGCAAAAATGTGTATGATTCCTCCCAATCACCGTTTATAATTGTCATTGCTTTTTGCTTTGCATACCATGCCTTGTAATATGAAACTTTGTATACATAGGAATGAGTTATCCTCTCCTGGACTAGTCCAATTGAACATGATGAATCATGCTTTATCATCCCTAATAAAAAAAAGTCATGTCAACAGTAATAAAAACAAATTGAAACATTAATTGTTATTATTATCATGGCTTTCAATAACATACCTAGTACCAGTGAAACAATAACATCAGTATCAAGTTATTTGTGGTCCTGAAAAATGTGATCATTTAGACAGTTGTGATCCCGCCCCATTTGGTAACAATCCATCTATCACCATATGTCGGTTTCATTACCTAACCCTCCACGGACAATTCTGGTTTTGCGCACGACATTTCATGCTTAACTTTGTCGGCGTACTTTCAACAACAACAGCTTCCTGATGCTCCTTCATGAGGTTTCGCTTTATTGCCATATGCGCCTCTTCTTTTTATGCAAATTCCTGTTTAACAAACAACTTATTCCCTAATATCCATAGACCTTCAACTGAACCAGAACCCGTGCCAGAATCTTGTTCACTCGGATAATCCCAATCAATGTATATGTAATGTGGAATTCCATCCCAATAAGTAGTATTACCCTGACCTAAAAATGCAATTTCCCAATTTGATTACAATAAAATACATAACAAACAAACACATATATATGTAAATAAAAATTGTAAAGGTTGCACACCTTGCGATTGTTGTTGTAATTGAGATTGCCCCCCATCCTCCTGTGGTTGGATTTGAGAGTCGCCCACAAAAGAGTGATGTACTTGTATTTGACTTGCGCTTGGACCATCATCGTCCAAATCACTAGCATTCTCGGCAAGAAGACGATCTTCCATTGCAATATTTTCATCATCGTCAATATCGTCGTCCATAACCCAAGTAGGGTCATTTTCAACTTCCATAGACAAATTAAAAACTGGAGTAGCAAATACTGATGCATTATGGGAATAATTTAAATGAGCTGACCTCATTGGTAAGCCAACATCCTCTGCTTCAGCAATATCCACAAACAACTCTAATAATTCTTTCCTTGACTGGGTCAACAATTCTCCAGTTACCATTTCGACATTTTCGTCGTCCACTACTTGCATGCTAACATATTTATCACCGCACCATATTCTTGCAGTCACCATAGTGATAGATTGATTACCTTTGAGAACTAATTTTTGACTGATTTTCTGATGCAATTCGTCAATTGTTGAGTTGCGCTTCATACGTGTTGGCCTTCTCTCACCTTCGAAAACAACACCACGTCGGCCCTCAATTTTCCTCCCATTATAATATAGAACAACACGAACACATTCAGAATTTGAACACATTTTTATATATATAACCAAAAATCACAAACAAAGGTTCAAATAACCAAATTTTTAGGCGCCTACCACTAACAAAATGATGAAGGACACTTGTGAAGCTTATGAAGAGGCTCAATGGTTTAAATAGGGTGAAGCTTACAGAGTGACGCTTGGGAGAGGCGCAACTGGTGCACAGTCATGCCTGCCTGGGGCGTGACCAGTCACGCCTGGTGGGGGCGTATTTGGGGTTCAGTGGCGCCTGAGGGAGGAGCGTCTGGTGGAGTCTTGTGGAGGCGCATTTGGTTGCCATAAATCTCAAATTAGTTTTGAAACAGCAGCAAATGCCTAATTTTTTATTTAATTTGTAATATGTTCCATTTTTTGCCTTAAATACTCACTATTTTTGAATTGGCACAAATCATATTATTAAATATTTAACTGAGATGTCATCACTTAATTGATGATAGAAATCTAAAATAAAACTTCTTAAATATTAGAGAATAGATGTGAAAGAAAAATGCATCAGAAATCAAACACAAAAGTTGAACCAAAATCAAAAATATATTTAAGCAAATAAAATTTTGCATATCCATCCATATGCTCAGTTTTATACCGGGACTACAAAATTTCAAACTAAATATTAGTAAGTATTGATCTTTGATCCATCCGTTGACTTTTTTTACAGATACATCTAATGGTTAGGAATGGTGGTCCACCCATGAACCACTTACTTCATGATCCATAGTATAAATACCTCATAAAACATATTTAATCCTTAAAAGTTATTAAAATTCAATTTAAAAAATACAGATAAAGACACTAGATTAATATGGATAGAATATTAATAGTATGGGTATGCATATTTTGATTACAATAAGACTTACAAAATGCATTTGGGTTTGAAAAAACAATCTCTCAAATTTGGATAGTTGTTGTTAGACCTAAAAAAATACTATATCAAATTGACAAAAAAAATAATGCAAAAAGGATTATAATAAAGTATATAAAATGTCAAAAAACAAAAAATGAAACATTACTCGATTTTTATTTCTCCAAAATGAATAATTTTATAAGATTGAATCGACTTATACAAACTCAATTCATTATCTCGAGATAATAATTCAAATCAAAGGAAGAAAATCTATAGGATTTGTAGAGTTTTTTTACACTCTAATCTTTATACTCTAAAGAAAAAGATAGAGCTATGTTTCAACCTCAAATCTATTTAAATGTAGTTAATAACATTGGAGTGCATGAACTAATGTGTATTTGAATTCTACTACTAGTAATTTACAATGTCTTTATAATGATAACATCATTGTCTTTTTAACATGATTGTAAATTATAAAAAGAGATGTTAACACAAGGTAGAAATAAATTTAGATTGACATTCCATATAAATGTATTATGTTGTCTCCCTCACTTAGGTTTGACCCCTAGCACCTCCTCTATGGATGCACAAGACATTAAGCAAGAGACATGGGCATGGATTGAGTGATGACGGAAAGGGGTATGCTAGTGTAGGATTCCATTAATAAGAATTTTAGCCGTTGGAGAAACTTATATCATTTTGTTCTCCTCCAAGTGCTTATTGAGAAATTTACCCAAATAGACTCTTAGTAATTAGTGCATAGTAGAGGGTGAAGAGTGAAGAAGCGGCCTCAACCCAATCACTTCAATTCCAAAGTTAAAAACTAATCCATGAAATACGAGGTCTAGATACAGAATTCATAGGCATTGCAGGAATTTCCACTACGTCATGCTACACATTCTCAAAAGAAATATCTGAATAAAAACCTTAATGTCTTAAAATCCTAGGATTCAATTGACAGAACAAATAGATGATGACCCTTTACCAGCCTCGTCTCTCAAAAAACTCAAGCAAGAGTCAAGTACACACCAGCAGAAGAGCAACAAGCTGCTCTCTATATACATCATTCACACATACTGTACCCATAAAGAAACTAGGTACAATATTGAACACGTAGGAAGACCACTCTTCCCTGATTTCATCTATTTGATCTTGATCTGAAGTCAGAAAAGTAATGCAAGATAATAATACATCAGAATAAAATAAAGTTAGAACTAAATTACGTTGAATGGTCAAATTTAAGAATCATGGTAAGATAAATAAGAACTGAATTACATACCATCTCTGGGATCGTAGATCTGTTGTGAGATAAACTCCTTCATGAATCTCAGTTTGGCGCGGACACTACAAAAACAAATAAAAAATTCTATTAATTTATGTATTAGATTTATTCTCAACAATTGCTTGAATTTTTATAAATATTCGGACCCACCCATTTCATGTCGTAGTCTCCGGTATGGTAAATGGTCAAAGCACTAAAATATAAATGAAAAATCAAACAAGTAAATATCGTGAAGCATCATCACATACACATATAGGAATGTGAAGACAATAAATATGTATGCTTACAGATTAAATAATCTCTTCATTTCTTCATGGTCTTCAAAGTCACCATGCATAGGTTCCAAATAATATACAATTTTAACATCAGCATTGACGACGACTAACGCCCAATTTTCCCTAGAAAATGTGAAATTAGCAAATCCTAAGCAGCTCACATTCAAGTTTTATAAATAAGTGACTCACCCAGTATTCCAAGGTGCCAAAAGAACCTTTTTCTTCTTCTCATTAACTATCAACACTTCAGCTAAATATTGTGATGCTTTAAAATGCTCAGAGTTATAAAAAATGTGGTTTTTCGGTGGTAAAGCCACTTTATGCGGGCACAAGAATGAGAATCTCTTCTACATTTGTTTTGGGACCAACCAAGTATGGAACAAATACCTTACATGTAAAGGCAAGAATTACCAACAATATCAAGTTATACACAAAAAGAGTAAAAAACATTATACATATAAAGTATGATGTAATACCTAGTATATAGTGAAATAACAGGCACCTATCTGATTTTGATAGAGAAATTCATTGATTTGCCCTTGACCAATCATCTCTAGATATTCATTGTTGAAAATAGATTTTTCCATGCATATGGTGAGTTGTTCACCACCCATAGAGACCTTCCGTGCGTACTTGTCAAGAAGCTTTCAAGATGGAGGTAGTAGTCTGTCCAATTGATTGTCTGCACTGCCTACAAGGAAGGATGGAAGTGCAGAATTTGGTTGGTTCTGTTTTTGTCTCGAAATTAATTCCTTTAATTGCCTCATCTCTTCGATCTCTTTGCTCTTTTCTTTGGATTGAGCAGGTATCTAAAAATTACGCAGTTAAGCCAGTTGTCAATCAACAATAATTATATCATAATAAAGAAATATCAATTGACATACTTTAAGATTTATGACAGTGAGGTTAGCTGGTCATGCAACAAAAGCACCAATTATATCATTGATATTCGCAAAGTTGTTAATGGCACATGACAAATCATGACACAGAAACTCACAAAACAAAGGAGAATAGAGAAAAACTCAAAAATGGAGGAATGAAGAGAGGGTAGAAAAATAAATAGAACAAAATAGAGGGAACAAAAAACGATACGAAGATGAAAGGATTGGAGAGAAACAAAGAAATAGAGAAAGAAATGCAATGATATAAACACATTCAGAAACATAGATGTTACTTGACAAAACCAAAACATCACTAAAGATGGGTTGTGCGCTAGAGATGGAGGTGTTTAGTCAAATGGATGATCTCCCTCTAGTGTTAGATCTGATATTACAGAAATGGAAGACTCATAGAAGAGAAGAGTGCTAAGTACATTTGGAATTCCAAGATTAAAACATGTTGAATGCACAATGAATGGTCTTCAAACAGTCCAAGAGTTTTAACATTTTTTTTTTCTTTCAAAAAGAGTAATAGTCACTTTCTGCAGTACCCACAAATTAAAATCACCGCCATAACCATTACTGCAAAAGTTGACACCAAAGACCTCCATGAGAAACCTATATATCTCATAATATATATATTTTTTAATCTGACATATGTTTCAGCCAGAAGTAGTTCATCTTTTTTTTTTTTTTTTCATTTGTGGAAATCAAAAACACTTTCAAGATATTTATAACAATTCATGCGCTGTTGTTCAACTAAATGGGTTAGAGGAGTAGTTCATCTTGATACAAAGATATATTATTTGTTAACTATGTCACACAATGTTGATAGTGCTTATAATGTTTAATCTATAGAACTTATTATACTAGATCATTTTTCATATACATCCATATTATTTCATTTCATTTAAATAAAACATAACTCTAAATTCATCTCAATTCATATATTATAGATTAAATATTTTTCATAAATGAAATAAATTATATGTATTTTATTTTTATTGTGAGTATCAACATCAACATCAACAACACCTTTAATTTAAATTAATTAAAAATGGTGATAGATAAATCCAATGATAAATCGAAAATAAGACAAAGAAATAGAAAAAGAAGTATATATAACATATTATTCTTATTTTATAACATGTAATTTATAAACTTATAGCAAGTTCACGTTGTCACCTCATATCGCTGGCCGTTGCTGTCGCCACCGTGTTGCATGTGGAAGAGAAAAATGGAAAGAGGTTGAAGTGGGATTGAAAGAAGAATCGATAGAGAGGATTTGGGAGAGACGGTAAAAGGTTGAACGTGAATAGGAATTATAGGATGGTGAAAGAGAGGGTGAATTTGGTTGTGAGGAGCGTGAATTTGAAATGAACCACTGAAGTTTTATAATTGGGAATAAATATTGGTTCTTTTGTTGGAGATGCCCTTAGGGTTAAGTGAGACGGTATTTTTGATTTCACACAAAAATAATAAAACAGTTTGGTCTTTCAACATTAAATTAAAACCCTTACTTGACGAAGTTAATGAAAGAAGTGCTAAAATAATGTTAAAAATCAACGGGGTTCGTAATATGAGTAAAACATAGAATGCAAGTATAATTTGATCAAATAAATATAATAACAAACACCTTTATCTTAATGAGCAGCGAGGTTAATAAAACTGATATTTGAGGGCAATCCCCACAATAGATTCATAATGCATCCAAACCCAGCGATTATCTGGCAGGTAGATCTATTGCAAATGCATAAAACAGGTTATCTTATTGGCCATATTCTTTAAGCAAAGGTTTATCAATGAATTAAAATTTCTATAAACTTGATAACACATGAATTATATCAAAATTCTTGAGGGAGAAATATATAGGATGGATTTTCGAAACAGCGCATGGCTATTACAAGCTCAGCAAGGCCCTTAGTTGTAATGAAAGATCAAGTTGGAGGTTGCCAAGTTCCTGGTCTAAAAGATGCACCAGATCCTGTTGGCTCTGAAGACCTGAAAACAAAATTTTATTAAAAGATATCAGGGTTGAAAACTAGGGAATGGTATTTCTGATAAAATCATTCAACATTTTTGAAACAATTGTAATTTACCTCCTGGTTTATGGGTAAGAACAGAGATTTTATTTCATTAACTAAAATTAAGATTAATAGAAGCTTTGCTCAATTATAATGTTCATTGACTGAAGAGTATACACATTTGGACTTACTCAGACTCATCTTTTTCTTTCTCAGCTAAGCTCTCCTGAGGATTCCTGCAGAAAGATCACAGAATTACTGTTAAGTTGAATAACTACACCTAAACTAGTTTTTGCAAAAGAAAAAAATATGGTTTCACAGCAAATAGAAGATATTAACAACAGTTGCAGGTTAAGGAACATCTAAATAGGACAAGGCAGCAAATCTGGACTTCAAAACAATGATAGTGAAGATCAAAATTGTTCAATTAAAGAAAGTCATTTCCAGAGTACACAATCAGAAATGAATTTGTTTTTACTGTATACCCTAAGAGTTCTTATATAGTCTCACTGGTTCTACTCTCTAATTAGAATTTGGTTTTTAACCAAGTACAATGGCCCAATACGATTCATGTAGCTGACTTCACCTAGTGAGATAAGACTACCAAATTGTTGCAACAGGAATAAACAGAAGACAGCCAAACAACTTCCTAACAATATTTTAATCAAAGGATGAGAAGAAAAAGATGAAAACTAAATCACCATCAAATTCTGGTAGCTGAATTAGACATAAGAAAAGAATGAAAATTATTATGCTGGCCAGAGACTGTAACACAGTAAGGGCCACAAAGGCCATGCATTAAAAACAATATATTTAGGTAAAAAGAACAGTCAATTTCAAAAGACTCACCTTAAGCCACCCATTGTGCTAGGTGATTCTTCAACCTCTTTACCTAAAGTGGAGAAAATGTCAAAAACTTTATTCAAAGGATAGGTAATATATAAATGTATAGCAAGAATCCCCTGTTTCTGGAAGGCATTATCTCTTCTTTTACAAGGGCTAGGATAAAAAATCTCAGAATGCTATTTATGAACAAGCAAAAGTAAACATAATCATTTGCAAGGAATAATAAAAATTCTATTTGTTTTATTTTGCTTAGAGGAGTAGGGGAACATCTTACTCCCTCAAAATCAAGATAACCTCTTTATATGCTTAATTTCAGTTTATCCAAATAGTTTTTGTTTCAAAAAGAAAACAAAAAGAACTCAATATTTCTGTCAAAAAGAACATAATAGTAAGATGACCTTCTGAAGGAACTGGGAATTGCTGAATCAAACTTTTCAAGTCTGGACCACTGACTTTTCCTGCAGGGAAATTATAAACTAATCAATAACTCCCAAGAGTAAGTGAAGAAGAACATTGCAAAACAATTAAATTTTATGCATCTGACCAGTGCTGACACGTTTGCCTTTGCTTCCTTCTTTGGCTATTCTTTCTTCTTCTTCTTTCTTGAGAACTTTTTGAGAGAAAAGAAGTTTGTGTTAAGATCTCTGTAAAGAACTAAACTTGGCCAATAATGTTGTTTCATTATATTTAGAACTATCACATGAAACGCTGAGGACAAGGTTAAGTGAGGAATATAATTAAATCAGAGCAAAGTATTCAATTCAAATTCAAACAAACTGATCTGTAAAGGTGGAAGTATGGCACATACGAGCAACATTCTGTCTAACACGTTCACGTCTTGCTTCCAATTCCATCATTTCCTGAAGGTGAAAGTATGGTCAAGTAATACTGAAATAGCATACTTACTTTGTAAAAGTGCCTCTTTACAAAAAAAATCACTTTGAAGGAAAAACATCCATAAGACATTACAACTTACAACGGTTAGGTTAATAGTTTGGTATCCCATTGCAAATAGGGGTTAACAATCCTTGAATATGTTTTGCATATAAGAATTGATGCAAAACTTAATCAATTAAATAACTAAATTAAATATAACCAATTTACCCCCCCACCCCACCAACACCAAAAAAGTAACCCAAATCAAGAATAGTGGGGGAAATATAACAGGATGCTAAGACAGTTCAGCAGAAGAAGGGCAAGGGATAATTCAACGACTACAATAAATTAAGCAGAGCTAGATTCACTTCAAAGTTCAAAGAATTGAAATATAATAATTTTCCCAAATGATTATAAAGAGAAAGAAAAAACAATATAACAGTCACTAAATAACAGAGGTCTTTAAGTTTAAACTACCTTTTTCTACATTCAATGTCCATCAGGCACCATTTTCAGAACTCTTCATGGCAGAGTAAGTTAATTTGTTTACAATAATTAAGGTGAAGAAGTTAGTTTAGGGTCACCGGTGCTATACAAATATTATTATCTTAGAAGCAATTTGATAAACAATGGACATATGGTTTAAATCAACTTGCCTATGTTGTTTTTAAAGTGACAGCACTGAATGTAAGGAATTTACAATAACAGAATGTTTCAAGTGCATTGTCTTATCTGATTACCTTATTCTTGTGACCTTGCCCTATTAAGGGAAACTTCATCACAAAATTACAAAACCTGCGATGTCGTATGGGACTAAGATTTGGGCAGTGAAAAGCCAATGATAGAATAAACTCAATGTTGCAGAGATGAAATGTTGCATTAGATGAGTCGTCATATAAGACAAAGTAGGATTAGGAATGAATCCATTATTGTATATTTGTATTAGAGAGAAAGCTACAATAGCACCTACTACAGAAAAAAATATGGTATAATCTAACCTTTTGTTATTTTTGAAAGGCATTAAATCTCACCTTTTGTGATTTGGGCATGTGTGGAAAAAACCTATAGAAGCCCATGTAAGGAGAGTAAACTACAAGAGGATATCTCTATTGATAGAGGGAGGCTGAAAAAAAATATTGGTGAAACCATTAAGAAGGATTTAGAGGCCAATGGTTTGTCAATAGACATGATTCACAGTAGAACATTATGGCCTCTTTTGATTCATGTAAGTATCCCTGCCTAGTGAGAAAGGGTTTGGTTGTTGTTGTTGAAAGAAGAGTCAGAGAGTTTTGACAATAGATAGATAGATACCAGAATCAATACTTAATCATTGCAAATCAATCCTTGAAGATTAACAAAACTTTAAAGGAAAACCATTGAAAGCATCATCATGGTATCTAGCATAGCCATGAACTGAAAATGTAAAGAAACATCAATAGCTTTGTCTGCGGATAACTTTATGGTATTAGCAAGAGGATATACATAGATGCATTGCATTTTACCTCTGGAGTTGGAGCCTTTTTACGCTGCCCATTCAACCAACATATCCATTCAACTAAAATAATCAAACAGTAATTATCTATTAAGAAATAAGAATGGAAAAAGGATAAAGAATCATAGATTTTTTCTGAATAAATTCAATGTATAAAATAATTGGATTCATGCCTGAATCAAAATGTAATAATAGACATACTAATTTAGCAGTTGAATGATGACCAACGTAAAATATATACCTGGGATAGAGGTAGGATCCTCCTCTCCCTTAAATATCACCCATCTTTTCTCTTTGACTAGTAAACCAAAACAAAATAGCAGAATCAGATAGATTCATTGTAAAATGAACTACAAAGCAAAAACACAAAAAAAATAAAGAACCTGAGTTTTGATATTCCAAATTCACACTCACAAACCAAAATGATATCAATTCTTAACTTAAGTGATTCAATCTAGCCAAAGAAAATAGTGCCAAAACTTAGTTGCCAATAAATCAATTTTATTTATTTAAATATTTTACATTTTAAAACCAGATCAGTCTCAACATTGTTCAAAGTTTTCACCATATTCTACGGTAGGCTATAGAATGTAGACCTCAAATAAGAATTAATAACCTTAAAAAACCTATGGCAATTGCACATTTAACCTTTCTTTTTATGTATAACCCACAGGTTTCCTCCTTCGGAGGTATTCTGGAGGGGGTTTGTACCAATTCACCCCCTCCCCAAGGATTTGTCTTTTCACAGGATTTGAATTCGAACCAAAGACTTCCCACTTGAGAATATTCCTAAACACATTCTTATCCAAACATTCCCTAGCTTGGTGACCACTAGATCAACCCCCTTGGCTAACACTTAACCTTTTTGGTTCATAACCACATCAACAACAATAAAAAAAAATCGGAATATCAGGTATATGGTATGAGTAAAGTATTGACAGTGAGCTGATCATTGCAATGCAAAACTAAACAACCCTTTTGCCTTATATGGCACCAAAATTTCATACAAGGCAAACTACACACACATGTACAAACTCCGAATCTCAAAACACAATAAAACCCATTAAACACAGAATCACAGTGATAACGATAAGGGTAGAGAGAGAGAGAATGGAAAGAAAGGCACTTACTGATACCATCAACCTCTTCATTTCTGGTGAAGTATTTGTTCCCTGTTTTGTCCACTCCCACCATAGTTCGATGGCTCAAGAACCCAGAAATCTTCCCGAGCAGCCTTCGCATTTTTTTTTAAATAAAAATTAATTTTTTTGCGTAGAATTCAAATGTGTTGCAGGGACAGCATCGTCGTTGGAACAAACAATCCAACGTTGGAGATAGGAACTAAAGAAACTTAGAACATGATTTTGTTCTATTTAATGTTTATTACTTTATTGTAGAGAGGGAGTGTGGGAGCGACGGAAAATGTTGAGTTAATGAGTTTGGCATTGCTCTGCTCGCTTAGGGTGTTGATTCCTGCACTCCTAGTTTTGCTTCCCGAACCCCATGAAAATAAAATGGACAAAAAGGCCCCTCACCTCTTAGTGTGTGTTTAGTTTCACATTGGAAAATTTATTTTCGGTCCATAAATTGATTTTAGATCAATTTTTGCATGTTTGATTTCACGTTTAAGAGATTTCAAAATTTTTCTGAGTTCAAAATTGATTTTGAATTAAAATAACTTTGAGTAACTTTTGCGTTAGATAAAAAATTTATATGAATTTTACTCCTAACTTGATTCTATAATGAAAACATTCAAGCATGAATCACATCACTTTGAAATACAAAAAAAAAAAAAAAATCGCGTTACTCCAAAATCAATTGTTTTCAAAATTAATTTTATCAACACTCATCCAAACATGAATTGAACGCACCAAACACCCATAACCCTAGCCTATTTTGAGAGAAAGGAAAAAGAAATATAGAAGAAAACAAATAGGTGAAGATAAAGAGGATGAGGTTGCTGAATTGGAGGTGGTGAAGCACAAGACGCGAGGAGTTCTGGTGGGAGAGGATCAAGAGATAGAATTGGATTTACTTTAGATCGCCCATGATCCATTTTGTTTGGGATTTGAATCCTACACTTCCTATTTCTGTTTGAAAATACCAAACTATTCTTTTATTGTTATGAAACACCTATTCTAGAAGCTATTTTTTTTATTATTATGGACCACTTATTTCAGAAAGGCAAAGCTATTTTTTTATTATTATGGAACTCCTATTCCAAAAGCTATTTTTTTTTACTTTTATGGAATACCTATTATGGAAGACAAAGCTATTTTTTTAACGTTATGGAAAACCTATTCCAAAAACTATTTTTTACATTATGGAACGCCTATTTCAAAAGTTATTTTTTACTGTTATGGAACATCTATTATGTAAGTTATTTTTTTATTGTTATGGAATGTCTATTCCAAAAGCTATTTTTTACTCTTATAGAACACATATTCCAAAAGGTAAAACTATTTTTTATTATTATGAAACACCTATTCTGAAAGCTTTTTTTGCTATTATGGAGCGTCTACTCTAAAAGCTATTTTTTACTATTGTAAAACATCAAAAGCTAAAATTATTTTTTATTGTTATTGAATATCTATTTTGATAATTATTTTTATTGTTATGGAACACCTATTCTAAAATGGTATAATATGAAAGGGTAATTTGAGATTTTTAAAAATTTGAAAGATACATGATTCAATAAGGGAAGTGCAGAATTCAAATCTCATTTTGTTTTTGCCATCGTGTCCATCATGTTTTCATTTTTTACTTTTTATTTTTAATTTGTTTGTTTTTTAAAAAATTGAACGAGAGACACTAATAACAATTTTTTTCTGCTTATTGGACAAATACTTGAAAATAGAAAACAAATTAAAAATAAGATGACAATCTTGTAAAAAAAATGATTACCTACATGTTCAAAAAATAATTATTTACTATGAATTTTAATTATAATATAATTTATAAGTTAAAAAATATTCATTATAAAGTTTACTTATATAAAAATAAGACTTAAATGTAATTTTGGTCTCCCATTTGTTTAATGTGCAATTTTTGTTCATCTATTTTAAAATAAAGATATTTGATTTTTCTATTTTAAAATAAAGACATTTAGTTTCCATATTTTGTAAAATCTATAATTTTGGTCCTCATATTTTTAAAAAATCACAATTTTGGTCTAGTCTTTAATTTTTTCCATGTTTTTTTAAATTTTTTATATTGTAATTAATTAAATAAATTTTTGACGCTATCTTAAATTAATATGTTAAGTTTAACATTGACAAAATGGAAAATTCAACTAAAATGAAGAATTTTTTAAAATAGAAGATCTAAATTTTTCTATTTTAAATATAACAGTTATAATCATGGATTTTTTAAAATAAGAGAATCAAATATCTCAATTTTAAAATAGAATAACTAAAATTACAGATTAAACAAAATAAAATAACCAAAATTGCATTTAAATTTAAAAATATGTATTTATCATATGCATTCGATAGACTAAAATATTAGTTTTAGTTCATTCATTAATTTAATATTTATTTTAATATTTAAAGGAGATGTTGATGTGTCACTCACTCTATTGTACTGTCATTAATTAGTTTAATCACATTTAATTAGAAAATAAATTTGGAATGTCACGCGATATCTTTTATTTATATAAAACATTTTTTTATATATTTTAATTTTTAAATTTATTTAATATATTCTAAAAACTAATTTTTTGACACATTTACTCGTTATCAAAATAAACTTTTAAAGCTTAGGTAATATTTGGTTTAAACAGTTGAAATATCAATGAAAGTGAAATGTGCTCCAAAAGGATTGAAAGTGGAGTTAGATGTTTGTTACATATAAATGCAGCTGAAAGATTTGAAAAAAAGTATAGGACTCACATGCTTTAGTTTTCATGGCAAATTGTGAAGAAATGGAGTGAAAGTGAGAAGTCTAAGGACATCACAGTACATTATTTGTTTTGTTGCAAAATTGCCCCTTTCACTCAAGTGGTCTTTGGCACTCGTTGCACCCAGGCAAGGCTTATTTTTTCCCCTATCTTGGCACCTGATAATCAATTATGCATCTATCGTAATCAATTAGGTGATAAAAAAAAACGCATAATGTACAACCGTATAATCAATTATGTCTTCTTAACTACGATTTCTTTTCCATCACATCTAATCATAAAATATGTTTTTTATGGGAATAAAATCAACATTTGTTCAATCTTTATTTTTTTTACTTTTTTTTATTATTTATTTACTATTTTAATTTAAATTTTTATCTCTTTTTCATTCTTTTTTTTTTTTTATCTCAATCAAACAATCTAAATTTTTACTCTCTTTCACTCGTTTTCATTCCTCACACTTTCATTCCTCCATACCAAAGATAACCTAAGTTTATGAAAAGGAAGTGCAAAAATAATTCTTTCTTCAAAGCCAAGTTACCCCATTTGTAAATAAAGAAGCCCAATTTCCAAAACCAAACCACCAACAATATCACCATATACACCTTCTTCACATTTCCCTATCCAAAAACAGTAAAACTTTACTGGGACTCAGACACCAAGCTACACAACCATCACCACGTTGACTTTTTTAAACTCAAACAAACAAAACAACAATGATGAAAAAGAACCACCCAACATCACTATCACCTCTCTGGAAAAAAAAACCAAAATAACCCAACCTAACCTTAAACCCCATTCCCCAATTCAATGTTTTCCCTCTCAAAACCCTACTTCTCTCTGGTTCGTTGCGGCACTGGCGAGCTACATGAACGAATCCAGACCATGCAAAAGATCATCGAAGACATAAAACTCGTCGTCGTCGCATGAGTCTACCATGCCTGGGAGGCTGTCGTCAGCGACCGTCCCTTATCCTCGAACCTCACCGCAATGCTCAATGAGCTTGCAAGGTTGTGATAAGCAAAGTGGAACCCGATTTGATTCCATCCGGAGATACCACTATCTTCTTATTGCAACAGTCCAACATGATGCCATACTTGGCCAACCAATCCATGCCCAAGATAATCTCAAGATTAGGCATCGTAAGACAATATAGATCAACACTGTATTCTCGGCCCTCAAAACTAAACCACACATCCCGACAATAAGTATCAACCCGACACTGCTCCTTAGAAGCAGTGGTAACATCCATAGGAGGAAACAAACTGAAAATCTGTAAGTTCAGACCTAGGGCAACACGATTCTCAATGAAGGAGTGAGTAGCTCTAGAATCAAACAACACTCTCACATCACAATTATCAATAAGAATCGTACCTCGGATTAAGTCGGGAGCTTGGGCGGCCTCTTTGGCATTTATCATGTAAATCCATCCTGAAGGTGGTGCTACTAAAATAATGGGAGCAGCTACAACCCGGTCATCTCTTTGAGAACACTCTCTAGCAAAATGACCACGCTGTCCACATTTGAAACAATTAAATTGACTAGTGGGGCAATTCCCCCAATGGTTCCTTCCACATGCAGCACACTTTGGAGGTGGGTTCGATCTTGATGCAGCTCCTTTATAACCCGGCCCCTTCTTAAACCGGTCAGCTGGGGATGACACACCCATTCCTTTGCCCTTGCTTTTCCCGGCTTGGCCTGAACCACCAGTTTTTCTCCCCTCCTGTCTAAAAGATGGAGCAGGATGACTGCCACTGCGCCTCTTTATCATGCCTTCCACCTGGCGACATTGCCTCACCAGGCTACCCATATCCCAAGATCCACTCCCGACAATCTTCTATTCTATACTCTCTCTAAGTCCCCTATAGAACTTACCAGCAAGCACCTCGGTGTCCGACATCGCCCTCCGGAAATGTGCATACTTAGCCAATTCATTAAACTTAGCTAAATACTCATCAACAAACATACGTCCCTGAACAAGGTCCTTGAACTCGACCTATTTCTGCTCTCTTGCATCTCGTGGAAAATAACAGTCCAGGAACTGAGCCTCAAACACCTGCCAGGTGATAACCTCACCCTGGCCTCGCAATAACTGCGAAGTGGTAACCCACCACTTGTGCGCATCTCCCTGCAACAAGTAGGTCGCATAGAGAAGTCATTGATGGTTAGAGCACTCCATCATGGAGAAAATCTTCTCTAAAGCCTGCAACCACTTGGCAGCAACAATGGGGTTATATCCCCCATAGAAAACTGAAGGGTCATGCTTCCGAAAAGCAATAAGCATCCTCCCTCTTACTGCTGCATCCTTTCCAACACTAAACTGGGATAACCCGTTCCCTCGTTGGTAGCTGGGTCCATCATCACGATGACTACCCCAACCCTGGTAACGACTGCCTTCGCCCTCGAAGGTAGGTGGTGGAGAGGGTACTCGATCCTTTCATCGCAGAGTTCTCAACTCTGCCATCAAGTTCTCATTAGCCTTCAACAAAGCCTCGTTCGCCTGCCAGCTTGCAGTCATCTCTTGCTGCATAGCTGCCAGGGCAACAACTACTGGGTCCGGTTGTACCTCATCATCCCCTCTCTCAGCGTTGTTTCTGGTTCTCACCATGATACTGCACATATCATACCGAGAGTGAGTTGATCAGGCCCACACTTATCAACCACACATGCAATACACATACTGAACCCTACGACATTAAAGGATGATTTCACATAAACTACCATACATAATGCTTCCCTAGGACAAACTGCTCTGATACCATAAAATGTAACGATCCCGTATGCATCCGGTTCATTAACATTATATTATTGCCTTAAGCGCAACAATTACTTAACGTAATTAAATAACATACAAAAGCATTAACATAAAAAGACGTCATCCTACGTCATACAATATAACACAACATTATGTATGGAATTAGATATACAACCCGGCACCCGGGTACTATTCCACAATGTACAAAGTAGTACAAACCCATACCGGGTTACAAAATATACAACAAAAATGAGCCAACATGCTCTCATAAGACTGCCTTCCTGTTTTTGCACCTTCGAACCTGTCTCGACCTCTTGTCCGGGATCCTCGAATCACAGCCAACCCGGCCTCGGCCTACTCGGCCTCTCAATCGAGATTCACCGAACGACCCCTACTCGGGTCTCTTATCCCAGACCTCGTCCTCTGCTCGCTGGCTATGATCTGCAATAAAATATAATCCCCAATCGGGGTGAGATACAATCTCAGTAAACTTAGGGTTCTTGGAGTTTCTTCTCCCCCTGATTCACTTCCACAGTACATAGCATTTATATATTACATATAACATAGCCAACACGACATTTTAATAAAACAATATAATAGCCATCCCGGCTTTCATAAACATCATAATCACACCAACGTGTCATTCCAGCACAGATATAACATATTTACCCGTGCACATCTCATGCACATATGTATATCTTCCCGTGCACATCTCATGCACAATCACGTATTCCGGCATGAGGTCCCGGACCACAGACTCCATGTGTTCATCACACCAACGTGCCATTCCAGCACATATATGCAAATTACCTAGCCAGTGCACATTTCATGCATAATTGCATATCAGATATACAAGTTAACCAACCAGTGCACATTTCATGCACAAATGCATATCTTCCAGTGCACCTCTCATTTACATGTATGTTTTCAATAATAAAAAAAAGTAACACACAATTTAAATACACGCCCCATGACATACAACAACCATCACTCTCCAGGAGTATGGTGGAACACAATCAAGGGAACAAACTCTCAAGAACAGAGAACTTACCTTCTCTGATCCCAGCACTGGCTCTCTTAGCCTCTTGGTCACAACCACCGATATCATCTGTATCAAGCCCTATACCAAACAAGCAAGATATCAAGAACGGTTCTCAACCGTTTAAAGAAAATAACCAAGTTCTTTTCCAGGTATCATACATATACATCCAATGGTGACTTGTAAACCCCACAAAGATCTATCTGGCATAACAAAATACCCAAAACCCAGAAAAGTTAACTTTCAAGGTTGAACCTTCATCACAACAACCTCCTAAGCATACTTTTCCAAAGAAACATAACCCAAAACCAACTTTAACTCATATGGGTTATTTTTCCCCTTAAAACCAAACTCAAAGAAAATAGTAAAACTTACGTGTCTTACCTTAAAAACGTCAAGGAAGGCTAGAGGACAGCTTCTCAAAGCTTGGATGTCCTTAAATTGCCTTCAAACCCTTAAAGATTGAAACTTTAAACTTCCTTTGGATAAATGATCTCCTCGTCTGATGGTTCTTACAAAGAACAAAGGTTGAAAACTAGTTTATTAGGTGATTCTCTTCGATCCTTACGTTGGATGTGAAGGTTTTTTTTTAGGTCAAAGAATGGTTATCAAGGAAGCTTTTCTCACTTTGACAATGGAGGAAAATAGGATATGAGAGAGAAAGTGTTTTAGCAAAGATGGTGGGAATTAGGTTACTACTAAAATATCCCACTCATGCATTCCTTAAATAGCCTAATAGTTGACACGTGTCATAATGTAATATGAGAATCTTCCCGTGTCAAAACAACAAGCAGAGAGTCAACACGTGTCACTTGTGTAAAGTGAATATGTAGAGATATTTGACTGCCGGGTTGGGTCTACTGTTTGGCAAATCAATGTGTTATATCTCATATACATGTACCCGGGTTCTCTAAACCCTATTGACACTGTCGGGTTCTCTTTATATTACTAACGCTGTTGGGTTGGTTTATATATATATATTGAGTGCAATCCTTACTACTCCCTCATAGATGGAAACCCATACCCCGGGTTCCTGAGCACTCATTCCACCCAACAAGGCTAAGTCCGATTAACAACAAGTACTGACTGTTTTAATCGATTACAAATGCTTATGTAATCGATTGCATAAGAACCCGTCCTTGGTACTATCTACTTTAATCGATTACAAATACTTATGTAATCGGTTGCATAACATTAGGACCCATCCTTGGTACTATAGCACGTCCAAGGTTCCGTCCTCTCCGACCTCATTCAACCTAATCCAAGTTCCTACCTTAGTACTCTATCAAAAGGGGTTATGAGCTCTTCCAGTCTCTCTACCCGGTAGCTCTTACAAGTCAACCAAATACGAGCTCCTCCGAGCTCCACCAAGATCACAACTTGGACCTCAAAGAAAAGGAAGACACGAGCTCTACCGAGCTCAACCAAGACCGCAACCCGGTCTCTCAAGAAAAAGGAATATACGAGCTCTGCCGAGATAGCTACCCGGTCGCTCTTTCCTTCCTTGTCCGGTTCCTTTCTATACATAAGCGTTTTTCCCCAAAAGTGCTATGTATATACACCACTTACGTGGCAATGACCTAGTCATGCACTAACCCGATCTTCCTATCAATACAAACATATACAACACGATCCTAGATTTGAAAAGGTGCTATCTACACCCTTCTTATCCGAGTTCCAACATACACCCCCCTATGTGACAACCCAATCATACAAACTCAGATTTGTCACAAAGGTCATTATAATGAGCCATACCCAACATTCTCCCACTTGGCGAATGCTTTGCATGCTTCTTCAATCCCAATGCAGTTGTACACCATTCAAACTTCTCTGAACTCATTGCCTTGGTCAGAAAATCAGCACCATTCTCTTTTGTGTTAACCATCTTCAGTATTACTACCTTATCTTCAATCTTTTCTCTAATGAAATGGTACTAGATGCCTATGTGCTTGGTCCTCGCATGGAATCCTAGGATTTTAGCCAGAAATATAACACTTTAACTATCACACCCCACAGTCATATCTCCTTGTGTAAAGCCAGGCTCTCTACACAATCTTCGTAACCAAATAACTTCCTTTACATCATGTGCCAAGGCCATGTCAGTCTCAGTAGTTGATAATGCAACAGTGCTCTGCCTCTTGCTCATCCAACTAACAGCTCTACCAAATGAAGAAACAACATATCAACTAGTAAACCTTCTACTATCGATATCACCTCCCCAATCAGCATCCACAAAGCACTCTAGCTCTAATGGTGGCTGTTCCTTTGAGTCTTTCACACCTTCATAGCATAACTTGAGGTTAGATGTACCACGAAGATAACAGAACACATGCTTCACTGCCATCCATTGCTCTTTTTCCTGGCTTGGACATAAACCTACTCAATACTCCCACTACTTGGGCAATATCAGGCGAGTACAAATCATAGCATACATGAAACTCCCAACTGCACTAGCATAAGGAACTGATGCCATCACTTCTCTTTCTTCTTCAATCTTGGGACACTGATCAGTTGATAACTTCAACCCTTTAGACATGAGAGTCAACACCGATTTACAATCAGTCATATTGAATTTCTTCAGAACATTTTCTAGGCACTTCCTCTTACTTAACCATAACCTTCCTCTATAACGTTCCTTTTGATTTGCATAACTAAGATCATACTTGTGAGGCATAAATCTTTCATTTCAAATCGCTTTGCCAGTAAACCTTTTACAACACTAATCATCTTCAAACTGTTTCCAACAAGTAGCATGTCGCCAACATACAAGGTTAGAATAACAAAGCTATCTTCTACCATTTTCACGTAAACATAATGATCAACATCACAATGATCAAAAAATAAATTTTAACACATAAGTGTCAAACTTCTGGTACCACATCTTGGGGGATTGCTTCAAGCCATACAAAGACTTGTTAAGCTTGCACACAAAGTCCTCTTTACCTCTTACTATGAACCCCTCTGGCTGCTTCATGTAAATAACCTCCTCCAAATCACCATGAAGGAATGCATTCTTCACATCCAGCTGCTCCACCTTTAAGCCATACGCAGTTGTCACAAATAAAATAAGTCTTATGGAATTTAACTTTGCAACAAGTGAAAATACCTCACTGTAATCAACCTCTTCTATATGTGAATATCCTTTTGCAACCAAGCGAGCTTTGTAACGTTCTATCTCCCTATTAGCACCAGTCTTCTTCTTGAACACCCTCTTACAACCAATTGCTCTTCGATCTGCGGGTAGTTTCACCAAACTCCAATTTTGATTTTCTAATCAAAGAGTTCATCTCTTTTCTCATGGCTTCCTCCCACTATTTGGCATCATCCGAATCCCTAGCTTGCTTTACTGTGATCGGATCATCATCTGTGATACTCAAAGCATAACTATTATCAGTGACACAAAAAAATATAATTGTTAGGTGTATACCTCTCAGGTGGTTTTCTCTCCCTTGTGGATCTCCTCAAACTCTGTACTTCAACTTTAACCTTGGTATCAGAAACTATATCCCCCACCCAGTCATATTCAACAACTTCAAAATCTGAATTTTCCTCTCCAACTTGTGAGCTATCAACATCCAACTCTATTGTCTGTGGCTTTTCAGGAGCTTTTGGAAAAATATGATTCATCTTTTCTTCCCTGAACATAAAATCTCTGTTGTAAGTTACACTTTTAGTTTTTGGGTTCCACAGCTTGTACCCTTTGATGCCATCCTTGTACCCGCTAAAATAACATTTTTTAGACTTACAGTTCAGCTTGCTTCTTTTCTCCTTGGGTACATGTACATATGCCTCACAACCAAATACTCTAACATGAGAG
Source organism: Glycine latifolia (assembly GCA_013407115.1). Lineage (NCBI taxonomy): Eukaryota > Viridiplantae > Streptophyta > Magnoliopsida > Fabales > Fabaceae > Glycine > Glycine latifolia. The sequence continues at coordinate 9,384,514 of CM023958.1, read as the reverse complement.
ATGTTTGGCCTTTTTTTTAAACAGTGTTTCAAAAGGAGTTTTATCCTCCAAAGCCGATGTAGGAGACATGTTCTTCAAATAACAAGCAGTAGCAATTGCCTCCGCCCAAAACTCAGCTGCCAAGTCTGCATCACTTAGCATGCTTCATGCCTTTTCAATGAGAGACCGATTCAACCTCTCCACCACCCCATTCTGTTGAGGTGAATAGGGCATTGTCTTTTGCATTGTAATACCACTAGCCATACAAAGCTGATCGAATTTTGCAGAACAAAACTCTCCACCATTGTCAGTTCTCAACACCTTGATTTTTTTGTCAAATTGATTTTCTACCAATGCTTGAACTCGTGGATTTTTTCAAACACCTCATTCTTGTTATGTAAAAAATATATCCACACATATCTATAATAATCATCAGTAAAAGAAACATAATACCTAGATTTTTCGTGTGAGGCTACAAGTATAGGTCCAAACACGTCGTTGTGTATCAAGTCAAGAACCTTTTCAACTCTTCCTCTAATGGACTCAAAAGACACCCAATTTTGCTTGCCATGTAAATAGTGCTCACAAAACTAAAAGCCCATAGAACAACTCGGAATCCCTTATACTAACTTCTTTGATGTTAAAGTCTCCAGACCTTTCTCACCAATGTGACCCAGCCTCCTATTTCATAGCAATGCAGTGTCCTCCTCCGCCTGCTCAGATATATAGCCATTATCACTGAACACTGTGTGACCTAGCAGTTTCCATAGTTTGCCATGATGCTCTCCTATGGCAATTACCATATCTCCACGAGTCAGTTTGTATGAATATTTATCACTACTAAAATTGATACCTTCATCTGCCATACTTCCAACGAGATAAGATTTTTGGTCAGACCAGAAATATGCATTACATCTAATAGATTCTTGACTATTCCATCCTTCATCTTTAGCCTTACCTTTCCACGTCCCACAATTTCTAGGATTATGTCATCTCTCATTCTCACTATACCACTAGAACATGGTTGATAAGTGTAGAATCACTCCCTGTGAGGTGTCATATGGAACGATGCTTTAGTATCAATTATCCACTTGTGGCAGTCGCTATGAGGATTTGACACTACATATAGATCTCCCACGCTATCATCATCATCCTTCTTTGTACTAGAAGATGATGACTCATCTTGTTTCTCAAGGCCTACACTTTTATTTATGCAATTCTTTTTTATTGTGTCCAACCTAGTTGTGCTTCCAGCATTTTGCTTCCGATTTATCATGGGACTTTGAGCTTCCCAGAGATTTGCCTTTAAAACTTGATTTTGATTTATTAGTATTCCTCCTTCTAGCAAACAAACTCTCATTAGCAGTACCCTCAGAACCTACCCTTCTCATCTCTTCAGATAACAGGGCAGCAACAACGGTCTCTAAGGACAATTTGTTAACACCATTACCAATAAAGATAATGATATGCTCCCAAGAGTTTGGCAGTGAACACAACTAGGTGCACACTTTATCTTCCTCATCCAGGTTGGCATCTACAGATGTAAGTTATGCGCAGATAGTGTTAAATTCATTTAAATGTGCAGAAAAAGAATCACCTTTAGACATCCATAGATTATATAGTCGCCTTCGCAGGAACTGCATGTTCGCAAGTTACTTGCTTTGCTAGATACTGCCTAGCTTCGTCTAGAGATCCTTCGCGGTCTTATCATAGGTCACGTTCACTAGAACGTTGTCAGCAAGGCACAACCAAATCAGGCTTTGGGCCTTTTGATCATTTTTGGTCCAAGTCTGCATCTCATTTGATCTTTTAGACTCAGATGGCTTTGCATCTTCGATCATGTACCATAGGTCCCTGTCAACGAGCAGAGCCTCCATCTTCAGTTTCCATAACTTGAAACCCTTTCCTCCAAACTTTTCAACCTTGATTCGTGATTGACCGGTCGACATCCCTCATAGATTAATTTCGTAGGTTTCTTAATGTCAAGAAAATCCTAAAACAATGAAACCCCAATCGCCGAACCTTAGCTCTGGTGCCAATTGTTGGTACCTAGCAATCACACAACAATCGAGAAAATAGAAAGAGAGAAAGAGAAGAAAAATAACATGCAGTGTTTACCCTGGTTCACCTAATGTGGGCTATGTCCAACTTTTCTCTATATTCTCCTCACACACTCGTTACAATGCACTCAGATTACAAGGAAATATATAAGCTTAGAATTTCTAAGCACCGTAGCTATTCATAGGCTCAAGCCCAAACTACAAATAATAAACCCTAGACCCACAATAGTACCAGACCTCGAAATATGAGCCATACCCAACAACCGTCGCGCCCAGGAGGCCACTGTCAACACCGCCCCTTATCCTTGAACCTCGCCACAATGCTCAACGACATCACCTAGCGCCTCCAAAATGACGTTGTCTCCACCCCTCTCACCTATGCCAGGCTTGTGAAAATCGTCGCACTTGTTGTCATCACCGGCGACTGTGGCCTCTGCGGCATCCAAAAAGCCCTCACTCGAATCGAATAGTTAAAAAAACTCAACTTAAGGTGCATTGTAATCAGCGTTGGCAAAAAGGGTAACTCGTTTTTCACTTACAATATAAAAAAGAAACACCTTTTTGTTAAAGTTGATAGCTTTATCGAAATCGGTGGGTTTTTCCCACTCATGTTATTGCTAATGATGTTTTTTTGTTGGTTGAGTGAGGAGGTTGACAAGGTTGAGCTTGTGTACACTAAGTTTGTTTTATTGGTTTGGTTTGAGCCTGTGATTCAGAATTTGTTGCCTTTGGGAGAGGTTTGTGATGTGAAAGATGAGAATTTTAGGTTGAGTAGTAAAGATGGGAAGTTGGTTGTTGAGAGGGATGTTGTGAAGCTGAAAAAAAGGGTGAGGTGTGTTTTCCTCTTATGGAGTTTGAGCAGGATCTTGTTATGATTCTTGATGCCATGTTGCCTCTTTATTTGAATAGTCAGGTTTTAGGGGGGTTGCAAGAGTCTGCGTCTAGTGAGCTTGCTGTTAGGATGGGGGCCATGGAGAATGCAACGGATAATGCAGTTGAGTTGAGGAAGAGGCTTTCGGTTGAGTACAATCGGGAGTGGTAGGCGAAGATCACCGGGGAGTTGTTGGAGATTGTGGCTGGAGCTAAGGCATTAACACAAATTGACTGATGAATGGGACTTGGTTTTGGTTTTACTTACCATTGTTGTGTTGAGAATTAGCTTGGATACTATTTGGATGGATTTTTCTCGGTCGTGATCCGAGTTATTGAATTGGTCATTGCACAACAATGTGAAACTTTTACTGATTTTGGTTGGAGAGAATTCTTGCGAGAGAGGCATGAGAGAAATCATGCAATGTGAACATAAGAAGCACTAATTGTGACTTTTTGGTATTTTCAACTAAGTTTGGATCCTACCATGCTTGCCCTGCAAGATTTCTCTCTATTTGAAATCTTGACTGTGCATCACCTTTTCTCTCCTCTATGATTGTTGAGTAATGACAAATTGAACAGCTTGGATCAGGGTTGGACAAAATCCAGTTGGAAAGGACCTGAGCTCAAGTGTTATTAGTGTTAGTTCTTAACTCTATGAAACTTTTACTTTAGTCTTAAAATTTGTAAAATGTTGCGAAGTGTTATTCACTTTAGTCCTCATGCCAACGAAAAGTTGAAAACTAGTGAAAAAGGACCAGGGGAATGACAATTTGCAACATTTGCAAAATCAGTGATTGAAATGAGAGTTCTGCAAAGTTATAGATAAGAAGCATATCTTTCTCTTCCAAAATTGTAATCTGTTGATTTTTTGTTTCCTTTAACAAAAAGTTTCATCATTGAAAAGCAATGTTGAAAATTTATCTATTCCTGCTGCCAAGAAAGCTGACATCAAGATATTTTTTAACAACTTTTTTTTCCACATACTCTCTTTGGCAATAGGTTTGGGGAAGAAGCAGGAGAGGCTACTGAGCATGTGTTTGCAATTGCAGGACATGCTGTTAACACTGCTTAGAATGTCTCTAAGATACGGAAGGCCATCAATCCAGCCTCTTCAGCAAATGCTGCAAGAACACTGACAAATTTTGCCAAGAATAGAAATGTTATATATTAAATTCCTATCATGTACTGCTTTATGTTTGACAATTAATGGTGAAGGCATAAAATTTTTGCCTATATATATATATATATATATATATATATATATATATTCCAATATCATTTTGGTTGTTATAAACATTACACATTATTTATGAATTATTTGACTATTTTTTGATTTAATCTTGTTCCATTTTTATTTCAGTCAATTGTTTGTTGGATTATATGGTGAAGAAATATGAATTATTTGACTATTTTGTTAATTAATGGGAAAACCAAAATAAACAGCATT
>CM023958.1:9323987-9380055 GCA_013407115.1 Glycine latifolia | reverse complement strand
GTTAATTTGTACTACCTTAAGTCATCAATACTTGTGTAAATTGTTGCTTATGATTTAATTTTGGTCCATTTTAAATGCAGTCAAATGTTTGTTGGATTATATGGTGAAGAAATATGAATTATTTGACTATTTTGTTAATTAATGGGAAAACCAAAATAAACAGCATTTTTAAAAAAAAATTGGGAACATCAAAGTCGGTTATTTAGAATAACTGACTTTGTATCCAAGCTTTTTAAGTCTGTTATTTAGAAAAACTGACTTTGTATCCAAGCTTTCTAAGTTGGTTTTTTAGAATAACCGACTTTGTATCCAAGCTTTCAAAGTCGGTTTTTTAAAATAACCGACTTAGATTGTACGAATTTTTTTAAAAAAAAATTAAATTTTTTTTTCAAAGTCGGTCCTTAAAAAATCGACGTTGTAAGCTGGCCTTTTTGACAACGTCCCAAACAAGGTTGATTCTGGAACCGACTTTGAATGGCTATAATAACCGACCTTGAAAGCTGCTGTTGTAGTAGTGTTAGGACTAAAGTGAATGATGCTTTAAATTTTGGATATCAAAGTGCTATACACAATAGGGGTTGATGCGTTTCCCAACTTTACTCATAGTCGTAAAAATTAATTGAGAAATACATGTGGGGAGTTTTGACCCGTTTTCTAGAAAGTGCATTGCTTTTCTTTAACATCTTATCAATGCTAATGCATCATAGTTGCATTATTATTGTGTTTTAGTAATTGAATTGTAGGTTCGCTGGCTGAGTTAAAACTTTGGTTTAAAGAAAACTTACAGGATCAAAGTAAAACCTTTGCTTCTGATCTATCATCTGTGTTTTCAAGAAAACTTGCAGATCAGAGCAGAACTTGGGCCCCTCAACTGTCTATGTTTGTTGCCATGCATTAACACCAACGTAAAATATGACATTGATTCAAAAGAAAACTCAATGTAAAGTTACTTTTATGTTTGAATTATTGAAGGAATTAAAGTACGTGAACGAAATTGGTTCATGCATCAAAGTGCAGCTGATTGGAAAAGCGAAAAATTTTCCATGAAGTAAAGTGTCTTTGGGGCCTATTGTTATTGATGAATAGAAAATATAGGGTACCTTACGATGACAAGATCTTCACGCGTGCTTTGGTAATGTCTATATTAACCTGTACATGACTCACATTCCTTGGTTTTGGTTGGCAACTTGGCAGTTTGGGTAGAGCTCTTCAACTATAATTTGACCTTGGAGGTACAACTTAGATTTAGAGGGGTTAAAGGCCACGTGCTGAGGAACTAATTGCACTTGCAACTTGCAAGGCTGAAAAAAATAAGAAAAATACTTGTAATACACTTTCTTATTACATTTTATTGTCCCCTTCAAAAAAAAAAAATACATTTTATTGTTAGTGTTGTTAAATGGCGGTGCTATGGTGGAATGACATGGTGGATATTTTGCCAACCGTCATAAGCAATTTGAGAAGGGAGTTTATTATGGCAATAGGCCACAATGGCGTGATTATTATATGACGAAATTTTAGTCTTTTGTTGTATTCCGTTATTGGTCATTGATTATTATTGATTGATTTATTTTTAAAATTTATAAAGTTGACTTAATTATTGAGTTTCACTAATCATTTTAAAGTTTTCAATAGTATTTTACTAATAAAAGAGTGTTAAAATGAGTATATTAGAAAATATGTTGTTAGCATTCTTTAAAAGTTGAAGGATTTGGTTTTTGTTTTTCTAAAGTGTAACTCACTTTAGAAAGTAGCTAGAGTAACAAACCTTAATTATTGTTGAGAAATCAATGGCTAATTTTTTTTAATATATCCATGATTTATTATGCACATGCATGTAATATTGACAATTAAAATATCTTATTGAGTTATTGTCATGTAATTGAAATTTGAAAGAAAGTTCCAGCCTCGAGACGTGCATGCAATTAGGGTGCATTTGAGTGAACTCAAGTTCTTATTCAATAAGGTTTTACCAAATGAACTTTTATTCATAAATTGGACTATGAATTAATTAAAAAATTATTTTGATAAACTTTTCGGTAAAACTTAATGAAATAAATTAAAAAGAATTTATCAAAAAAGTTACAAGTTAACTGAACATCTTATTAGCCGTCAAAAAAAAAAAAACTGAAATCTTATTCTTCAATATCTAGCTAGTAATTAATGGATTTTCCCTGCTTGGATAAGTCCCAGGACCACAAGGAGTATAATTTTACACGACTTCTGAACTATAATCTTGTAATTAACCTTCTTGGATCTTCAATGAGGACAAGTGAGAAGCACAATTCAGGATTCACAACAGATAAATATTCTTTAGTTGTATTAGAATTAGAATAATGTTGACTTTTATTCATGATTCTCACCCACTCTTGTACAGATAATGCATAAACCTCTAATGGTTGAAAAAAAAGGGTGAAAAATAAAATTGGTTCACTGCACATGGATTATAATACAACATATATCGATCAGCCTCCGCCAAAATTGACTCAGTTGATAATGGTCCAGCGTGAAACAAATCTATCTTTCTCGATTCATGTGGTCTGGTGATATATTCTCATCATCAAATTAAATGTGAAGTTTTGGCTCAATGTGGGAATGGCTTCCATCAGTAACTAATTATACATGGCAGCTAGCTGATATTTAATGAACATGTGCATGAACCCGATATTTAATGAACATTTCAGGAATTAAAATGGCATTTTGTTTTCAATTCATAGGGTATTATTAGTAGATTTTAATTTTATCACATAGTTAGTATAAAGATTTTGGGAAAATAGTTTATATATTGATCATATAAAATTATTTTACATTACACTGTATTCAATCATAAATTATTATACATAAATTATTTGTTTAATGTTTTTAAAGTCATAAAATAATGATTTTTTTGAAGTAATTATATAAGTTTTTAAAGTAATCATTGCAAGAATTTAATTAAAATTAAATACGATGACAAAGTAAAGATTTTCATATTGTTATCTACCAAATTTATGATAATAATTAGTTTAAAAGTCAAAGTTATACTTAGAATAACTTTTAATTAAGTGAAAATGTGAAAATTTCATATTTTGAAAACATTAAATTCTTGTGATAATTAAAACACTGATTTTTAATTATATGGGCATTCTATGATGTACCATGTGTATATTTTAATTAAAGTCGATATTAATAAGTAATAACTCTTCAAGAATATTTAATTTTGGGGAAGAATAAAAAGATCAACACATGTTTGAAATGTCTTTATATATCTCATTCCATAATATGCCATTTCTTGCCGCAGAAAGAAAAATTGTACACTCAAGTATAATAGGCCATAATTCAGAGATGAGGCTCCAGAAATCAGGCTGTGATGTCTGTATCCCATTCTATAATGCACATCTTTTAATAATGGCTAGCCATATTGCAGTCACAATGCCCTATAATTCACATTATATAAGTTAAAACCAACTTGCAGAAAAAGTGAGAATAATATAACCCCATATGTGTCAAATTTTCTAATCTTTGTTATAAAGTTCAATTAAGATCCCAAAAGAAAAAAGTTTTCCATCTTTAAGTTGTTTGCACCAATAACAAACGAAATAAACCTTAACATGATTATTTTATATAACTTTAATGGTAAATCTTGGGGAGGGATCTTCAGATGAATATCTCTCTTTTCTCAGATCTACTAAAGAGAGAACGAAGATCTCTACATAAAAATTCAGTTCTTTCCCAAGAACCCTGAAGATATGTACGGAGTTTAAAAAATGATTTTTTACATGACAGGATTGAAAAAAAATAAAATGAAATTTAAAATTAAAATTAATTACATGCTTTATTAATATTCATATATTTTTTTCATACTTTATTAATTAAAATTAATTACTTAATTTAATTTAATTTAATTTTAAATATTTAAAAATGAGGTCCATGTGTGACCATTAAAAAAATTCTAAAATCTTAATTTAGGATCTACGAAAAAATGTCATAGATCTTAAAAAATTTTCAATCTTACATGACATTATATGATCCACCAAAAAGTGATTTAAGATCCCAATTTAAAATCTACCACTAAAATGCACTACTTATTTGGTCCCACGTTGTTCACTTTCACAGCCACCACTAATATATATTGCACGATGCAGCTATTTAGAGTTCAGCTCGATCAGCAACATGATTCTGTTCCACCTTTGGAATATTTTTTATTTTTCAGATTCTTTGGTTATAATTATTCTCACTTGAATCTTGCAAGTAATCTAAGACTGTTGTTTAGGTTGGTACAAGTCTACAACCACAAAATCTCTTGTTTTTTCTCCAACTTTGGCCATAGGTGTACTAAATAAGTTGAATAATTGGTTGATAATTTATGCATGTGGGTCACGTTGTTGTACATCAGGAACTTCCACGAAGGACGTCATTAGGTTTTAACTATATATCATAGAAATTAATTAGTACTGATTTTTTAATATTTCCTTTTTTTTTTCGATCCAAAAATATATCTTTCTATCTGCGACACTAATCTATTTGATTAAGGGTGTTCATGATCTAAAAAATTTCACCCAAATAATATAAAAAAATAAATATTTATATCCAAATAATACAACCCAAAAAATATTTACCCAATGATATAAAATATTGTTCATGTTAAAAAGTCAATTTATGGAGAATCGTTTTCTTAAAGTGAGCATTGTTATTTTTTTGGGGGGAAATTGATTTCTAAACTAGGCTTTCTTTTTTCTTTTTTTAAAAAAAAACTTAGTTCAGAATGAGAATTGAGTTTTTTTTGTTATTTATTTTATTTTTTTTTCCTTTTTAATTATCTATATGCTATTGTAGGAAAAAAAAACTCTCATAAATTGTAAAATAGAATTTTGTATAATTTTCACACTTTTATCTTAATACTATATTATTATTTCATTACCTTGAATAATTCAAATCGCTTTTTTATTTTCACTAAATAATTCTAATTATCTTCACTAAATCACTTTTTTATTTTACTAGATTGTAATTATTCATGCGTAAAAAATATAGGTATTCATTATATATGAAGTTTCATTAGTTTTCTTTTTGTTTGTTTTATCTTTTTCTTTTTATTAATTTTAGATTGGCTTAATTTTAATATCATAAATATATTTAGGCACATAAGATCAATAGAAATAGAAGAAAAAGTTAAAGCAACATCATTCACCAAGTTTCTTTAAGAAAAAAAAGTACAAGATGTATGAATTAAAAATGTTAATTTCATTGTTATATTCATTCTATATTAAAATTGAACATATTTTATTTATTTAATTTAATTAGGTAAAAGAATTAGATCACTTAAATATATGCATTTTCATAAATATTTAACTAAATTATATTTATATTGATTATTTAAATATATGTATTTTTCTTAAATGTTATTCTAGATCAATTATATTTTTTTATTATAAATATTTAACTAGATTATATTTATATTGAGTATTTATATATATGAATTTTTCTTAAATGCTATTTTAGATAAATTACTTTTTTTATAAATTAATATATATATATATATATATATATATATATATATATATAGTAATAAAATAAAAATGAAAAAAAAGCAAATTTTAATTTTTTTAAAAACTGTAAGATAAAAATAGAAAAAGAATTTAAAACAAAAAAAAATCAATTCTCATTCTGAACTGAATTTTTTTAAAAAAATAAAAATCTAGTTTAGAAAATTGATTTCAAAACTAGACAAAAAAAACTTTAGTTTAGAAATTGGGGAATCAATTTTTAAACTAAGACAAAAATAGTACTGTTCATGTTAAGAAATCGTTTCTCAACGTAAATAGTATTTTATATTGTTGGAATAAATATATTTTAGGTTGCATTATTTGGATAAATATATTTTTTTAAATTATTGGGGGTGAAAAAATCTCATGATCTATTCCTTTCTTTAATTTGGCCCAATTTAAAAAATTTAAAAATTGGATTCAATATTTAGGACAAATTTAAGTTATATTTCAAGTTCTCCCAATCTAATCTGTCGACGGTATAATATTTTATATTCTTTTAAAATATAATTTTTAAATAATTAGATATTAATAATGTAAGTTCTTGATTTAGTGGAAAATGTTTTATGTAATATGATATCAAATTGATATTGTTACTATTTCTTAAAATAAAATTGTAAAATATATCTTAATTGTATACTTACGTAATTCTATGAAGTGATCTAATTATACACAGTGTTAAGATTCAATAACAAATTTAAAAGTTTAAGTTGCGGAAACAATACTCATAATTTTTTTTAACTATACTCAAATTATAGGAGCAATTTATAATTACTATACAAAAATATTATATTAAAAAAAATACAAAATGTTGAGGAGTCAACTACCCCCAAACCATCTAAGCTAGATCTGTTAAGGTTGATATATTATGTGAACAAATCACATTGATCTAATATTATCTCCTATATTTTGGATCTTAATTAAGTCGATTATATTCATTATTTCACATGAATGATCATCATATAAAAAATTTAAGCTAAATAAAGATAAAAACAAACCCATCTCACTAAAAACTGTATATACCTAAATGTCGTGGGAATAGTAATATTTCTCATACTGTCACACGTCGTAATTCGCTACAAAGCCTAGCGAAATACATTAGTTGACATGGTGCAATTTTGTTGGTCACGTATTTCACTGCAGGGGTCAGTGAAATACGTGGTCAATGCGTCAGTGACCATGGCAGAAACGGGCAGGACATGTGGTAGCGTTATACATATTTCGTTGGGATGGTTAGCGAAATACATGTCACCATGTGGAACACAACATGTATTTCGCTAGGTGCAGGGGCGAAATACGTGGATAATTGCCACGTGGCAGCTCCCTACTAATTTGCTGAATTGGTGGTGATATTGATTATATAAACTTCGGACGTTTATAGCTTTTGATAGGAATGTCCGATTAAGGCGTAATTTGTGTCAAAACGCTCGAAATTGAAAGAGAAAGGCCTAGATAAATTCCCAGGGGGGATTTGATCAACTTTTTTTTTCCAAAAGATGCCTCTAAGTACCTCAAAATTAGGATTTAGGATTCAATCATCCCAAAATTTCCTTGTTTTTCTACTTTTTAATTATTTAATTAGTTAATTTAATGCTATTTTTTATTTTTTTAATTACTCTCTGAATTTCGGGAGTTTTGACATATCGTACGCCTCCATCGATCATTTCTATCAAAAGTTATGACCGTTTGAAGTTTATACGCTCGCAATTCACTCGAATTCGAAATTTATGCATGTGTTACACATGTGCCAATGACTTTTTTTTTCTCGTTGCCACATATTTCGCTTGATCCCTAGCGAAATACGCAGTGTTTGCCATGTGTCCTGCCTGTTTATTGACCAACTATTTCGCTGGAACTTGTAGCGAAATACGTGGACAATAGAAAGACGCTACATCAGCTACGTATTTCACTAGACCTTGAAGCGAAATATGTCATGTGGCAGTTTGAAAAATATTATTATTCGCATGGCATTTGGGCAAATTTTTTTAAAATTTGTGACACACTGATCGATGTCCCTATTTTTCCTTTCGTATGAATCTCAAGATTCAATGGAAGATCACATGTCTTAAGAGATCCAGGCCACTTCCAATGGAAACCACACAGGTTGGTGACTTGGTGTTTTGTTTTTAATATTGTCAGATCCTTTTTTGCCACGTCAATTTTCTCTCTATTTCTGTACGTCCACGGTATATGCTTTTGTAATAAATATTATTAGTTTTTTAATAAAGATATTATTATTGATATTGTTATTATTATTGTTATTATTATTATAGATAGTGGTATCTTGCTCCACTTGATATGCTCTTACCACATGAACAAATTGAAGAGCAGAAAAAACAAAAGATGATTGTGTGCCTATTTATTTTTATTTTAGTACAAATAATGCATAGCATTTGTATTCTTCCGTTGAAAACTTTGGCACTTTGTCTGGTTCCCTGACAATAACCATTCTCTATCTCTTAGCCGTCCATTCTCAAGGCAATGGATGTACCTATACCACCATTTCTGTGTCCCTTATTTACCATAGTTACTGACTTACTGCATATTTGTAACACTAGGCTAGGCTCTAGAAATTTACCACAACCAATATAATTATCTCACAGTTTTTACCCCTGCTGTTCCATTAAAAGCCAATATTCTGTGCTCCATTAAAAATTTTAGCAAATGGTAAATTCTTTTGGGTGAATCTAAGGTATTTGTTTCAATTTAACTATTTTTATTGATCTTTAATGAATTAAATATTTATTTCTTATATATAAAAATAAAGATAATTTTCATGTGAAAATCACTGACTAATCTTTTCATGCTATGGGATCTGTTTAAGAAACTAATCTTTTTCAATAGATATATTTTTTATATGCACATATCTAGATTGAAGATGAAACACCTCTATACATGCTTAAAGTACAAGGTTATTATAGACCATACCACATCATCTTGGTACCAAATGATAAAATTGAAGGGCAGAAAGTATGACATGGATGTGGTCATGTCAAGTGGCCTTGTGAAAGCTATAAATGGAGAAGAAAAGGAAACCTGAGTCCTGAGAATGCCACAAGGAAAAGGTAAAGTTACACACCTTTTATTTTTTTATTATTATTTGAAATGATAAAAAAAAAAAACCAAGCATCCACTATGTCACATGAAATTCAACATCTCTTCTTCCTTTCCTCTATTTGCATTAAAGATTCCAATAGATACAATTTCAGATAAAGTGAGTAAAAAGGATTTTACTGCTCCTCTTTTTACCTTTCCTTGTCAAAAAGTTAGTCCTCTCAGGTCTGAAGAGCTAAATACATGGAGAGATCCATCATTTAGAGGATCTCTAGGGGCAGAAGCAGAAGTCAGGTCTCTCTTATTCTTGCCCCTTGGGGCCTTGCTGTTGTTGTGAAGCTCTTGTGGGGTTTCCTTCTGCTTCATAAAATCTGTCATTAGATAGACTCCTCAAACACAGAGGTAAGGAATTTTAGGACTTGACAAATATTAGTATTTTTGTCAACCTCAAATCCTGATATCAGAATCAAAAGAGACTCATCTCTAATTTCAACTTCTATATATTTTGCATATTTCAGGGAAGAAGGAAAAGAAAAAAGGATCTGTCTAGAATCAACATAAAGTCAGGCCTTCTGATTCCAAGAAAGGTATATTGATGTTTACCTTAATGGAATATCAAACATATCCTTCTTCATAATAACAAGCTTTTGAGATTTCTCTATGTATGCATCTTTGAATCTCTCTCTCGCTCCTCAATTTCCTATTCCTCTTTTCCTCTTCTTTTTTATTTTGACCTTTCAGTTATGTTAAGCAATCGGAGTTTGGAGGAAGACAAATTCTGATTGAATAAATTTCTAGTGAAAATTTTCTTCTGATTTGGACTATGTAGGAAGTGATTGATGGAGGACAAGTATAGTCTAAACAGGCAAAGGAGTGGAATATGGAATTGCTTGAGAGATGGAGACTTTGAAGAAGAAGAAGTTTGGGCTGTTTTCAAGGAAAAACCTGATTACATTTCTGGAATTCACAAGCCAAGGGGAAAAGGGTCTTCTTCTCCTCTTGCTGTCCCTAGGACTCTCCCAAGTGCAGCAAGGATGATCCCAAGGACTAGTAGTGCTAGTTCCTCTCATGAAACAAAGGTTCTCCAGCAATCAGCACCTCTCAACATTCCTGATTGGTCACAGATTTATAGGAACAAGTCAAACAAGACCACCCCCAAGAGTGTTTCAAGGTTTGGTGACTACGATGATATCTATCATTCTGTTAATAATGAGAGTGATGGTGATGGTGATGGTGTTGTCAGTTATGGTGAAGGGTATAGTGATGAAGAGGAAGATGAAGAGGATGAATATGATACCAAGCTCCCCCCACATGAGTTTATTGCAAGAAGGCTTGCAAGGAGTCAGATATCCTCATTTTCAGTTTTTGAAGGTGTTGGAAGGACCCTCAAGGGTAGGGATCTAAGCAAAGTGAGGAATGCTGTTCTCACAAAAACTGGTTTCCTTGAATCATTGTAAAAGGGGTTTCCATGAATCAAATTTGTGATGTATAGGGGGAGGGGGTGTAGATAGTGGTTGCTTAGTTATTGAGATTGTGTGCATGTTGAGTATGGAAGAATTCGTTTAGGCATTTACCATGAAAAAACAATGATTCAAATTGGTTGTGGCAATTGAAAGTGGTTTGTTTGAAATTGATTGCATGTGGTATATTGTTCTGAGCATCCATACAGACAAAATGATGGATGTGTTAAGTATTGTAATTGAATCATAAAGCCATTAATCATTTAGAAGTGCAGAAGTGTTTTTGAGACCAATGTCATATAGATGTCCAAGTTATTCCCTAAATCTTTGATAAAAAGAATTCTAAAGTGAATTTGTTATCACCTTTATGCACTTTAGCTAGTCAATCGTGATGCATTTAAGTACAAAGTTCTTATATTAATGTACCTTTTCTCTTCTATCTCACTCTCCATATTTTTTTCTGTCTTTATCTTCATTTTTCATTATATTATTTATCATATCTATTATTTCTCTCTCTCTCTCTCTTGTTTTTCTCTTTCTCTTTCTATTTCTCTTTTCCTTCCATTTATGCACCCAAAAAATGGGATGTGCACTACTACAAAAAGTACATTCTACATCGGTTCTTAACGCTATTCTACATCGGTTCCTCAACCGTCGTAGACCTGGCAGTTGTAGTATAGGAAGACATTCTACATCGGTTGTAGAACCGTCTTAGAAAGTCGTTTTCTAAGACGGTTATAAACTGGAAACCGTCTTAGAATCCATGTTTTAGAAAAAAAAATTAAAAAAAACTCATTAAAAAACACTTTCTAAGACGGTTGTTCGAAAAAACCGTCTTAGAAGGGTACTTTCTAAGACGGTTATCAAATAGGAACCGTCTTAGAATTGATGTTTTAGGAAGAAAAAAAAATAAAATAAAAAGCACATAAAAATATATTCTAAGACGGTTGTAAGGACAACCGTCTTAGAAAGTCACATTCTAAGACGGTTATCACTAGAGAACCGTCTTAGAATTGATGTTTTAGCAAAGAAAAAAAAATAAAATCAAAAGCATATAAAAAATACCTTCTAAGACGGTTACTAGTACAACTGTCTTAGAAAGATGCATTCTAAGACGGTGTTTTCGTGAGAACCGTCTTAGAATGGTTGTTATGCATAAAAAAAAAATCTAAAACACATATTCTAAGACGGTTGTTCCTTAGAACCGTCTTAGAAAGGGATATTCTAAGACGGTTCTTTGGTAACAACCGTCTTAGAATGTGCCTTTCTAAAACGGTTCTAACAAACAACCGTCTTAGAAAATGATGTTTTTTTTTTATTCCTTTTGCACTTTTTTACATATCAAATACCTTATAATAACTACAATTCTTTATATATCTATATCAAATAACTACAAATTGAATCACACCTGAATAAACCTTATAACATATTAAATCTTGCTTTATCCAAGTGGTTTGTATGAAGCATTCAATCATAGTTCAAACATTGAAACTTTACATAAATGAATTATATAACTACAATTAATCGTCTTAACTCCACTTTAGAGCAATACAAAATTGATGTTCCAAATATTTTTTTACATGCAACATTTGAAGCAAACTTATGCTGCCTTAATTGAACAATATGTCCTGACAACTTGTTGATAATTTGACTCCTTTGTTGAGGCTTTCCTCTCTCCAAGACATGCTGTGATGACATAAGGAATTAAGCATTATTGCTTAAGAAACAAACCTGATGGAAAGAGGGAAAGACAGCAAAGCATAAACACAAATATTGAGTTCAAAACCTTCATTAACCATTCAATGATCAAATGACAATCATAAACATACAAATGACAATCAAGGGACTTCAAAGAAAAACAATTGCAGCTATCCTCTTTTATCATAACTGAAATGATAAACATACAAAACACAAATTTATATTTTGTTTCAAAGTAAAATCAAAAAATGAAACAGCAATAATTTGGCAGTTATCAATGCACTGCCATTTTTCATTCTCATGAAGAAAATACTGACAGATGAGCCACAATTTTCACCATCTTATAGCATACTGGGAATAAACTCACCTCTATTATACCTCTCTCAGGACCAGTAGGCAGTACACCATAAGGAAATCAAATTTAAGATTTAAGCCAACGACTTCAAATAAATCTCTAAGTAGTGCTATTACTTGAAGGGCAAGAACATCTTGTCTACAGTCATCTCCAACCTTAAATGCAAGAGAACAGTCAGCCCAATAATGACACAAAAGAATATTAGTTATTCTATTCTTAATTTATGAGTATAACATTTAATAGAAAGTGACTTTTAAATACACATTTATTATTAGGTATTAGGAGAAAAATATTAGATTTTAATAAACATTTGAATTTGTGTATTTATTAATGGGATATTATGCATTTATTTATTTATTATATTTATAAATTATCATTTTTAAAAATAGAAATATCAAATTTTAAAATTAAATAAAAAAACTAAAGCTATTAATTCATTAAAACTGTTTCGGCTTAGTATTGTGCAATGGAATGGTATTATATATATATATATATATATAATCATTAACTTCCACGAGTCAAATTGCAAGACAACAAACCTATAAAATCATGTGATGGTGCAGTATAAATTCTTCATTAACTATATTCAAAATTCAAATAATTAATTCAATATTTGAGTTTTACGGAGTGCCAAAAATCATTATTTTCCACGAGTCATTGTTGCAAGTAGAGAACTAACACAAAAGAATAGTTGAAGCATTGATTTAATTTTATACATACATACATACATATATATATATATATATATATATATATATATATATATATATATAATGGCACATATTAAAGCATACCTTGTTCAAGTAGTTAATCTGCAAAAGGCAACATCCTATCACAACCACGGTAAATATAAAGGTCTCAAAGTAAACAAATTGATTCATCCCTTCATATGTAAGCTTCAAAGCGATTCCTACTGCTTTGACTCCCATACCCTATATTATAGAAAATAACTAAATTAAACTAGGTAGGATCAGCATTTATTAAGTTTATGATATATGCAAGCGTACATATAATTAAGCATTGAACATTAGATTAATACCGTAATGGAGCCGGTGAGAGAACATATTCCGATATACACCATCATATGACTCTGCCCATGGCTTCGCACAAAACGGAAAATAAGGACGCAAACTAATATCACAAAGCAATAGCTTCCTAGTTATCAAATCATGAGAAACATTCACTGGAAAATGAGGTTCAAAGTTCAAACATTACAAGTTTCTTTCTTTGAAAGCTATCATGAACTACTATCTTTAAGTAATTCAACTTTGGTTTGGAGAAACTTACCTTGTAAGTCCAGCTAATCATGAACTACATTAACATTAGTGAATCTAGTACTTCAAGAAAAGAAAAAAAAAAAAAAACAGTTTAAGAAATCATATCTATCAATGACATGTCACATGTGAAACACCATTCAGATGTTAACTTTCCTTTTCATGGTAATTGGTGACAATTAGAAGTTTCTACATTTGGGTAAACAACTCAATTAAGGACTTATTGAATAGGTACTTATCATGTAAACATTGTGTATAAGTTGTTTCTACAATTGATTAGGAAATTGAGTTAAACTATTTTCATTAAGTTGTAAGTTGTTTTCATAAGTTACCCTAGAGAGCTTATTGAAATAACCTAATAAGTAAAAACAGCTTATAAACTATTTTCATCAGCTCTGCCAAATATTTACACAAGCGCTATGTCATAAGTCCAAATAAGTTGTAAACAAGTTCTTCGAAACAGGCCCTTTATCTTGTGATTAGAGGGGGAGTTCAGATTGTTGTGAGAGAGTCCAGGCCTCTTGAAAGTCTTGAGAAGCTTTTGTACTATTTTCTGTTAATAGAAGCCTTCCTTTCTAAAATTGTGTTCCAGTTTCTATCAGACTCTCTAGACAAGAGACATTGGGTGGTGGAAAAATCTTAAGAAACATGGTTTAACAAATAGTTCCATAATATAGTGTATGAATAATTCAGAAAAGAAAAGCATTATGAATATAGTATTTTCAAAAACCATTATGCATTCTACAATTAACCAAGCAATGACTACGACTGATTCTCCTACAATAAAAGTTCACAGTATAATTAGCTTTTTACTTTCCTGGTTAAGAAAACAACATCAGAAGGCTGTTCCCAGGAAATCCATATTTCAGACTACATTTTCACTCCAAATTTTGAAATAAAATTCAGAAAAAATAATAATCATGTTCAACCCAAAGAGAAAATGGGGATGATAAAATCATCAATTTGCCATAAAATTCTAACACCAAACAGAAAAAAATTTTGGAGATTGAGTGATATTACATACAAGATACAAATCTACATAATCGAGCTGCAAATCTTTCAAGGTCCTGTCCAATGCCAATGCTACATCTTCTGGTGCATGATCAGTATTCCTACATATCATCTTAAATCCTTGAGTTCTAAGGAGTGAAGACTATCATATGCATGAATCTACCAGAACTAGTAATTTAGCTTAAAAAATGGAAACCAAACAAATTAATCTAGAATCTAAAAACAAACCATAGTTTAGATGTAATCCACAAATCCTCACGCTTCACTACACCCTCCTCAAACAGCTTCTTCAATATAGAGCCAATCTGCAATAGAAAGAATAAGTGAATTCCTTCACACATGACGAGACCAATCCTACTTTCAATCATTTACTCCAAATAGCTAGTTATGCTGTTGAATCGAGATAACACAACTCCAAACATTCACTAAGTTCTGACAATTACCTCTTTCTCGTTGCCATAGATTTGAGCACAATCAACGTGGCGGTAACCAACCTGCATCAAATTGATCAAATTAAGGATCATTATAAATAATAACAGATTTCCAAATGGAGTAAGGGAAAATTTATACTAATTTAGCTGATGTAGACTATATATGCGTGTACAAAGACGGAAACTGAAACTAGTAGTTTGCTACAACTGCAAATCAGAGAATAATAAACATCTTTAGATAAATAAATTAAGATAGAAGATAAAGGTACAAATGTAAGAGGATAAGAATTCCTTGAGAACTAAAGAAATCAAGACAAAAAGTTAAATGAATAAAACTAGAAAACTTAGCACAAGAAACATGAAACACAGCATGTTAATCTCTCTGTAAATCTAACAAAGAAGCAAGAAAAATTACTCATTCCCAACTGAACTTATTAGAAAATAACCATCTAGTAAAGGTTCTAAATATTAAATTTCAACAATATTCACCATGAGTATGTGATTTTGCTAGCTTTGAAGAAAGAAAAAATTCTCTGAATGCAATTCTGATTTCATCATGAATTGAAGAAAGAGAAACTCTGATTTCACCGAGAAACCCTTTGAATGCAATTGTGATTCGCTAGCTTGGAAGAAAGCACAGCTCGCGAGATTTGAACAAAGAGTGATTCAAGAGAGCAAGCGAAAGTGATTTTTCTTTTGAGAAGGGAATGAGAATGACTTAGTTTGCATTGTGACTCCATGACGCTTTTCTTTCACGTGCTTTCTGAAATTGTTTTGTGTTGTTTAATGTTTTCAAATTGGGCTATCAAACTTTCAACAAGGACAATTAAAGGAACAACATACAGAGCAACTGCCAGGCTTTGTTGCAGAGGGGGAATCTTTACGCTTGTCCACTCTTGTCTTATAAAAAAAAATATACAAACACTTTAAAATCTCAGTGAAACACATTTAAACAGTTTAAACAACAAACTGAAGACACTAGTAATCTGCGTGACTCACCGTTCTAATCTTATGTGTGGAAAATTTGAATCCTTCTCGCAAACGGCTCATTTACCCCTTTGCCATATGTAACGTTGATGTGGACTACACCAAGGGCTAGATTGATGGATCATATTCCTAATTTATGAAATGGAAAGGAAGCATAATAAGCAGTACATTCAAGAACAAATAGAGAAGAAAAGTTGCCGCACACGTTTGAGTGACTTTGACCTCATTTTTGTACTGGATTGGGATATCCAAAGGAACCATCATATCCGCCGCATACTTCTTTGCCGGAACTGAGGGTGAGGGAGACAGCCTGGGTGATGACGGCACTGGGGTTGAGGGAGAGGGACAGCACGAGGAAGAGTACTAGGGCACGAGAAGGATTTTGTGGGGACCAAATAAGACACTAAAGACATGGAGCAATACGGCGCCGTTTTACAACATTACAGCCAACAATGTCTTTGAAAACGCCTTTTACGAAGACGGTTAAACGTGAAACCGTTGTTGTTTTCAACTTGCGTCTCTGAAACGTTCCTTTTAATTACAAAAATGCCACCGCTCAGCCTTCTAAGACGGTTCCGCGACAACCGACTTAAATTTCCTGTCGTAAAATGCATTATTTCTAGTAGTGGTGTGTTAATCTTTTTCTTTAAATAAAATCAAGCCTAAACATTAATTTGTGTACGCCTTTTGTCTTGCTAAAAAGTAGTATTGTCTAAATCTCTCACCTATTATGCTTTTCATTTCAGTTTCTCTTGTGTTAGAAGATATAATTGAATTAGAAGAATGTTGGCAATACACTATTCGATACAATTTTTTAAATATATTTTTATTAATTAAAATTGATTGAAAAACTCATAATTAATTTTGAGTACTACTTTGCATTTAATGAGTTTTATTCATGATTTTGTAATTTCTTACAAATTTTATACAATAACAGATCGAAGTGTGTTAAACAAGTGTTGGTAGCACTCTTGGTTGAATGAAAGCCACATAATGGATGTTAGTTGGTCGAATGAATAACCCGTGACCAAACGGAACTGGAATTAATATATAGTACTGAACTAATTTGTGTAGTGCCTATACTCTTTACGACTTAAAAATCATTGATTTAAAAATACGAGCTCTATAAAGAATAAAAAAAGATGCACGAGTTAGGTGAATTTTAAATCATGTAAATTTGAATAAAATTCAGTGTGACTGTGTGATGTAAAGTATAAATAATAGTAAATTCAATTTAGATGAAACACGCATTACTAAGTTCACAAATAACTTAATTAACTGGGTTGCACTTACAGTTCTACAATTAATGAATCATACATATTGTGGCAAATTGAGAGAGACCTGCCACCAACCTATTTTCTTCAATTATTTTTGAAAAGAACAAATGTTTATTATCTAATGATATGTGATAAGGGAGGGGGAGAGAAGAGTGAGTATTCTCTATCAACTCTCAATGTGATCTCCAAAAAGAGAAATATCAATTCCAAATAAGCTACGTGAAGAGTTGGCTTTCTATAAACTTTCTTCAATTTTTAATGATGTTTTATCTCTTACACCCACGCATTGTATAAACATTATTAAACGCCAAGGCACTTATGATTGGCTAAGAGATTTAGATGAACTTTTTCACTTGTAGAGATGTATCTAAACTTTTTTTAGAAACTTTTAAATTTAATTCTTCAAAGATAAGAAATATTACATAAATAATTTTAGAGACTTTTAGTGATTGTCCTACTATATATAATTTTTAATTTATAGGCAAAGCTTGATTCTTTTTATTTCTTATTTTCTTTTTTTAAAAACTACTCATGGAATATATTTAAACGAAAGAAGGCTAACTTATAAAGGAGAGGACACAACAAATGTAAACCTCATTTAGTAAAGTTACAATACAAAGTATTTTATCTTGTAAAAAAAATGTAAACCATTTTATTCCCAATGATTGAAATTATGATGTTACCTAAGCAAAGCTACTGAAGCGTCGGATAATTCAAACTATGGAAATTTTATAACCAATTCGTTTATGGTTGGCTAGATTCGGTTAGGGATTTTTTCTTTGGTCAAATTTTTTTCAGTACTTGTAAATAAGATATTTATTTTTAGTTTTGTATTCATGGAAATATATTGGATATGATGGTTGTTATAGTAGTTTTTAAGGTAGTCAAAAGTCTTTATAGTGACAAAATTAACCAACTTGAAGGAAAAGAAATAGATTACAACTAACACATTTTTATGAACAAGAAATTAAAAGGAAATCATTTTTAGTGTATTTATTAATTGATAACCAAACATTAATTCCTTCATGACATAAATTATCATACTGAAAGCTTTTCTTCACCTGCTGGTTGAGTCAAATATCTATTAACATAGGTTTCAAATTTGAATATTGGATATATAATTATATTAAATATTCAGATGAAATTTTTTTTTGATCATACTGGTCCTATCAAAAATCTAATTACCTATTAATTGGGTTGAATTAGGTTGATATTAAATATAAAAAAATTAGAGTAGTACCAGTCACACATGATAAAAGAAAATATCTATAAATCAAGCTGATTTTAAAATCAATTTATATTATTTAGGTTTTTTAAATATAATATGATTTGTATTAAGGTTTAGTTTGATTTAATTAGTTTTAAATAACCCCAACGTATCACCTAAGTAAGTAATACTATATTCCTTGAATATAGGGATTATAGTAATAAATTTAAATTGAATACATCCTAAGTTATAAGCAAGACATATGACTTGATTGGGTAAGCTTCTTTATTAATACTTAAGAATATAAGAAGAAAAAAATGAGATAAATTTTTTATAAGCAAAAATAAATTTTTCATTAATTAATTTTTAGAAACTTATCAATATAACTTATCTAAAAGATAAGATGATATCTACAAATGAGCTGATAGAAAATTTATTTTAACTTATAGAGAAACTCATTTCATTTTTTTTTTCTTCTAAAAGTACTTCTTGAGAAGTTTCCATCCAAACAGATCCATAATTATTGGCTAGTCTAACGGTTTCAAACAACAGATATCATTTGCATCAAACACGAAACTTCTTCGTTAACATTATAAATAGCTTCCAAAATTATCTTGGTACACAACTTTGAAACCATTTCAATCCGGATCAACCTTAGAAGAGACTAGGTAAATTGTCCCAAGAGTAGCATCCTTGGTTTTCATCATGTTTTGTGGTGTTGGAGAGAGGAAACAATGAAGCTATGGGTTTAATATCAAGTGCAAAATTTTCATCTGTCATGCCACCACCAGAGGATTGGACATTGGACACTTCTGGGGCACTGTTATTGTGCCACTCATGACCATGCATATTGGAAGATGGAACCACTGTAAGCAATGATGACAAGTCCTCATTCATGAATTTGCTGAAGTCCGGTGCCTCTTCCTTTGATTTTGGTTCTGCATATGTAGATCATTCAAATGGAAACAATGATACAAAATTTCAAAACTTTACGTAAATCAACTATGGGATTAGTTTGTTTAAAATTATAATTTTTTTTTTAAATAAGTGTTTTTTTAAAAATTATTTTTTAATAAACAAATAAGATTTATTTATTCAAATAAACAAAAAAATTATTATTTTTAAGTAAAAGCAGTTCAAACAAATACACTAAATTAACATAAAACTACTTATTTTATTAAAATAAACACTTTTTTAACAAATAAATTTACACAACCTAGTCATATTTTACAGTATAGATGATGCTACATGAACAGAACATACACTTGAAGAAATGAAAACAGCATTCCACCAATTGTTTTTCTAAAGTCTTAGAGATAATATTAAGAATAACCATCGAAGAAATTAATAATAATAGTGGCACATGTAGCAATTGGGTAGACTCAAAAATATTATATTCCTTGTTTTCCACAATAATGTAATGTTCTTTTGTATTCCAACACGCCGAAGACTACCATCCATTCAGGATGTATACAGCTAAAAGGAATAGTTAAATAAACCAACTTCTTTCCAATTTTAGGATATTCTTTGACTCTCTGTCTATACTAAACTTGGTAGGTCAAATTAAAACTCAATTCATCATACAGCACATTATAGGTAGAAAAGGTTGTTGAGACTAAAAGAAAATGACAAGCCAAAATTAATGCAATCATATTCTATGTTTGATATCAGAGCCAACTGATTAGTGTGTCTAAGACAAGAACTGAGTACAACATTCAAACAATCACAGCAAAGTGTAACATTAATAATGCATCATAAAAAAAAGGTATAACATAACATAGATATAATTTCTGACGTGCTTTAGTCTTCTTGTCTACTCAGAATTGAAGTTTCATCTTTATAACTTACATTTTATTAAGTGGATTAACAAATTCCAATTCTGATTGAAGAACAGTACTACAAACATTTAAGTAACTGGCTCAGTTTGTCCAAAACAAATAAATGAACTCAAGTAAATCAAACAGCAACAATAATAAAAAAATGAAGCAAAGATACACAAATTAACTAACTAGTAACTATCTTTCAAGAAACCAACCAGAAGTTGAAGAAGGCCAGTAAAGAAAGCTAGATGGAAAGTCCTCATAGCTTTGGCATGCATCAAACACATCATTTCCCTCATTCAAACTCAAGTAACCTCGTTTCTTTGTGTTCTGGCCTGAAGCCATTGCCTGAGCCTCGAAGAGAAGATCTCCCAGAAAGCCACTACTACTACTTTGAAAAGAAGGATCATTGAACTCAATGTCAAGCTTAATGTCTTGCTCATGGGGTGGTTTATAATAGTGGCTTGAAGGGAGCTCCAACTTGGGTTGAAAAGCCAAAGAGGAAGAAGAAGAGACGCCTCGATCGGAGTCTAACAAAGAGGGCTGAAAAAACTGAGAAAAGCCTGAAGAAGCTGGGAACCTGAATCCATCAAGGTGAGGGAATTGGGTGGTGAGAGGAGGGTCAGAGAGGTGGTTGTTGTAGCTTGGAGAGGCGCGGTAACGCTTGAAGCGAAGAGGGGTGCTTAGCATTGGTGCTGGTCTTTGGAAGGTGAAGGAGAGAGGGGAGGGTGAAGAGGAGGAGAGTGGAAGAGGTGAATGGTCTAAGAAATTGTGAGGTGATGAAGAGGTGAAGGATTGTCTGTGTTGAAGAGGGGAACTGAGAGGGGAATGATGAGATGAAGTTGGAGATAGAGGGTGTTGTTGTTGTTGGTATTGGTATTGGTATTGGTATTGTTGTTGTTGTTGTTGTTGGTTTTGATTGAAGAACTCAAAACTTGTGGCAATGTTGGGGTTTGATCCTGTTGGTGTGAGGCATGGGGAAGGAGTGGTGGGAGAGGTTGGTGTTGTGAAACGATGGTTATGATCATCCTCATCTGAATAGAGAGGGAGACCCTGCCTTTGGCGGCGTTTGATCCTTGTGTTCCAATAGTTCTTGATTTCATTGTCTGTTCTCCCAGGCAACTATGTCACAACAAAAACAACAAAAGAAACCAGAGTTCAAAATCCAAACCCAAATATGAGTTATCATGCTAACTTTTAACATGATGTGTTTCAATTATATGCATTTTTTTTTCTCAACAGATGTTAAACCAAATGAAAGAGATGGAAACAAAAATTGATCATAACATGTCATGTAAATGAAAGAGTATATTCAATCATGTTACATTAAGGATCACTTTAATATGACATGTCTAATATTTAAACACGTTATAACAGCCATGACTTTAATATATGACATGCCTAACATTAAACATGCTACACCAGCCATCAATTTTTTTTTCTTCTTTCTGAAAGGCAAATATTAAAGTTCACCAGGTTTCCAGGCACTAACAAACATGTTAAACCTTTAAGATAACATGTCAATAAAGAATTCATAATTTTTTTTATTGTATCTTGAGTTTTTGATTAATTAGATATATTTGTAGATACTATATATTCATAAAAAAATTGCTTTCTGGAAATGCATACCAAAGCAGCCATTCTGGCCCATTTGTTGCCAAACTGTGAATGAAGATCAATAATGATTTTTTCTTCCTCAGGTGAGAATGCACCCTTTTTCAAATTGGGCCTCAAATGGTTAGCCCATCTGAGCCTACAACTCTTGCCACATCTATTCAACCCTGTGTTCCTCTGCACTGCATTCCAATTCCCTTCACCATGTTTTGTCACATAATCCATGAGAATAGCATCCTCTGCAGTTGTCCAAGGACCCTTCTTCAGAGCCACATCCTCCACATTGCCACCACCCTGATCACCACCGCTACCGACACTGCCACCGCTTTCATCGCCACCAAACGTTGTTAGGAACGCCTTTTCACCATCGGTTGCATCATCACAAATGTTTGCCATACCCTCCATCAAGCTCCAACTCCTTCCAAAACTTGATGGCAATTAAAGAAATTACTTCAATTTCTTGCTATGTGTTTACTTTCTTCAATTTTCTCTCCATAGGCCAATTGCTTAATTTTTATGTCCACGTGGTAGATAATACTCTGCATACACGTTATGAAATAAAGTATATAATAAGATGGGGTGTGTGTATCAAACTCCTTGATGCACAGGTTAATTCCTGAGTTCCAAATAAATTATACCATAAAATTTTTTTTACTATGTGTAGTAACTAGGAAGTAATTTATGGTGGTGGTGGCCGTGGCGGTGGGCGATCGGAGCTACGGTGGTGAAGAGTGGTGGAGGGTAGTTTGGAAGGTGGCAACAGAATCAAGAGGCATAAACTGAATGAGGGTGATTTGTTATCACAGTGGTTTATCGAAGAGACCAATTTAGAGGGGGTTGCTAATTAAATTTGCGGTTCCTAATAACTCTTTGGAGCCAATGGTTCCTCCTAAGTCCTACCTGTTATGTATGCTCATAACAACTCAGATATTTGCCGCTAAAAAAGGACAATGTGGAAATGGAACAGAAAGGACAAGCATTTTGGGCAACACGGGTTGGTGCTGAAAATAGAAAATCCATCACACAACACTAGGGTGGCATGCGTTGTGACTTAGTGAGTTTACTACACAGCACAGTACTATGTGTTGGTTTTAAGGTGGCATGAGCTGAGTTGGAATTTTTTAATTATAGAAACATTTTGACACACGTCATGCACATAAAATATTTGTGCTATACTAAAATGCTATTTGGCATGACCTGAGTGTGTATTTTGTTAAGATTAAGATTAATAATATTAATTTTCAATTTTTATTGATGAGATTATGATTGAAAAACAAAATATACAAATGTTTTAATTTAATGAAGTAATTTATTAAGCATTTTGTTGTAGACTATATATTTTTAATGTAATTTTCATTTCATTTTGCAAATAAAAATCACAACTCGTTTTGATGGTGTAAATCTTGACAATACAACATATAATTAATTGTGCAAGACAAAATACAGATAATGTTATCAGTGGTTTTTGTTAATTTTCTTTAAGTTTCATTGCTATTTTATGAATCCTCCAATTATACCAAGAATAAATCATTGATATTGATCTTCAAAAAAACTCATTGATATTAACAATATTATAATTTTTTAAAGGAGTGGTCATTGTTCATTCTTTGTGATATCTACACACGTTGTTTAAAAATTGAATATGTACTTTTGAGTAAATTCCTCAATGGTTTAAATAAATTTAGTTTGATATATATATATATATATATATATATATATATATATATTAAAATATTTTATCCTTATAATGTTAGTATTTTTCTATTGTTAATTTTTAAAAATCATTTTATTAAATTCATGTGTTAAAAAATTATTTTATTTATAATAGTGTTAAAAATTAATTTAAATATAATTAATTAATATATTTAATACAAAATATTACTTTGTCTCTATGTTTAATAACTTCAAATATAAAAGAAATTGTTGATTAATATTTATAGAATAATGTTAGTTTTTGTTATATAATTCTACGATAAATATATTAAAATCAATTTATTAATTTTTTTTATTATAATACAATTTTAAATTACTTACTCAATAATATCATAAATAAATTACTTTTATATCGTTTTTGATTGAGTGCACAAGTATCATTGTAAAACCCTCTTGAGGAATTTGAACTATCACTTTGTTTGCCTTCGCAGCCACTCATGGTGCCTCAAGTTTAGCCAAAGTTGCTTGATACTACTGAGCCATGGTGGTACTTTGCTGATGCAATGTAGCTGCTGTCCTCTGAATGACACGAGCAATTTGAGCACTCTTAGATGGAGGTGGAGGAGAAGTCCTAGAAGGTCTCACCATCCTACTCACAAAGCCAAACCACAAAAAAAAAAAAAAAACATTGGTTAAGGTTATCAACCAACAAGAATAAGTTTACATATCAATACATAATCACACACAACAAAACATGATAAACGTATTCCCCATAGGTTTGTTCCTAAACGAGACGACCATCTCTGATACCATAAATGTAACGACCCCGGATGCTATTACATGAAAAACTAAAGCTATTACATGGAAAAGATATACTTTTAGTCATTTTAAAAACTCTTGAAATTAATTTAGTTAATGAAAATACGCATAAGTCTTTCACTATTTCAAGTATGTCATCTAAACATCACTTATAAAGGTTTTCAAGTTATAAAACAGGTACTTGTGCCCTAGAGCACTACAACATCATAAGAAAATCCAAAACAAATCTCAAGGGTCCCCTTAAGGGAATAAATACACTAGTAGAAAAGTATGATTTTACGACAGCCAATCTAAGACGGTTGTATTAAAACCGTCTTAGAATTCTATGCGGTGGCAAATTTGTAAATAAAAGCTAATATTCAAAAACGGTTTTAATACAACCGTCTTAGAAAGCAATATTCAAATACGGTTTATATAGGAAACCGTCTTTGAAACTCGCATTGTCTCTTTGTCTTCCGTTTCTCTCTCATCGACTATTTATTTCTTTTTCCAATTTTGAATCCAAAACCTCTCAGTCCGTTCCTCTTTCTCCCAAATTTATTCCACAAAATCCCTAATTTCCCCCAGATTTCACCAATGAACTTTGACTCATGAAAACTTCATGCGGCGGCGGCGGCGGAGCTCGCTGTCGCTCATGTCTTTCTTGGCAGGAGTGGAGAGAGCGGACCAGGCGTCATTGACGAGGGAGAAGAAATGGCTGGCGAAGGCGAACATGTTGCGGTGAAGGTCGAGGAGGAGCTCAAGGCGGGGATACTGGGCGGCAATGTGGTCCATGTTGGTGGTGTAGCGAAGAATCTGGAGGATCCTATACCAGTCGTGGTGGTGGTCGTTGATCCGCGACTCGCCGGCTAGGAGCGTGTCGATCACTGTCAGGAGGTGCTCCGAGGACTCGAAGGTCAGGTCCGACTCATATATGGATAGATTTTTTGTCTTGTTTTTAGCTAGTTTGGGAAAAAAATTCTAAATTATTCTTTCGGCTGTGATCTGAAATTCATGGTACTCTCTTTTTGTTTTGATTTTCTGGGTTGTCAAGGTGCAGTAAGAGTTGTAGACTTAGATGGACTAATTACCTTAGGCCAGGAATCAAAAGGGGTAACTTCACAGACCAAGAGGAGAAGATGATAAATAAAAATGTTGAATATGATGTTGATATGAATTTCTGCAAAAGCACTTGACTGCATAATGACAAAGAAAAATGTTGAATGCACGACTTCTACTCTATTCTTCAGTGAAGGGCTTCTGCTGATTTTACTATTTTTAATTTGCAGGAACTAAAATTGAAGGAATACTGCAACAGTCTGCAGATGTGGAAGAAGTAGATAGGAGAGTTCAAGAATATGAACAAGGTACAAACAATTATCTTAAACGTCCTAGCACTTTACATGTGTTTGAAGAGAGTTAGGTTGTTGGTACTTGGTATAAATAACATGAATGAAGTTAATTGGGCTTCAAGAAAAAAAATAGCAATGAAGTTCATTGGGGAAACAGTAAGGAGAGAAAAAAATATCGGGGAACGGAAATCTAACTTTCATAAATCCTTATCATCCAAAATGATAAAGAGGTGTTTAGAGAGGGGTAGAAGAGATTTCTAACCAAGCATATCTATGCTTCTTTTCAAGAACTTTATATTGTTCTGAAGTAGTTGTTCTTTCTTGCCATCCAATTTATGATTTTAAAACTAATAGAAAGAAGGACTACACAAGAAATAGGATAAGAAATCCTTCTTAAACATAGAAGCAATTGAGTACAGAACAAAAACATTGAATAAAAACTGACAATCACATTAATGATTAGTGTATAAGAGCTGAATTGCTCTGCATGTCTATTGTTTACTAAGTAAAAATTCTGAAAGAGACTGAATGCTGATCTGGGAAGAAAGGCATAAAAATGAGTTAAATTTTGGGAAGATTTCTAGTGCCAAACCATGATATTCATGCAACCAGTCTTAAAATCACTGACCCTACTTGCATATTAGATATCATAGTCATAATAGCTATTAAAGAACACATTAACAAGAATTGCTGGAGGACCATTTATAAAGCTATTGTGTGCTTCTGAAAGAAACATTGCAGGAGCAAACCCCCTTTTATTCAAGTACTCATCAGTATCACCTATTAGCTTATTGTCTAAAAGCCTATACAATCTAAATGAAATCTGGTGTACTTTGTAAAATTATTAATATAAGAGCACCAGGCTTTTTTAATAGTTTTTCTGTGCTTACAATTAAGACCTTGAGGCCATGACCTGTAATCAATCATGCATTCTTCCATCAGCATAGAAGATTAATAGAACCTGATTTGGAGCAGCTATTATTTTGGTAAAATCAATTTAATTAATATTGATCCTGGATTTTTAAAATGTTCTATTGGATTATGCATTTTATTTAATGACAATCCATTGGGCATATTTACAGCATGTTCTAAGGGAGCTGCCCTCCTCTCCAGTTCCAGCTTCATGCTGCACTGCTTTGTTGGAAGCTTATAGTAAGATGAGCTCTATGTTTAAGTTCTTTATGACTATATGTTATGAATAGGTTGTTTAGTTTTGTTCTTTTGAAATGCTGCTAATTGCTACATTTATTTTGTTTTTTTTTTCCTTCTATTTTTTTTATGGAATATGTTTGACCTTTGAAAAATATAACAACTTATCCTTTTTTTTTTAAATTGATTTTGTTCATTCTCACTCTTAGCTAGTGTTTTAAAAAGAGAGATATCACAATGTAATTTTATAATTTTATTCAAACTCAGGGAGTGTAATTTTATTGAATCTCAAGGAAAGAAATCAGGGGAAAAAAAGGTTGTGATAACGAGGGATACAGGATATTATATTATTATACTAATTAGGAGAGATTAATTTTTAAGAAATGAAATCTTTGTTAAATTTATAATTTTCCCAAAAATTAGTTACTGCAGAAAACACCACACATATAAGTCCACCTTCACCAACCATCCTTTTTTTCTTTTCTCTAACAACCTATAGTTCATATCATGTCAGCAAAAAGAAACCGCTGCTGCTTTCCTCACTCCATTCACATTAGATCAGTGTCACCAACCCCAAACCTGGAAATTCATATTCGAACACCAAGCCCAAACCAATGCACATTTTCTTCCCATTATATATATATATATATATATCATCATATTTTACGAGAGCTTATATATAAACGCATTACTAATCACAATACTCACTTGGCTCGTGCTTTATTCAGTGAGTTTCTACCTAGACTGCAAACTATTATATTTGTCTTTTACCCTGTCATCTAATTGGGATGAGCTTGTTTTAGTTGTAATATACAATTAGGAGTATTAGTTATTGTTTTGTACCATCACATTATGACAGACAGCACCACACAATTGCTCACTGTTATCTCTCTTTGATATCTTTTACCCTTTAATTCCAATTTTCAACACCATCAAATGTTATGAGCTGTCTAAAACATATATGAAGTATTTTTTTCCCTGGAAAATTACCTTAACCCATTAAATATGTAAGTGTGTTTCGGGTCTCGGTAGAATGTATGCAGTGTTCTTGTCATCCAAAAGATATGTCAATTGTAGGTGGCAATTAAATTTATAATTATATGCTAGGTGCAAAAGAATTCCAAGAATTTTCATTTTCTTTGATCACTTTCAATTTTTCACAGATATGGAAAGGTTTTCAAGACCTTTATACTGGGGAGGTTCACTGTCTTCATGACTGGGAGAGAAGCAAGTAAGATATTATTAACTAGCAAGGATGGAATTGTGAGTTTGAATATATTTTACACTGGCCAGCAAGTTCTGGGCCCCACCAGTTTGCTGCAAACCACTAGAGAGGCACACAAAAGGCTAAGAAGGTTGATTAGTGAACCTTTATCAATTGATGGCATAAATCAAATTATGTCTCTTATTTTTTTCTCTTTCTATTGGATTGAAAAGGGATATTTTTCTCTTATTTTTTCTCTTTATCAATTGCTGTCATACATAATTTAGCATCTTTTAATTTAAAACTTCAAAAGAGGTTAGTGTTGCGCGAGGATATATTTTAATGGAAGCTTAAATCAGGGAATGAGATAAGGGCAATTTCTAATTTTATGATATGGAATGTGTTATGCATTAATTTGAATGACTTTAGGAAGCACTAAAGAGGAATGTTTTGGAATTATTAGCTTCCAAGGGGAGTAAAACTGAACTTCAACTTGGATAAAGGTGTGAGCATTTTCTACTTTGTTACAAGTCACTAAATTTTATTGACTTCCCTTTTCTGCTTTATATTGGGTTAAATTTTGTTGTCCTCAGGAAGCCAGCTGTAATAATGATAGTTGGTGTTAATGGTGGAGGGAAGACTACATCTTCATGTGCCTCGAGTGCTCCGGCAAGCACCGTGGCCTCCGCATCAACATCTTCTTCGTCAGATTAGACACCATGGACACCTTTGTATCCTTGTTAATGATTTTCCATGTTTTATTTAATCAAACTGGTTATCAGATCCATGTGTGTCTGTTTGCTTACATGGAAATCATCATAATAGAATAGTTGAGACATTTTCTGTTAGAAAAAACATGGCATTACTTGCATTCTTGTATATTTTCCATATCTTTTATTAGTGGATGCAAACTCATGTCCCATTTCTTTCAATGCATTGTAATTGACCTTTTTTAATTCAGTATGGCAGAGTTGGAAGAAGAGAATGCTGATTTCTTCAGGACCTACTATATCAGGCTAAAATTGAAAAAGCAAATACTATTATTCAATCATTTACTTGAGCATCAGTATCATCTCATGAAGTGTCCAATGACTGGTAAGTTCTTGCCCTCTCATCAGTCTGTATATGTGTGTGTGTTTGAATCCAAAATATATTCACGTATTGGCAATTTGCATGACTGAAAGTAAACTATGAGTTGAGACTTGAGTGATGGCACCTACATTTTACTGCTCATGTTATGCAATCTTTCTCACTGCATTCTAAACTTAATGGTCAACAACAAGGAGCAAATCATGGATCATGTCTCATGGAAAAGGTCTTAAATGATACTTTCTTCACTTTATGCGTGTGTGAAAATTGTTGTTACCAGCACCACTAGTTTTTAATTTCAGGATGGTGTTATTAATACTAATGAGTATTTATTTTAATTTCAGGTTCCTACAAATGCTACACTTTTTAGTATTTAAATAAAAAGTAATTGGATTTTGTTATGGGAGTGTGGTTTCCATCAGTGTGGAGTAGGCTGGTCCAACACAATTAAGTAATGTGGAGATGTTAGTGTGATAACTAAATATTGAATAAATTATAAATTGTGGTCCAACACAATTTATGTCCTTCTGAATTTACCTTCCAAAGTGGAGACTTGTCACTATTAGAATGTGGTTTAAGAATATATTAATGTGTATCCTCTGCCACTTTTATTTTACTGCTTTTATGCCGTTTGAGTAAGATAGTTATTCTTTGTCATTTTAATTTGTATCCTCTACAATGAACTTATCTGTTCATTGATTGATTTAACTTATGTGTTATTTCTACATTCGTGCAGGGACCTAAGGGAACTTACGTGTTGATTTCACGTTTCATGCAGCTGTATTTTAATCCTGCTACTGTGAAGATGCTAAGCAATTTGAAGGTAATTTCTAGTTCACTGTTCTGTATGATTGAATACCAGTATTATTGCCTGCTTAATAATAGCTTGCCTATGCATTGCATATGGTATATCCCTTGTGATGGCTGCTGGAAACCTCTCAAGTAAACCTATTACTTGTGCCTTATTTGACTAGTTTTAGTCCATTGTTCTTGACTGAGTTTTCTTTTCTATTTATTTCTGGAAATTCTCATATTCTTCCCTCTGTTACTTTTTTACTTTTCATTCTTTTCTATTATTTTTCTGACAATTATTCCTTGAAACAACTAGAAATATTCTTCTTTTGATAGTTTGCTTAAGTTGAACTAGTTTGTAATGGCATACTGTTGACTTTGCATGTTTCAGGTTTTAGTAATAGCACTTCTGTTAAAGGTGATTATGAAGCGCCAGTTTTCCATCATTCAGGTTGGTGAGTTAAGCTCTGTCTTGTCTATAGGGATTAATAAGTTATGTAATTATTCACAAAAAAAAGTGTTATGTTAATTTTAATTGTTTTAATTAATCACCCTTTTTTCTTCTTAATTTCCTCCATTCCTTCATGTAGCGGTTGGGCTTGGGCGTAGACTCTGAGTTTGTATTGTTTTGACTTATACATGATGCACATGCAGCCATATTTTATCTTTTAATTGCTGCAAAGTATAATTCTGTTAGTATGCCTATAGTTTGGTAGAATTATCTTATACTAAAGTCTTCAAAATGACTTTGTAGTCTCATTATTTCACTTACAGCTTCCCAAGTTTGATCCAAATGAAATATTCTATGCTATGAAGTATGAGCCTTAAAATCTGCCTGAACATGTTTCTTAACTTATTTTCCTTTCTTTTTTTTAGTTATCAATTCTGAGCATGTAACTAAATCCCTTCACATATGACTTACTTTCCTATGAAAATTGAATGTCATGCACTACTAGAAATATTTAATATGTTATAAGGTTTATTCAGGTGTGATTCAATTTGTAGTTATTTGATATAGATATATAAAGAATTGTAGTTATTATAAGGTATTTGATATGTAAAAAAGTGCAAAAGGAATAAAAAAAAAATTCTAAAACCCATATTCTAAGACAGTTGTACGTTAGAACCGTTTTAGAAAAGCACATTCTAAGACGGTTATTAGAGAGAACCGTCTTAGAATCTGCCTTTCTAAGACGGTTCTAACAAACAACCGTCTTAGAATATGTATTTTAGAATTTTTTTTCTTGCATAACAACCATTCTAAGACGGTTCTTACAAATCAACCGTCTTAGAATGCCACTTTCTAAGACGGTTCTCTCTAATAACCGTCTTAGAATGTATTGACACTTGTTTTTTTTTTTGCTAAAACATCAATTCTAAGACCGTTCTCTGGTCATAACCGTCTTAGAATATATTTTTTATGTGTGTTTTTTTATATATTTTTTTCTTCCTAAAACATCAATTCTAAGACGGTTCCTAGGTGATAACCGTCTTAGAATGTTCCCTTCTAAGATGGTTATTTTGAACAACCGTCTTAGAAAGTATTTTTTATGTGTTTTTTTTAAATTTTTTTTTCTAAAACATGCATTCTAAGACGGTTCCTAGTTTATAACCGTCTTAGAAAACGACTTTCTAAGACGGTTCTATAACCGATGTAGAATGTCTTCGTATACTACTGCGGCCAGGTCTACGACGGTTGCGGAACCGATGT
The DNA here is from genome assembly GCA_013407115.1 of Glycine latifolia. Taxonomy (NCBI): domain Eukaryota; kingdom Viridiplantae; phylum Streptophyta; class Magnoliopsida; order Fabales; family Fabaceae; genus Glycine; species Glycine latifolia. The sequence goes on along the minus strand of CM023958.1, from coordinate 9,348,597 downwards.
AGAATGGGGTTAAGAACCGATGTAGAAAGCACTTTTTGTAGTAGTGATACCACATATATTCATAATCATATGTGATCTCTAAGTTGGTCTCCACTAAAACAAAACATAAATAAATAAATGGCTAAGAATCAGATCTTGTTCCTAAGCCCACCATCAAGTTCACATCAACCATGAGTGACATACTTCTAATAAGCTACATCATAATTTGTTCTCATGTTAATAACACGATCATCACAGTCCAATAGAAAATGTAAGGATAAACTCATTTTAAAAAGAAATATCATATAGAAGAAATAACATAAGTTCATTTCAAAAGAGATATAGATATCATTCACATTCAATACCAATGTACTTACATAAACTCATCAAGTAACACATCATTTTCTAGTCATAAATGTGAGTGCACATGTCTAAGTATCATGATATGTCATGCTGACACTTTACTCCAAGGAGATTTTACCTTTTGATCTATTAATCCAAGTACATACCCAAGTACATTCCTTAACATAGTCACTTCTTTAACCATTTGGAGAGACTCAAATTAACCCTGCAAAAGAAGTTTGGTTTTATAAAAATGTATAAGTGTAGGTAATGACTTACCTCAGGTAGACTTGCAAAGAACATAACCTATCTAGGGATTCGCCCACTCATCTGTTCTATAAGCCTATTCGGCGTTAGCCACAATGTTAACTTCAACGCTAGGTTGAGGGCCTACCAAGCACCTTTAACTTATGTGACTTCTCACATGCAATGTCATTCATCTATACATGCATATTATGACAACTCAAATCAAAGATCATATCTCATCATAAATACATTTATCCATCATCATCAATTTAATTCATTTCATCATCAACTCACTATTCATATCTTGTTCATCAATCATGAACTCTTACATAGGTCATTTCATCATGAGACTTTTCACAATTCAAGTTCTCATAATCAAACACCAATACATCAACATATGAATGTGAATTACATGAGAATAGCAAGAATTCAATCCAATTCATTCCACTTATGGTTCACACACACAACAAGAACCATTTAAAATTGAAGTTCAATTGGAATTCAACAAAAGGAACTTGTTAGACACTCATGCTTAAGCACCACATTGCTTGGGCTTAAGTGTGAGCATTGTTTTTTTTTTCTTTTCTGGCAGGTCGTGCTTAAGCACCAGTCACCTAGAAGATCTTCTCACCTTGTCAATCTTTAGCTCCACCTAGGGTGCACTTAAGCACAACTAGTATGCAAGGTCACGTTTTGCTTCTAACTCTCCTCTAATGGATCCCACATGAACTCCAACTTAAACCTTTAAATGTTAAACATGAATATCAAATTAAAGATGCATCTAAAGGACATATATCAACAATCAAACTCATTAACCACCATAATAGCAAAGTTGGTTTAAGCTTCCCTTACCTATCAAAACTCAATGAACTTGCTTTGAGATGAAAGAAGGAAGAAAGGATTGGGTTCAAGATGAAAGTTTTCTTCCACTCACACAATAGCTCTAAATCATCCACACCACCTAAAAACCAAAAACCAACATAAATCACATCAAAACCTTGAAAATGAACACTTATATAAACTTCCAAAAGTGTTCATGGGAGAAAAACGAAAATGGAGGATGAGAGGGGAAAGTGGAGAGTTTCTTACAATTGAACTAGCCCACAACTCGAAAGAAGCACAACTACAAGGTCCCTTAAGCAAAGGAAATCAAGGTCTCAAGCTCTCCAATGGAGGGTTTTTTTTGGAGAGGAAAGAAATGAGCAAAATAAGAGTCTTTTGGAATGTGGTTTAGTTTTGAAATAATTTCTGTTGAGTATATAACTCTTCCTCTTCTTTCTATTTGCACCCATCACTTCCTAAACTCATTCACTCTATCCTTATCACTCAAGGCCCATTCATCTCAGCCTAAACACTCTAAAACTCACTATTTACACCCTAAACATGATTTAAGCATACATAATCATAACATAGATATAAACACCATTAACCATTATCTCATGATTAATCAATTAATTAATTTCAAATGCTTAAATTAAATTTATCTTCTCTTGTAATTAAATTAAATTACTTGTAATACAATTATGGAAGACATAGCGTTACATTTATGAACACTTATATTTTTTTTATTGTTTTAATAATTCATGCATATAATGTCTAGACCAACATATGTTTATTTTTGTTGATGCAGCATAAACATTCAAGGGAAAAATATGTTTTCACTCCCTATACCTTTGTGAAATTTTATTTTTAGTCCTCGAAATTTCATATCATCCAATTTTTTCCCATGTGTTTTATAGAAAACTTACTTTTAATTAGTTCTTCCTCATACAATTCTCACAAACGACATTAATTACTTATGTCCGACATGACAATCAAAGTGTGTTTTTTTTTAAATTGATTAAAATGATGTGATTTTTTTTTAAAAAAAGTTATTAATATGTCTTTCTCAAATACATAGAATCGTAACTTTTAAGGGTTCTATTTTTGTCTTGATTTCCATCGTTATTCTTCAACTATTGTTGTAAATTTGTTCTTGCGTCTTGTTCTAGTTTTGTTTATCTCTTGAACTTTATTTTCATGAATTTTTATGATAAATAGATAATGTAGGAAATGATATCAACACTATCTATGAGAAGGAGCTATTTTTTTTTTAAAATACAAGAACTAAATTGAATGATATAGAACTATAAAAACTAAAAATAAAATTTCATAAAAATATAAAGACTAAAAATATATTTTTTCTAACATTTTATTGTCTGCATATGTTTGAAATAAAAAATATAATTAGGCAAGTAACTAGATGTCAGGGATAACATCTACCATAAAGTGTGCTACCAAAGTTGTGAAAACCGGTTCGGTTATTGAACCGGTCGAGGTAGTGGATCAGTGGTCTAACCGATGGGTCAGTAATTGAACTGGTTTGATTCGGTATATATTAAAAATTTAAAATTATATATGTATCTATTATATATATGTATATAACTAACATTATTTGAGTAAGAAAAGTTCATTCATACTCCAAAATCCAAAATAATTATTAATAATAATCCAAAATTTTTTTTAAAAAATCCAAAAAAACACAACAAAAAAAAAAGAACCTGGACCGGTCCGATCGGCCAATTTTGGCCGGTTTGATCGAGTTTGATCGGGTCAACTGCATGATCGATTCAATAGCAAAACCAAACCGATTATGCTACCGATTCCTGGTCCAACTAGTCGGACCGACCGATCCGATCCGATTTTCACAACTTTGTGTGCTACGCTTATTATTTTCATAATCACCTAAACTTCTTCAAAATCAAAAACTAGTTAGACCATCGTCATTATCTAAGTCTGAAACACATCGCAAATTTGGTGCAGCTATTGATTGATTGCGAGACAATTTGTGACTATTAGACACGTGGGAATTGATTCCCCTCATTGATAGTGGGATGATGAGTGAACTATTGACAGTATATATTTCAACATAATAAATCAACGTAAGTAAGTAAATAAACAAACAAATAAATGAGAAAAAATACAAATAAATAAATAAATAAATATAATTAACCTAAGCTTTTTCAATATGGATCATGAGGAAAGATAGATAGGATATGAGGAGAGGAAGAGGGTTGGAAGTGTACAGGACATGATAAAGGATATTTTCTACATATATATTGTCCAATCATTATCACGTGTGAACAATCACATAATTCTGCTTTTTTAATTTTATTATTTTTTCTCTTTTTCTTTTTTGTTATTTAAAAATTTGTGTATGTTAAGTACATGAAATTTACTCTTAGTTTATATTTATATTAAAACTGTTCAACAGTCACCACGTATAAACTGGATAATTTAAAAAAAAATTTATTTTAATTTTACACATTTTATTATTTATTCTTCCACTTTATTTTTCAAAATTCATGTAATACGTAGATTTCTACACTAGTTATTATAAAAAATGTCCACCTGTTGACATATTCATGTTCATTCATATGTTATTTTCACTCTCTCACTCTTCGTTTTCTATTTGTTGGTGCTGCAGTTGCAAGGGGTTGAACGTGCATTGCACGTGGGGCACTGCTTAGTTTAATTGTATAAGGAAAAATTTATTTTTGAATCTACTGTAGGTGCCATGTGTTCAATAAGCCACGTTTTTCTTTGTTTTTTTCCCCTAAAAAATAATATTTTCATTTTCTTTCTTTCTTTTTCTAACTAGTAAGTAATCCGTGCGCATACGCACGGGTCGCTTCGTTACGCTCCAGTATATTTTTATAAATTAATTTAATTTTTTATATATATGATAACTAAAATATTTTTATTTATGATATTATTGATAAAATAATTTAAAAGCCTTAATTTTGAGTGTCTTATAACAAAAAATTAATCTATTATTTTCTAATAAATATATTAATTAATTGTTATTATGCTGGTTATCGTAATAATAGAATTAAAAAAACCAACAAAAAATTCGAATATTGATTAAATTTAGCCATATAGTTGATGCACATTATCACGTTATGTTAAATTGGAGCTAAAAAAATAAAATATTATAAGATTGGTTAATGTGACAAATAATATGCAAACGTTGTAACATAAGTTCATAATGATAATGACCAAACATATGAACATGAAATAGATGTATTTAAGGAACACAAAAAACAAAAGTATTGTTTTTGATTTGGTTGGCTTAAATAGATACACATGTAAGCAACATATGTACCAAAGCACTATGTTGTTGGTAGGATCTAGAAACTCCATAATAAACTCAAAGTTAGCTTTCAATTGATTCTCTATGTCAAAAGTTTTCCACCCACTTCTGATTTTGGCGCTTTTCCGCTAATGATTGAACACTAATTTGCATTGTTCTTTTCCCTCAAAGTCGATGTGGGTGAACTCAGCCTCTTTTAGGAAGTAGTACATCGTACTTGGGACATCCTTAAATAACCATTTTGATTGTTAGAATTGTATGGCATCCAAAAAAAATTGCAATAAACAAAATAAAGTGCCAAGTGTAAATTGTTATAACTTACAAGGCAACTGCAAGAGACCTTGTATTCAGTGAGTAGAATGTGGAATACAACAGAGTTCGGGTTTTCTTTATATAATGAATGTCATTTAGGAAACGCTTGGGGTTCAGATATGCTTTTATACACAGTCATCAAAAACACAGATTGACCGTAATGGGTCAAGGTAATTTAATGGTTACCTTGAAGCCCATAGTGGTCTCTTAGGGCTGTCCAGCCAGCAGAAATTGCAGGATATTCGAGGTTTTTGTTATAGTTTACCAAATGATGTTGACTATTAGCATCTATAAGATGCCAGGTGTGTTCCAAATGATCTTTCCATCTAATGGCAAAACTCCTACTTATTTCTGCATAAGGCTACATGAACATATACAAAAATAGATACAAAACTTCAAATTACATAATGGATGGTATAAATAATTAACATTGTAAAGTTCTAACCTCGTCCTTGACATGAACTGTGTTCACAATGTCTTTCATTTTTCTGTTAATATTAATCATTGTAAGAGCCATGTCCTTGAGGTTTGGTTCATTATCATCCATTGGTGCTAATATTCAAATACAACAACAAAAATAATGATTTTGAGGAGTGAAGGTAGAGTGTAAAAAATACCCAATGGATATGACAGTTATGAAAATGACAAAATTCATGCTTGTTAAAATTCATAATACAGGATATATGTATTGTAGATGATATATAGCATTATAGTGGAGTTGGCAGCATTAAAGTAATTTGATATAAACGGTTTTTGTGATGGATGAAGATCAACTATAAATTGTATTAATCAGAATATTGATCAGAATACAATCTTAACACCTATACATGTTATATTAATTAGAATACTAAAGCAAGTGATATGCATATGTAAGATTGCAGGGTTAAAGTAATAAATATTGACCAGAGGGTGTGTTGTATTGCTTACCCAGAGGGTGTGCTGGAATTGTAATATACACAAATATGAAGCAAGTTTTTGTGTTTGAATGAAGAATACAATAAAGGAAGTAATAAAGTGTTAAGATTGTATTGCATGTACTTAATGGGGAAAATAAAGTAAATTTGTACGCATAGGCTAATATAGATCATTGAAATAGAGTAACGAAATAATGGCGATATTCCAATTGTATGACTTGTGTAAGCAACATCGTCGAACATGTTCACAATGAATAAAAAAATATTATTCATAGCATGCATAATGGCGATATTTCAAGGATGCAAATGGCGACACGAAAGGGGTCGATGTTGTAACGATGATGAATACTTTTAAGTTTTTGGAAAAGAACATTAGTTGGTGTGTGAAGTTAAAGATTCTATTGGAACTTAATCTTTTAAAATGAGTTTACTAGTTATAATCTTACAGAGTGATGACCACAATACAATACACTTAAAGTTGTATGGATGTAGTGTACTGACTTAGTGAAGAATGACACCCATTTTATCATTTGTGGTAATGTAAGTAAGAGTGTACTACTTTTGAACATACTTACCAGGAACAGTCGAGGTTGCTTTTGCGTGGTGTTGTTGACGGTGCCTGAATCTCATGTGGTGGTGTACAGGAATGGCTTAGTGTCATATTCTTTCACCATGATTCTCCATGAATGAGTTGCAGAGCCGTGTTGTGTCTCCTGGTAGTGCGCCTTTGATGGAATGTCTCTTCTGTTTCCCTAACTGTGTTTTGCCTGTTCTGTTTGTGCTCCTCACCAATTTAGGAAGCTGTATTTACTGGAGTACAACATTGTGAAGTTGATTGGCGAATGAATAATACATGTTATTTATGGCATTGGTCAGAAAAATGGACATGATATAATTGGTGTTTAGCATACGACTGAACCACGTGAGCCAAAAATGTTACTTTTAAGTGCTTTCCATCAAGGGCCCAACAAAGAGTCCAAGAAAACCCAAATTGTGCCTTCATAATTTGAACTTGGATAACTTACTACAATAGTTCCAAAGTACATAAATATCTAAACTTGGATTACTCTCTCTGTGGCACAGTCATGAGCAGCACCTATGTCTGCACATGCCTCCACTTTCATTATCCACTTCATTCACTTCATTCTTATTTGATTAGACATCGTGATATAAATTAAGCATTGATTAGAAAAAGAAGAAGAAAAAAGAACCAACCTAACTTACTAAATAAAATACTTGAAGTTTGGTTATATTTTTAATTCCTAAAATTTCCAATAAATCTGATTTTGGTTACTTAAATTGAATTAAAAAATAGCCTCTACAAATTTGAAAAATGTTTTTGATCTCTAAAACCTTATGATGTTAATGAAAGTGATATGGTACAAACGTGGAAAATGAGGTCTGGTGTTTTGGTAATTCAATGTAGCCATCTGATGGATAAAAGAAAGGTTTGGGTGTACCTAGTAGGATCTTTTAAAGTGTCAAATACCTATTGTGGTTTTCAGCAAATATTAAGCATGTTCCACGAAACATTTATAAGAAAAAAACATATTCAATTAGGTGAAGTAGACAAATAAAGAACATAGTAAATCATGTTATAAAGTATAAGGTAGTTGCTCATAAAATGCCTAAGGCATTTGATTTGTTGGAGAGAAAATGACAGCTGGATGACTCAAGTAGTATATACCCTTGAAATTGAATCAATCATATAGGAACTACTGTCATAGGCTTGAGCTGCTTTCTATTGTGTAAGCTTTGACATTACCAAATAAGTGTGTTGAATTTTTTTTGTTATAGCTTGGGATTGATATTAAAGCTTTGGTCTAAGAATCTTTATTTAGTAATTTGCAACAAATGATTATGAAAACATGGTATTTGGTGGGATGATACAAGTGGAGAAATGATTATAACACGAAATATGGATGGAGTATGCAAAAAATTGTGCATACCATCTTACCAATTTAGTAATTTCCTGTAACACCATGAGCCAATCAACTGTAAAAGTTCCAATCTTACAACTAGTGAGAGAGATAATAAATACCATTCATCTTTAAGTGTAAAAACAACTTCTTTGGTTTGCCATCAAGATTCCACTTACCAATGTCAACAACCTCACCAATAACATCTTCAACATAAATTCAACATAAAAGCACAATTAAACAAAGAAAGTAATTCACTGTTAATGAATCAACTCTGTCCCACATGCGAAGACTGTACCTATTAGATAATCAGGTGAGGCAGAGCCATTTACAATGACATCAAACACTGTGAAAGTGTACATTTGATCAAGAATGTCAGGTATTTCATGGGATGTTATTTTAGTTGCTTTGACAAAGTTTATTTTGAAAGCATGCTGGGTGGCCTTGTACTGACCAAAATTTTTCTCTACCTCGAATTTTTGGATTACATAAGTGTCACCTATTTGGAAATTTATGTTAAGTGGTTGTTGATCAACATTCTTGATTTGAGCAACAATTTTTATCACCCTAGACAAACAACATTAAACCCAAACTTTAATTCAGTACTTCAAATAAACAGAGCAAAATAGTGTAATTGTTACATTCTCAATAACTTAACCTAAGCTCCTTGTCCATCAATTTAAGCTCAATGGTAAACTTAGGTGATCTGTGTATAGTTCACATGTTCATAAGTCGAATAACAATCTTCCATGTTTCCTTGCTATCGTTAATTTCAACTATAGCATTCAATATGCGAAATAGTGCTAACCAAATACTCAAAGGCCAGTTATGTATAATGAGCCAAATGGATCTAAATATCTGGTATTACATGTTTTTAAAACTTACCAGTAGCCATTACTGTTTGTTTGATCACTACAAACAAAGAGGTTAGTAAAATGTCAGAAATGTCTACAATTTGACAGCATCCATAACATAAACAGCTTCACAAATGTTTAATTGTTGATACACCACAAACTCAGTTAGTGTAATGTTCACACACTACAAATATGTGGTTTTTAGAGGTTATTAACATATATTGAAGAGCGTATCATAAAAAGCTTATTGTAAAGAACTTCACATACTGAGGAGGTAGCAAAGCAACAGGTTCACAAATGTTTCATATTTCAAATACAACGAAGCAACATGTTTACAAAAAATGAAAATGGCACAAGTAACAAAAACTTCTTTACAAATTTTTCAGATGATGATAACCAATTTTTAACAGTACTACCACATAAGTTCGTTAGTAAATCATATGAATAAGTAGTACCACATCAAACCTGCAGTTGTAAGGTAGCACATGATGTACTGAGATTAGTAAAAGATTACAAAATGACTTAAAATGCGTCAAAAATTTAAAGGAACATGTTTATCAAGGACATAGAAAAAAAGAAAGCTACAGGAGTTACCAGAAGCAAAGCCAAATAGAAAAGTAGCAGTAGGAAGATGAACCCAGATAATGGAGCTGCTAGTATTAACGTAGGAGATGCAAAAGTTAAACAACCAACATTAAACAACATAGCAGAAGAAAAATGGATTTATAACATTAATAGTTGTTAAACAACCAACATCAAAACGGATATATAAAAAATATAGGTACAGGAATTACCACAATGAATGGGAAACACTAAGCTGCTAGTCCCAAGATGAAATCCGAAAATGGAGATCCTGTTATTAAGGTAGCAGAAGAAGAATGAAAACGCAAAAATGAAAATGATGTTGGTTGTGGTATATGAGAGAACCGCTTAATTAGCCTTCCTGGCTCGGTGACGTCAAATCATACACAGAGTAGTTAACAGAGGTTATTTTTCAAAGCCTAAGCAGGTCATGTGAAAATTATTTCACTTAGATTTGGCGCTTCTTTGGTAACAAAAACGTGTGTGAAGTGAGAAAGAAAACATTTTGAAATTAGCTCAACATTAAGGATAAAGCTACACGTTTCTAAAAAAGTTGATATTTATGGAGTGCTGGGTGAAGTTTCTGAAGCTTATAGTAAGTTGACACCTGTCATACAAAGCTAAAACTTGCTACTAACGTGACAGTTATAAAACGAAGCTGAAAATGGCTATTAATGTGACACCTGTCCAAAAAAAGATTGTTTTATTATAGTAGATAGATACAAGTCACCACATGAACTAGCGACTAGCGAGGTTCATTTGGTAGAATTTTTAATTTTAAAAAGTCGGATGCATGTGATTTTTTAAAGATAATTAAAAAAAAGCAATTGGTAGCTAGTAGCAAGGTTATCAAACTCGCGATTCTATGTAAACTTGTGGGAGTCCCATAAACTCGACTGGTAAAATTGAATCGTGAATTCGTAAAAGTTTACTCAAATTAAAAAATATATTAATATTCATATATATAAAATCATAACTAAATATTTCAACAATAAAATAAATCAAAATAACAAATTTTAACAATAATTCAATAAACTAACATAGTCCACATTCCACACCCAATCAAACATAAATTCATACAATATAAAACATAAGTTCTTAAAATACACTTAAAACATAGAAATAGTTCAAATGTACATTGATCTTCTAATAAAATCATCTCCAAATACCATATCATCTCCATCATCTTCAAGCTCTTCATTGGTTGAGAAGTGATCTTCAACATTGTCATTTAAAATCAAGTCAATATTGTTTCCACTACCACTTTCATGTAGAGGTTGCTAGAGCTTGGACATTGTCTTCATAAAAAATATCATCTCCCTCTTCTGTTATCAACTCATCATCATATTCTATATCTTCAAATAACAAAGTAAACTGAGAAATATAAAGAAATATATAAAGTATAAACCACTCCTAATAGATCATTCAAGATACTTCATTTTGGATAAAAACAAGGCAAAAGTGCATCTAGGACAAAAACTACATTTTGTACAAAAAGAGAGGACAATATTGAAAAATGAAAACCAATGATAATACCAAAAAATGCAGTAAAGCTTGAATATGAGAATGAGAGTAAGATCACAATATTTATACTTTTTTATATGAATCAGTCATCTTAGCAAATGGTGAACTAAGAGGAAGAATAATGAGTAAAAATGTAATATGACAAATTTCATAAAACATAGTGTCATTATTAAACAAATCAGATTTGGATATACAATTTCATGATACCATTGATGCAATATATACAATCAGATTTAGCAAAGCAGAAACTCATAATTTTAGGAGTACATTTTTTTAAATCAGATCAATATTAAATCGGATTTCATGGATTCTCTACTCTCACTTCAAACTATCATCACCTCCACCCCAGCCTATGCCAACATCACTGAGAAAACAAGAATATCATTAAACATGCCCTTGGATATAAAATAACTTACTTTCAAATTCAGGAGCTTATAAATTGTAAAAAAAGTATTGGAATCCAAAAAGCTTCAACTTTTTTTTTTTTGCTTGAGATAAGATATCTTTATACTCAATAAAAACAGTTAATATTAAGCCAGTAAGCTTTCGCAGAAAGGAAAGTCTTGACATACTTTTGACAAGTTAGTCTGTTATTTAAAACAGTTTTCCAACATCTTTGCAAAATACAAGGTTGTCTAAAGAAATCATAATTCATATGATATGGAAGTTTTCATGACTCAGCTTTGACAAAGTAGAACCAAGTGGTGCATGTCCCAGTCTCTCATATTCAAGCAGCCATTATGTCATGTTAAACTAATAATTCAGAGCCCTTTGGTCAACACAAGGAATGGCTTAATCTAAAAGATTCCAGTCTTTAAAAGACAGAATCACAGTATTCTTCATTCACAGGATCACAGTATTCTTCATTCATAGGATCACAGTATTCTTCATGCATAAATTCACAGAATCATAGTATTCTTCAATCAAGAGTCAAACTCAGACCTACAAATAGAAGAGGGATAAAAGAAAACCTATGGGCCGTTGCAAAGAAGTGAAAACAGAACTTTGACTCCCTTCACCATCATCACTGGCTCGCGGCCACCACGTACTCGCATGGTCACAGGCTCTCTTCCCACTCTCACCATGCACTCTCGTCTTGGCAACTCGCACAAAGAAGAGGAACAAAGAAGTGAAAACTGAATCACTGCAGCACTGAGATGAAACAAGGAGGAAGAAAGAAAAATGACATGAATGAAATGACGTTGTTTAATTTTTTTCCCAAACCTGCAGACTCGCGAGTCTAAGCTAACTTGCGCCGAGCCTGTATAAATTCAACTGATTCCACTCAAAAGTGATTCTGCTAACATTTTAACTTGCGGAGGCTTCGTGAACTCGTAGAATAGTATGGTTCTACGAGTTAAAATGCGATTTTGACAACCATGGCTAGTAGAACTCGCCTTGTGGCTTAGTAGTTTCTGAATGGAAAATGTTAGTGGTACATTCCATTTTAGGGTGAAATAGAATGGAGGAAGGAGAGAGATAGAGAGAAAAAGAAAAAAGTAATATAAAGAGAGAAAGTACTAAATATAATATTTGATATGATGAAAAAAATAGAGAGATAAACGGGAAAAAAAGGGTGAAAGTGAGATGTAAGAGAATGGAATATGTGGGTATGATTTCTATTTCTGAATAGTGAATAATGTGGCAAATAGAGTAGTATGTTGGTAAATAATTTCAAAAAGGGTGAAAGTGAGATGTAAGAGAATGGAATATATGAGTATCGTTACTATTTCTGAATAGTGAATCATGTAGCAAAAAGAGTAGTATGTTGGTAAATAATTTCAAAAGCCTCATTTTAGTAAGTAGTTTGTAAAAGTATCTCACTTTGATCAATCACCCAGACAAATAAAGAGAAAATGTTAATTATAAAAAGTGTTATGAAATAAGGAAATATAAGGTGACGCTTGATTTAAGTGTTTTTTATTTTTATTTTTAAAGAAAATAAAAAATAATAGTGAAAATACGTTTATTTAAAATTTAGAAAATATTTTTTCTAAAAATATTTTGAAAAACAAGTAAAAAACTGAAAATAACAAATCAATATTTTTATTTTTTTTCTAAATAAGTTAAAACACAATGACTCCTTAGAGTATTTATTTTTTCTCAATCCATGTTTTCTAAATCTTAAATATTTGAAAATGAAAATTATTTTTGAAAAATAAAAATTATTTTCAGAGAATGAAAATAGAAAATAGACGCTCAAACCAAATGCTACCTAAAGAATACAATTGATATCAAAATATTTTTTATACAATATTTGTAAGAGAGGATAAACTAATCCTATTAAATTTTTTTGGTGTGAAGAAATTTAATAGGATTAGTTGATCCTATTAAATAAATTAACAAAAAGGTACAAAATCTTAAAAATTAGCATAGACTTTTTGAATTTGAAATATGTGAAGATAATATCGAAAGGAAGCTAGTCTCATCTAATAATTTAAGTAAACATTATATGTTTCACAGGAGACATCTTTTAGATTTTTTTTTCTATATAAAATTAAGGGAAAAAGAGGCACTCCCAATAAGTTATTTCTTAGCAGCAACTACTCAAATAATCTCTGGGTGCTAAGCGATCTCTCTAAGGAGGGGTGTCCCCCAAGTGGGATTTTAGTAGTGCTACTAAGAATTGAACTTGCATCCACGGAAAGGATTGGATAATTAACTACTTATTCCAATATTCACGTTGGCATAAAACAAATGATCTATATCGTGTGTATATAAACATGTTGTAGCACAATTATGTTATAATTTTCTAATTTGTGCATATAACATTAAAAAATGACATACCTGGATTCTTGTGCATATATGCTATGGTCTCATTTAAATTCCCAAGCCAAAGTTTCTTAGCAAATGTTGTATGTACCGATCTCAACAACGGTGTGTTGAGATTAGCTCTTGAAAATGTTTCCATGCTTGGAATATTGCTCACCCTCAATGTTTGTAAGTTAGGCCAATCAAAAGTTCCACTCTGCTGACAGAAACTGACCAACTTTGGAAGATCCTTGAGTACAAGGCATTCAATTTTAGGAAAAATAATAGACATATTTTCATCATTATCACTAGATATCACCTCTTCTATTTTATCACAGCCACACAATCTGAGTAATTTGAGTTTCCCAAGATTCTGGGCAGAAGAAAGTGAGAATAAACTTTTGAGGCTATCACAATGGATAATGAAAAGTGACACTAAATTTTGGAAAAATGGAACTTGAGGTTCCTTATTCCAAACACCTGTCAAACCTCTTAAGTTACTCAATGCTAATGCGCTCAGTTGAGGAAGCATTTCTTGAATATTAAGATCGGGTTTGTCATCTTCAAGGTTGAACACCTCAGTCAATAATTCACATTTTTCCAAAGTCAATTTTTTCAGGTTGTTGAATCTTATGATCATGCTAGAAGAGATGACACTCAACAATTTGTTGTTGATACTCAAAGTCATGTTTTCTAGTTCACAATATGACTCATTAGGACAACTGCAGTGCCAAAGCTTCTCAGCAACTTGATTTATTACATATAGTACCTTCAATTTGTCCAGTGACAACTGCAAGGAACAAATGGTAATTTTCAACTCTATTGAAACAAAGGTGAATACAAAACAAAGTATGAACTACAGTGTATAATTGAAGGAAAGTTGATTGTGTAGCACAGTACGGTGGCATGCCGCATGCCCTTATATCAATCAATTTCACATTCACATTCAATCATTTATTAAAATAGTAATTAAAATAAATATCATGAAATATGTGTAAAAATATAAAGTGGAGAAGATTTGATTTTCACACACACACACATTCCCATTGCCTTTGACAAGAATATTATATCTAAAACTTTTAATTGAAACTTACTGAATTTGGGAAGAAATAGTTTGATGTAGATGGTTCTGGACGATCTTTGGACGTGCTAGATTCTTCATCAACAAAAGTGATCAGAGAAGGACAATTTGCTACTTTCAATGTTTCTAGGGATGGAAATTCTGATGTAGAAGGAAATACAACAGAAAGATTTTTTAGATTTTCAAGAGTAACATTCTTCAATTGAGAAAAGTTGGCACTCCTTCTCGTTCCTTCTTTTTTATCGATGATCATGATTTTCTCCAAGGCCTCACAATCCGAAATTTCCAGATTTTTTAGCATTAGAGACATTGGTAACCAATTAAGAGACTTGCATTTCTTCACTTGTAGGATTTGCAGATTTTCATAGAATTTGGCAATTTCCATGTTGATGATGTGGCTTAAGTTAGGCAGATCAATCAAAATCAATTCATCTAGTTCCTGTAGGAGCTTTGTAGAATGAGGTATTTCCCCACGAATCTTGAATACCATTTTCAATGACTTACAATGACTCACAAAGAGTTTCTTCAAATTCCCTAACTCTTGTAATGTCTCAGAGGACATGACAACAACCAACCTGTCGCAATTATCTAACTTGAGTTCATTTAACTCAAAGAAAGACTTCCCGTCAGTTGTGTCAGTTGAATCTGAAGTTGCAAACCCGGTTGCGAATCTTTCTAACCGAGGACATTTTTCTATCATCAAAGTTTTCAGACTTGGGAATTCTAATTGATATCCGTAGAACTTCCACAAACGTGAGAGAGACTTGAACTCCACCTTTCTCAGTGCTGGGAACTTAATTATCCTTTTAACCAAACTGTAAACTACTTCTCCTAAACTCTCACATGCCTCTAACTTTAATTCATTTAGTTGGTGGAGCTCTTCAGCTACAGAACTTAGAAACATACGCCACAGAGAGGGACAACTTTTGATGTGTATCTTTTGCATATTTCGAAATCCATACATTCTTGCCGGATTGTCAAACCATGCATTCCATATCCATCCCAGTTGATCTAGTTCTATTAATTTTAGTTCTTTAATCTCTGTGAAATATTTACCATCTTCAACCTCATCATCGGTAACATGATAAACGTCAAACACAAATTCTAATGTTTTGCACTGCTCAATGTTGAGAACTTCAAGCTTCTTTGACTTCTTCATCAAAATATGCAGAAATATATTCAGCTTTTCATCGCAGTTTTTTGCCCTTAACACTACCAAGTTGGTGAAATGCGAAGATTGAAGGTTATTTAATGTCTTGCCTAATTGCTCATTGTCACCAATAGTGTACTCCTTAATTATTGAGAATTCATCATCCTGTAACATTTTTTTTGCTTTTGTTATCATTTTATGCAACTTGAGTGAAAATCATTCAAATATAACTTCAAGGAATAGCCAAATAAGATCATTAATTTGAAGGAGTTTTAAAAGTTTTAGATAGAATATGATCATTAATTTGAAAAGGTAAAAATTTGAGTATAAAATATTAGGAATTTAAAATCTTTATAATTCCAACGATCGAAAAAAGTAATTAAACTTATTTTTCGGATTGTGACAAATAGTGTCATGAGAGAGTACTAACCGATAATTCAAAAAGATTGGTAACTTTTGTGTCAATACCATGTTGCACTTGATTTTCCATGATGACTAATTTTAATTGTGAACTTTTTATCTTTCCCAAACCAAACTTCGTTAAATTGGGGCAGCCATTCACAACCACATTCTCTAAGGATGGCCATTCAATAATGTTTCCATTGGAAAAACTTCTTAGATTGGGTAAGTCTTCAAGATGTACTTTGTTTATTTCTGGAAGTTCAATTGCAACTGTAACTTCTTTGGCTTCTTTAAGTAGAACGGATGTCTCCTGTACCATCCAAAATAATTCTTCAACATAAGGCAGTCCTTTGGCTTCATTTTTCTATTATTTCTAAGGTATATCCGGAAATGATTTAGAAAGGGAAAAAAAAAAGAGAGAGAGAAAGGAGATATTTTTTTTCCAATTAAGGGAATTATATCATAATTTATAAAAATAAATAAAATATTAAAACATTTAGTTTATACTAATCTACTAATTACTTTATCTCTTTTATTTTAAAAATTATCAAATCGAAATATTTGTTAAAAATAAAAAGTTGTCATTTTTTCTTCACAACTAACCCCTTACCATTCTAACCAAAAAGTAGTAAAATGGATCAGTATCACAAGGCAAATTGAATATCTATCTATATATATATATAGAATGATAGGAATCAAAGACTAATCTCTTGTATTCATTTATCAATTATGAGCATCATGTTTGTTAAAATGTTACGTATTTGTTAACTATGTCACACAATGTTAATTTGTTGAAATTTTACACCATGTTAATGTTAAAATTATTATGTTGTTCTCTTATCTTTATTTTAGGTTGCAATTTGATCCTTCATTTAAAGTGAAAAATGGTCCCTTATTTTCATTTTAGGTTATAATTTGGTCTTTTATTTTTTAAAAGGCACAAAATAGTCTTTTAAGTAAATTTTTTTATAACATGTTTATCCTTGAAGTTGTATTTTTTAAATTTTGTGGGTAAACATGCTATTAAAATAATTACTTAAGGGATCATTTTGCAACATTTAAAACATAAAAGACTAAATTACAACCTAAAATAAAATAAGAGATCATTTTACCCCTTTCAGAAAATAAGAAATCAAATTGTAATCTAAAATAATTAAATATAAGCGACTATGTGAATAATTTAGCCCATTGTATATATATGTTTTCAAAAGTTGTTGGAATAATTTAATGATTTCAGAATTAGAGAAAAAAAATCTGTTACTAAATTTAATCACTCATTCATGAAATTTTTAAAAGTGACAAATTCTCACCAATATGTTACGGTTCTTCTGCCGGGCAAACCCAATCCGTTCTAGCATAAAAATCTCTTCCTCTAATCTTGTTTTATCGTAGCTGCTTCGGTGGCGAAGCCCATATCTTTCTGGCGGGGGCACATACTTTAATTTCATCCGGGGACTCACTAACCACTCGGCCATCAAGTAATTGACTTGGTTAAGGTACTAGATAGATTATTGCATTAGTGATCGAATCGATGGGTCATTAATTAATCTACATAACTTGATCTGTAATAAAAAATATAAATTTTTTATATTTGTCTTAAAATATTTAAAAAAGCATCACAAATCATAACATAAATAAATAGATATCAAAATGTAAAAAAAAAAAATCATTGTCTAAGTTCAAACAAACAAGTAACAAAGATCATAAATATAAGCTAAATAAGTTTAAGTTCAAGAAACAAAACCATCAATAAAAAATTATAGAATCCGAATTCTCACCCGTTAATCAATTTTCACCCAATAATTCATACTTATATACATTCAATTTACTTTTATTCTATATTAATATTATTAACAATTTATGAGTATTTTGCAAACAAATTTTATGTGCATAAGAAAGAAAGAAAAACTCACTCTTACAAATACCACTTGTTCACAAATGACAAAGTTCAAAACTTAAAAAGATAGTTGTTTAATTTAAAACTCAAATAAAGAGAAAAGATCATTTAATTACTTTTTGGAACTTGGAGCAGCGTGTGTGCTGCAACCCTCGCCCCCCAATAAAAAATTCCTTGTTCTTGCAATTCCCCCCCCCCGAAAAATAAAACCTCGTTACAGTAGCCCCCCTTCCCCCTACGGAAATCCATTTGGTCAAGCACCTCGGAGATCCTTGTTACACCACAAACCCCCCTCCCGCACCGCGAACAGATAAACACCCCCCACCACCACCACCCCCTAGCGAACAAGTAAAACCCCACGCCCCCCTTGCAAACACCAAACTGCAAGTACAGATGACGCGACGTGAGTACTTGGAGGGAGAAGACAGAAGCGGCACGGACTACGGAGGCAGAAGACGTTTTTTATTTAAATAGCGACCCGGTCTGATTCACTGGGTCGACGGTTGAACTATGAACCCGGTCGGGTCGCATCAGATTGAAAGTATGGTCGATCCATTGACTGACTCAACCCGATTCAACCAATGGATCGCGGTCCGACTAGTCGGGTTGATCCGATTTTTAAAACACTGATTCTGACTATATATTTTTTGCCTTAGACAAATTTTGTAGGTGAGTCTAATTTATTTTTATTTTATTCTTTCACTTTTTGAAAAAATGTTAATTAAAATTTAATTTCAAGCAATATTTTCACATTTCATTCAATAATAATTTATTCTATTATATCTTACAATATAAATAATTTCAAATTGAATCTAGAAAAAATTAATTTTAAATACTTTTTTTGACAATGACAACAATTGCAAGTATTATTAATTATATTTTATAAACATTTGATACATATAAAAAGGATTAATTTTTTTAATATACTTTAATATTTTTAATAAGACATTAATTTTTCTGTTAGTATTTCTTTTAATATCTTCAATTTAGAGAAAGAAGTTAAGACCAATAATATCAAATTAATACTCACTAAATCTTAAATTTAGTTCAAGATAAATATAATATTTTTTCAATTCACTTTCTTTTATAATTTTCAATTATAATGATCCATTTAAAAAGTATAAAGTAATTTTATATTTTACAATAAGAAAAATGTGTAATCTCGCCTCTCTCATTTTCATCAAAATATACATCATATTTTTTTTATAAAATTTAATCACTATATTCATTTTAATATGATTTTTTTAAAATTTAAAGTAAATGGAAACTTATTTTTCTCTAATTTTCAAATGAATCATAAACTTCTCAAATGATTTTTAATATATCTATGTGTATATACATATTAAAATTATATAATTCTACTAACAAAATAATAATAAATAATATAATAAAATATATTATCCAATAATTTAAATTTAAATTAATTTTTTTAAATATTTATAAAATTAAGAGCTTAGTGAGAAGCCTAAGGCAATAACCTAATTGACCTTACAATTGTTAAAACCGCCGGGTAAATTAAGATGGATATAACGAATTGCCAATGGATCCATATACATATATATAGATGTTGAATGGAGCAGCAAGAATATATATCAATGTATAGTTGCTTGTTGGTATGTCTGTCTTTTTACTTAAAATGAACTCCACTGTGCTTTTACAGAAAGCTGAAGTAATGGCTCTTCTATTAGCTTCTTATTACCATCAGCAGCAGACTATATAAATAATAATAAATAAATAAACGTCGGTCTAATAATTAATCAAGAGTTTTATTAAAGAGACAGCTACAGTACTAATTAAAAATTATGATAATATAATTTCATAAAATAGTTTTTTATTTTAAATTCTTTAATCAGTATATATCCTTAAGACATTAACATTCTGTAAAAAAAGAGATATGAACTAACATTCGTTTATTATATAATAAAGTCACTTTTATCACAAGTACGTCCTCATTATTTGAGATATAGATTTAACCACTCAAATGAAAGGGTTTTTAATAAAAGGACCTCATCAAATGAAAACTTAGGTCATGTTTGGATGATTTTTAATTGAGTTTTGAAATTTCTAAAAATAACAATCAATTTTTAGTTTTAGTTTCAAATTTTTCTAAAATCAATTTTTAATAAAATATGACTAGTTTTAATTAAACTCATTTTAAAAGTTTCATATCGTATTAAAATTAGTTTAAAAGTATTTTTATATGATAATGGTGTTAACATCAGCAAAGGTGATAATAATAGAAATACTAGTAGTGGTCACAATGTCAATGATGGTGGTGGTAGTGAGTGACAGTGGCAGTAACTGAGGTGATATTAGTGGTGTTGGTGGCAATGATGGTGGTAGTGGTGTTGGTAGTTGCAATGACATTAGTGGTGGTTGTGCATGGTGGCAGTGACAGAGGTAATATTATTGACAGTGGTGGTAATGACAATGACAGTGGCAATAGTATGGATGGTGGTGATGGTAGCAATGTTAATGGTGCCACTAATTAGTAGTGATGATGGTAGTGGCGATGACCAATGTGGTATTAGTAGTGGCGTTGAGAGTGACGATGATGGTAATGATGACAGTAAAATATGTCATTATCACATGTGAGAAATATTTTTTTAACTAAAAATCAAATTTACAATATCTTTTTTCTTGATTTTGAAAAAAAGAATAAAAGCATTTTGAAAATAATTTAACAACAATTTTAACTCTATTTTTATCAACTATGTTTTTTGTTTAGAAAATTACATTTAAAAATAAAAAAAATAAAAAAACTCTGACAATCACCCCAAATGGCCCCTTAGAGTTTAGTTTTCAAATCTATACTTGGCTTTTACAAAAGTTTTGTATAAGAAGAGAAATCATTGAAATAACTTATTCATGTCGGAAAAAGTTCAATGACACTAGGTTCATTTTGTCACAAGATTTGAGAGGTTAAAACACTTAACATTTTTAAATGGAATTTGTGTCTAAAATGAATCTCAAGAAGTCTAGTTTCTACTTTTGTAACCTTTTCAAAAACTAGTTTACAATATTGAGATATAATTGAAATAATGAAGCATGTATAGTGCAAAAATGCTTGACATCATACTCAACAAATTCATAGGCACAAAGACTTATCAGGCAAGAATATTTACCCAAACAAAACAACAACAACATCATTTAAATTTTAAACATATTAATATTGGGTGAAAAACAAGGCAAGCAAACATATGCATACATATATATATATATATATATATATATATATATATATATATCCCTTACCCTTGTAGATCTAAGGAGAGGAGTGCACTTTGTGAAGAAAGTGATGCTTTTTTGACTTGAAAATCCCCCCTCCTTGATCCATAGACAAAGCCACCAACACAGCCATGGTATTTCCATGAACCAAATGTAAGAATAATATCAGAATGTGAGGAGAAAAGGGTGTGTTGTGCAGTAGAAAGTTTCTAATTCATGAAAATACGTTTTGATTGATGAAAATTTCATGGTTTAGAAATGGTTTAAAAAGTGATTTCACGATAAAACGTGATGTTTTATTTCTTCTATAGCTAGGATCAAAGTAATGAAATAGCTTGGAAATTAATCCACTACTTTTATCCTGATAAATTCTGGAGGGTAAGGAATAAAGAAATAAAAGAGGGACCGATTACTGCAGACTACATTATGCATTAATATACAATCCTCATATTCATAATTTAAATGTCGTAACTTAAATAACTGGACCAAGGATTTAACAAATTTGAAACCTTATATAAAAATGGTTCTCAAAGGGTGGTGTTAATTAATAAATGACAAATAAATTAACTTCATGCTTTTGTGTTGTGTGTGGAAGTATAATCTGAAATGAAATAGATTATGGATTTATGGCAATGAAAATGTTAAGATAGAAAAGGTTTTTGTAATATTAAATGTTACCTGTTGTGACTGTTTGTGTATGTATCAAATTAAAAAATATATGTAACGCAGGCACCCAACGTTTACTTCTAGTCTGTAGAAGAAAATGGAGCTTTTATATATCTCCAATTGAATGAATGGTTCTATTTTTTATTCCTTTTCCCTCCGAAATACCTTGAAGATTATTCGCCCTCTCATTTAGAAAAGATAGATTCTGCAAGTTTCCCTAAATTCTATCCTGAGCATCAATTTTTTGTAATTCTTTACTTCTCTATTGGTAAACATTTTAGTAATTCTTTACTTAAAACCTACGCCATATTAAGAAGGCCACAAATTGTTTCAGTTAGCGTTTTAAAGTGGGTAAATCAAGCATCTTTTAAATATATTATAGTTGAATTAGTATAAGGGTGTAAATATGAAGTCTAATATTAATGACATGACAACTTATAAACACATGTTCTAAAAAACAAAAACAAAAGTATCAATATATCAATTAATGATCAGACATAATAAAAAAGTATATTAGAGATCAAAAATTAAAATTGATCATTTAATATAAACCTCAAATATATTTAAATCTTTTATTTTTGTATATATTGATATTATCACTCATGTCACACACGTTAAAAAGTTAAACTAATGTAAGTGACAAATTATATTTTCAAGATATTTTTGTGAATTTTCTTTGATGATTTGCAAATTAATGAGACAACATGAATTCAGTGTCTTCACTTAGACATGACAAATAATTTCATACACGTAAGTATCACTCCAAACTCATTTCAACTTTGACGAAGAATATATGCTATGAGTAACTAAGCGTATTATTCCAACTTTTAAAGTGGAGATGAATATTGAAAAATTATATATGTATTTCCTACTTGTCACCATTATATTTTTTTATAAAAAAAATTCAGAACATATATATATATATATATATTAAATATTTTATTGTTATAATTTTCAAAGTATAAATTAATTAACTTAATATTTAAATAAAAATTTAATATATAATTTATTTACAAATATATAAATAAATTAAAATTATAAAAAATATAATAAATTATTCACAAACATATCCAAATCTGATAACATGTTACGAAAATAGAAATAATAATTATTTAAATTTTAAATCCCTCTCTTTTATAACCTATCCGTTCCACCTTTTACGGGAACAGAAGAGAGCCAAATTCATCCCCCCGTCACATTGCCATCCTATATCAAGGAAGAAAGTGGTAATTTATTTACTCCTTCATTTGAAATTCATCCATTGTTGTTGACTTCAGCTATCATGACAGTCCAACTGTGTTTCGTGGCAACTGCTCTTGTCCCTCACAAGTTACACAAAGCAACAAGACTTGTTTTCATTGCTGACACTCACACATTGTGCAATCTTTTTTACCATTATTTTAATGCTTTTTCATGGCGGATTCTAAAATGAAGTAGTAATATTTCCCCCTCACCCGTGAAACACTGGTTTTGACCACAGGATATATTATTAAAATAATCGATGGTCCAGATTTGTTATCGGTTACCGGATGAGTAGGTCGCATTTCATTTTTCTATTTTTTTCTATTCGAAGCTTACTATTATATTGTCGTTCTCGCTGTTTTCATCGTCCTATTGTTGCTGCTGATTTACACAGACTCAAAACTAAATTTTCATATTTCATCACCATCATCCAAAACTTCAAATCAAATTCTAAAACTTAATCCATTTCAAATCTCAAATTTTGAACAAATTACACTATCAAAAGAAAAACAAATCTCGAACATAAAAAATCCAGAAAATGCGATGAAAACAGAGAAGCAGCAGTCATCGTTGTCGCCGTAGAAGAAGTCATTGTCATTGTCATCGGAGAAGAATGAAGAACAAATAAGAAAAAATCAATGACAGAGAGTAAAGAAAAAAAAAAAGGAAAAAGGAAAAAAAGGGAAAAAAATGAAAAAGAAAAAACAAGTTTGGTACGACTTCAAAGTCGTGGCGCATCACACGTCTTCAAAGTCGTGTAGCTCCACACGACAAGGAAAAAAAAGGAAAAAAAATACGAAAATAAGGAAAAAGAAAAAAAAACGAAATGAAAAAAAACATTGTTTTGTTTTTTTTTCTATTTGCACACTAAAGTCGTGAGATTGGTCACGACTTTAAAGTCATGTA
Organism: Glycine latifolia; assembly: GCA_013407115.1. Lineage (NCBI taxonomy): Eukaryota > Viridiplantae > Streptophyta > Magnoliopsida > Fabales > Fabaceae > Glycine > Glycine latifolia. The sequence goes on along the minus strand of CM023958.1, from coordinate 9,324,470 downwards.
TAAACAAATGCTAGCACCTATTATTTGATAAGTATGTCCGTAAAAATGAAAATGGCTAATTACACCCCTTTTTTTACTAAGTATAGTTCAATATTTTTTTTTAAATCTTAAATTTTAAATGGTAATATTTTTAAAATATACCCCAAATAATTATCACATTGTGTTAACAAAAGTAAAAATAATTATATTTGTAAAAATTCATCAACAAAATAATATATTTAATTATCAAAATCAAAATAAATATATGTTATGTCATGTTTTACAAGTTAAAATTATTACCAAAATATTTTCATCCAACAATCAATCTATCAAAATTTAAATTTTAACATTATTATAAAAATTTACAAAATTAATTAAAATATTAAATGAATAATTTTATTTAAATCAGTTTTCTTTAAATATTTTAATTTAAATAAAGTCATTTATTACTGAAATATTATTTATTAAAAATTCCAATTTTAATAAATAATATTTCAGTAATAA
>CM023958.1:9273316-9298814 GCA_013407115.1 Glycine latifolia | reverse complement strand
GATGTGGAATGTCGAAAATAACCGATGTAAAAGGCTCTTTTTCTAGTAGTGTCAGGATAAAAGTAGTGGATTAATTTCCAAGCTATTTCATTACTTTGATCCTAGCTATAAAAGAAATAAAACATCACGTTTTAACTTGAAATCACTTTTTAAACCATTTCTAAACCATGCATTTTTCATCAGTCAAAACGTAGTTTCATGAATTAGAAACTTTCTACTGCACACACACCCTTTTCTCCTCACATTCTCATCTTGTTCTTACATTTGGTTCATGGAAATACCATGGCTGTGTTGGTGGCTTTGTCTATGGATCAAGAAGGGGGGATTTTCAAGTAAAAAAAGCATCACTTTCTTCACAAAGTACACTCCTTTCTTTAGATCTACAAGGGTAAGGGATATATATATATATATATATATATATATATATATATATATGCATGCATGCTTGCCTTGTTTTCCACCCAATATTAATATGTTTAAAATTTAAATGATGTGGTTATTGTTTTGTTTGGATAAATATTCTTGCCTGATGAGTCATTGTGCCTATGAATTTGTTGAGTATGATGTCAAGCATTTTCGCACTATACATGCTTCATTATTTCAATTATATCTCAATATTGTAAACTAGTTTTGAAAAGGTTACAAAAAACTAGAAACTAGACTTCTTGAGATTCATTTTAGACACAAATTTCATTTAAAAATATTAAGTGTTTTGACCTCTCAAATCTTGTGACAAAATGAATCTATCGTTATTGAACTTTTTCCGACATTAATAAGTTATTTTGATGATTTCTCTTTTTATTCAAAACTTTTGTAAAAGTAGATTTGAAAACTAAACTCTAAGGGTCATTTGGGGTGATTGTCAAAGTTTTTTATTTTTTATTTTTAAATGTAATTTTCAAAACAAAATATGTTTGGCAAAATAGAGTTGAAATTGTTTTAAAATTATTTTTGAAATATTTTTATACTCTTTTCAAAATCAAGAAAAAAATATTTTGTGAATTTGATTTTTAGTTAAAAAGAAATATTTCTCACATTTGACAATAACATATTTTATTGGCATCACTCTCATCACCACCATTAATACCACATCTGTCATCGTCACCATCATTGTCATCACCACAACTTGCTGTCACCACCATGACCATCATTATCACTAACTCCACCATCGTCATATCACCACTATCACCATCAACATCACCACCATTTCCGACATTGCTACCATCACTACTATCATTAATAAACGAATGTTAGTTAATATCTTTTATGGATGTTAATCAAACAATTAAAAATAAAACTATTTTATGAAATTATATTATCATAATTTTTAATTAATTTTTTATGTGTTAATTTCTTAATTAGTACTGTAGCTCTCTCTTTAATAAAACTCTTAATTAATTATTAGACGCACGTTTATTTATTTATTATTATTTATATAGTCTGCTGCTGATGGTAATAAGTAGCTAATAGAAGAGCCATTACTTCAGTTTTATGTAAAAGCACAGTGGGCTCTATTCTTGCTGTTCCATTCAACATATGTCTATTCAACATGAACTATATCAGCAACTACTTTTTTATTACGTACTACGTAAGGAGAAGGATTGCAGAGCTAAAAGAAAACAATGAAGCCTTAAAAAGATATTGGACTGCCCACCAAATAAGCAACTACGATGAGACAACATTACGGGAAAAGATTAGTATGCTAGAACGGATTGGGTTTGACAGGCAGAAGCAGAATAACATATTGGTGAGAATTTGTCACTTTTAAAAATTTCATGAATGAGTGATTAAATTTAGTAACAGATTTTTTTTTCTCTAATTCTGAAATCATTAAATTATTGCAACAACTTTTTGAAATCATATATATACAATGGGCTAAATTATTCACATATACACTTATATTATTTTAGGTTGCAATTTCATCTGTTATTTTTTAAAAGGTGCAAAATAGTCTCTTATTTTTATTCTAATTAAGTTGTAATTTAGTCTTTTTATGTTTTAAATGTTGTAAAATGGTCCCTTAAGTAATTTTTTTAATAGCATGTTTACCCAAAAAAAACTAAAAAAAATACTACTTCAAGGATAAACATGTTATAAAAAAATAACTTAAAAGACTATTTTGTGGCTTTTAAAAAATAAAAGACCAAATTGTATCCTAAAATAAAAATAAGGGACCATTTAGCACCTTAAATGAAGGATCAAATTTCAACCTAAAATAAAGATAAGAGACAAACATAATAATTTTAACATTAACATGGTGTAAAATTTCAACAAATTAAGATTGTGTGACATATACAATAGATACTGAATTTGCCTTGTGATACTATCCATTTTTGGAAATCAAGTAAATTGGCCCTAAACATATACAATAGATACTGAATTTGCCTTGTGATACTATCCATTTTACTACTTTTTGGTTAGAATGGGATTGGCGGAGGTATAAATATGATATTAAAGTTGTGAAGAAAAAATGAAAATAACAATTTTTTATGTTTAACAAATATTTCAATTTGATAAGTTTTAAAATAAAAGAGATAAAGTACTTAGTTATAAATTAAATGTCTTAATATTTTATCTATTTTTATAAATATTATACAATTCTCTGAATTGAAAAATATCTCCTTTCTCTCTTTTTTTTCCTTTCTAAAATCTGATTCCCGGATATACCTTAGAAATAATAGAAAAATGAAAACAGAGGCATTACTAAGAAAACCCAATAAAATTGGTATATTCACTTAATTGTCTTGACAATGGGAAAAAAAGTAAAGGAGGAGAAAAGAGTGAGAATAGAAAGAACACTTTAAATATGGTCCTACTAAAATAATTAGTTTTCTTTATACTATTAGAGAAAATAGACACATGAGTGGGGCTTTAAGAATATTTTGAGAGAGACTTTTCTACTTTAAATGAGGTAGAGAGTTATATGTTGGGCTTTTTTTTTTCTGCCAACAGATGTGATATTTTTCCTTTATAAAAATTAATAACAAATAATTTATTATTGGTGGTCCCTAAAACTTAAACTTTAATAGTGCTTTGGTCTTGGATCAGTAATATCTTCTGATAAAAAAATTATAATTTTATTCCTTAGCTGATGTTCTAAAAGTACTTATTATTATTTTTCTCTTGAACTTCTCTCATTCCTTAATTAATAATTAAGTTTTGTTTAAAACCAATAAACCCAAGAAGATTGCCTTATGTTGAAGAATTATTTTGCATGGTACAGGGGACATCCATTCTACTTAAAGAAGCCAAAGAAGTTACAGTTGCAATCGAACTTCCAGAAATAAACAAAGTACATCTTGAAGACTTACCCAATCTAAGGAGTTTTTCCAATGGAAACATTATTGAATGGCCATCCTTAGAGAATGTGGTTGTGAATGGCTGCCCCAATTTAAAGAAGTTTGGTTTGGGAAAGATAAAAAGTTCACAGTTAAAATTAGTCATCATGGAAAATCAAGTGCAACATGGTCATGATAGAAAAGTTACCAATCTTTTTGAATTATCGGTTAGTACTCTCTCATGACACAATATATTTGTTACAATCCAAAAAATAAGTTTAATTACTCTTTTCATTGGAATTATAAAGATTTTAAATTCCTAATATTTTGTACTGAAATTTTTACCTTTTCAAATTAATGATCTTATTCTATCTAAAACTTTTAAAACTCCTTCAAATTTTATTAATTTTTTACTACATTTTTTTTACTTTCATTATAAACTTCCAAATATTTAGATAACAAAATGAGAATTTGCGATAAGAAAATTGATAAAAAGAACAAAATTTGTTTGATTTTGAAGTAGAGGGAGTTAATTACCTTAAAGAAACATAGGAGTCCAGGTTACCTCTTCCAAGGTAGTAGTGGATATTTGGCTAGTCCTTGACGTTATGTTTGAATGATTTTCACTCAAGTTGCATAAAATGATAACAAAAGCAAAAAAATGTTACAGGATGATGAATTCTCAACAATTATTGAGTACAATATTGGTGACAATGAGCAATTAGGCAAGATATTAAATAACCTTCAATCTTCGCATTTCACCAACTTGGTAGTGTTAAGGGCAAAAAACTGCGATAAAAAGCTGAATATATTTCTGTATATTTTGATGAAGAAGTCAAAGAAGCTTGAAGTTCTCAACATTGAGCAGTGCAAAACATTAAAATTTGTGTTTGACGTTTATCATGTTACCGATGATGAGGTTGAAGATGGTAAATATTTCAGAGAGATTAAAGAACTAAAATTAATAGAACTAGATCAACTGGGATGGATATGGAGGACATGGTTTGACGATCCGGCAAGAATGTATGGATTTCGAAATATGCATATGATACACATCAAAAGTTGTCCCTCTCTGATAGAAATATTAAAATATTCTGTAGCTGAAGAGCTCCACCAACTAAATGAATTAAAGTTAGAGGAATGTTTGAGTTTAGAAGAAGTAGTTGGCGGTTGGGATGGAAGGATAATTAAGTTCCCAGCACTGAGCAAGGTGGAGTTCAAGTCTCTCTCACGTTTGAGGAGGTTCTACAAATATGAATTAGAATTCCCAAGTCTGAAAACTTTGATGATAGAAAAATGTCCTCAGTTAGAAAGATTCGCAACCGGGTTTGCAACTTCAGATTCAACTCACACAACTAACGGGAAGTCTTTCTTTGAGTTAAATGAACTCAAGTTAGATAGTTGCGACGAGTTGGTTGTTGTCATGTCCTCTGAGACATTACAAGAGTTAGGGAATTTGAAGAAACTCTTTGTGAGTCATTGTAAGTCATTGGAAATGGTATTCACGATTCGTGGGGAAATATCTCATTCCACAAAGCTCCTACAGGAACTACATGAATTGATTTTGATTGATCTGCCTAACTTAACCCACATCATCAACAAGGAAATTGCCAAATTCTATGAAAATCTGCAAATCCTACAAGTGAAGAAATGCAAGTCTCTTAATTGGTTACCAATGTCTCTAATGCTAAAAAATCTGGAAATTTCGGATTGTGAGGCCTTGGAGAAAATCATGATCATCGATAAAAAAGAAGGAACGAGAAGGGGTGCCAACTTTTCTCAATTGAAGAATGTTACTCTTGAAAATCTAAAAAATCTTTCTGTTGTATTTCCTTCTACATCAGAATTTCCATCCCTAGAAACATTGAAAGTAGCAAATTGTCCTTCTCTGATGACTTTTGTTGATGAAGAATCTAGCAAGTCCAAAGATCGTCCAGAACCATCTACATCAAACTATTTCTTCCCAAATTCAGTAAGTTTCAATTAAAAGTTTTAGATATAATATTCATTGTCAAAGGCAATGGGAATGTGAATGTGTGAAAATCAAATCTTCTCCACTTTAAATTTTTACACATATTTCATGATATTTATTTTAATTACTGTTTTAATAAATGATTAAATGTCAATGTGAAATTGATTGATATAAGGGCATGCGGCATGCCACCGTACTGTGCTACACAATCAACTTTCCTTCAATTATACACTGTAGTTCATACTTTGTTTTGTATTCACCTTTGTTTCAATAGAGTTGAAAATTACCATTTGTTCCTTGCAGTTGTCAGTGGACAAATTGAAGGTACTATATGTAATAAATCAAGTTGCTGAGAAGCTTTGGCACTGCACTTGTCCTAATGAGTCATATTGTGAACTAGAAAACATGACTTTGAGTAACAACAACAAATTGTTGAGTGTCATCTCTTCTAGCATGATCATAAGATTCAACAACCTGAAAAAATTGACTTTGGAAAAATGTGAATTATTGACTGAGGTGTTCAACCTTGAAGATGACAAACCCGATCTTAATATTCAAGAAATGCTTCCTCAACTGAGCGCATTAGCATTGAGTAACTTAAGAGATTTGACAGGTGTTTGGAATAAGGAACCTCAAGTTCCATTTTTCCAAAATTTAGTGTCACTTTTCATTGTCCACTGTGATAGCCTCAAAAGTTTATTCTCACTTTCTTCTGCCCAGAATCTTGGGAAACTCAAATTACTCAGATTGTGTGGCTGTGATAAAATAGAAGAGGTGATATCTAGTGATAATGATGAAAATATGTCTATTATTTTTTCCTAAAATTGAATGCCTTGTACTCAAGGATCTTCCAAAGTTGGTCAGTTTCTGTCAGCAGAGTGGAACTTTTGATTGGCCTAACTTACAAACATTGAGGGTGAGCAATATTCCAAGCATGGAAACATTTTCAAGAGCTAATCTCAACACACCGTTGTTGAGATCGGTACATAGAACATTTGCTAAGAAACTTTGGCTTGGGAATTTAAATGATACCATAGCATATATGCACAAGAATCCAGGTATGTCATTTTTTAATGTTATATGCACAAATTAGAAAATTATAACATAATTGTGCTACAACATGTTTATATATATGCAATGTATATCGTTTGTTTTCTAAAAGATGACTCAGGTAAAACCTATATTTCTAATTTAAATTGTTAGATGATAACAAATTTCTTTTGATATTATATTAAAAATATACTAGCTAAAAGGGCGCATCCTATGATATGGTTAGGAATCAACGAGGGAGAAGAATAAAGATACCTAAGGAGCATCTAGAGTGATCAATTCATACAACCTCAAACCCAATATGAAGAAGAGACTGAGTTGGTAATTTGATCCAAGTGGAAGAAGGCTTACCTTTGGGCTTCATTTAGGCACTACCTTTTGGTCTTGTTCCTAATCTGACTTTAGTTCAATCTTTATTAATTAACTTAATGTGTGGCCTTTTAATTGTAAAAAAAAATAAGGTCAAGTTTGATGTTAATTAAGGGGTGCAAGTTTGATCCTTAGATTGAGTTTTCGTTAAGTTGTAATTTCAGCTTTAAACTTGCATGGGTCTTTTTTTATGTTTCTTTAAAATTAGTGAAACTCTATAAATAGAGATGTCATCACTCTTATTTAATATGCTTGAATAAATTGAAGAGTTACTCTTGTCAAAGTGTTAGTAGATCATTGTCTCCTTTTTTTTAATTTGGTTCTTATCAAACGTTTCAATAATTATGTGGTGAATCCTTATTTAGCTTATCACAATCTAAGACTGTAGTGCCTTCTTTCTCCTTTTCTATTTATTACATCTTTTCTATTTTTCATTGTTGTTATTTTAATTCTCTTGTTAATTATGTTTTATGTCATAATTAATTAATATATTTATTTGAAATTTTACATTATTTTCTCCTGATCTACCTTGCTTCTTATTTTATTTCTATAATTCTTGCATATTGACCCTTAATTTGTATGTTCCTATCTATACCTTTTCCAATTGTGCTTCAAAATTTCCTCTGAATCCCTCCCTTACTACACAATATATACAAAACCAAAACGCTTCTGTTCCTTAACTATGCTTCATTACGAATTTACGATGAACACACTTTGCAACTTTTTCTCTATTTTTGAAATATTTTTCTCATTAATTCAACTCCAAATTAAGTTGTTCAAACTCCAAAAAATATGTAAAAAAGTATCTTATTATTTGTCATTCCCCATTTTTTTTGGTATATTCTCACATGCTCAGTCTTGTGTCTTGTCAATGTTGTGTTGGATAAGTTTCCATTTAATGCTTGGCCCAATTTCCTAAGTGGTGAAAAAAGAGAAAGTTTGACTTGAGCCCAATTTCCGAGGGGGTTGACCTCGGCCCATTCACGTTTAGGGAACAGAAATCTCTAAACCTAATTCCCCTTTATAAATACAGCATTTATAGATGGAGGAGGTAGACCAGAAATTCCAAAAGGGTGAGTGCAGAAAGAGAGAGCTTTCTGTGAGTGTCTCTGGCGAAAGGCTGTTGAGAGTGAGTGACTCCGAGAGGTTGAGAGCAACCATTGTAAAGTGTGTTCCCTCTATTGTTGGTGAGGTTGAGAGACTCCAGCTATAGGCTGTTGAGTGATTGTAACCATTATTGATAATAGTGGATTGTTTCTGGACAAGGTCCCGTGGGTTTTCCTGTTGCAGGTTTTCTCCCACATAAAGCTATTTGTGTTTGTGTTCTTCTCTCCTGTTCTTCCTCGTTATTTTGATCATTCACGTTTCCGCATTATTTCTCTTTGATTATTTGAGGGTTGAGTATGTGAGACTCCCTGATTGTTTGTTGGGTGAAGTGCAACGCACCACTTATCCCCAACATCTTGATTCTCTTGTTTTCCATCGATCTCCTCACTCTCAATTCAGCTTACCCCCCTCATCCTCACCACCACTCTTTCCCTCTGTGTAATTTTCCCTCTCATCTCATCAAGTCTCACATGTTATAAACAGATAAAATGATACATATATAACAGAACCTATTATTTGCATGAATATGAAGTGTTACAGCATTTTTAGAAAAATAAATTACTCAAATTAGAAGTCCTTTTTCTCTCACACAGTTGGATATGCATGACTACAGATAATTAGATAAATTCTAATTCTAATTATTACTGAAACATTGAGAATAACTTCGGTGATAATATAACGATACCCATTACTATATATTATTCTCATTATATCATACAAAAGGGTATGGATGAAAAAAATGTGAATTACTTCGGATGATTATCTTGTCCGTGAGTTTTCGTTCGGACTGCTTAGAGCATCTCCAATGCAATGAACCCAAATGGGTTCCTTAAGCAACTTTTTGTGGCCCCCGCAATACTTTTTGTGGTCCCCACAGTGTCATGTCACTCCTAAGGAACTCACCCAATATTTTGCTTCAATGCAAGAAACTACAAGGAACTCAAAAAAATACACATATTTATATATTTTTTTAATAAAACTTAACATTTTAAAAAAAATCCACAAGCAACATTTTTTCATTTTTTCAACTTATTGTTTTGCATTTATTTTTATTTCTATCCAACAGTTCTTTGCATTTATTTTTATTTCTCTCCACACGTTCCCTCCTGGTCCATTATCGAGAACCTTCCCCAAACCCTTCCCCTTCCACGCGTTCCCCACTCAGCCTCAATCTCTTCACTCTCAAATCCACTCATGAAACTCAGGCTCTTCACTCTCAAAATCCACTCAGCCTAAGCCTCTCTTCACGCTCCCCGAATCCTCTCTTCACGGTCCAAAAATAGCGTCCCTAAGCGTCTTCCTTCTCCTCTCTTCCACTCAGCCTCTACCCTTTCCTCTCTTCCTTCTCCTCTCACGAAACGCGCCCATCGGTCGTCTCCCTTCTGCTCTCTGCTTCGACAACGCGAACAACACGAAGAAGAAGAAAGTTCGACGTCGTTGGGGTCGCCGTGTGGTCATCGTCGCCGTCGCCGTCACTCCTCTTCTTGAGGTCAGTATTGGTTTGATTGTTGAAAAACTGTTCATCTTCCTCTTTTGATTCATCAAATTGATCTGCATGTGGTTGGGAATAACTGAAATAGGGGGTTTCACGCCAAAATAATGTTTTTTAATTTGGAAGAAATAGTTCCTTATATAAGGAATCCAAACTCCGCGGAAGAAACGGTTCCTCCACATCACTGTGCTCCAACGCGAGAGAAATTCTAAGAAACGGGTGCTTAAGCTAAGAAATCCCATAAGCATCTCCCATTGGAGATGCTCTTAGACCACAAACATTGTCATCGCATATTATTCATTGGATATAGATGAGGACTAAGAGAAACACCCAAAGATGTTAGATAATATATAGATACAAGGCCATTAATGAAAAACTCTCATTAGTGTTTGATGGAGGGAAAACTTTTACTTCTTATAAATTTTAAATTAAAAAATTATGTGTTTAGTATGTAACTAATAAAAAAATATTTTGTCAAAAAATTATAATTTTGATAATCAAATTTTAATCCACTGTCAAAAAATTATATATGCACAACAATCCTGGTAAGTAAAATTTAATATTATATGCATAAATTAGAAAATTATAACATAATTGTGCTACATGTTTATATATACATGATATAGATCATTTGTTTTATGCCAACGTGAATTGGAATAAGTAGCTAATTATTCAATCCTTTCCATGGAAGCGAGTTCAATTCTTTCTATAGCACTACTAAATAAATCTCACTTGGGGGACACCCCTCCTTAGAGATATCCCTTAGCACCCAGAGATTATTTGAGTAGTTGCCACTAAGAAATAACTTATTGGGAGTGCCTCTTCATTGTACCTCTTTTTCCCTTAATTTTATTTAGAAAAAAAATATTTGTTTTCTAAAAGATGTCTCCTATAAAACATATAATGTTAACTTAAATTATTAGATGAGACTAGCTTCCTTTCGATATTATCTTCACATATTTCAAATTCAAAAAGTCTATGCTAATTTTTAAGATTTTGTACCTTTTTGTTAATTTATTTAATAGGATCAACTAATCCTATTAAATTTCTTTCCAAAAAAAAAAATTAATGGGATTAGTTTAGCCTCTCTTACAAATATTGTATAAAAATTTTTTGAGATGAGTTTTATTCTTTAAGTAACATTTGGTTTGAGTGTTTATTTTCTGTTTTCACTTTTTGAAAATAATTTTTATTTTTTGAAAATCATTTTTATTTTTAAATTTTTAAGATTTAAAAAACATGTATCGAGAAGAGAATAGAGTTATCAAATTTTAATTTATTTAGAAAAAGTTAAAAATATTGATTTGTTATTTTCATTTTTTTCTTATTTTTTAAATATTTATAACGAAAATATTTTCTGAATTTTAAGCAAACCTATTTTCACTATTATTTTTATTTTTTTTAAAATAAAAAAAAACTTAAATCAAGCGTTACCTTATATTTCCTTATTTCATAACACTTTTTACATTAACCTTTTCTCTATCTTTATATTACTTTTTTTTCTCTCTCTATCTCTCTCCTTCCTCCATTATATTTCACCCTAAAATGGAATGTACCACTAACATTTTCCATTCAGAAACTACTAAGTCACAAGGCGAGGTCTACTAGCTACCAAGTGTTTTTTTTTTAATTATGTTTAAAGAGTGGCATGCATCCCACTTTTTAAAATTAAAAAATCTACCAAATGAAACTCGCTAGTCCATGTGGTGACTTGTATTAGAAAAAGAAAGAAAGAAAATGAAAATATTATTTTTTTTGGGGAAAAAAAAACAAAGAAAAATGTTGCTTATTGGACACATGGCACCTACAGTAGATTAAAAAATAATTTGTTTCCTTATACAATTAAACTAAGCAATGCCCCACGTGCAATGCACGTTCAACCACTTGCAACTGCTGCACCACAAATAGAAAGTGAAGAGTGAGAGAGTGAAAATAACATGCGGATGAACATGAATTAACCTGAATATGTCAACAGGTGGACAGTTTTTCTAATAACTAGCGTATAAATCCATGTATTACATGAATTTTGAAAAATAAAGTGGAAGAATAAAAAATAAAATAAGTAAAATTAAAATAAAAAAATTAAAAATTGTCCAGTCTATATGTGGCGATGACTGCACAGTTTTAATATAAATATAAACTAAGAGTGAATTCATGCACATACATGAATTTTTAAATAATAAAAAAAAGATAAAAAAGAATAAAATAGTAAAAAATTAAAAAGGCAAAATTATTTGACCGTTAACGCGTGATAACGTGATGATAAGTGATGACGACTCGACAGTTTATATATATAAAGAGTATCCTTTATCATGTCTTGTTTTACACTGCTCCCAACCCTCTTCTTCTCCTCGATCATATTCTATCTATCTTCTTCTCATGATTCATATTAAAAAAGTTTAGCTTAATTGTATTTATTTATTTATTTGTATTTTTATCTCATTTATTTGGTTGTTTATTTATTTACTTACGTTGACTTATTATATTAAAATAGATATTGTCAATAGTTCACTCATCCCAATATCAATGGGGGAATTCATTCCCACGTGTCCAATAGTCATGAATTGTCTCGCAATCAATCAATGGTTATACTAAATTCGCAATGTGTTTCAAACTTAGATGATGAGGATGATCTAAGTAGTTTTGGTTTTGAAAAAGTTTAGATGATCATGAAAATAATAAGTGTAGCACACTTTATGGTGAATCATCTAACACATCTTGGATGTCATCCCCGACATCTAGCCACTTGCCTAATTGTATTTTTTATTCCAAACATGTTCAAACTATAAAATATTAGAAAAAAAATATGTTTTTAATTTTTATATTTTTATGAAATCTTATTTTTAATTTTCATAGTTTTATATCATTCAATTTAGTCTTTGTATTTTAAAAAAAAAAACTTATTTTAGTTCCTTTCTCACATATAGTGTTGACATCATTTCCTACATTGTCTATTTACCATGCAAATTCATGAAAACAACATCCAAGAAACAAACAAAATTAGAACAAATTTACAACAACAATTGAAGAATGAAGATGAAAATCAAGACAAAAATAGAACCCTTAAAAGTTACAGTTCTATGTGTTTGAAAAAGACATATTAATAACATCTTTTAAAAAAATATTTTTTAACATCATTTTAGTCAATTTAGAAAAAACACTTTGGTTGTCACGTTAGACAGAAATTAATGATGTTTGTGAGAATTCTATGAGGAAAAACTAATTAAAAATAAGTTTTATGCAAATTATAAGAATAAAATTGGATGATATGAAACTTCAATGACTAAAAATAAGATTTCACAAAGAAAGGTATAGGGAGTGAAAACATATTTTTTCCTTGAATGTTATGTTGCATCAACATATATTAGTCTAGACATTATATACATGAATTATTAAAACAAAAAAAATATATGTGTTCATAAATGTAACGCGGTGCCTCTCATAATCGTTTTACAAGTGAGAGCCTGAGACCTTGATTTTCTTTGCTCAAGGAACCTTGTAGTTTGGTTATGAAGTCGCATTCCACTCTTGAATTACCAAAGGCTGACAAAAATTGTAAGAATGTGGAATCCAGCATCGAGCATTGTTGCGAAATCGGCAAGTATACCGATCGTACAAGTAATAAAGTGATAAGAAGTGTATCGTTCCCACGAGGATTGTTGACCAATTAAATTGTAATTCGTATCGATAAGTTGGATGACAAAATTAAGTAAAGTTTGGTTTTGTGTGTGTGTAATGATTGAAATTAAACTAAGTTATGAACATTAAAGTATATGAACAAGTAAATTGATATTATACGATATGTGACGATAGTAGCTAGGACAACCCACACTCGATGCTTCCTCCCAATGAAATTGTATTGTTTACTACCTTCAAATATCTAAACTACTCAGCAATGTATTTCAATAACATACTAGCTATTTCCTAATTCCTTAGAGAAATAACCCTTTAACCCCTGTGCAAGCCCTAATCCCTTAGTGACCTTCCTAGGGTTAAGCCTTAAGCTACACATTCAAAGAGCTGCAAACATACATTCCTATCCCTAGGTAATGCAAGTAAGTTACTTCACTTAGTTCCAAGACTAGTGTCTCAATATCCCTATTGTGAACCCTAGCTCTTAATCCTTCATTAGAGTGATCAAATCCAAAGAAGAAGTAAAACAAATCAAGCAAAGTGCAGTAAAATAGCTTTTGATAAATGAATAATAGCATTCAATACATTCCAATGGAAGTTACATTAAGTGCTTGGCCCTAACTACAATATAAAACTAGCCAAACCTCATAATGGGTGGCTGAGTTACATCAAAAAGAGACATGCCCAACTGAAGAATAAGGAGAAGAAGATGGAGAAGAACCTCCATTTGGACCTTCAACTCCCAAGCCTTAGCAAGAGCTTCCCAAGCTTCTAAAACCCTAGTAATTGTGATTTCTGAAGTGTAGGAATGTCCATTCAATGCTGAGGTTAAGGTATTTATAAGGCAAGAGTGAAAACCCAGCTTTGTCCTCAGCAGCATTTAAGTTTACACAGTCAGCAGAGTCCCACGCTGGTAGCGTGGGATCCCACGCTGGTGGCGTGGCTCTATTCTTCATGTACCACGCTGGTGGCGTGGCTTCCTACACTGGAGGCGTGGCATTCCAGTGAATAATGCAGTTGGAGGCAAGTTCCCACGCTGGTGGCGTGGCCATCCACGCTGGTGGCGTGAACTTCCAGTGAAGATTGAAGTTGCAGAGCTCTTCCCACGCTGATGGCGTGGGTCTCACGCTGGTGGCGTGGCAGCTTTGTCCAACTGATTTTGTGTAAAAATTTGCTTTCCCTGCTATAAAAATTGTCCAAATTAACATAACTCATGGCAGGAGATGCTTAATCAACATTTATCACAATTATAAGCAAATTTAGACTATTTATGAATGATTTCTTGCTTCTAATGGCTTAGAAAGAAGCATATGCTAGGCGCATATCAAATAATTCCCAGATTTAGATATTGCTGTCCTCAGCAATGAACAAAAGTTTTCAGTAGGAAGCAAGGATCAATTTCCCAATAATAACATTGAGTAACACAATTCTTAAGTTTAAAATGCTACAAATGACCAATTCGCATCAAAATTTCACACAAGGCTGTTCATGTCTATCAAACATAGAAGTCTAGCTTGGATACCCCTAACCATGGTAAATATTCACTCATCACTCAGGTGTTTGGGGTATCATAATAATCTCTCAATCCACCACAGCTATAGTATTGCCATAAGCTTGATCTTATTCTCAAGTTTCTAAAAATAAGAAACATAATACATGCATGATTGATCAAAAGGTCTTAACAAGGTTGTAATGTGGCCTGGCTTAAGGGTAAGAGTATTTGGAAAGTGACTAAATTAAGCATTGAGATTGAATTTTACTAATTTATTGGAAAACATTCAACTCTATATTCGAATCTCTTTTTTCAATCTATTACTCCTTTCAACCTTTTCTTTTCTTTTCTTCCTTTCATTTTACATTGCTTTTCTTT
Organism: Glycine latifolia; assembly: GCA_013407115.1. Lineage (NCBI taxonomy): Eukaryota > Viridiplantae > Streptophyta > Magnoliopsida > Fabales > Fabaceae > Glycine > Glycine latifolia. The sequence continues at coordinate 9,284,043 of CM023958.1, read as the reverse complement.
TCATTCATTAATTTGCTTCTATTGACTGCCATTCTTTGTTTTTCATCCCTTTTTCTCTTTTTGAGATATACCTTGATATTTATCCTCTTTTTCTTTTCTAAACCACAGACCAATTAGCAATTCAATCTCAACAAAGGTAAAATAAAAAGTGTGGTTTAAGATATTCTATTGGTTATTGAACAAAAAGGTTTCAAGCTCAAAGGGGTTAGCAATGGTAAAATTTTTTCAAGGAAGGCTATTTGGCCCAAGCTTAATAGAACAAAATGCCTTTATCACATCAATCGTGCATGCATCAGAGAGAAACAGAGCAAGTTCTAGAATACTATTGCGGTGAGGTTTCTCTCTAAATAAAATAACTGTAGAAACACAATCCTCACCGGCTATGATACCAAGCTAGACTCATGATGATATCAAATCAAACATTGTATTCTATTTCGAATTGAAATTCAGCCATACAAGCATTTGCTCAGCTCATGAATCAAACAACATCATACTGGAATTAATATCACCCATGCTTCCAAAATCTAATTCAACATAGCTGATTGAGCAATTCTAAATCCAAGATATGCATGCCTTTGGCAACAAAATTGTCTAATATATACACCTAAAGTTATACGCATTGACCATAAAAAAGAAAAAAAATTTCAAAATATCTACCTGTATCTACTCACCATTCACAAAAAGAAACTGTTCATCAAAAAGAATCATCATTCACAAAAAGAATTTTCTTGACTGATATTTGTTTCCTCGACTAACGCAACCTATTCCCAGATTCAAAATCAGTTGCTACCCACAGCAATGACGCAATTCAAGAACGCATAGGTATAAAACAAAATGAAACGCGTTACTAGAGGAAACAAAATTCAAATCATAGCATTCATAAAAACTCATGGCAGAAATGTTCATGATGTCCATGCAAATGCACCATCATATCACCAAAAAGTGTGCATAATGTCTAAGCAGTAAAAGAGTCTAAAACCATAAAACAGAAACTAAACAACAACATAAATAAAGATAGAGAGAGTGGAGGCAATCCAGGTCAGCGGGGCTGGTCGTCCTCCATGGTGTCAGCTCCATCTGGGGGTGGTGAAGGATAAGCAAAGGCAAGTGCAGGAGGCTGTGGCTGGAATTCAGATGGATCAATCAACAAGCGGCGGCAGATGGCTTCCAACATCCTGTGTTGGATGTCTAACTTCTCGTTCTGGCTGTCCAGCTTCTCATGTATCTACAGGTAACTGGCAGAATCCTCATAGAGATGCTCACGCTGCGATGCTAGACGGTGAGAGGATGATACAGGTGCTCTAGGTGGGACCCTCGGTGGATGAGAAGCAGCTGGTGGTGGAGGTCGTGGAATCTCATGCTGGGGTTCCTCCAAATCATCTCGAGGTGCATGGCGAGGGCTCCTAGTGTCCATTTCCTCTTGAGTAAGCTGGGATGTGCGGATGAGCTGCTCTTGAAGCATATGCTTCACCGAGTCGAGATAGTGCCTCATGGTTAAGGTGGGGGCAGGCTTCACATCCTTGGCTTCATCCTCCGGGATTTCTAAACCTGCATGCACACAAAGATGTGAAATAAGCGAAGAATGGGCTAGGTGGAAGCGACTACTGTTGTCGAGAGCCATGTGCAGAATCCGGTTGGACAGGATTGCAGTGATGTCTAAGTTTAGCTCCCTCATCAAGACATACAGTAGACATGTCCGCTCCACATTGACGTCGGTCATGTTGTTGGATGGGATGATGGTATGGTTGACAAATTGGTGCCAGAAGTCTGCCTCTGGGGTCAGCTTTTGTCTCCTCAGCTTCTCTGGAATTCCCTCTGAACCAGCCTTCATCCTCCAAGAAGAGTATCTGTCGGTGATGCCTCGGCGAAGCTCATCAGCCAACTGAGGCATGTCATCTCTGTAGAGAGCTTTGCCGGTACCCGAAATGGGTTGCATTTTGTCAAATCGGTTTGCAAATCCGCATCCGTAATGGTGATCATATGAGGTCTGGAGAAAACTCTCAATGAATGCTGGGTCAAATGGCACCCGAACTCCCCGCACCCAACTCCTTCTCCGCTCCTCAACTGTCTCCCTGTCCACGTTGGCCAGGAATTCTTTCAATATGGAGCTGGAGCTGGGTTCTGGAAAGCTAACTAGGGTTTGCAATTGGCGTCTGGTGATCACTTCCAGAATGGGTGAGTCAGCTGGAAAGTCTTCCTAAGCGATACATTTTTCTGGGATTATCTTCTTGGGAAGATACCACTTGTCGAATCTGTCTTGGTACTCGCGGGATCAGAAGCGGCCATCATCAAAGTCGGAAGTTCTTGGGCGCTTGCTGCTGGCCCCGGAGGTGACTTTCTTCTTTCCTTTTTCAACCTGCTTACCCTGAAATTTAGAAAGAAATCTAATACACGGCATTATTTCCATTAAGTTGTTTCAAAATAAAATATAATGCAAGCATTAGGTATTTCCAATTCCCAGATTTGATCAATACTATATCTTGGGTAAACACATTTACAATCAGCACATATGGTTGCAAGGAAGGCAGAGAGATATGCATTAGAGGAATTCTCACATTCAGACATCTCAAAACAAGCATACAGTGTGCAGAATCTTATAAGCATGTTACAACAAACCAATCACCATGAAATAAAATAACTACAGATTAAAAGCTTGGAGTGAAGTGAACAAGAAAGACGCATGCATAGGTTTTGTAAAGAATTCCCAGATTTAATTTCAACATAGGGTCCACTATAAATGTATCCAATTTAGAGAATGCTCATGTCCATAAATTGAAATCAAAACTGAATCATGCCATCCTTATGGTGAATTAAATCCATATCAACGCATGTCATTTAAAATTAAAATCCATTCCAAACTTAGAATCCCATCCATTATCATCATAGAACACAGATAATGCAAAGCTTTATCCACACTACAATTCCCAGATTTAAAATCACAACCATCTCATACAATGTGTCTCAAAGTGAAATTTAATCCAGTGTTCACAAGTGCAAAGACAAAGCATTATGTTTTTCAACATCCCCTCTCAATAATTAGTACCCGATCATTGCTTGCTCTCTCATGATTCTAGGGTTTTATGCACAAACTCACAACTTTAGCTAGCCAAACAATGGAATAAGGATAAAGTATTTAGAAACCCTAGAATCTACTGAAGAATGCCTCAACAAACCACTACCCCCCAAACATTAGATCACCATGAAAGCAAGCCATAAAGCAGTAAAAGCAGAATTTCAGGGATATTACAAGACAAACCTTTTTATACATATATATCATTCAAAGCTTTGGAAGCACTCAAGTAATAACATAACCAAAACAAGGAAAAGGGAGAAAGCATTCAACAATCATGTTTCCAGTTCAGAGAATATCAAGAGTTAAGCATGAAACCTTGCCACGCCACTGGCGTGGACTTCCACGTTACCAGCGTGGGCTGGGAAAAAGGGACCTTGAAGCTGTAACAATGGTTTTTCAGGCTCCCCTCCCATGGGGTTTCCAAACATCAAGGTAACACAAATGGAGAAGTGCTTACCTTGTCACGAGTCATGGTTTTGAAATGCACTGGAATATGAGAGCTTCAAAAGGAATGTGACCCACTGGAGAAAGGACGTGCAAGGGAATGGAAGAGAGAATTGCAGAGAGAAGGGTAATGGAAGTGGGGAATGGCTGGTGAATGAGAGGTTAATGGGGTTATGGATGGTGAGAAGTTAAGGTTTGGTGAGTTAATGGTGTTTAAAGGTAGTTATTGGGAATGGAAACATGGGAAGGTGAGGGGTTAGGGCTTGGGTTTCAAAAATTGGAGAGAAATTTTTGAAATTTCAAATTTAAAAACCTCTGCAGAAGCTCCCACGCTGACGGCGTGGCATCCCACGCTACCAGCGTGGGATTCCAGTAGGAATGGGGGTTCCAGGGAGGTTCCCACGCTGTCAGCGTGGCTACCCACGCCACCAGCGTGGGCCTCCAGTGCATATTGCTTTTCTAGGCCATTTGCCATGCTACCAGCGTGGCATCCCACGCTACCAGCGTGGGACTTCAGGGAAAGGTTTTTCACTTCTTTTTCTTGCAATTTAGGCTGTTCTGGACCCAATACCCTGCTACCCATGATGATATGCCCTTATACTTGCATGGAAATGAGAATAAACAAGCACACAAGCATGATTGACTATGGATTACCTCAATTTAACATACAATAATTGAAACTACATTAATCTATCCTAAAGAAAGGAAAAGCACATAAACCAAACAAATACAATTGAGTTGCCTCTCAATAAGCGCTTGTTTAACGTCACTAGCCTGACGGGAATCAATTAAGATTCAGGGGCATCCAAAGGGACCGATATTGCTTCCCTTTCAAATTGCCCACCATGGTAAAGCTTAAGCCTCCAGCCATTAACCTTGAAAGGTCTATTGGCATCCAAGGGAGAAATTTCAATTGCCCCATGAGGAAATACCTTCACAACCACAAAGGGTCTAGACCATCTAGATTTGAGTTTACCTGGAAACAACCGCAATCTGGAATTATACAGTAATACCTGTTGCCTAGGTTCAAACTCTTTTGGATGAAGCTTCTTATCATGCCATCTTTTAGTCTTTTCCTTGTATAGCTTGGCATTCTCATATGCTGCAATTCTAATCTCATCCAATTCATTTAATTGTAATAAACGTTTCTCATTAGCCTTGGTGAGTTCGAAATTTAGAAATTTAGTGGCCCAAAGGGCCTTATGCTCAAGCTCAACCGGGAGATGACAAGACTTACCATATACCAACTGGAAGGGCGACATACCTATTGGTGTTTTGAACGCAGTTCTGTAAGCCCAAAGTGCATCGTCCAACTTCCTTGACCAGTCCTTCCTTGAGCTTCCAATAGTTTTTTCCAATATCCTCTTCAATTCTCTGTTGGAGATTTCTACTTGGCCACTGGTCTGCGGATGGTAAGGGGTAGCTACCTTATGGGTGACACCATATTTGGTGAGCAAGCTCTCAATCTGTTTGTTGCAGAAATGGGTCCCTCCGTCACTAATGATCGCCCTGGGGACTCCAAAGCGTGTGAAAATATTCTTTCTCAGGAAGGAGGCCACCACCCTGGCATCATTGGTGGGCAAAGCCACTGCTTCGACCCACTTGGAGACGTAGTCAACTGCCACCAATATGTATTGGTTGGAATATGACTTTGGGAATGGTCCCATAAAGTCAATCCCCCACACATCAAACAGCTCCACTTCTAAGATGTTGTTGAGAGACATTTCATCCTTACAGGATATGTTACCCGTTCTTTGACACCGGTCACAACTCTCAACAAACTCTTTAGCGTCCTTGAAGATGGTGGGCCAATAATATCCGCTCTGTAAGACGTTGTGGGCAGTCCTGTTTCCTCCGAAGTGACCTCCATAGTCTGAGGCATGGCAATGCCACAAGACTTTGGGCACTTCGAATTCTGCTATGCACCTACGAATGACACCGTCAGCACATTGAAAATACAAGTAAGGGTTATCCCAATGATACCTTCTAGCGTCATGGAAGAATTTCTTCTTCTACTGCCATGAGAGGTCTTCGGGTATCACCCCAGCTGCTTTGAAGTTCGCCATGTCTGCGAATCACGGTCCACTCGTAATTGCCATTATCTGTTTATCAGGGAATGACTCATTGATCTCCAGCTCAGGACCATCTTGAAGAGCTTCCTCTTGAATTCTAGATAGATGGTCAGCCACTTTGTTTTCTACACCTGCCTTGTCTTTAATTTGTAAATCAAATTCCTGAAATAAGAGCATCCACCTCAACAAGCGGGGCTTGGCGTCCTGCTTGGTTAACAAATACTTAAGGGCAGCATGATCAATAAACACAATAACTTTGGAGCCAATCAAATAAGGTCTAAACTTATCTAATGCATAGACTACTGCTAACATTTCTTTTTCAGTTGTGGCATAATTTACTTGTGCCTCATTTAGAATTTTGCTAGCATAATAAATCACATGCAAGAGTTTCTCCTTACGTTGACCCAACACAGCCCCTATGGCATAAGCACTAGCATCACACATTAACTCAAATGGTAAGCTCCAATCAGGTGCAGTTAAGACAGGTGCAGTGGTAAGCTTTTCCTTTAAAATATTAAAAGCATGCAAACAATTATCATCAAAGTTAAATTCAGAGTCCTTAACCAACAGTTGGCTAAGAGGCCTAGCTATTTTGGAAAAATCTTTTATAAAACGCCTATAAAACCCCGCATGGCCTAAGAAGCTACGAACACCATTAACATTAGCGGGTGGAGGCAATTTTTCAATCAAAAGAAGCTTAGCCTCGTCAACCTCAATCCCCTTGGAGGAGATTTTATGGCCTAAGACAATGCCATCACGTACCATAAAGTGGCACTTTTCCCAATTAAGAACAAGGTTGGTTTCTTGACACCTTTTTAAAACTTTGGATAAATTAAACAAGCATGCATCAAAATTAGAACCAAATACAGAGAAGTCATCCATAAACACCTCTAGAAATTTTTCTACCATATCGGAGAAGATGGAGAGTATACACCTTTGGAAAGTCGCAAGGGCATTGCAAAGGCCGAAGGGCATTCGCCTGTACGCGAAGACTCCGAAGGAGCAAGTGAATGCCGTCTTCTCTTGGTCCTCAGGTGCCACAGGAATCTGGTTGTAGCCTGAATATCCGTCTAGGAAACAGTAGTAGTCATGGCCTGCCAACCTCTCTAACATCTGGTCGATGAACGGAAGCAGGAAGTGGTCCTTTCTTGTGGCATCATTCAACCGCCTGTAGTCCACACACATGCGCCACCCTGTGATGGTCCTAGTAGGAATGAGATCATTGTTGTCATTCTGGACAACTGTCACTCCTTCTTTCTTAGGAACTGTTTGCACCGGGCTTACCCATGCAGAATCAGAAATAGGGTAAATCGTGCCCGCATCAAGAAGCTTCCCTACTTCTTTTCTAACCACTTCCTTCATGATGGGGTTGAGTCTCCTTTGCGGTTGCCTTACCGGCTTGACATCATCTTCCATTAATATCTTGTGGGTGCAAAATGAGGGATTAATACCCTTTAAATTTGAAATGGACCAACCAATAGCTGACTTGTGCTCTCTTAACACCTTCAAGGGCTTTTCTTCCTCATCTCTAGATAAGCTTTGGTTGATAATGACTGGATAGGTTTCCTCTTCTCCCAAGAACACATATTTAAGAGATTCCAGCAACTCTTTTAACTCTACTTTGGGAGCTCCAGTAACAATGTCAGTTGCCTTCTTCTCAAGAACTTCCATAGCCACCTCCACTACCTCTTGTGGCATGCTTGAGTCCAGAATCTCTGTGTCTTCCTCTACATTTTGAACAAGGGATTCTTCATATTGAACACATTCATCAATAACATCTATTCTGAAGCAATCATCCCTGTCAAATGGATTCTTCATCACATCGAAGACATTAAACACCACAGACTCATCGTCCATCCTCAACTCCAGTTTGCCTTTCTCAACATCAATTAAAGCACGGGCCGTAGCCAAGAATGGCCTTCCCAACAAAAGTGGTATCTCGCTCTCCTCTGCCATGTCTAGGACAATGAAGTCAGCTGGGAAGATGAATTTGTCAACCTTGACAAGGACATCCTCTAAGACTCCACTTGGCCTTCTCAAGGATCGATCGGCTAATTGGAGGGATACCATGGTGGGCTTCAATTCAGATATTCCAAGAGATTTGCACATTGTCAATGGCATGAGATTAATGCTAGCACCCAGGTCACATAAAGCTCGCCCAACATTAACATTCCCAATGGCAATTGGAATGTTGAAGCTTCCTAGATCACGAAGCTTCGGGGGCATCTTCTTTTGAATAATGGCACTACATTCTTCCGTCAACACCACTGTGTCACACTCTTGTAATTTGTGCTTCTTGGACAAAATCTGCTTCATGAACTTGGCATAATTGGGCATATTTGCCAAAGCCTCTGCAAATGGAATATTCACCTGTAGCTTCTTAAACATTTCCAGGAATTTGGCAAACTGTTGTTTCTGGGCTTTTTGTTTCAATTTTACAGGGTATGGTGGCTTTTCAAACCTGGAAAAATCCATGGTTTGCTTTGGATTCGGGGCAACTTCCTCCTTTTCCTTGGGAGTGCTGGAAGGTACTTCTACCCTTGGTTCTGTAGCAACTGGGGTAGTTTCCTCTTCAGCCTCCTTTTGGTTTAATTTGGACTTCTCATGGGGAGTGATCACAATTCCACTCCTAGTGGTGATGGCCTTCGCATGTTCCCTAGGATTAACCACTGTATCACTAGGGAATTGGCCTTGTGGCCTCTCTGCTAGCTGCTTAGATAACTGGCCAATTTGAATTTCCAAGTTCCTAATAGATGCATCTTGGTTTTTATGGTGGACTCTCGTCTCATTCATAAATGCATCGGTGGCTTGGATGTGATCATTCGTGGTTCTGGCCAGTTGTGCCATCGCTTTTTCTAACTCTGATGGTTCTTTTGGAGGGATAGGAGGAGGTTGCAAGTAATGGTTAGACTTGTAGTCCAACCCTCCTCCTTGTATTCTTCTCTGATAATTACTCCCTGAAGCTTGGTTAGGGTTCCTCTGATAACCTTGTGGTGGTCTTTGGTCATACCAAACACCATTGACTTGAATTGGATCAGCCCCTACCAGACTTGGACAAACATTGGACTCATGGTCCCCTTGGCAATATTCACAAACAACTGCATTTGCCTTGATTGAAGAAGCTTGAGCTTTGGCAATTTCAAGCTTATCAATCTTAGCATTGAGGATAACTAGTTGTTGTGATAAGAGTTTCTGCTCCGCCAACATTGCGTCTCCACTGCCCAAATGAATTACTTCTCTTTTGGCCTGAGCTACCATACTTTCATTTTCATTTCTGGCCAAAGAGTTGATCAAATCAAAGGTTTGAGCTGTAGTTTTGGACCTTATAGAGCCTCCGGCTGCTCCATTCACTACCAATCTAGACTCAGGTGTCAACCCGTTGAAGAAGATGCGCACCTTCTTGCCTACCGTCATGTCATACTGAGGGCATCACCGAATGAGCTCTTGAAATCTGTTCCATGCCGCACATAGAGTCTCCCTTGGTTGTTGGGTGAAGTTGGTGATCTCATTCACCAATCGATTATACTTCTCCATGGAGAAATATTGGGCAAAGAACTTGGCCATTAACTCCTCCCAAGTGGTGATACTATTAGATGCTTGACGATCCAACCACCTGAGAGCCTTTCCTTTCAAAGCAAACGGAAAGAGCCGCAACCTTATAGCATCGCCCGTCACACCTTGGTGGCGGATAGTGTCACAGATCCGTAAGAATCTGTTAGCAAAGTCGTGAGGGTCCTCATCATCCTCTCCACCGAACTGGCTCCTTTCCACCAAACTGATAAGAGAAGGGTGGATGTCGAAGTGGTTCGCTTGTATCGGCGGTCTAACTATGCTGGAGGTGGGCCTGGTGAACAAAGGAGCAAGAATATTCTCCATAAGTTCATCCTCAGGTCTTGGCTGATCATTGTGTCCCTCAGCCATATCTAGCTCTTCCTCTTCTTCTTCTTCTTCTTGTGTTGGTCTAGAGCTAGATGTCTCTACTTCTTTTCTTTGTTTAGCTAACTTCCTGTTCCTCTTAGCAGTTCTTTCTACCTCGGGGTCGAACTGGAGAGTTGCAGGGTCAACTGTACCTCGCATAAACTCTAGAAGCAGATGAGTAACAAAAGAATTCCAAGCTTAAAGATAAGGAATTATAATAAAATTGGCTAAAACAATCCCCGGCAACGGCGCCAAAAACTTGTTGCGAAATCGATAAGTATACCGATCGTACAAGTAATAAAGTGATAAGAAGTGTATCGTTTCCACGAGGATTGTTGACCAATTAAATTGTAATTCGCATCGATAAGCTGGATGACAAAATTAAGTAAAGTTTGGTTTTGTGTGTGTGTAATGATTGAAATTAAACTAAGCTATGAACATTAAAGTATATGAACAAGTAAATTGATATTATACGATATGTGACGATAGTAGCTAGGGCAACCCACACTCGATGCTTCCTCCCAATGAAATTGTATTGTTTACTACCTTCAAATATCTAAACTACTCAGCAATGTATTTCAATAACATACTAGCTATTTCCTAATCCCTTAGAGAAATAACCCTTTAAACCCTGTGCAAGCCCTAATCCCTTAGTGACCTCCCTAGGGTTAAGCCTTAAGCTACACATTCAAAGAGCTGCAAACATACATTCCTATCCCTAGGTAATGCAAGTAAGTTACTTCACTTAGTTCCAAGACTAGTGTCCCAATATCCCACGCTGGTGGCGTGGCTCTATTCTTCATGTACCACGCTGGTGGCGTGGCCATCCACGCTGGTGGCGTGGACTTTCAGTGAAGATTGGAGTTGTAGAGCTCTTCCCACGCTGATGGCATGGGTCTCACGCTGGTGGCGTGACAGCTTTGTCCAACTGATTTTGTGTAAAAATTTGCTTTCCCTGCTATAAAAATTGTCCAAATTAACATAACTCATGGCAGGAGATGCTTAATCAACATTTATCACAATTATAAGCAAATTTAGACTATTTATGAATGATTTCTTGCTTCTAATGGCTTGGAAAGAAGCATATGCTAGGCACATATCAAGCATCTTGTTAATGCTTGAGGGAAAACATCCTTCAATGCCAGATTCCGAAGGAAAGCCTTTCTTTGGTTTTGCTGGAGTAAGGCTCAGTGCTCCTGTCAACATCCTAAATCAGGAGC
>CM023958.1:9227335-9248837 GCA_013407115.1 Glycine latifolia | reverse complement strand
ATAAAAAAATTATCCCGTGTTGTATTTTATATAATATTTTTTTCAAAAAATTATATTCACATAGTTTTTATTTCTATTAATTTAATAATTTTATTCATTTATAATTACAATATTTGGATTAATTATCTTTTCATAACAATTTATCTCAAAAGTTTATATGTTCAACATTTTATCTATATGCATATTTAAAGTGATGAAGTAGTGATTTGAAGTCTTAACTTAAAAGATATTGTTACATCCGTAAATGTCAATTGTCATATATATATATATATATATATATATATATATTTATATAAAAATATATAATTTAGAATTAAGGTTAATTTCATAAAATTCAATATTTATTTTATTTTAGATTTGAATGAATAAAATTACGATTTATTTTCATACAATTCAATATTAGTGTTACGCATTTATCATATGTCTTTTTTAAATATTTAAAAAATTTAATTAGAAAGACTTTAAAAGATTTCAAAAATCTAACTAGCATGTACTTAAAACTCTTAAATTTATATTTCTTTTATTCATGTTTTTGAAATATTTATTTAACTGAAAATATTTTTGCTTTTCTAATACTAATAAGATAACACCTATTTTCAAGGGAATGAAACAATATTTATAAAAGTATGTACCATTATAAAAAATAGTATTTATCATAATTAATTATAACTAATTATTATTTAAAATATAGGCGTTAATGCGTTATGATAAAAATGAAACCCAACAGTTTCGAATGCCTTTTGCATAAGAAAAAAGAGAGAAAAATGTTTTAACCCCCAAATTTCTTTTTTTACATCTTTAATCTCCATTATACTCTTTTTCCTTAAAAGAGAATACCCCTGTAACCTATTTTCTTTTTCATAAATATCTTTCCATAATACCATATGTCTATTCCACTAACGTATTTTTGGAATAAGTATTTGTTATTCCAAAAAGACATTTCCATTAACAATAAATTTAAGATTGTTGAAGTTGTAAACACTTATTTTACACTCCTATATTTGTTAATTTTATTTTCATCTTATCATTTTTTTTCTTTAAATCCTATCGAAGATCTTATTTTTATTATATCTTTATTATTCTTTAAACTCTAATTTTGAACCTCATCTTCATTAGATAAATTTAAGTTATCCTTCAAAAAGTCTATCAAGACTTGCCACAAATTTGTGCTCATAACACACCTTCTCCATTGTGTCCAACAATACACTATCTTCGTCTACTCAGAAAAAATACAATTTTGGCAATTTTATGCCAGAAGCTAGCTATACCAAACTTCGTCAAGAGTGCTAAATTCAGACATTTGAAGTTATGTTGTGTTTTTATTACATTAGTAAATTAGACATTTGTAGTTATGTTTTTTTGTGTAACCATCGAAATTAGACCCATTTAGCTCCCTAGTGAAATCTTGAAATATTTCCACAAACTTTGGTCATTTGAGTTTGCTGAGACTAATGTTCAGTCTGAGACTTAGTTACACTTACAGCTCTTCACCTCCTCTCCTTAAGGATGTATTATGTGGAAATCAAACTCAAATCTTCTCCCACAACCTAGCATGTATTTGATAACAACTGTCAAATCGTTACAAAACAAATAAAACAAATATAATTTTGTAGCACAGAATTAACCTAGGTCGATTTAGAGATACAATCCAATTTGCTTCCAGGCTTAATCCACTTATAAACAGCAGAAAGATTTTATCAAACAGTTTGCAAATAGTGAACAAAAATTGCATAAACTAACATAATCGACAAAAGACGTAAAACAAATTCAAGAAATATCAATCTAATTCACAAAATCAAGTAATGCGAATTATCATAGTTCTCATATAATGATCATATTATGAAGGTTCATTTAATATCATTAGAAGTAGTTCAATCAAATTAACTCTCAAATCAATTGAAATCACAAACCAAATTAAAAATATCATCCAAACAATATGTGATTAAAATTCGAAATTAGGAAATAAATCCATAACCTAATCCATTTTCAATCCTAAACATATTTATAATCATAAAAATCGAAAAGATGATTGAAGAAAAAGATGAACATTCACACAGAAATTAGAATATCAAACCATACTCAAATTCTCCTTACATGGATTGGATCTTTAGATTGATTGATTGTGTTAGCCTTGCATGATCATCATCAGTGGAAGAGTCACAAAATTTGTTTAAGAAAATAAAAGAACAAAGATGAAAGGAAGAAGAAAAATGAAGAACAATGAATAACAGTTGAGAGAAAAAAAAATTAATTTTGGAAACTTACAAGAAGCTAAAAAGTATGTTTTTGTCCTCTTCCAAGTAACTCCTAGCTACACTAATATATAATGACCGAACAAAATGAAGGATGGACTTTGATTAGACTCATCTAAACTAATTAATTATGCTAATTACATAAATCAAAACCTAAACTCACATCCCAAAACTCAAATGCAGAGGTTCTAAATTTCAAGTCTAATTTGACCCTCAAATCGACATAATTGACCAAAACTTATATCTGACAAAATTGTAGCTATTTTCCTTAACTTTCCAAAAAATTACTCATATGCTCCATTTGAAGTTATGCAGAATCCTCTAAGTCATTCACAAGGAAGATAAGTCAAGCAAACACAAAATCTAAAAATAAGCAACAATTATCAATTAAGCTCAATTATTTGTCTAATACCAAAATTGAGTTAAATTGAAAAAATAAAATTCCAAGAGAAATCAAATAAACTAAAAAAAATAGAAAAATACTAAACTAAAAATGCTCAATCAATATTATCAATATTTACTTATATTTTTTTAAAAGTATATTATGCGTTTAAGTTAAATTTATTCAATGAAGTGCCAAATATATAATTATAAACTTATTCTACTCAATAAATACTTTTGATTTAGCAGTTTAACTCATAAGTTTCTATATGTACAAAAAGTAATTGAAAGGAATAACTTTATTTAAAAAATGTTATATAAAATTATATTTAATATAAATAGCATCACGTGCTACCGAATTACAAATCAAGAGAATGTCATGACATAACGTTAGAACTTTTTTAACGTGGCATTGATCCCTGTGGTTGGAGTCTAGGAGCAATATGTTATAGGAGCATCAGATAATTTCAAGAATCTTGTGGCCCTCACCGCACCCTGTCAATTTGGATCACCAAGTTTCTAAAGAGTTGCCTCAATTCTAGGCTTCATGCAACCACGCCAGCGTGACATGTTTAGTTGGCTGCCAATTTTGCGTCTTACAAGTTCAATTGCTCCATTGTTGACCATTATTTTGCATTTCAACAAGTTCGATGAGCCACATTGTTTTGCAAATGTGGCTTATAATAATCAACCGGAGGACAAGCAGCAAACAAAGGAAATCAACAAGCAAATTCTTCTCCACCTTGGAGCTATAAACCTTCATGGTTTTGTCATTCTCAAACAGCTTCTGTTGCTGCCCTGAATCTTCAGGATCCAATTGACTTACAGTGATGGCATGCTTTTGACGGATCAGAAGAAACACAGGCGAGAAGGATCTAAAACCAACAAATACCTTAAAGCCATATCCTATCTATGGTTTCATGTGACTTATAATTGCGTCAGCGTGTCTAAGCCTATCCTATGGGGAAAGGGAAAAAAGAGAAATGGGCATTTTCCTCTTTCCATTCCTACATGTACATTCTCATGTAGTTACAAAAAAAAAGAAAAACATCCTCATGATTCTGTACAGGTGATTAAGAGTGGTAGAAAAGAATAATTGGCTAGTGTTTCAAAGAGAGTAAATACTTTATGGGTGCCATTTGGAAAATTTACATGGCTCAATAATATAATTTGCTGAACTTTCAAAGAATACCTTATCAAGCAGAACGAGTCTTTGCTTTATAGGCCTGGAACATATGTACAAAATACAGTTAAGAACTGATGTACAAAATAAGGAAAAAGACAAGCAATCGCTTTCCATTAGTAACATGTAAATCTCATGTACAAAATAATAGCATAATTAAGAAGCGATACCCTACCACCAATTCAGATACATTAGTCATCAATGGAACGAAATATCTAGTCAACCAAATTTAATCAATTTGTAAACAATATACATACAAGACATCAACAATATATTTTTGCAATTTGCCTGCTACCTATATAATCAATCAACTTGCAGACTTTTTCTACAACTTCAACCCTAGGTTAACAGAGACATGGTGCATGGATTCGGGAATCCTCATCAGGAAATTATGTCATGAAGTTATTTCTGTTAAATCCACCGAAGTCTCCAGCACTGTCATTTCGACTCGGGACAACCTTGTGCAAAATTCCAATCCGAGTAGACTTTGGCATTTTCACATTTATTATGCAAGCTTTCAAGGATCAAAATTCAACATTCGATTACAGGTGCTGCAAATTCCATGTCCAGTCCAATTCAAGTGGAAACATCCCTGCCATGACAGTAATGCCTCATCATAGTTGCAAAGCTAGGTCTGGTTGCTGTGAGTCAACAAGGACACCAGAAGATTGTTTTACAGGTGACCTTGGTGATTCAAAATCAATATTCAAGTCAGGTGGAAGGGTTTCCTGTTTCTGCCTTGACTGGCTATGAGGACTAAGACCTCGCCAAGGGGACTGCATTTGAAATCTAGATTGATCAGCAGATGCTAACTGAGGGAAAACCATAGGCCAGTTGGGAAACTGTGAAACAGCGCCTGTGTGAATAGGTTGAGGAGCAACTGCTTGAAATGGTTGGAAAGGCATTCCACCAGAGGAAAACTCCCCCCGCATTCTTGAAATATGCTGATGCAACTCTCTTGTTGAGTTGTTCAGAGAATCTGCAGATATCTGATTTTTGGGTGAACTAGAATTGCTGGGTCCTTGTTTAAACCCTCCTGCCCCAACAGACATCCATGCATGGGCAGCTGCTGCTGAAGCATTGCCCGGGTCATTTCTCTGTCCAGATGGACCTGATAGTGTCACTGGCGGAGTATCAACAAGTAAATGATTGGAAGAGGTGTGTTGCTTTTGAGCCCTTTCTGCGAACATTCGCATCAACTGAACTGGGTCACCAAGACCCTGCTCCTGCCCATGGACAACAGCAGGAGCAGCTCTGCTTGATTGATGCAATGTGCTTTCAGGTAATGTACCAGTCACCTGTCTATTCAAACTTGTATTCGAGACTTTTCCATTAGCCAACTCTCCACTCACGACTCCATTAGTATCTGGCTGTTTGAACATGTTCCTTGGCACCATTTCTCTGGACTTGGACTCTGCTGCAAGAGAATTAGCTGCAGGAGCATTACTTGTAAACTTTGCAACCAGACCATTATTATTTTGATTACTTGAGGGTAAAGAATTCAACTCCACTTGTTTCAAACCATTTTTCTCAGACTTGCCTAATTTCCTGGATTGGGCGTTCTGCTCCTGATTAAGGATGTTGAAGGGAGCACTGAGCCTTACTCCAGCAGAACCAAAGAAAGGTTTTCCTTCGAAATCAGGCACTGAAGGATGTTTTCCCTCAAGCATCTGTCCATTTACAGGATGCTCGATGCTGGATTCCACATTCTTACAATTTTGGTTACCCTTTGGTAATTCAGTGGTGGAATGCAACTTCATAACCAAACTAGTTTCTTTTTGGACTTGATTATTAACCATTAATATTGGGGTTGGAAGCGGTTCATACTCTCCAACCCAACCACGACCAAATTTACATCCAGCTGGCAGTGCGTGTTGAATCCTGTGGGAAGCAATTTTCCAAGCAATAGGTCCTAGAGATGCACCAAAACGAGCCAAACTCCTAGCATAGGAATATTCAGCATCAAGTCCCACCTGTATCCAAAAATTACATAATGTTTTATTATGTTTTGACAATGTGAGTAAAACCAAGCCAACTATACAAGAAAAAAAATTCAGTCATTTTGATACATACAGTAACCAGATGCTTCATTTTACTCTCAAAGGTCATAAATATTGAGTCTGATCTAACAATTGGTTGATTGGACATATTATAAGATGCACGAGGACTTTCGTCAAGCACAAAGGACTTCCTTCCCCACTTAGAGAGAAGACCTTTCCCTGAAACAATACAACAACACAATCAAAAATGGAATAACTAGATTTTGACATAAGTATCCCCCTTTAACAGTATAGGAAAAATGAGGGCAAATGTAACGGGAGAAAGATAATAGCATGATCTCATTACTGACATACCGGACAAAACATCATCAGCTTTCTCTTGATTTGCATCGATCCAGAAAGCATTTGCCTCCAAAATACCATCAATATTGCCAGACCTCTCACATCTACCACCTTGCATCAGATGGGAAGTTGGCTGTACATCTGCAATAGTAGCAAGAGTTGGCCCTGAGGAGAAATCAGAGCCAACAGGTTCTTGTGAAGGACGTGCCAGTGGCTTCTTTGGTTGCTTCTTAACCAAATAATTGGATCCTGGCTTTTGTTCTGATTTCAGCTCAATCTGAGAGCGTTCAAAGCCAATCCTTAACTTCTCAAATTTCTTCCGTCCAAGTTCTTGTATTGATCGAGCCTGTGACAAACATAGGGGACAGTAAGCACAATAAAACAACTATTGATATCACGTTTGTTGGGAGGGAACACAGGGAAGCATTGCGCTTTATACCTGTTTGTGGTATATAGTCTCCGGTGCATTGTACTGCATTGCATTTGAGCAAATTAAAAATACATCACTCTGCATTCAACAATTTCATTCACAAGTCAGTGTTTGTAAATATTGTCTTCCAATTTTTACTCAAGTAGGAAAACAATTAATGCGCAGTTAAAGATGATAGAAAGGCAAAAATATTCTGGAATTTATATAATGGAGAGATCTATTAGCAGTGAAGCAAGTTCATTCTCACATTTATTAAATAGCAGTATCATTCATCATAATTGCAATTGTTTTAAAAGCATCTACAAGTCGTCAGTACAAAGAAAAACCATACTAATCAGAGAGACAAACAAATTATAAAAAAAATAAAATAAAATCAATTTCTTCCCAGTACAAATTTTAGTACTTAATGAACAAGAACTATCTTTAAAAAGGGAAATCTTTCACAACATTTTTCACTAAAAATCAAGATTGCTATAGGTATTACCAGAGACACAGCCTCTGTTTTCCTAGAAAATCAAGATTTCCAACCCAAGATCTAAGCTATCATATCCTCCCAGGCATATGAGTAATAACCATGAAGAACAGGAAGAAACAGAAACCATATTCAAAATATCATTTGCTTTTTAGACTTCTGACAAATGATATCTAAATGGGTGGCAATCGACAAATAAATCAATAATTACATGAAGATTGTGTCATCAATAATATTAAACAACATTTTTTGCAAGGTCTAGTAAACTCATGCTCATAAGATAGTTTAAGCATAATTAAATCAAATGATGAGGATAAAATGTTTTAAAGTTCCACATTCCAAAGAGCTAAACTGTAATATTAACACCAAGTTAGAGTGTTAGACTATCATGATTCAATGACAATCAAGTGAGTTACAATCAAACACAACATGAAAAGATTTTCTTCCACCCTTCTAGGTTAATGTCGAATTGTAGATACTTTTTAGTTAATGTGTAGCATATGCCATTTTCAGCACGTATTAGCAAAATCCAGACAGACTTCATTTAACAATACAATAAACATGGGAAGATGCATCAACCAATAAGAAATTAAATTGTGCAGCACATACTTAGTCGCCTAATAAAATGATGCAATGACCATCTGTAAGTAATACTACAGAAAGACCTGTTGAAACTTGACAATATGCTGAATAAATCAAGAAATTAGCCATTGCAAATGTTTTCTTTACATGCAAGTACTAACTACATTTGGCTGACTCTTGCTAACAACCCAAACTTTGAGTCTAAGCTCTCAAGTCTGAGCATCGTAAGTATATCAAGTTTGCGTACCTCAAATTGTTCTAAGGTAGTATAAGATCCATTTCCCAACTTCTTCCTCACAGTGGCAAAGTCCATGGGATGTTCGATCACATCATGATAATCAGGAAGCTGCATGTCAAAAACAGAATTTAAACTTCTAACTCGGGTGTCTTCCATAAGAAAGATTTACCAACTCACGAGAAGAAAAATCGACACACCTCTTCCAGATCAACAGGGTCTGCAAACACACCATAAGTGTCCTTCCTGCCATCATCCATACACCCCCACAATAGTCCCAAGTCAGAAAACAAAACAGTACCCAAAAACATGCACCCGATTGCAATCACTCATCACCATAAACAGTTAAACACCAAACCCAACAAACACTGAAAAATGGAAAAGGAAAACACATACTTCTGAAGTTTGTCAAGGATCAATTCCAGAGTCCTATTATCAGGCAACGGAATCCCAGATTGAAGAATCACCGGAGGTCCTAACAGTAAAAACAAAAAAACAAAAAGCAAATAGATGAAAAACACTCAAAGGACAATGCAGAAACACAACCACTAGTACCCTTTCAGCAGTCATCACTTTTTTCTTTTCAAATTATCCATATATATATATATATATAAAACTAAAAAAAAAAAAAAATCACACACACAACCTCAAAACAAAGTACCCCAATAAAAATCACAAGAACCTGAAACAGAGTGGAGCCCTTTCAATTCCACTTTTCTGCCCTTAACCTGTCATCATTAGAAACAAACACACGCACACACAATTAATAGCGTCCAAAGGCCAAACACTTCACTCATCACATATATTTATATAATAGAGATTGTGATAGAGACACAAACAAAACAGACAGAGACAGTTATATATATATATATATATAGAGAGAGAGAGAGAGAGAGAGAGAGAGAGAGAGAGATCAGATTCTGTGCATGTTAGTTTTTGACAGTTGACTTGTTAGTTAATCTCTCTCTAGATCCCGACACAGACAGAGAAATCTAGAGAGAGAAAATAGAGAGAATATTTATTACTGTAATTGTGGCCGCAATTTCTAGTGGCATCAAAGATCCCGAAGAAACCGGAACCGCAATTTAAAACCTTAGACACACACTAATGCATTACCTCACTGTCTTCGTCTTCATTCTCTTCCTCTTGTTCCTTTTCGTTCTCCTCCTCTTGCTCTTTTTTGTCATCGTATTCTTCTACAGGCGCGTGCTCCTCACGCGACTCGGCACGAGTGTGGTTCGTTGCACTCTCGTTTTCTTCTTCTTCATTCCGCTCTTCCTCTGCTTCTTCTCCGCCGTCCTGGTTCAGCTTCGCCATGAGCTTGAGCTTCTTCTTCTCGCGCCTCCTCTCGTCCTCCTCGTCGTCGTCAAGGTAATCACCGTCGTAGTCAATGATGTTGTACCTCACGCTCCGCCGCCGGAGGCTCCGCCGGGGATCGGATTGAGACTCGCCGGAGCGGCGCGCCAGATCCGCCTTTGACGGCCGTCCCTTCTTCCTCCTCGCGATCTGAACCATCGCGTGTGCCCGCTGTTTCTCTCTCTAAAATCGGTTATTTATTTTTTTCTCTCTCTAGAAATGCGCTGTGTTTTTGTCTCCTCTCTTGCCCCTTGCTGCGTCTCTCTTTCAGTGGGGATTTCGAGGGTCGCAGCTTTGGAATCTTACCGGAGGCTCGGGTCCCGAATCTGTGCCCCGAACTTGTCAGACTGAGGCTCGGGTGAATAGGGTGTACGTTATCTATAGTTATTAACAAAAATAATTATTTCTTTTTATGCATATATTTTTTATTTTTAAATTATAATTCAATGTATAACTATTTACATTTCTTTCAGTGATCTTCAAATTATAATTATTGTCATTAATTTTTCAACTATTTTTTAAAACTTTTTATTTTAAAAAATTACAAATAGAGACCCAAAGGCCAAAGTATCTCTCTTTCATCTAGTACGGTAATAGTATTAATTAATGATGACTCTTGTGAGCATTTACGATAAAAGTTGTTTAATGAAAATTACTTAATGAATTATTTAAAAAATAATTATTTTATTATTATACATGTAATTTTGAGTTATTTAAAATTACATATAATTATTTATATAAATAATTATTATTTATGAGTTAGTTTATTAGTTATTAAGTATGAGGAAAAAAATATTTATGCGACTTGTTAATATAAATATTAATAAAAAAATAATTAAATTATTAGATTGAAGTGACATATAAATTGAATTTCATATACCAACAGCATTCGATATCCTCTTAAGGGTGTGAACTCTAAAAAGGACACGTAGTGCTGCCCAGTGCCTATTGCTTGCATGACCCTACACGTCGCTTTGCTTGCTGCCCGGATGCCATGTCATTTTCGTTTTCTTTTTATTAATGATTATTGAGTCTTGATAACAATTATTCTTATAATATTAGTTAAAAAATTTAAAATTTTAAATATTGATCATGAAAATCATAAAAAATATAAAAAAACATTATATGCAGCCTAATTTTACATATCTCATTAAAAACACTTTTCATTTTAATTATTTAATCAATGTTTTATACTTTTAAGATACTAATTAGTATTTCTCATGATTGTTTTAGTTATTGAATATAAATCGATGATAATTTAATAACTTAAATAATAAAAATTATAAATTAGATCCTAAATGTGAATGTATGTGACATTTACATCTTACATACAACTTAATGATAAATTAATTCTTAATTTTATAATTTAATGTCATGAAGTCCTAAAAACATATAATTTATTATTAAATTAATCATTAAACGCAGCTTAATAATAAAATGATTTCACAAACTTAATAACAAGATAAAAATATTACATTTTTCAAATATTTAATGACTAAAAGAAATTTTTGTTTTTTTAAGAACTAAATTATCATACCCTTACACATATTTTGCAAATTTAACTGTTAGAATTTCTAGCTTAACGACGTCACTGCCAATATTCCAATTTGATGTAAAATATCGAATTGATTCATTTTTAAAGAATTTGATGATCAAATTGAACCTTTTTAAAAATTTAAGAATCAAATTAATAATTTAAAATAATTTGGATATCAAATTGATAATTAGGGAAATTTCATATATATCTTTGAGAGTAAAATTAATTTGAAGTTTTGTTTGGTTATTCCCTAAAATTATGCTTAAAAGTTAGTTTTTATATGAAAATTCAATTTTGAAGAAGCCAAACTTGGAATATTTGTGCAAACAAGAATTATAAATTTAAGTTTAACTTAAAACTTAAATTTGCAAACTGTTATACAAATATGCATTTAGGTTCAAAACTGCTGAAGTTATTCAATGATAACACTAATAGAGTTTACATTAGTAGATATGATTTGGTTCACTTGCGATGGAACCTCCTCTATCCAGCAATGATCAATTAAAACAAAAGCTAGCAAAGCTAAATTATTAGATGCTCTGTTGCCTCCATGCAAGAGTCTCCTAAAATCCATTACAAGCCCGTGGGAAAGGTTTCTACCACTTATCTCCCTTGAATTCCAACATTGGTACAGATTTATGCAATCTGTTTCAAGTTGAGTTCCCAATAACCACAAATCACCTGCTTTAATAATAGCCCATCTGAAAGCTATTGCTTCTAGTCTTCTACCTCTCTAATATCCATTACTGCATCTGATTAATAAGTTGCAGCTGCAATCACCTACCCTTTGTGGTCCCTAACTATCATTCCCATACCAGTTCCAGTACCTTACCTTACGGATGCATCAAAATTTAACTTAAACAATCCAACTCTAGGTGGTTTCCACACAACAATAGAACCTTGGGTGGGTGTGGTTTGAGTCACTTGGGGCACATCTTGACTCCTTAAGTTGCTGAACATTTTGGCTAAGACATGGCTACAATCATGCTTTCTGTCGTTGAACACATACTGGTTTCGCGAGTACTAAATGGCCATGCTAAGGTGAACATCAAATCCTTTGTATCCTCATCAACCTTCTGGCTCCAGAAAAGGATCCACTCCTTGAAATCTCCAAATTGTTCAGGATTTATATGGATACCAACTGGGGAAGCACACCAGATTCTCTACACAAACAGACACAAAACCAAGCCGTGCATAACTGATTCAGGATCGTTCCCACACATAGGACAACTTTGATCCTCCAGCACCTTCCTTGCAGCCAAATTACCAAATAAGATTTTTGCATTTTGGAAAATGCCCTTCTGCTCCAGACAAACCCCCATATCTTGTTCTGACTATTCGAGCTTCATTCCACCGAGTTGTGCTTCATTCGGGCTATGTGGTAACCCATTTTGACAGAATAAATTCCAATGCTATTATGCTTCAATGCTACCCAGACCTATGTTGAAAACGTTTTGATGGGGATAGCTTTGATTGCTTTTGCTGTCTCCATAGGGAAAATACTCTAAGTTCCCCATTCCACCTCCCTCCATCAGCTCAGCAACCCGTATTTCATCATCCATTGAGTCTAGTTCTCCAATGGGTTCTCGGTTCCCAGGTAGATTAGGAACTCATTTGTCAACACTCTCACCATTGTGCCATTTCCTATCCTCCAAACACATTCCTCTTCAACAATCCATTTCGCATCCATTATACAACACCACGCGAAACTTGGCCTATAACCTTTAATAAGAACTTCTTGGACAAAGTCTTCTCCTTCCAACCCTTACGCTTCTTCCATACACGGTTCTGAACAAAGCTAAAGATCCGTTTCTTAGACCTTCCTATAAGAGTAGGAAGACCAAGATACCCGTCATGACTTTGCACCGCCTTTACTCTCAACAACTGAGTCAGCTCATCAATTTTGATACTTGCACATTTTGGCTACAAGAAAGTTTAGACTTGCTGAAATTTATCCTTTGTCCCGAGGCCTCTTCACAGGTTTTAAGGATGTATGAGAGATGGGAAACTTCCTCCATTGTTGCTCTAGAGAAAATAATATTTTCATCTACAAATATGCACTTAATCTCCTACATTTTTGGTCTTTTAGTTATTATAATTATGTGTGATTTCAGTTTTAATATTTCAATTGCACGAGTTTATCCTAAATATAATATTACAACTATGTCATTTTAATCTTCTAAAAATATTATTCTTATAGTTTTTCATTAAATATTAATAAATTTTGATGATGACATATAACATAATAAATAATGCAACACACAATCTAATTCTTACATGCCATATTATTTATCATTTTATCGTGTCAGTATGTTACTACTAGATCAAAATATTCATTGGACTACAATGTTATTTATTACTTGACTGTCAATAGTAGATCATCTATTATACCATGTATCAAAATCATATTAACAATTTTTATTAAATATTTGTAAATTGATGGAAGAACTAAAACTATTCAATTGTAATATTTTAAATACTAAATTTGCACAATTAAGACAGGAAAGATCAAAATTACACAATTGTAATACACAATAAACCAAAAGTATAATCAAGTATTTTTCTTCATAACCCTAGTTTTTAATAATTTGAGAAAGTTTACCAACACATTCTTGAACATATTTTTTTTAAGATAAATTTATTTGAAATTATAAAATTATGTGAATCTCAACTTTAATTTAATGAGTTACACTCATAATTTTAAAATATTTAATAAAAAAATGTTTGGATGTATTTTTGCTTCAATGGATTGATTCAGTTTGTGGTTTATGTCTTTGACTCTTTGGAATCGATCGAAATTAATCTGATAATAATAGTAAAGAGTTGAGAGTTTATATTGTCTCTAATGGTTATATGAGTGCCATTTTATACTTAGGCGTTTTATCTTTTTATAGTTTTACTTTTTACTGGAAAAAATTGTATTGTTGTTTAAAAAAATTGATTAAAACCCGTCATTAATTTTATAATAGTAAAGAGGTGAAAGGAAGAAGATTGTGTGGGGTATTCTACAAAGGGAATAAGTATGCTTCACTTAATTCCAATTTCATTGAATGTGTTGAAGGATCATTGGATATATGTGAGTGACCGGAATCAAAGGGGCATTAGTACAATGTTACTAATGAAAAGAATGACTCTAATTATATATGATTAGTATCACTACTAGAAAAGCAGCATTCTACGATGCGCATTCTAAGACGGTTGTATAAAAACCATTTTAGAATCACAGGCGGTGGCAATTTTGTAAATAACATGAATATTTTAACTTAGAAACCAAGGGTTCCACGATGGTTTTTATAAAACCGTCTTAGAAATCAACGAAACCAAGCGTTCCTAGACGGTTTTTTAAAACCCGTCTTTGAAATAAAAAAAACAAAAAACGTTTTAACTCCCTTCTCCAATTTGTCGTCTTCCCCTCTTTTTAACCCTAACTCCCAGAAGATGCAAACCAGTGCGGATTCACTCACTCTCACTGCTGCCATTATTAAAAGAGTGAAGAGAGAGTGAGTAATAGAACCACACTTCAAATCATTTTCATGGGATTTTATTCTCTCAGCTTCTTCTCTGCCTTCTTAGGGTTGGAGTTTGTGCTTGTGCTGCTGCGTGCTTCTGTCACTCATTTTCTGGTGATGCGTGCGCCAACCCATGGCCAAATCCACCCTGCTCTACTCGCACGGTAACGCCGCTGACATTGGCCAGATGTACGAGCTCTTCGTCGAGCTCAGCATCCACCTCCGCGTCAATCTCATAGGGTATGTATTTATCTATGTTATTAAATAACTCTTGTTTCTTACTTCAAGTTTTGCTTCTGTGTTTGTGATTCTTGATTCGGGTCTAGGATGGATGGTGATGGTCAAAGATGATGTGTTGAATTGGATTTGGGGCTGTGATGAATTCTGGTTTGTATGGACCTGGTTCCCTAGTGGACTAAATTTGTGAGGTATATGTGTGTGTATTTTATGTGGGATTATATTATAATTTGTACTGATCAGCTGAATTTGGGAGGAAGTGTGGTATTCGATCGTTTTCAATTTTTTTTTGTTGAATGAGCAATGGGTGTTGTTGGGTTTGGTGGCTTCTTTATCGCAAAGTGACGAAGGAACCAAGAATCAAATCCCTACTAGTAAAGGAGAACTCACACTGTATTCGTATTGAAAGAATAATTATAATATAATTAAAATAGTAAACATTCTCAATTGTTCTTTTAGTGTGAAAATACCTCTAGAATTTCATAAACCTTGTTGAAAATGTCATGTTTTATCAGCATGTTGTATTGCTATGGTGCCATCAGTATAGCCCCTTTGATCAAGGATGTGAGTTTCTTTTTCTCCCTTTTGTAATTAAAATTTGGGTAAATTATCCTCTTATAGTTTTACATTGACCCCTTACATTTTTTCAAGTTACTCAAAAGAGTCTCCCCCCCCCCCCCCTCTCTCTCTCTCTCTCTCTCTCTCTCTCTCTCTCTCTATATATATATATATATATATATATATATATATATATGTTCTTCAAATCAAGCTAATAATATGAATGTGTGGAATGCAGAATTGATCTTAGTTGTAGTTCAGATCTGTTTGATAGTAGGATTTCTCAGAAATACATGAACTCTTCACTTTCACTATGGTTAGATTGTTCATAACTCATAAGTTAGTAAAATACTTGCAATCGATTTCAAAAATAAAATTGGACCTTGAATCATAAGGAGGTGTGGCAATGGTAGCTACTGATTCAGCATCCGGATGAATTTGTTGTTAAAGTATAAAAAGATAATACTCAATATATCAATAAGTTTGCCACATGCAATGTTTACTGCACACATAATGTACAATTGAAACATATTGGTTTGGGGTGTATGTCTATAAAGCCTTTTGTTTATTTTCCATTTGATATTCTTCCTGGATTCCCAATCAATCTGGCTTGATGAATGGCTCTTAATGGTCATGTTTTAGATTGAATTGGTGTTTCAAAAAGTTACATTGAACTAATTTTAAAACTCACCTTGCAAGCTCTTGAGATCATGTTCACCATTTTCTCCAACCTCACACCCTACACAAATAGTAAAAAGAATTCCTAGGGTGAAGTCCCTTTACCACGCATTAGATTGAAATATAACAGTCATACTTATGCTCTGGAGTACAATTTGAATGCAGTTCAACTACAAAGTAAACACAAATTCCTCAAAATGACTAAGGTTAGCCATAGCAACAAGCACTTGCTCTGTATATTTGTCAGAGTGTATTTTTCAATTTCATGTTGCACTTCATAACTATTTATAATCTAACAGAGAAATGATTATTGTTTACAGGCAGATTTGTCTTTAGCACCTCAATTAGATGCAGCAATTAAGAGATTCAACATTGACATGGTATTACTCTGTCCATGGTTCAATTTGTACCATTCTCAATGTATCTTTTACATGCTGCAGCTAGCTGTACTTGAGGGTTCTTTACTTGGGAAGTATTTGCCAGAGAAGGTAACTTCTTGTCTGATATGCATCTTAGGAAATATAACTCCACATTTATAGCTATAGAGCTTTGTCATTCTCATCCACATTCCAAGAACTTATTGCTTACAGGTTGAAATGAACGTAGCATGGCAGCAGGGAAATCTGAGAAAATTCTGCCAACATAATCATAGATTACTTTTTATGTATTCAACTACACATTATTTTCTTGTTCCCACTTCTCTCCAAGTTTTTTTCTCACATTTCTCTGCTTTTGATCTGCACACACAACAACATCCCTCTAAAAAAACATAGAGGGATAAAATAAAAACATGAAGGTATGATTCCTATTTTCTACTTTTGTTTTCTCTTTGATTCATGCTTCCTTTATTCTAAATCCCATAATCTCTCCAGCTTTTCTACCTCCTAAATGATTTGTGGGTAAATGTTTTGAGTGCAAAAAAATGAGATTTTTAGTAGTGGGTGTTAGTAAATGATAATGAGAAGAGTAAATTTCTGTGTTTTTCTCACTGTTTCCTTACAGATTCTAACCTTTATAATTTGGGGATTTTATTTAACTCAATCATTTATTTTTTTACTGTCTAGAGTCACTAGTAGGCATAAATTCCCCATGATTGAAAGAGTGAAGAATGGTTGTAATTGGATTCTTCATTCAAGATATATTATTTGCTTCACATAGGTAATATGATTTTCTTCTCAGCTTTTAATGAATAAAATATAGTGTCATGGAATATATATATAAAGCTAGATTCTTGGGTACCCTTTATTTTCATGATTGTGCTGGTTCCCTTACATGTCTTGCCTTAATAAATTAGTTCCCATTTATTTTTTTTTTTAAAATTCAAAATCAAGTCCACAACTTCTCTATTTCTTTCTTTTTCCTTTATCATTAAGCAAACCTTATAATTCCTTCTATTTGTATCACCATAATCTGATATGCTTATTTAATTAGAAAATATAGAAAATGGTGGGGATATAGCTTACCATATGGGTGAGAAGTGAACAGAAGGATCAGGTTCAAAATATGAAAGTGTCTTGTGTTGACAGAGGATTGATGGGTTATCTTAGAAATAAGGTGAATTTTTAGTCAGTCATATTTCCAATTTTAGTTTTTCCTTACATTAATTCATGGCAACCACGATTGTTACTTGAAATTGGCTTATATAAAGGAGTTATTTTGGCTTTAATTTGAATAAAGAAAGGATAGTTGTTAAATTCATTGTGGTGTATATTATATATTATGTATGCTAATTATTCGAACACCACTAGATCACTTTAGTGTGAATTCCATTTCATCTCGGAATTGGGTTTTCAAGCATACCCTTATTATTTGCTCTTTGGTATTTTCAGGTTCATTTGGTGTCATTGATGAGCACTTCAATTCTATACTTCCAAATTGTTATGATGCTATAGGTCTCATGCTTATGGTTCAAATAATACACAAGCATCAGGTGATGTTTTACTCTGATTTTGATCTTTGGTTGAAAAGAACATGTCTAAGCAAAAACCATAGTGATGCTAATTAGATTCAACTTTTGTCATTTAAGTATTTGGGAAACATGATCCCCAAGACATCAGCCAATAGAACACTGTTCAACTCTCCAAGGGCACTAATCACCCCCATGTATTGTGTTTGCTCATTGGAATGAAAATAAAGAAAATAAAAAATTTTGAATTAAAGAAAAATATAAGAGATATAACTTTGTTAGATCCCTTTTGAATTTTTTCATATATATATATATATATATATATATATATATAGTTAATTACTATAAAATTATATAAAATTATATAAAATTAATTTTGTATGTTATTATTATAATAGTTAAAGTTTAATTATGTAAAATTAGTTACATTTTTATTTTATTATAATTAATGATTAAAGTGATAATTAGTATAAATGTATATAAAACTAGTTATGTGATTGTTACTATTATCATTTAATATCAAAATTAATTTTAAAATTGCTTGCATGTGCCAAATATTTTTTTTTTAAACTTAGGCAGACCCAATCTAATTGAGGCTGGTAACAATAGCTTTCATTCATTTGTGGAGCTCAGTAGATAATCCATGAAAAATTAAAAGAAAATTCAATAATTGTCTAGTTTATTCTTACAAATTTTAATGTGAAGTTTCTTGATTAAATTATTTCAAAGTCTTCATTTTGATGTTGTCAATGTTGGGACAGATTTTTAGTATATTCTATTCCTTATTCACATGTTGGGGTGTTTTTTTAATTAATATAATAACTTGTTTTGCTTAGCCTTTTTTATCTCCCCTCTTAACTTGTTACAATGGCTAGATTTTTGAAGACCCTATATTAATTATTTATTGCCACTTGTTTTCTTGTGTTTCAGGGTTTCATCATCCATTCAAATAGCTTTCAGCCTAATATTTTGAATTTGACTGCTGAGGAAATACCTCATTTTTGTGTTTCAACTACATCCTTTTCGCATTTTTTTTTCTTTTTAGAAGATTCTTTTTTAATTTCTAGATGTATTAATTTTTTTTTCTACATTATACTGTTTGATGAGTAAATAGTTAATTGACATTTAAACTAACATTGTTCTGACTATATGGTAGTAAAGTAGTTTTATTTATTTATTATATATAATTAATTAAGTATAGGGTTCATTGATCATATTTTAATTTTAAATATCACCAATTTTAATAAAATTAATTATTATTATTCAAAATAATGCAACTAACAACGACGGTAGTATAAAAATGGAATAATTGGATTAGTTGTAAAAAAAATTTAAAAAAGAAAATTCCAAAAAAAACATGTCATTTAAAGACTGTTTTTTGAAAAAATCGTCTTAGAATGGTGACATTCAAAGACGGTTGTTTCAAAAAACTCTGCAAAAAAAAAATTTACAAAAAAATAAGACATTCAAAGACGGTTATTTGGAACAACCGTCTTAGAAACCTGACATTCAAATACGGTTGTTTCAAAAAATCGTCTTTAAATGTGTATGCAAAAAAACAATGCATTCAAAGACGGTTATTTCAAACAACCGTCTTTGATTGTCAGTTTTCTAAGACGGTTGTTCCAAATAACCGTCTTTGAATGTGCCCTTCCAAAAAAAAAATTTCCAAAAAAACATGGCTTTTAAATACGGTTTTTTTTACAATCGTCATTGAATGTATTAACTTTTTACTACACTTGTTTCAAAGACGATTTCAAAACCGTCATTGTATGTATCAAATAACCGTCGTAAAAAGCTGTTTTGTAGTAGTGTATATTAGTAACTCGTTTCAAGTTTATATAATATTATATAGAGAATTGAGATTAGCGTAATGAATTAGAATAATCATTTTAGCACATGTTATTTTTAATTTATCCTTAAGCTGTTAAATTGATCCAGAATAAATTACAAAAGATTAATTTAATTTAATTCAAGAATTTGGTATTACATGTAGACTGTTTCACATACTTAGCTTTATGAAAGATCCATGTATAAACGTTTACTTAAGGGAGTCTCGTTAGGTAAGTCGATCAAGAATGTTGGACTCACCATAATAGGACAGTTAGACTTCTAATATTGGTTGTCATACATTCGGCTTAGTTGTATTCTATAAAGGTTTAAATATACATTTTGTTCCTGCAATTTAGTCTCTCTTTTTTTGTTTTTCATCCTTGCAAAAATAAATCACTTTAATTCTTACAAATTATGTTTATTTTACATTTTGTCTTAATCATTAGCCGACTATGCTATAAAAATGATGACATGACAAGTAAACTGATAACGTCATCATGTCACATCATCACTTGATGATGTTAGCATGACAAATTAGTATGAAATGTCATATCATTATTAACTTACAAAGACGAAAGTCAAAATAAATATAATTTATAAAGACTAAAATCAAAAAGTGATATATTTGTAGGAACGAAAAAATATTTAATTTTTAATTACATATTAAAATAAAATAAATACTTTAATATTTATTTTCTCTCTACCTTCGAACCCTTTTTCTTATCTCTCTTTTTTCTCTTGTCTTCCTTCAAGCTCCATCCTCCACTTCCTTTCTCACACCCTTCATCGCCTTCAAGTAATCCTGGTAACAACAATAGTACGAAGTAGTTAAGGAGACAGTAGAGACATTGGTGGTAATATTATTGGTGATAACAATGATAATTATAGTTGTGCCGAAAATGACAATGGTAGTGATAATGATGGATGGTGGCTATGGTGGTAGTAACAACAATAGTAATGATTGTGGTGACTCCAACAATGTAGATATAGGGTTAGTTTGTTTAAACCTAAAATAAGTAATTTTAAAATAAAGTGTTTTAAAAAAACATTTATTTAATAAGTAGATAGGATTTGCTTATCAAAATAAAATTAAAAATTAAAAATTAAAAAGATACTAAATTAAAAAATAATAATTTAAAGGGATGAAAAGAAAAAAAATAAATTATAAAAATTAAAAAGATATTTAAGTCTTAATTTTTTTCATCAACAATTAAAACTACTTTTTTTTACATTTTAAAATGAGTTACTTATTTAAAAGGAGATGGATAATTTATTTTATTACACTAACTAAAAAGGAAATTTGCATTGTGATTTAAAGTTTTTTTATTTCAAACTTAAAAATTCTCCTGAACTTCATTTGTCATGCAATATGTTAATTAGCATTTATAAAACTGTATTTATTACTCTGTCTAATCTTTTAAATAAACAACTAATATACCAATACCCAAGAAAATTTAAATAATTTGTATGATTATCCTTTAAATCATGGTAGTTAAGACAATTTTGTAACAATATTTCCTTTACCACAGTTATGACAATTTGAATATTTTGTAAATAAGTATGTTAGTGTTTTATTATTTTGTTTTTAAATTAAAAAATCATGAATTTAATTTCTATATCAAGATCTTTTTATGTTTCATCCTATCAAGATCCCTTCTTATGAAATAAAAAAAATATTTATACTAAAAAAAATAAGGGATCAAAATTACAATTTAATCAAATATTTATTATAAAAATCAACAATTTTCAATTATATTGACAACCTATAATTGAATAGTTATATAAAAAAAAGCTTGTATATTGTCAATATATTACAATTAAATCATTCTTCTTATGCTTTTATTAAAATTGTGATAGTATTGTTAAATGGGTCTATTAATTTGACCCAATTGAATAATGGTATTTTATTTATATTTATGTTTTCTCATCTATTAATGAAAATTATCTATTAAAAAATAGATATTATTATTATTATTATTATTATTATTATTATTATTATTATTATTATTAT
>CM023958.1:9160051-9227325 GCA_013407115.1 Glycine latifolia | reverse complement strand
ACAATTAACATGGAAAAATGTAGGCACATCTTCTGAACTTTGGAGATATTGTCAACAGACTACAGTTATCATAAACTTTAAAGTCCATCAATTGATCTTCCTTACAATAAGCCACTTTGGTACTTTTTCTAACAATGTTCACTAATCACGTGATAAATAATGATCATCAACGTATATGATTTGTTAATATATTCAGCCCCACAATTCACATCAAATTATAGTTTATAGAATATTCAATGCTTTTAAATACGAAAAGTATCAAATTAAATATGAGTTAAAGTTAATAGAATATTAAATGTTCACTAACCACGTCAAATTAATCTAATCATCTATTATTATATATCTATATAAAAGCAAACTACTAGTACAATTACCAAATTAGACACTTTACATTAATGATACTTCACAAAAAATAAGGTTAAAATGGTAATTGGCATCTCCTCTCTCTTTCCTTTAGATTTTAGAAAAGTAAAATTTTTTGCACCCCTTTATTTCAAAATTAAACATGGCTAATTATACCACCTTTTTGATAAATGCACTCCAATATTTCCAAATTAAAACTTGTTAATTGCACCCCTTTTTTATAAGTAAATTAATATTTTCTTTTAAATCTTAAATATTCATTATATCATTTCTTTCATTCCTCTCACATGTATCTCTTTAATGTGTAGACAGTGGTATTACCTGTGTACACAGGATATCATACTAGCCAATTACAAAAATATAAAATCTCAATATTATTTTAATTTTTTCCTTCCGAAAAGACTCTAAATAACTGGTAATATAGTATTTTTTTCTCTTATTTACTTGACAACTGTCTAGAAACTTGCTAAGTGCAGTGTTTTCTTTTCATTTTATGTTATGATTTTCACAATCTCCTAATTTGGATCCTTTATTTTTCTCAATATTGTTGGTTCTCATATCAATTAACTGAGTGTAATTTAAGGTCTGATTTCAACACAAGTGTATTATCACAAGAAGAAAAAATTATTATTGAACTTCACTTCTTTCTTTCTCTTATTAATTTACTTGGTAATTGTCTAGAGTGTAATGGTCTCCTTTCATTTTATGTTATGATTTCCACAATTTTCTCCTTTGGACCCTTCATATTTCTAAATGTTGTTGGTTCTTACCTCAATTGGCTAAGTTTAATTATTGGCAGGTTTGCACAGACGTGACAAAAGATGGAACCTTAAGTGGATCAATTGTCTATGGTCTAATTTCAACAGAGATATATTATCACAAGAAGAAAAAATTATTATTGAACTTCACTTTTTTCTTTTTCTTATTTTTGCAACACATCCATTTTGTCATTAATAAATTATGTTAGATCTTGCATTTTTTTAAATATCTTTCCAGTCTAGATGATATGTTGTCTTAACTACCTTTTTAAGAATTACGTGTATCAAATATCTTCTTTATCATCTTCTCTCTTTTCTCAACTCTAGAATGTTCTTCTTCTCTGATGTTCTCTGTCTTCTCATCATTTTTCTCTCTTCTCTTACATTCTTCATTCACTCAATTTATTTTCTCTCTCTTCTAAAAATAAACCAGTGAAATATCTTTTTACTTATCCGTTAACTGTTCAACATCGCAACCCTTGCTGAAGATGCCTTTGCCAGCCACTGTGACTACAACTTCTTCATAATTTTGTCATAATTTATAGTGATATGTAGCAACAAAGGTGAACAATTTTCTTAGTTTCTATTTTCTTGGTTGATTTTGGTTTGGCCTAATTACTTTCTTTGTTTTTTTCTCCTTCATCAAAATTTATCTAATATTGTGAATATGGACTAAATTTGTTAAAGAGGTTTATTTGATATGACCTATGGGTTAAAGTATTTTATTAAAAAAGATACTAAACGGGTCTTTATAAGAATATATGTGAATTGGAGAATTTTTTAAATATTTATTTGATTTTGTTCTAGATTGATTTATTGGTTGCAAATTTTGTGTTTGATCAAATGTCAAAATAACATTTTTTGGTATGTTTCCTTATTTCTCATTTTACTTTCAAATTTATAACACTTTTGAGACTATTTTTCACATGATAACTTTTTAGTTAATTCTATCGGTTTGATATTATCTTATAGAATAGAAAATTTTCACATACAATATTTGATTGTTGTTGCTTATCTTTTGTTAATATTACTCTTATTTATAATCAATAGTTCAATTATATTTGTTTAAAAAAAGTTAGTAAATGGAAACGATTGTTTATTGTAGAAATTTAGGTGAACTGGTAAATGATCAATGAATGTACAATTATGAAATTTGATACAGGACCTATATAAAAGTGAGCATTGACACAAACAGAAGTGAATAAAAGTAATCCAGTTGATGATTAAGTAAAAGATGAAGGTTCAGAGTAAAAAAAAGATGCAAGACAAAATGGAGAGAAATGAATATATTACTTGGATAAATTGAAAGAGAAAACCTAAACAAGTAGGAAGTTTACTAGTAGAGCATTAGTTTTGCATAAAGTTTTTAGTTGTTTTCTTTAATTAAAGTTCATAACTAAGAGTTGCTTGCTACATATTACAATTATTGCTTAGATTGAAAATTAGTATTTTGTTCCAAACTAATTTTTTCATTTTTTTCTATCCATCTTATATTTTTATCTTGTAGTGATTATATGAATTAAAATTTTAACAGGTTATCAATCAGTCATGTATTAGTCATATTCCACTCAAATTATTTAAGTTTTCAATCTTTTTAAAATGGTAGTGACCCATCATTTACATTTATAGACAATATTCTATTTATAAGCTAAAATTTTGTAAGATATTAACAAAGAGTACTACGTTACAAATTGATCGTCAGGTACCTAGAATTATATTACACTACATCTATATACCTATTGTTATTAAATAATCTTTATTTATTACACATGCAAAATGAATGCTAACAGATGCAATCGAAGACAAAAAAATATACAAATAAGTGTTAGAATTTTCATTCATGTATTTACTTATAATTATCATATCTTTATATTACACACATCAAACATAATTTCTTATTCTTATTATAAATTCATCATTTCCTCATTTCTAAAATATTTATATGTTTACTTATTATAAAAATAGTTTTCCAATTTGAAGCGCAACAAATCGGTACATCTCGTGCAAACGCACGAGTTACCGACTAGTTAAATATGAAAGTATGAATCACGAAAAGAAGACTCTGCAAATAAAATAAAATTATTTTCTCAAAACAAATATAATCATGTGTATCAAAATCTACGTCTTTAACTCCGCGTTCATTTATCTCAATTCTTTCACCATCAAACCGATTTTAGTAGGTTAAATCATGATATACTTAATACAAATGATGTAAAAGCTTAATTAAGCACTATAAATTTTGCTTTAAAAAAACAAGTATCAACATCAACAGCATCTTTAACTCAAATTAATTAGGATCGGTGGTAGATGAACTCAATGATAGATCAAAAATAAGACAAAGAAAGAGAAATAGAGAGGGAAAGAAAAAGTGAAAATAAGACAAAAGAGAGAAGAAAAAAAAAGCTAAAATAAAATAGGGATGAAATGAGGATGAGAGAAATGAGGGAAAAAACTAAAAAAAGGAAATGACGAAACTACTAATGGCTTGACCCCTCCATCAACCTTATAGTTTTTCTCCACTCCGTCCTAAGACATATCATTCACCAATTTATATCTCACTCTATTAGGTCTTGTTTAACTATCTTTCTCTAATTAAATTTCACTCTATCTCTACTTCTCTTTGTATCAAGTTATTGATAACAAACTGTTATTCTTATATGAGCATCATAAACAAATTACAACTTTTAATTTTAAACTTTAAAAGTTAAATTTAATTTGCAGTTGAAATGCCATTAATGATGCCGCGTCATAATAAACAGTGTAGACTGTAGAGTGACTTGCCTTACTCTTCAATCTTCATGTATCTATCCACCGTCGGCAGTTTTTGTTCTATCAGAATTAATAATCCTTTCCTTTCACATACTGAGCCTTAAAACTTGTCCTAGTTTAATTTGAATACATCAACAATAAAAGCTGGTTGATGATACGTTGCTGGAGGAATCAAACATTTATTAGGGAAACATGAGTTCCACTTTCCTTGTTTTTTCTTCTATATGTACACGTGCCAGTGGCTAATATAGTGGGTTGGTCTGTCCCATTATAATCATGGGTTCTCATTTCTCACTGTTCACTTCTACACCTCATTAGTAACACCATGTTTAATTAAGGATATAAAAATAAGATTTTTTTATTAAAAACATTTATTATATTTTTATACCTTTTTAATTAATAAATAGAGTAAATTACAAAAATCTTCACAAGTTTGCTCTAAATTGGATTGGATTTGATTAAAATTTTGAACAAAATCGATTGGATAATAAATTAAGAAAATCAAAGTGATTGGATTAGATGATTTTTCTTTTTAAAATGATTCAATCTAATATGCTAACACTCATAGCTAACATGAAACTAACTTTTCAAGAAAATAGAGTATCAATTAAGAGATAACTCCATTAATAAATTAAATATTTATAATTATGTTATCTTTTAAATTTTCCGTCTCTCTCCAAGAATATATTTAATGAGATCGAATCCAAGTTCTTTTTCACAAATTTAGCATATATTACCAATTGAGTTATCGTATCTTATAAATAATATTTACTTATATTTTTTAAAAGTATACTATGCATTAAATTAAATTTATTTAATAAAGTGCCAAATATATAATTATATATAGACTTATTATACTCAATAAATACTTTTAAATTAGCAATTAAATTAATAAAATTCTATATGTACAAAGAATAATTAAAAGGAATAACTTTATCAAGAGTTACTCATAACTTGACCATTCCTCATATTTTATTAAATATTTTCAATAATTCAAAAATGTTAAATAAAATTATATTTTAATATAAATATTTATTTTTAGTTCTATTTCCTGCATACTAGTTAATGATCTCCTTTTTTATTGGGATTGAAATTCTAGTTATTTTTCCAATGTTATCCCAGGTTATCATCCACATTCATTCAATTAAACCATAAAAAATAAATTAAGTAAAGGTACTCACTTATCTGTAGGCTAACTTTGGCCAATTGATTTAATGTATCACATGATGCATTGGGTGCTTTAAATGCTTTATTTATGTACTTAAAGGATTTCCAACTACATAGAACCATAGAACATTAATTAGACCTTACCAGCAAATGAAGTTTAGGATTAACTTAATCAAAAGTTAGAGACTTCAAGACTAAAAGTGCTTTTAAGAGCTTCTCTACTGCAAAAAGCACTATATTACTAGTAGAATAGCTCTCAAAAGTACTTTTAACTTGTATCCAAATAGGCCTTTAAGTATACAGAGATTTTTTTCCTGTGACAATGACAATTTATATTGGTGCCCATCACCAGTTTATAACAATATGAACCAAAGTTGGTTGACATTGAATATTTGGGGTAGTCTTTGCTCCACAATCTGTCACTATAGTCAGTCACTGCTCACTAGACTTCAATAAAAATTCTTCTTTTCACACCATCTTCTGCACTTGTCAAGTTTTTGATTTTTGCATCTTTATATCTCTAACCAAACCTTCTCTACTTCCACACACCAATTCTTAGCAGGATCATTCCAATATGGGCAACAAGAATGTAATGGGGAATTCCATTCTAGCTCTTTATCTATTTCTTCATCTTCAGCTTTGGTTTCTTGGAGGCTCAAAAGGCTCCAGCAGTTTCTGTGTTTGGAGATTCACTTGTTGATGTTGGCAACAACAATTACTTGAGTCTCTCCATTGAAAAGGCAATTCTTCCTCACTATGGCATTGATTTTCCAACTAAGAAACCCACTGGGAGATTTAGCAATGGCAAGAATGCTGCAGATTTAATTGGTCAGTGATTCAAAATTTACTCTATTGGTTCTTCAAACTTTCATATAATAAATTTTTTACTTTACTGTAGGTAAGTACCTTTGAATATTATAATCTGAATTATATTATGAACATTATTGGTCTTTTGCTATCATCTCATTATTAGCTTCTCTGCTGCAATATTAAACATTGAGAATATTATCACTTTTCTGTTTTTAAAACAGCTTAAAGTGAGAGATATTTTTCATCATTGAAATCTGTCTATTCTCCCAATTATTCCATAGTTTTGTCATTAAGTTGTATAGTTTCTGCATGTTTCTCTCCTACTACATGTTTAACAAGTTACAATTTACGAGTCTTGTAGTTAGGAATTTTTAATTGACAAAAACTTGTGAGCAACACTTTAAGCCATATTCCTTATTTTCTGCAATGTTTTCTCCGGTAAGAAAATCATGGTTGATGGGATGCTTCCCAAGAGGCATAAGACGGTCATCAACATGGGAGTCAGAAGTAAATGTTTAGTGTACTGATTTCAGAAAAGTTTATATAATTTAATATATGTTTTATGGAATATATGAACATAGGCAATATGAAAACCAAAGGCACTTTGTTTATAGAAAGGTGGGAAAGAAATGATTGACATATTTTTCTTTTTGATTGGGAGACAAGAAATTGGGGGCAAAGAAAACGTCTATTGTACATAAAGGACCAAAAAGTTAATGTGATTATCTTCTTGTTGTTTTATTTGAGGCATTAATGTTGAAAATAGTGATACAAAATTACAAATTGTGTTTTGGCTAATATTTGCATTAAATGGATGGTTGGGTTGCAGCTGAAAAATTGGGCCTACCTACTTCATCACCATATAGTGGTGCTTCATACACCATTTAAAAATTCTACTATACTATTAATTTTTCAAAAACCCGAAAATACCTTTGCTGCTTTGGACACTTATTTTAGTTGAGCTGAGCACCATTTTTGTTTCTTGTTTGTTGTTGTTGATTTTTGGTTCACCTCAGTTGCATTTGAGAAGCATTGGTGATTTTTGGTGCCATTTCGGTTCATTTCGTAGGAGTTGTGGGTGGTTGCCGGAGCGGCGAAGTCGTCGTCGAAGTGTGTAAAGGTGGGTGGTGTCTGCTATCGTACGGATTCGGTAATCCGTATGGATGCTACGGATTAGGTAATTCGTATGACTCTTACGGATTGGTCAATCCGTATGATTCATATGGATTAGGTAATCCATATGACTCATACGGATTGACCAATTCATATAACTCATACGGATTGGCCAATCCATATGACTCATATGGATTACCTAATTCGTATGACTTATATGGATTGGCCAATCCGTATGACTTATATGGATTGGTCAATCCATATGAGTTATACGGATTATCTAATCCATATATGACTCATGGATTGGCCAATCCGTAAAAGTCATATGGATTAGGTAATCCATATGCCTTATAGCAGTAATTTTTTATAAAAAAAATCAAAAAATATATATTTAAATGAAATTGATTTGAAGTTGACAAATAATTTCGTTGAGAAAATACAATACAATAAGTTAATTTTTCGATTCTTTTTTTTTAACATGGTGTTCTTGAGACTTTCATGATATGTTAAAATATTATTATTATTTATTTAACACTTGATTGAATTTAATTGTGTTTGTAATAGGTTTTTTAAGAGACAATTGTCTGTTGCCATCTACGGCGTGCTTGTGGGCTACTCACTGTTCAAATGAAGCTCAATAGTGGCCCAATCATTACATGGCTCGAATGCAAATGTATACTAAATTAATGAAATTCCGCGCTGAACATGTTGACTTAAATGATGTGTAGAATTATTTGAACAACTAGAGTTGCTGTTTAATATCATTAATGCATTAGTATTTCATTATATCTAACAAAGTTTCCACAATTGTCCAACATGAAAAGTCAAAAAATAATGTCCAAACTGTTTAAACAAAAACATGGCATTATTGTTATACATGGCACCTTCGCTGTGCATCTCTTGGCTGTGTGTCCCGCGTATATACAATGTCATCAGCCTACGCTTCTTAGTGGCTTCATCTTTGTTACCTCCGACATTTCTACCACTTGCTCGGTCAACATCTTGTCCAAGAGCCCGACGCATTCCTCTAGTCTTAGTCATAAGCTGTACAACATTTGTTTACATGTTAGATACTCTTTCAATAAGAAATACACAATTATAAAATAATAAAAGCTTGGATTTATGTTTGTTATCAATATATGGATAATAATTGAAATTTTATGTTCCTATTTATTTCAAAACCATTTTTAAAAAATTACACCTCATATGGATTGACCAATCTATATGAGGTTTACAGATTTGGTAATCCATACACTCCATATGGATTGGCCAATCCATATGAGGTTTACGGATTCGGTAATCCATACACTTCATACGGATTGGCCAATCCATATGAGGTTTATGGATCAGGTAATTCGTACACCCCATACGGATTGGCCAATCCATATGAGGATCACGGATTACCTAATCCGTAAAACCTATACGGATTGGCCAATCCGTATGGAGTGTATGGATTACCAAATCTGTACAATGACCGCTTCTCCCTTTCACGAACCAAAAACACCAGCACTTACCTCAGCAGCGCCGCCACCAACTAGAGAACACGCCACCAACCAATGCCACCACGAACCACCATGATTAGCCGAACAAGGAGAGGATAAATGTAACGCAAAAACCAAGCAATCACCAAGCACAGCACGCACGAAGCAATGGAGGAGAAGAGAAGAGAAATTGAGAAGTTTGGCTAATTAAATAGACAAGGGCAAAACGGGAAATCCACTATTACACTAATGGTGTAGTAGAATTTTGAATGGTGTATGAAGCACCACTCCATATCTCTCCCTAGTATCTAAGGTCTACAACAACAACAATAACGTATCTTTCTTGCATGGTGTTAACTTTGCCTCCGGCGGTGCTGGAATATTTAATGTCTTAGATAAAGGTTTGGTAAGTACAGTTCTAACTTTCTCTTCTTCCAATTTTTGTTTTTATTCATCATGTGTTTATTCACAAGAGATTATTGTATGATCGGGACTATTACATATCTATAGTTTTAGTCAATCTAATTGTGATATATAATTGAGTTTTTCAATT
This sequence comes from Glycine latifolia, assembly GCA_013407115.1. Taxonomy (NCBI): domain Eukaryota; kingdom Viridiplantae; phylum Streptophyta; class Magnoliopsida; order Fabales; family Fabaceae; genus Glycine; species Glycine latifolia. The sequence continues at coordinate 9,218,311 of CM023958.1, read as the reverse complement.
GACAAAAAAAAATTAATAAAACAAAATTATATGTCACATAAAAATTGATTAAGACCATATAAATTACATAATAATTTTTTTTCCATTCATTATTTAGTAAGTTCGACATGCAATTCATCCAAATAATAAAACAATATTTGAAAGATTATGTTGCTAACATTTATTTCAACCTAGAAAAAAAGTATATGACCACGAAAAGAACAAATATAAAAACCAAAATGACTCATAAGTACTAGACTACTAGGAGATGTCCCCAAAAACTCAAAATGATAAGAAAATGACAAAATAAAGAAAATCTTCCCCCAACTGAGCTATCCCTTCTGGATGACATTTCTTGTAGAGGCAATCAATACCTTTTCCAAAGCAAGTGGACTACTACTCACTAGTGCGCGAACAACTGACACAACAAATAGGAGCATCTTCTCTTGGGAAACACCTCTCAAAGTCCATCTTCATTGTGGTGATTGGAGGCAACGATATCTTTGGTTACTTTGACTCAGAGGATCTTCAAAAGAAAAACACCCCTCAACAGTACGTGGATTCCATGGCTTCCACATTAAAAGTGCAACTACAGGTAAACACAATGGATGTAAATAGTAAGGGCATTTTTAAATAAATAATACAAATTAATTAAATAATTTGAAAAAGGGGGTAGTTTGGAAAATATTTAAGGAAATGGGGTTATGAAACACACCTAAAATAGGCGTGTTTGGGTAAGGTGGGTCTATAAAAGGCCAAAAAAATTTTACTATTGACCATTTGTAACTTTTCTTGCTTGGGTGAAAAAGCTTGGCTTGGTTCGCTTGGGAGTTTGGGTAGATTTTTCTTGCAACGAAGTTCTGCCAACAAGTAAGTGGATTTTATAATTTAGCATTTTTTATTATTGAATTGTTAGCGCCGTACATTATATGTTTGTAGAAAATTTTCTAGGTTATTAAAATGTTAGGTTCGTATATGTTAGGAAGAAAATTATTAGGTTCGTTCATGTTAGTGTTAGCTATGTAGATAGTTGGTTTAGGGTTAAGGGTTTAGGACTTAGGGTTTATGTGTTAGGGTTTAGGGTTTAGGACTTAGTGTTTATGGTTAAGGGTGTAGTATTTAGGGTTTAGGGGCTATGGATAATGGATTAGGGTTTATGGTGTATGGATAATGGATTAGGGTTAGGGTGTAGGGTTTAGGGCAAAAATAAATAAATAATACAAATTAATAAAAAAAATTTGAAATTTGGTGCATTTAGGGTTTAGGGTGTGTGGATTTAGGGTGTAGGGTTTATGACGTTTAGGTTAATGGTTTATGATTTAGGGTGTGTGGATTTAGGGTTTAGGGTTTAGGGGGTTTAGGTTGATGGTTTAGTGTTTTGGTTAATGGTGTAGGGTTTAGGGTCTGTGGATTTAGGTTAAGTTATTGTTAGGTTAATGGTTTAGGGTGTGTGGATTTAGGGTCTTGGTTTAGTGTTTAGGTTAATGATTTATGGTGTGTGGATTTAAGGTCTAGGGTTTAGGTTGGTTAGGTTAACGGGTTATGGTTGAGGTTGTGTGGATTAGGGGTTAGGGCTAATGTTTTAGTGTTGAGGGTTTAGGGTATGTGGGTTTATGGTTGAGGGTTGGTTGTTTATGTGTTTCATTTATTTTTTTGAAGATACTCATTAGATGGCTGATTCATCTTCGAGTGATTCTTCGCGCTCTGGATTGGATCATGAGGATGAGAGCATGGATCTGACAACCCATGTTATCCCAACCCCGTATAAGTGGGGTGTTTTGCGTAGGCGTACTCAGCGCACCCACGTTTCCCAAGCTGTGTGGAATGAGGACACAACTCAACTGTTGAAGACTCGTCGAGGTAAAGTAACGGCGGGGCCACCTCACGATGATATACCTGACATCGTTGGTGACATGTTGAGAAATGTTGGCCTTCTACATGTCGCACGCATGCGACATATTCAGGTATGCAAGTAGGAAATAAGTAAATAATTTTTTTATAAAATTGTACATATGAATTGATTAGTTTTTTTTGTAGATCGATGTTGCACTTATTAGTGCTCTAGTTGAGCGGTGGAGACCAGAGACCCATACCTTCCATATGACGCAAGGAGAGATGACCATCACGTTGGAAGACGTGGCTGGTATTTTGGGATTGCCCACCGAGGGCAAAGTCGTTACAGGAGTCACCGTAGGTGACTGGGACAGCGTCATTGAGGAGGTTTTTGGGCATGAACCTCAAGAAGATACCGAGCTTAAGGGTGGATATTTGTGCTTGTCTTTCTTTGATAGACATTTTGCACACTGGGGTGAGGTAGTTCCCGATTTGGTCGCCGTGATGCGGTTCACGAAGGCGCACATTGCGCGCCTTATTGGAGCATGGCTGTTGAGCGACAGATCTGGGGGGAGCATGGTCGCAGCGCGATATGTCCCATTTCTTGCTGGGGACTTCGAGGATATTGGAGGATACAGCTGGGGCTCTACGGTCCTTGCACATTTGTTTAGACAAATGTGCGAGTGTACTGATCCACGCAGAAGTGACATTGGTGGGTGTCATATGCTGCTTCAGGTGTAGGCGTGGCTGAGATTCCCACCCATTGCTCCAGCTATTCCGCAGCCTACTCACCTGGAGTGGCACTTCGGTCACCGGTATGTAGCTAGTATATTTTATTTTTTAACAATTGTTGGATTTCAGTCTTATAGTTTTCTAATGTCAGTTATTTTCAAATAAGGTTTAATGCTTTAGGCCGGTTTCGAGCACACGAGCTGCTTTGGTACAGGATGAGATTGGAATCCCTCAGTTGGGATGAGGTACGTTTACTTATTTTTAAGTGTTCTTAATTGTGCATTTGTGGTGCATGTCCTTACATAACTGTGTGTTCGTTTGGTCTGTGCAGGTGGTTTGGCAACCATATGGGGAGTACGACTTTCTTGGTGCATCTGAGCAGCAGCGACTATTGTGGATGGCAACTAGTCCTGTTATATGCTTCCATATAGTTGAGTATTCGCAGCCAGATAGATGCATGCACCAATTTTGGAGGGATCAGCGAATCCCACGTACTCCCAGGAAGCTGAAGGGTGTGCATGACCTTTCCTTGCGAGGTAAACGTGAAGATAACTGGGTCCGCAAGCTCGGGCTGTTTATTAGACGCTGGGAGGTTAGGCACCAGCACATCGACATTTCCCCTCTGGTTCAGGGCTTCATGTCACCAAACCATGAGTACATGGTTTGGTACAGGGAAAATGGCAAGCGGTACATCTCGAAGATGGCTGCCAAGACTGGTCGTGGTGTAAGTTTTGCTGACAATAACATATTTTCTATTTATGTTTATTATGATAAAGAACATGATTCACACTAATGTTTAAATATTTTATTTTACAGTTGGATGGGCTGGAGATGCCGTACTTTGCGCTTGGTGATGAGCAGTGGCGGGGTTACAGCCGTGAGTGGACGCAACATGAGGTTGGACGCATAATGTCTATATTTAGAGAGAGAGTTATCGGCTGGAGGAGGCAGGGCCACATGCACCTGAAACCCAGCTTGAGGAGGAGCCACAACTGTCTATTGGCATTGGCCGTCGAAGACAGGAGGGACATGGGCTAGAGCGTCGACGGAAAGAGATGCACCATGTTCCTGAGCCCATTACAGCTCCCAGTCCTTGCACATCGGGTTGGGTTAGGCCTCTATATATAGCATCCACATACGGCATCCAACCCTTCTATTATGACTCCACTCAGCAGGGGGGTGCGATGTCGTCAGCAGATGTTGGGACCAGTAGTGACGTAGCTCCTACGAAAAGGACTGTTGCCGACATTGACGACATGCTATCACAGCTTGATTATTCTACAGAAGGTTTGGAGTGTTGGCCACCAATTGTACCTTATGCCACCCCATCTGCTGAGCCTTCCAGGCCCTCAGCTCCAGAGCTGGCCACTCCATGTCCACGTCCCTATGTAGAACCTTATGAGTCAGGCCCTTCTCATCCAGACCCTTCTCCGCGACCACGTAGACGAAGGCTACCTGATCGTCAGGCGCGTCAACAACAGTGGCCACCGGAGTATTAGTTTTTGCGGCTTTGTGTTTTGTAATTTTAATTTGTAATATACTTTATTTGTAATAGTTTTTGCGCCTTTGTAAAAATTTTCTTAGGCAGTTGACATATTAACAATGACTAACACCGTGAATAACTGTAATTGATATCAGAGGCAAATAGTAACAATTGAAGATAACCAAACTTGACAAAAACTACTTAATACAATTAATCATTCAATTTTGGTAACTGGTTTGCTAAAAATAGCTAAAATCTCAATTGGACAAAAATGTTTCCAGTAGTTGGATTCCGCCAACATCTTTAACACGTCTTCATCGCTTAGCAACTCTTTGATGTGATATTCGATTGTGTTGTCTGAATAAGCGTAATGGCCTGGCTGTCGGAAAAATAATTTTCTAACCACCTGTGAGTTGTGAATTCCATAAGGGGGAACCCCAACAGGCGCAACTTGCTTTATGACATCCTTCAGTGTTTCAATGTTGTATCCTAAAGGAATTCTAAACCTTATTAGATTAGTTCCAGTGAATGAATAACCCACAGAACCGACTTGTCGGGGTATGTTCCACTTGCCGTTGTAATATAGCATTGCATCATGTGTAGGGACGATTGTGGATCGAAGTTGGTTAAGTATACCATCGGCTGTTCTGTTGATGCTGCATAATATTTCTATAGGGCCAACACTTGACATTTGGTCATGGCACATTAACATTGTGCAAACATCATCATCATTTGTTAGTTGCAGAGAATGAAAAAAATATTGCTGACCTACATGTAGGGATGACTGTCGGTAATAGATTTCATCAACGAAATAATCGTCGGTTAGCAGAAGGGTGTCGTGCATCCTACTCTTGAGTGTCTGAAAAGAACACTCATTTGGCACTCGCATTGGGATTGGATTAGGACATTGAAAAGAAACACCAGTTTCATTGTGTTTCATTGATCCATTTAGAAAAAATGAATGCTAATTTGGAGTTACCAGTGCTCTGACTGGTTGTTTCGCCTAAGAATGCCATAGTATTAAGATTGAATTTCGAAGACAGGAGGTATGTTGTGTGGAGTAGGGTTGTCTGCCTTATTATATAGGGGCGTGTTCAGTCACGCCCTATTTGTTAGGCGTGTTCAGTCACGCCCTATTTAGGAGTGTTTGCAAATTCCGCATCTGACGCGCCTTGAAATTGTTTCCACTTCGTCCATCTTGTTACATGCACCAGATGCCTAAAAAAATATCCAAATAAGAAAAAACATTACTCTTACAGGCACAAACGATTGCAATCAAAAGCAAAGGGGACTTACCAATGATGATACAAGGAGTAAAGGGGACTTACCAAGAGAAAGTACCAGTTAAGCAACAAGTGAAGCTATGACAACTGTGTGTGTGAGCACAGTCGAACGCGTGCCAAACGTTGAGTGTGTGTGTTTGTGTCTGTGTGTTGTGTGTGTTTTTATTAAGTGTGCTTGCGTGTTTTTATTTTTATCAATTATTTTTTTAGATTTTTAGGCTTGTTTTAACTTTAGTAAAATTGTTTTTACCAAGACTCTTTATTTTTACTAAGTTTATTTTTTTACTAAGTATTTTTTAAGTCTTTTAGGCTTGTTTTAATTTTAGTAAAATTGTTTTACTCTGAGGACTATGAGCATGAGCTGATGAAGAAGGTGAATGTGAGAAAGACATGATCACACGTTTTCTTTCTTGTTCTGTTTTGCTTCTTCTCTGTGTATATGATGATGGACTTGGCACAAGTGGAAACAATGTACGTCGAGGTTCTTGCTTTTGGAATAAAACAATTACACATGTCTTTATAAATAAAATACATTAACATCACATTAATTAAAAATACATCATTTCAAATTCATGAAGCACAGCACGAGAAGGACAATTCCTCCGATTATGTCCAACCTGCTTGCAAATTCCGCATTTGACGCGCCTTGGAATTGTTTCCACTTCGTCCATCTCGTTACATAGTCTAGTGGACCTTGGACGACCCTTTGCACGCAACATCTCCCTGTCAGGTATGACAACTGGATCTTCACTCGGTGGAATAGCACGTTCATTACCGATTGGCTGCCATGGCAATGAATAAGCCTGAACCAAGTTGTTGACCAGGAAGACATCATCCACAAACTGATAAGGATTTTGACGAACATGTAAAGCAGCAGTTGCGGCGTGACTACATGGGTATTTGAACGCCTTAAACTTGCCACACTGACAATAACGGTCAGCAAGGTTGACAGAATATACCCTATCCCAACCCTCTTCCACCTAAAATACGATTTGGTCAACATTAAATGTGTGTACATGGTGGCCTGTAGCAGCAATCTGGTTATGCCTCATAGCATCAACCACATTTTTGAAATGTCGCTGTGAATGTTGAAGCTGTGAAATGGCCTCCTGACCTCTGCATACAAAATAATGCACCAAACGGGTGTACGTGTGCTTCACAAGAGTGGTGATAGGCATGTTCCTTGCTCCCTTGAACACCCTATTGACTGATTCTGACAAGTTTGTTGTCATATGGTCATATCTCCTCCCCTCTACATCATATGCACGTGTCCACTTTTCCTTAGGGATCGCATCAATCCATTCTGCAACCTCAGGACTGGTATCACGAAACCGTTCAAACGCTTGGTCAAAATCAACCACACTGGGAGTATAACCTGCAGAATAATAAACAAATTAACACTGTTCTGTTTACAGAAATGTCTCAACTTAATGCAGTTGAAATATTTGTTAACATACCTAAAGACATAAGGGCCTTCTTCAATCTTGCACTCTTGAACCTTTGATTAAAATTACTGGCAATATGATGAAGGCAAAACATGTGATGCGCATGAGGTGGTTGCCAGCTGGCATGATTCTCCACAGCAGATATGATGCTCCGGTGCCGATCTGAAATGAGACATATATTTTGCATTTGGGTTACGTGGAGGCGAATGTTAGCAAGGAAGTATTCCCAAGCTTCCAAGGTCTCCCCCTCAACAATGGCAAACACTCATTATTTCCGTCCTGAGTCGTGGCAATCAACAATTTGCCTTTATAATTCCCATATAAATGAGTCCCATCAATTTGGATGATGGGTTTGCAAAAATTAAAAGCCTCACAACACTGCCTAAAAGTCCAAAACATGCGCTGAAACACACGTTTTGCCCGTACCAACCGCTTTGCCACAAAATAAGCAGTTGTTTGAATATCATAAAAAGAACCTGGTGAAAAACGAAGCATGTAGTCGCACCACCTCGGCAAAAATGCATAAGACTCTTCCCAATCCCCATAAATCATTGCCATTGCTTTCTGCTTCGCATACCAGGTCTTTCCATATGAAACTTTAAATCCATAGGTATTGGTGATCCTCTCCTGAACCAATGCAATTGACACAGACGATTCCTCCCTAACCATTCCTAACAATCAAATGGAAACATTGACATTATCAACATACCTCTAAAAACAATATTCTTCATATCAACCAAATTTAATAGAAACATACCTACTACAAGTGAAGCAATAACATCAACGTCAAGCTGTTTGTGACCCTGTGAAATATGATCATTCAAGCAATTATGTTTTCCACCCCATCTTGAAACAACCCACTTCTCACCATATGTTGGTTTGATTACTCTAACCCTCCAAGGGCAACCATCATTGTGTCGAACACACTTCATGCTAAACTTTGTAGGCTTGCTCTCAACCACAGTTGCTTCTTGATGCTCCTTCATGAGGTTTTGTTTAATTGCAATTTGGGCATCCATTTTCGATGCAAATTCCTGTTTAACAAACAAGTCATCCCCTAATTGCCAAGGACCTTGCACTGAACCTGAACCCGAACCCGAACCCGAAGCAGAACCGGTAAATGATTCTTCTTCGTCGCATGGATGACTCCAATCAATATATGTGTAATGTGGGATTCCATGCCAAAAAGGAATGACCTCAGTACCTAAACATATATGCCAAATAAAATACGTAGTCTATGAGGAAGGCAAGCATAAAACCCCGATTAAAGAAATTTGGAATTATCTATCACAAAGCCCTAAACCTAAACCATTAAGTATACTCCCTAAACCCTAAACCCTAACCGTAAACCCTAAACACTCAACCATTTTCTTAACACCATAACCCCTCAACCCTCAACCATTATCCTAAAACCCTAAACCATAACCCCCTAAACCATAAACCCCTAATTCCTAAGCCCTAAAGCTAACCATCATCTACACAACACCATAAAACCTTTACCCCGAACCAGAAACCCAAACCCATAACCCTAAACAATTATTATAACCCACATAAACCCTAAATAACATCTACATATTATGATCATTCAAACTCAGAAGAATTTAATAAGTAAACATATATCACTACAATTTCACTGATTAAAGCAGTCTAACATACCTTCAACAGGTTCTTCTACTTCAGCAGATAGAACGTCCGCATGATGACGCCTTTGAGACGACCCCACACCAGTGTCTCCTTGAAATTCAGTCGCATGCACGCCAGCATCTTCATCATTATCCGACGCACTAGCATCCTCCGCAAGAAGACGATCTTCTATCGCGATATTTTCATCATCGTCGTCCTCATCATCCTCATCCATAACCCGAGTTGGGTCATGTTCAGCTTCCTCAGACACATTTACATCTGGAGCAGGAGCAGCATATGATGCTTCATTATTTGCAGAATTAAAAGCCGCTGACCTCATGGCTAAGGGCAAAACATCATCCTCCAATGCGACATAATCCACATACAATTCTAACAATTCATTCCTTGACTGCTTCAAAAATTGGTCGATTACAATTTCTACGTCTTCATCATCCAGCAGTTGACTCCCCGTGTAATGATCGTGTTGCTATAACCTTGCCGTCACCAAACTGATACGTTGGTTGTCGTTTAAACCTATTTTCCTGCGTATCTTCTCATGTAATTCACTAAGCGTTGATCTTCGATTGATACGCATCGACCTATTGTTCCCTTCAAAAATAACACCCTGTCGTCCTCTAACTTTTCTTCCATTAAAACATAACATAACATCAACACTCTGACTACCTGAACTCATATTTGGAGAACGCTTAAACTAGAACCAAACCACAACTAATGGACCTAACAAAAAATCACTAAACCAATGCATCTGCAGCTTATCAAGAGCCAACTTATATAGAACCAAGGGACTGGAACACGCCTATTTTAGGCGTGTTTCAGTGCCCCATTTTCTCAAATATTTTCCAAACTGTCTCCTTTTTCAAATTATTTAATTAATTTGTATTATTTATTTAAATTTGCCCAATAGTAAGCTGCTACTTAAATTGTGTTTGATGGAGTGTTTGCAACATTTGCTTTGAATGAAACTGATTTTGGTTAAATTTAATTTTAAAGTATAGTAATTTATATTTAAATGTTTTTTATTTTAAAATCAAGTCAATAGTAAAATTTAATATCAATTTTTTTCTCTCACGCAAAAATTATTTAAAATTACTTCAACTTAAAAACAATTTTGGAAGCAAAATTAGTTTCTTACTATGACAACCAAACGAGAATATTTGCCTAAAATCATGTTAGCATGATATTTCAACGAAATTTTAGATGATCTACACATGGATCCAAAGACATAGCACTAGTTATTACTTCTATGATCAAAATTATAAGCTTAGAAGGGTCAAAACTCAAAACTTATATTATTTACATATATCTTCATTTTGGTTTGGCAACTTTTTATCAGAGATTATACAACAATGGTGCAAAGAAATTTGAGATTGCTGGTGTTGGTGCAATTGGGTGCTGCCCGGCATACAGGGTCAAGAACAAAACAGAATGCGTTTCTGAAGCCAATGACTTGTCGGTCAAATATAATGAAGCTCTTTAATCCATGTTAAAGGAATGGCAATTAGAGAACAGGGACATAAGTTACTCTTACTTTGATACTTATGCTGCCATCCAAGACCTCGTTCACAATCCAACTTCTTACGGTATATATTAACACATTGTTCAATATCTATTTACATTATATATTTATAATCACTTTACAAAACTTGTTATAAAAACTAATCCTTAATTACTGTTGATTTCATGTTTATAATAATTTATAATTTTAAAGAATATATTAAGTTTAGAAAGTTGCTAAGATTGAAATGAGGAGAAAGAGAATTTTAAAGGAATGCACGTCCCTTTTTTCAGGATTTGCTAATGTGAAAGCTGCATGTTGTGGATTTGGTGAGTTGAATGCCCAAATTCCGTGTCTGCCAATTTCGAGCATGTGTTCCAATAGAAAAGACCATATTTTCTGGAATGCATTCCATCCTACAGAGGCAGCTGCTCATATCTTTGTGGATGAAATTTTTAATGGAACTTCAAAATACATATCTCCTATTAATATGGAACAGTTACTGGCCATCTGAATTGGCAAATTAGTTAGTCCTTTGTAATGTGCTTTTCTTTTTTGTGGGGTTATTTGTTATCAAGCAAAAATAGAACACAAAAATTAAGAGAAAAAAAGATACACAAATAGCTAAATCCCAAAGTTTTTAGTGAATGTCTATTTTAATCATGGTCCAAAAAATTAGATTGAACATTTGGATTAATCTAAGAGAATGAAAGAGTGAGTTTAGGAACTTTTAGCTCAAGTGATTTATTTACTAAAACTGTCTCGACGTACGCTTTAAATTCTGCATCCTTGGTTCTCACTTTATATACTCTATTATTTGCTTCTAATTCGAAAAAAATAGAATCCAGGGATTAAAAACATAATTAAATCTAGATCTAATAATGTACAATAAAGTAAGCAGGTCAAAGGTACCCCTCAAATAATATCTTGTTACACATCATCCAGATCGACCAGTTTACAATATGCAAAACAATGTAACAATAATACAATAAGCTACCATGTTTTAGATAATGGGCAATTCCATCATGTGGTAGAGCAACTGAAACACCAAGCCAACCATAAATAGAAAGACCAAAGCTCATAAGATTTTGGAGAAGACAAAAAAGGGTGATCTGAATTCTCCATCTTTCTTCCTTCCATCCATCCCTCTGCGTACCATGAAAATCCATGATGTGCTAATGGGGTTGTAGATCTAAAATTTAAAAAGAACCTTGTTTTTCCAGCCAAAACAAACCCTAGCACAATTCAAGAAAAAAAAATTAAGTACCTCACACATTGGAAGGGTCAAATTTACAAAGGCAAAATTGAACAAATTAGAGCAGTTAAAATTTTAACAGTGAGATGCTTAATTGGAAAGATCCAGCATTTACACAGTTGATAGGCATTTCCGAAGTTTTTTATTTTGGCACACAAAATAATTCCTAGTAAATATTTTATAAAAAAGAATAATAAGATTCTATTATAAGTATAATGATTCATAAGGTGAGGAAGGGGCATCAACCAAGAACAAAAAAAACTGCAACATAGTAAAACTAAAAACAAAAACACTAAGGAAAAAAGTAAATACATCATGTTCAAAGGTGCAACCATATCCCTTTACAAACGAAAGGAAATTAATTAGCTTCAACCATGATGTCAATAATACAAGCTTGTAACGCAATAGCTGTGTCATTATAAATGAGATTCTACAGTAATAACATTATCAGGTATAAAATTAGAAAACATTCATCCAATTCTAATTGATTCTGAAATCTGTGTGGAAGTGCTTGCGCATGTGCAAACAAAATGATAATAATTAAGTTCCAGTAGAACTAAAAACATATGCATCATTTATGGCATTGTATATTTTTAACTTCCATAGAACAAGACAGTATGTTTGTCAATTTCTTATTAAATAAATATGTAACAAATGTTAAAAAAATGTAAAAAATATTTCTTACATGAAATTTGCAGAAAACTTCTCTAATAAAGCTTTTGATATGCATAGATAGCCAACTTTTAAACTAAGACCAAGGCAGAAAATCAGTTAAACTATATTTTCAGCATTTACATGCTTCTCAATGATTAGCTGAACAATATATTTACCTAATTCAATTTCCAAAAAACTGAATTTCTGAAGACTTATCTAAAGTTTCCAGTAATAAAATAAATGAAGACTTATTATCTAAACTACATGCTTCAACCTCAACATGTTTAAACAAGACCCTAGTATGCTAATGCAACCTTATAGTCGATAATAAGTTTGAAGCTTGTATCTTGGAAGCATAAAACAGGAAAGTTCAAAACGTGAAAATTTCAGTTGACAGACTGATCAAGAGAAAAATGTCCTGTATACAGTAAATATGCCTTTTTAAGACCATTAGCAAGTCACAAGCAATCAAAAGGAGATTACACATTAAACACAATTTTTTTAAAAAAAAAATCATTTCTAGTATTCTATAACTAACAAAATTTTGAAGTAAATTAAATTAATGAAAGTTGGAAGAATAAAATATTTCTCTTTTTTTTGGCATATTGTTCAAAACTTGTCAAAGACCAACCCACAAAGAATATTTCAGAGAGAATGAATTCCATTTTTTGGAAAATCACCACCTATCTAACCACCAAAACAAAGTACTTATAGCATATAATAAATGTAAGAAACAAAACAAACTAAGTATGATTAGTTATAAGGGGCTTGGGTGTCTACTAGAGTTTGATGTCCACCATCAAACTTTTCTCCAAGTCTTATACTTAGTTCGTCATTTTTATTTTTCTGTTTGACAGAACCAGATTGTGCAATAAATGCATTTAAAGCTTAAAAAAATCAGAAATTCCTGGTTTACATTAAAACAAACTGATAGGATTCAAGAATAGAAATTCTTGAATCTCCAACGATCACAGAAAGTTTCTGAATAATATGCAGAATATTTATTCCTTCCAAGTAAATTCTTTTACAATTCGATAGAAAGAATTAGAAATGACTATATCCTAATTCCCTAGAGACCACTATCTCGAACAGAAATTCTCACACAAAACAATTAATTTCTCCACACCCCCAAAACACACACTGCACCCATTTTTATAAAACTATACAATACTAACCGCTACCCCCTAACCGCCTAACACTCACTAACTATTTATTTTTAATCCTCCTCTGATATACTTGCCATTCCCTCTTTTTCTGATTTTCCTCCTTTTGTATCAGCTGGTTTGTATCAAAATAAGGGCCTTCGTTCGTAAAATTTGTGAAAAATGTCGATTGATTCGAAGACGAGGGTGAATTATAGTAATTTGTTCCAATCCAAGACATAAACAAAGACAAGGATAATATTTTAACAAACAGAGGCTTTCTAAGAAAAATAGAATTCTAATATAGAAATTTAGATTTTATCTTATTATATATATATTATTCTATTAAATATCAAATTTTTATACAAATATCCAATTTTTATAAGAAAAATGATTGATTGATATTTCAAATTTTAAATTTTATTTCAAAAATTGGATTTTATATTCAAACAGAAAGTGAAACTTTTCGTTATCGTTGGCATTACTTTGGTAGAACGTAAACTTCAAGTAGCTAGCATATCCAGTGATTTTATATTAGGTAGTCAAGTATAATGACAAACTCAAGCTTAAATATTTTCTAGTAAGCATCACAGGATGAATGTTAATTGTGAAATGTGCCATGGATTCATAATTAATAGAAGGTAAAAAGTAAAAAACAAAACCTATGTATCCCTGTAGATATTTGTGAAAATGTGTAGTTAAATTGGTGATAAGTGATAAAAAAAGTATAGAATAATCCCCAACACTGTACCTTCTTCATCACAAGATGTTCAAGTACCGAGACCAATTTGTGTTCATTTTGAATATAAATTTTATCACTAACTATATTGTAAAATTAAACTTTAAGCATGTGAGTGGAAGCAGAGAAGAACTAGAATCCCAAGAGATTGTGGCCAAGAGAAACCCAATCCAGTATCCAAAAACTGTATAAATGATGACATTAATTAGTGAAGCGTCTCAGTAAAATAATCATAGAATATACCAATTAATCCAACAACTTTTCAAAAAGAACAATTAAACTATATTATTAACACATACATGTTGCATAGTGCATATCATCAAAGCCAGTTACATAACTACATAACTTAACATAAATTCAAGCTTCTGAAACCCTTGCATAATTTAACAAAAACTTATATAAGCAAAAGTTAGGGTACCTTAGTTTCGATGTGGCAAAAACAAGCTTTGAACATAATCACAAGACAAAAAACTGCCATACTTTTCACCGTTGTTGAAATGTGAATCACACCGATCTATTCTATTGTTTCAAACAGCATACAGAATAAATCTGCACATCCGTGGTTTGCCGGCAACATGACATTATCATCTTCAGACATGCACAAAATCGATGGAATAAGTGGATAGAAGTTTTCAATTTGAAGTTGCTCATAACTTATATTAAGCAAGTGAGTCCAAGATTTTTCATTTCCAAACTCCCTCATTAGCCAAAAACTAAAACGGATAATGAGAAAAACATAGGCAACCCTTCAAAACCTAAAGTAAAGGCGGCCAAGAAGGGACTGCTTCAATAAGACCATCAGGCATTGACAAATACCTATACGTCTTATCCTTTAGATAAAAAGAAAAGATCACCAACTCATTGACAGCAACGTTATCCCATTGATATTGATAACAAGAACTCAGCTTGGGAAGTGCTAGCCAGTTAAGGGTGCCACTGCCACTCACAAACGCTCCATGTTGTCCCGGAATGGGAAATGGAGGCAGGTTAAAACATTTCTCCAACAAGTGTCGCCCAAGCAATGAACTCTCACCTCCATTTTCTATGGTTTAATATCCAAAAGAACTACTTGGTAAGTATCACTCCAATCATTGTACCCAAACCCAAACATACGTGAATACCAGTAAGGATAATCGCTCAAATGGAAACGTATGCTTGGCGAATCTTCGGATATAGTGGCCGGGTTCCAAAATTGGAACCAGCATTTTACAAAATACCTGCTTTCATTGTTCTTAAATCCCAATAAGACGTGAGAGTTCTTGGAGCACCTTTGAAGATGCAGTTTAATGAATGATGCACACTCACAATTCATTAATAGTGAATAAAATCATTATCTTTCAATATGGTATCATAGAGTGAAAAGCTTAATAGTCAAATTGATCATTTTTCTTTTTTTCTTCTTCTTTCTTTATTATTTTTCCCTCATGATTACTCACCATTGCTTCCAATCTACCATTAAATTTAGTCTCTTTCAATTACCAAATCACTCATCTTCATGAAGTCAGAACTTCTTGGATGTGTAATCAGAATCAAATCATGTGTCCTCCATCTGAAATCAATCCTGATGAATAAGCCCTTCTTGCTTCTATCTTTAGGTTGTTAAATCTTTTTTTTTATACATTTTTTAGGTGGTTAAACCTTTTTCTTTATCTATTTAGGTGGTTAAATCTTTTTCCTTTTGTCTTTTTAAGTGGTTAAACTATTTTACTTATGTTTTATTGTAGTTAAGCATGTTTGTTTTTACTTATTGATTAAGTTTGTGTCTGTTGAATTTGATTGATATGCAGGCCTTATTATCATAGATCTTACATTTTCACCCCACAAATTTCTTATGAACAAGATTAGAATTGTCTTCACAATCATCATCATCTTGTGGGAACATTTAGACTGTTGATATTACACAACAATTAGTTCAAATCGTTACAATTTAATTCAAGTTATAGATAATTTAATATATAATCTAAAGTATTGTTTCTATATATTCTATATGTATCTTTTATACACTCTAGTGAATAAAATCATAATTATTTTCATCTTTTAATTGAGGAAACATCTTGTGAATTAGGATTTATGAATTTGGTGAGTTGAGAAAAAGGGCCGGTGATGGAATCGTTGAACACAAATTCTCTTCTTTTTTTTTTTAAATAGAAAATTGCTTAATTACAAATTTATTTTAAAATAAGTTTTTGATGAGTTTTACGAAACTAAGTCAAATAATTATACTTAGTAACCAAAAAGTTAAAATAACATTCAATAATGAGAAAACCATAATTTTAACATTTGAATACACTTAGAATAATGAAATTAATAATTTAAAGTTAAATGGTTAATTTAGGTAATTATAACGATATTAATAAAATGACATAAAGTTATTATAATCTATATTATTAATAAAGAAAATATCCCTTTTGATATCCATAAATTTTAGATATTTTTAAAAAAAATTAATTTCTACTACTCTTTTTAATAATTATTCACTATTCTCACCGGCAATCAACACTGTAGATGGACCCACTTTTAAAACATGAATTCAAGAATAATTACTGCAGAGTATACTGGATAAATTTCAAACCCTTTAACAACGAGTTATTTTAATGGTACAAATTTCACTACACTGTTAGTGATGTTATTATTCTTTCAATTTTCGGTATACACTGTAGATGTCATTTACACCATTTAAAAAGAAAGATGATACAGAATTAAGTTATAGGTAGGTTTTTCCAGATTCATTTTAGCATCTTAAATCAATCATTACCAAAGCAACCAATATCAACTAAAGTCACATTAAAGCAACAAGCTTGTGAATATAAAACCATAAGTTTAGGAGGGGAAAAAAAACAACGAACAGACAAACCAGAGTATCAGCAAATAAAGAATTGAAACTGTAGTGAAAGAAGGCCGCACGAACACAGGCCCCATTTACCAAACCCTCTGAAGTGCAATGAAGGTCACTGTCCTAGACCATAAACCTTCATGATCATCAATTAGCCAGTCCAGGCAAATATATTAGAAATATCACACATCTTATTTTTATAGGCCATTCTCTCTGGTTATTCTGACAAGTCTTTTCGATGTGGGATTTATTTGAGCAAAGTACTGCGCTGGCTACAGTAAAATGGTGTCGAAGTTGTTGTGTGCTTCGTCTAAACAGCTGCAAAAATATGTAAGGGTTATTTTTGCATATGCAAGGGTATATATTGACAAGTCTTTGTGTAATATGTATTCAACTTATCGTGTCTTATATTAACACGATAAATTAAAGCAGAGTCCAGAATGTCGGTGTTATATCCCATGAGTCTATAATATAGGAGACAAAGTCTGAAGCAGGAATTTTAGGACATAATGCACACTCATAATAGCAAAAGGAGGCAAAATTAACACTACATAACATAAAGGGAATGAAATACTATAGAAAATTATGCAAATTCCAACAGTGAAGTCTTAGTAATCTTTGAGCATGAACCATCCTCAAAGTGCCGAACCCGGTTGCAGAAACATTAAAAAAAATTGTTTGTTTTAGGGGATGTTTCTTAGGCAGCAAAAGTTCTTGACACAAATTACACAGTTCCTTGTCTAGTAAATGCTACCTAGGTCTGAATTACTGCATACTGGTTTACTAGGTAACCATAATCAGGGTTGTTGATAAGCAAGAGCAGCCTGAGCAATCGCTCAGGGCCCCCATTTTTAAGGGCTCATTTCTTTTAAAAGAATCTAAAAAATAATAAATAAATAAATAAAAGTTTGGTGTCCTTTTCACAAAGTCAGAAATCACGTGAAAATATTGTATATTTGTAGAAGTTGTTGACTTATTTTCAAATAAAATGAGTCACTTCCCAAAGTTTTATCTTTCCCATATTTTTCTACGTGAATTTCTTTATTGATTTTTGTTTCGGGCTCCAAAAATATCTGGAATGGCCCTGACCACAATGTTACCTAAAATCTATTAAAGCATATAAATACGGATACCCAAGCACAAGCTTTGCAACTCATAACATTCAAGACCAAAGATATTAAAAATAAAAAAAATGAATATGTTTATCTAAAGCCCTTGAAAAATGATCAAAGAAAAGAGATGAACCTAGAGATGAAGCTTTGGTAAAATTATCTAAGCATTTGTCTTCAAAAATAAAAATCTTAGAGCATAAAAAGTTGTGTTCCGAAGTGAATCTTAGAGCATAAAAAGTTGTGTTCTGAAGTGAATCTTAGACAAGTGGAAATTCTAGCCAATGGCCATTTAATTTCCGTTCAAAGAACAAAGAGTCAGAAAAGAAAAAAAAGTCCTAAACTGAGCTGTATGGTGCGCCAGGCCTATGCTATAGTGCAACGATCGAGTGACACTTAAGAACCTCAATAGCAAGCTACTGTGTTGGACACTACCCTTAAAAAGTAATTTTAATATCACGTGGACCAATGGCCCACATATCAGATAATAAACTGATAAGAATAGATACTACACTTGATCTTAGCCAAAAGGTTTGTATCATGTAAGTATTCAACTTTTATACTGGGAGCTTCAGCTGCCTGACAAAGTTCTGAGAAATGTGGGATAATTCATCACTGGCATCAGATCGTCCCAACATCCCTTAGCCAAGAGCAATAGGGTTAAAAAATTAGACCAGTAACTGAATTTATATATTGTTGGAAAAACCTGAGACTAATAAAAGTTTAAACACATCATAATCTTCCCAGAAATATTTTACTTGAATATGTTACAAGCCCTGACACAACGGTAAAATTGTGTTTTGGTGATTTATTAATGTTTTGGTGATTTATTAATCATGGATTCGAATTCAAAAACAGTTTATTTGTATATGTAATGGTAAGACTGTGTATAATATTTCTCTCTTTACCTTCGTATAGTGAGGAGCCTCTTAACAATGGAATATGTTATTTTTTTTTTTATGGTACTATTACCTGCTATGTTGATTCTTCTGACCTTGCTAATCATCAGAGATTATTAGAACGATTGGACTGATTCCTGCATGGAAGAAAATAGCTATAATTCTACCAACAGAAGAACAAGATCTCTTGTATGTACTTCTTAGTATTCATATATGAATTTTTACACAGGTTGTGAATTAAAATTCATGCTAGTTATTTTGGAACAGTGTCAGTCCCGGCACCTGAGTCCATCTTGTAGCTAAATAACGCTAACGATGATGAAAGAAAAGACATTGGAAACAACACAATTTTCTCAGTTTTCATTGCCTATCAGAAGAAAAAAAATGTGAGTTTTCACAAGTTAAGGATATATATTGACCCTCGTGCTTGGATCCATAGAAAATTTAAAGGTGGTGTCATTGGTGTCAACTTCATAATGGAGACTTTTGAATCAAAACTTTTGATGATGTTTTGATTCCTTTTCTGTTGAAATTTTAAGAAAAGTAGATTTTGCAAGAAAGTATTGTCGTAGGGTAGGGCAATTCATCTACTTTTTGGCATCCAGCAAAATCTGATGAAGGTAGAGTGTTACTTTTGGGACCGATATTTGTATCTATGCTTGTAACAACAAAATTGGAATGTATATTGTTAGTTACAGTTTCTCTCGTTGGTATATGCACATCCATTTCATGCTGATTATCCTATTTTCTTTGGTTTGTCTTGAGTTTATATTTGGCAACAACTTCCCTATCTTGCTGTCAATGTAAGGCCTGCTAACCTAGAATGATGGGACCTTGCTGGGTTCAACATATTCATGTTCACTTGCTTCCATGTGTTGGAATTCAGAGAGAAAACAGAAAAAATTTCTTCTAAGTTTCATTTCATCCACAAAATCCAGTCTTAGCAGAAAGTTTTAGTCAGAATGCTCATCTCACACTGGGTCCTAGTAATAACTTCCATACAAATCATAGCAAGGATAACACCCTCTTCCATCCCAAAGATAAGGAACCAACATAAATAGAAAAAGGCCATACCGAAGATAGACAAAGAAACAAAGCTTTTCTTCTCGCTTACTAAGTTGTGAGACAATTAATAATACATAATACTAGTATGGTATGCACGGATCTGTCATTATATTTTAGAATTATAAAATCATTATTTTAATTTATGTTGATTACATACATTATTTAAAAGTTTATAGAATATATTTTATACTGGGTATGACATTTTCTTCACATATATATATATATATATATATATATATACACTTTAGTTATTGTTGATTCTTTAATTTTAATTTAAATTAATGATTGCTACAATTGTTTTTTCTATTTTTAATTATTTACTTACAATATAAATTAATTTGTGTTGGTTGATATCTTTTACTGATTCAATCTCCTCGGCATTTTGACCTCTATCATTATTTAGCAGTACACATCAAGAGCAAGAACACCAAGTAGCAAACTATTAAACCAAACCTTAACCATGGAAATTTAGACTCTATGGAAAGGGGCCGCGCGAACGCAGGCCCCCACTATCACAAATTATGACGTAGGCTCTGCCATTTTGGCAGACCTTAAGAAAGCACCCCTCCTAAGTGCAATGGAGGTCACTTCCCTAGGCCATGGACCTTCATGATTATCCATTGACCCCGTCCAGGTAAGTATGTTACTTAGTGTCATACACTTAACTTTTATAACTCAAGTGTCAGACAACTTTGACTAATGTTTTCGATGTGGGACTCATTCTGATTTGGCTCCCAGCAATCCATGGTCTCAAGTTGCAAATGCTCCTTCTAAACTTGAATCATTGTCGACATGAATCTGGTTGCGGAACCATAACGGAAAACTATAGTGGCTTGAGGATTTGATCCTGTTTTGGCATCTAGAACTCTTCATACATGCTCTTGTGTCTTCTTTGTTTTAATGGTACAAGATTACACAGCAGGTGATGTTGTTCTCAGTTTTTGGGTATCTTCTGTAGTTTGGATTGTAAAAGCCAAAAATGATACGAATAAGGTAGCAAACCTTCTTGCTGAACAGTGTTATATATAGGTTTTTTCACATTGATTTTAGCATTTATAAATCAGTCTGACCAAACCAAAATGAAACGATAAGTCCCAATGAAAACATCAATCTATTTCACAGGCTTTTTGTTTCCTGTAAGTTAGTAATGAGTTATTTCGCCAGCAGTTAGGTATGAATTCAATTGATTCTGTTGTTAAATAACTGTTCCCTGAACCGGGTGTTATGTGGGAATCATGTCTAATCTCTTAACTAAAATGTGATGCAAGGTTCTTGAATTGGATAGTCCAGGCTCAATTTTGATGACATGCATAAAACTGGTATTTATTGCTGGGATTATTTCTACCATCTAGGAAGCTACAAGTTTACCCTATAGAGAATTTACATTAAAACACTGACAAAATATTGAATTAGTCAGGTTCCGCGTGGAAGGAAATGATGCAGATTTCATTTAATCACTTAAATCTATTTTGTTATTTGTCAACATGGCACACTGTGATAGCAAACATTTGTTGAAACTGAAGACTTTGTGTTTAATGAAATGTGAATTTTGTGCATCAATACAATTAGCCTACATTTGGAGAAGATAGTGAGGAAAAAAGATCATATAATCATCTGCACAGGCAGTTCTGTAATATCTGTGGAGATCCTGATTTCATTTTAGATCAGGTTGTATTTAAATTGTTTCAGAGTCTTCTTTTTTCACTATACAAGTTTATGTAAACTTGTTAAGCATATTCATTTAATAGGATTTGTAATCTATTACATTCCTTTCACTTGGTTGCAACTTGCAAGAGTTCTCTGAAAAATGTTATGCCAAAACCCTTATCATGCCAAAATTCTGAGGAAGTTAACTATATAAGAGATTATGTTTTTTAGAATGAGTTATTCTAATTACACTAAATATTTAAAGAAATTATTCTAGATACCCTAGATATTAAGGTCCTATAAAGATTTTGGATATCATTTTAATCTCTGAGTGTTTAAAATAAATGGAAATCAATATAGTCTCCTGCAAGATACCCGCATTTGAACCTAAATCGTGTTGGAATTGTTGAACAATTACCATACACTAGGAAAGCTGGTTCCATATAGTCTTCTAAGATATATTTGAACCATTTAATTCTTCAAGTGATGTAAAAATAAAGGCATCTTGTATATTTTTCAAGATTACTTTTTTACTCTTAATTTAATTTTAGAAAAAATTATATTACTATTTACTAATAATATATACTGATATTTATTCAAAAAAACATTCATACTTTTTCTGGGATGGATTAATACTTTCTTAGCAAATAAAAAAACTTATTTTTTTATTTATTATTGTTATTGTTAAGAATTTTTTTAGAAGATCATTTATCCCTTTTTAAGGTCTCGATTTCATAAACTAAGTATATATTAACGAAAAAGAACTTGAATCAAAGAAAAGGATCACTAGTTATTTTCAATGATATCATGTCAATTAATTAATTTTTTAACTAAGTAAATAGTGTATACATGATTGTATAAAGAATTTTTATTTTGTCATTCAATTATAAATGGAAGATAACTTTATTAACTTTTATATTAATTATATTAAAGGTTATACTAATTGTGATTTTTTATCAGTTAATAATATAAAATTTGATAGTATATAGAAATTAAACTCCTACAAATTTTGTGTGATTTTATACACATTATTATATAATTTGATCATTGAAATATACTACTCGGAATTGATTTCATCTTCAAATGTTAACAGAACAAACGACAGCTTCAATGCTCTTTGCCTTAACGTAACATCAACATTCCTCTAGCATCTTCGTCAAATAAAAAAAGATGGCCTCAACTCTGCCAAATATGAGGCTTCACTTCGAGTTCATCCAGAAGAACCAACAAATTTCCCAATGTCAAATTGCTGCATTTGTCAACAAGGAACAGAACTTTCTGCAACAATGCAAAATCTATGGCTAGAGGGTTTTTTTAGAGCAAAAAAGGAGGTGGTGCACAAAGGCCAAGTTGAGGGAGTTGGCATCCCAACTATGTTGGAACCTCAACAACTCCAACAGCACCTAAACAGCACACCCCAGAATATCATTGATGAAAAATGATCAGTACACTTGAGAGGACCAAACCATACCCAAAGAAACTAAACTATCTGAATCTACACGACGGGAGCCCATTTCTATACCTAAGGAGCTCCTGAGAAAGGAAAGAGGGTGGAGAATTCCACCAAGTATAACCTAAACTTTGTCAACAAACGAGGCAAGCTTATCAGCACAAGCATTGCTCACCCTATAAATGTGAGGAATCCTAAAGTTGAAAGTATGCGTAGACTCTACAATTCAATCAGCGATTGTAAACATCCCAAGTTGCAATAGCCGGCTCAAAATAAGCATGAATTAAAAGCCTGGAATCAGTTTCAAGCCAAACCCAAGCCCAATTTTCAGATATAGCTGCCATGATCTCATCCATGAAAGCACAATCAATACCTATGGCTAGAGGTGAAGCAAAGCAACCTTGCAGAGGTCAAAGCACCATCAGCAATTGCAACCAAAGATTAAAGAGCCAGAAGGTTCACCAAAGGGTAATTGAAGAGTAATGATTCACCATTTCTTTTTATTCATTCCTTCATCAGACATTAAATTTAGTGACACTGACAAATGTTGCCTTTCATCATACACTGCTGTTGAACCAGTTTCTAGTAGCAAGGACTGTGCAACAACTGATCCAATGCAATGGGAAGGATTGTGGAGCATCCCTTGGTTTACAGTTACAATTCACCTTGGATAGTTGCAGGTGATGATGAATACAGCAAGGTAAAGATTCCGTAGGCAATAAATGAAGCCACACCAATTCCTGGAAACCGAAGCAAGACAGGCACAAACATAGACCAAACAAAAGTAAAAGAAGGAAATAAATGAAAATAAACATATCAATTACTGACATGAAACAAAGGACGGGGTTTATCATATATGAGATGCACTATTTAATTTATTTATTTCCTCACCCTTAATAATAACAGGAAGGTCACGAAGATGTGAAGTTAACTATGAAATGCAAACTAAAATTGATGTTCTCATATTTAAAAATGCCTCCAATCAATGATAAAAACTCAACCACCTTTCAGCATTTGAATCTATATAACCCTGTAACAGAGAAAAAATTGAAAGTTTATTTTGATAGTTTCGTGAAAAGTTAGGAAAACAATGAACAAAAAATAAGGCCTAACTTTGTTGCAAAAGATGATTCCGGAAAGAGAGATAAAAAGAATCAAAACACAACATGAACTTACTCTTTTAGCTCAAGTAGAAAAATTAAAAAATTAAGCTTTTGATTGCTTCAGAAAATAAACCAGTCCTTACACTTTCACATTTCCATTCTATAATCCAAATTCAAGCAATCCAAATAACCCATGGGAACGAAATGAATCCTTCAGTAAATAAAAAGGAGATAACTATATATTATAACTAAAACACATCTATTAGCCCTCAATTCCCATTTCTCAAGTAAGAAAAATCATTCAATAAACTATTGACTGGTCCAGGCTATGAACCAAAAATCCTTAGAGAGTTTGATTTCCATTCTATGATAATCCAAATTCATACAATCCAAACAACCCAGGATTAAATCCAGTCAAGTTGTCACCATAACAAAATGGGATTTTCAATTATTTGGAAAACAAAGAAAAATTTCAATGAAAGATAATTATTTTTTATAATTACACAGTCATTGTGTGGAGCAGGTGAAGTTTAAGAAACACTAGTGAGCTGTACAGAAAAACAGAGGACACAATGCAAAATAAGACCAATGATGATACCAAACCCATATCCTCTTCATTCTTGCAGATTCTTCTTGCTACCAAACAAACAAACATGAATCACCAGTTATGATTTAGACAATTTAAAGAATGAAGAACCACACAGATCACTTAAATGATTAATATATCATGCTGGACATAGTTTGTAGTACGAATCTCATTTGACACATGTTTCACAGTATAAACAACATTTGGAGAACCATGTTTAAATAGAAAGAATGATATATATAACAAAAGAGACTTGATAAGCTTTACTGTGTGCCTTTTTCTGGAGCTATAAGGGCAGACCAAATGTGAGAAGTATAAGGTTCAATAACATCATACTGAAGACTTTCAATGACAGTGTTAAGCAAATAAAATCTTGCTCAGATGTGCTTCAAGATTGTATAAGTTTGTCAAATAAGTAAATAGTTTATGCACTGACAGTTTAAAAGGTTTTTACACTGCTATCCAATCACAAATTTTCATATATGATAAGTTTGTTGACTTTTACAATAACTACCTTAAATGTCATACCATCATTTTTTATTGGTTTACAGCACACAAAAATTTATAATAACAGTGCATAGAAACTGGCCTGCTGTCAAATATGCCAAGGACATCCTTTTGGCTCCTTTGATACCTTTTGAAGAAGGTCTAGAGTAGATGCTAAAGGGAAGGAACATTTGTTTGGGTTTCTTTTGCACAAATTAGGAGATAAAAGAATCTCAAATATTTGCATGTAGATTGGTGGGATGGGTAGTCCGTTTAACCCAAAAGCCTGAGCAAAACAACTTTAGTGTGTATGGCAAAAAATCAGTAACATCACCAGCCAGCATTATCCCAAACCTAAGATAAGGGTTTGCTTCAAAAACAAATACAGTAGATGAGTCCCTCTACAACCCCAGCTTATTCACAAGAATGGCTATTGATTCAAAGGACTGAATAAGAGATGCTTTGGATTTTTGCATGCTTCACCAAGAAGAGTGGTCAACCCCTGCATGCAAACTCAATCAACATTGACAGATGTATCTGCAACAACAAGAACCCTTGTAATACATTCCATTACATATCATTTCTCTTCAGACCCTTGGAGCTTCAAGACTGGAAAAGATAGATCATCAACATCAGAAAAGTTGGAATGATATATCTTGGAGTGTATAAGGTACTCTACCCATCATTCTTTGCCAGCAAGAGCATTAAGATTGAACAACATTTGATTCTGCAGCAAGGAAACAAACCAAATGTGAAAAATCTTCAATTCTTCATGCTTTGATATTCAAGTCCAGAACATTGTGAAAACTGGGTGCAGCTTCCTGAAGCATAGGATAGTCACTCACTTTAATATCACGTACAATTTGCTACCAAAAATCCATGCAGGAACAAGCTCCATGCTTGAAGTGATGAAAGCGATGACGATCCCTTACCACAATTTCACGATCAAATGCTTTGGAGATTAACTTTACAACAGTGTGGCAATCATTACAAATGCGCAAATTCTTCGTAACTCTGATTGGAGTTGGCGGAGAAATAGTGATAAGTCCAAAGGCAACTGCAAGTTTCTCACTGTGCCTGAAAAGTGCTGTTTCCTTCTCTTCTTCATCTATGTCTAGTGAAACCTCACTTGTGGTTGGTACATAGCCCTCAATCTTTAATTTTGCAGCCACTACATCTAACATGTGCTCAATATCATTTATTTGTGGGTGTGTCTTATCTCCGGCCAAGAATTCATGAACTGTCCCATTTGCTTCAATCATGCTACAACCAGGTGTCTTTACCACCCCATGTTGTGCCATAATTCCCCTAATTTCAAGAACATTGCCCCAACTTCCTTTTGAAGCATATATATTTGACAACAATACATGGAAACCATCATGGTCAGGCTGAAGCTGAATGAGTTTCCTTCCCACCCTCTCCCCCATTTCATTGTCAAGGTGTTTTCTACAAGCCCCAAGCAAAGCACCCCAAGTGGCAACATCAGGTGCCATTGGCATACTATCAATCAGTTCCTCTGCTTCTTTAAGCAAACCTGCACGTCCTAAAAGATCAACCATGCATCCGTAATGCTTAATATTAGCCTCTATTTTGTGTTCGTGGATCATGGAATTAAAGTAATGACGCCCCTCATTCACTAGGCCCATGTGCCGACAGGCCCCAAGAACTCCCATAAATGTTATCTCATTAGGAACTGTCCCGGTTTTTTTCATATCTGCAAACATGTTAAGTGACTGTTCCACCAAACCATTCATTGCCAACCCAAGAATGACAGCATTCCAGGTAGAAACCCCCTTTTCCTCCATTGCATAGAAAATCTCCAACGCATTGTCCACACATCCACATTTCATATACATATCTATAAGTGTCGTGCTCAGGATAACATTAACCTGGAACTTATTTCTACTTAAGTAAGCATGAATCCATTTTCCCAAGTCCAAAGCAGCCAGATGGGTGCAAGCCGAGATGACACTCACTAAAGCAGTCTCATCTGGTCTAACTCCATGAAGCTGCATTTCTTGGAATAATGCCAAAGCCTTCGAGAAACATTCATGTTGAGCATAACCTGATATCATAGCACTCCAAGACACAACATCCTTCTCCGGCATGGAATAAAACAACGTCTCAGCATCCTGAATTGAACCACACCTCAAGTACCCAGAAATCATCGAGTTCCAAGATATCAGATCCAAGAGCACACCACCATCATCGAAAATTCTTCTCGCATCCACTATCTCCCCACAACTCGAGTACAAATGTATCAACGCATTCTTAAGACTAACATAATCCTCCACTCCAACTTTCACCGCCAACCCATGCACCCACCTCCCCATCTCAACATTCATAACCCGCGAACACGCAGACAAAGCACTAACCACAACCACCTCATCCACCGCCACCCCACTCCCCTTCATCTCCACAAACAACACCAAAGCCTCCTCACCCATCTCATTCTGCTCATAGCATGAAACCATCGCGCTCCATGAAACCATATCCCTCTCCCTCCCTCTCACCCCATCAAAAATCCGCCTCGCCTTCTCCACGCACCCCTTCCTTCCGAAGAGCACAATCATAGAATTCGAAGCAATGGTGTTCCTCTCCGGCATTCCCTCAAACACACGCTCCGCCTCCTCCATCTCCCCTGCCTGAACATACCCGGCCAAAAGCGTGTTCCACGAGACCAAATCCAACACAGGACTTTCCTCAAACACCCTACGCGCACTCCCCACGCTCCCACAAACCGCATACAGATTCATCAGCGTGTTCCGGACGTACACATCCCCATCAAAGCCGGACCTGACAGCATGCGCGTGCAGCTCCCGGCCCTCAAATTCGGAGACGCGGGCAGTGCAGCATTGGAGGAGGATCGGGTAAGTGTAGCTATCGGGCTTTGCGTGGCTCACAAGGAAGAGCTTGTACTGCAAGAGGGCTTGGTGGGGGGAGTTTTGGAGGTACAAGTGGGCACGTATGATGGTGTTCCATGTGAAGGTGTTAGGATTGCGGAGGTGGTTGAAGATGCGGAGGGAATAGTGGAAGGGAACGAGAGTAGTGGAGTGGGAAGAGAAGTTGATGAGTCTGCTTGCGGCGTAGGGGTCGGTGATGAGGCCTGCGAGGATCGTTTGCGAGAGAATCTGTTTGAAGTGTCTCGGACATTTGCAAGATTGCAACAATGTGTCTAACGTGCTTACCTTCATGCTTCAACTCACATATCTACCTACCTACGGTTGCTGCATAAGTGCATCTGCACATGTTATGAAACTATTATAAGCTTGTTTTGCGAAGCAGAGTAAAATGTACAGGAAAATAAAATTAGACTTTTTACTTTTCTATTTTAATTCCAAAAAAAAAATATTGTTTATTTCCACTCTATTTAACGAACCCTTAAGATTATGGTTGATGAAATTAAGGTTATTTGTCATCCTAAATTTACACATCTTCCCAAGAATTAATGTTGATATGCTCATTGATGACAAATAACTTTAATTTTTTAACGTGTTTTGGTATACATGGTTGGTTAGTACTTAGTAGGAAACAAAATAGAAAAAAAAAATCAAGGGCAAATCCTTTTTTACTAGGCATTATTAAAGTAACCTATTTTTTCCATTATAAATAAAAAAAAGTAACAAATTAAATAAACACACATAAAAAAGTAATGAATATGCTATAGTAGGGTAAAATTCTTTACTTTCTTCACTAATTAAAAATCAATATTTATATAATTTTTAAGATAATTATTATAAAATTAATAAATTTATTATATTTTAGTTTAAAATATGTTTTTACCTCATAAATATGAAAATATTCATAATTTATTCATGCAAAATTTTCAATACATTTTTCGTTCTCACAACATTGAAATGTATCATTTTTTGTTCCAAATATAAGTTTTGATTTATCAAACCCATAATGATGACTTCTACATCAATTATACATATAATTGATGTAAATATGACATTTTTTAAATCGATTGTGCATATAATAGATATAAAACAGTCATGCATGTAGGTTCGGATGTCCTTACCTTACTTCATGCCAAAAAAAACAAGTTTCAATTTTGTGAGGAAAAAAGACATACTAAAATTGATGTATTATGAGGACGAAAAATATATTTTAGTCTATATTTTATAGATTGGGATTATAAGATAGTGCAAAACTAGGGGTATTTAAATCCAAATTGGCCTAAAATAAAAATTGAACCAAACCAATAATTTTTGGATTTGTTTGAATTATTTTGTGCTCAAACTGAAAAAAATCGCAATATGTATGTACTACTTTAAGTCATGTTTGGGGTGATTTTTAAGTTTTAGTTTTGAAATTTTTAAAAATAACAACCAATTTTTAGTTTTGGTTTTAAAAAATTAAAACTAGGTTTTAAATATATGATTAATTTCAAAATAAATTCATTTTGAAAGTTTCATACTACATTAAAATTAGTTTAAGAGTCTTTTGTGATGACGGTGACGAAGGTTGTATTGGTGTTGTTATTGGTAGTGATAGTGCCAATGGTGGTGTGATAATGGTAGTGATAGTGACATGACAGTAACGATAGTTGCATAGTTGTAAAAACCAATTTAGTCATGTCGGTCGGACCAATTCAACCAGAACCCGGTGATATAACCGGGCCGATTTCATTATTGGATCGTTCAAGCATGTGACTCGGGATGATCCGGTCAAACCCGGCCGGTTTTGAGAAAATCTGACGACTCGACCGATTTTTAAAATCCGGATTGGGTTGTACATGTCGTCATCGCCACTCGACTCGACCACCGCTGCACTGTAAGGGAACTCGTCGTGCTGACCTTTGTCGTCGATAACGCGAACGAAGATGTCAATGATCTGGAAGGGGTCTAACTTTGGCGGTGATGATCGAAGAGGAAGAGAGAAAATGAGAGGCGTAGTCGCGCAGCAGGAAGAGAGAACAAGAGGCGCTGAAGGGCAACAGTAAGAAAGCATTATATATAAGGAAATTAGGGTTTTTCCCTCTATTTAGGCCTAATCTGGCCTTATCCACTTATTAGGATGTTGCTTCTTGTATCCTTTTATTGGTTTATGCACCTTTTATTTTGTATTTCGAAATGGGCTAATTGTTATTTATACTCTCTTTTATTAATGATACACTTTATTTGTATTATCAACTTTAATACTTTCACTATTATTTTGGATTTTTGAGTATGAAACTATGAATAAAATTTTCTTAATCAAATAATATTAGTTATATACTTATATATAATATAATTTTAAATTTTTTAATTTAGGCCGGGTCAAATCAGGCCAATTACTGACTCACCAATTTGACCATTGACCCACTACTTCAATCGGATCAATGACCAGATCAGATTTTATAACATTGGATGGTAGTAGTGGTGATAGCAGCAAAAAGTGCAATTGTCAAATGTGAAAAATATGTGTTTTTTAAAAACTAAACCAAATTCACAAAACATTTTTCTTGGTTTTGAAATTGATTTAAAAACCATTTCAACTTCATTTTTGTCAAATGCTTTTTGTTTTGAAATTGCATTTAATGTTATGTTTTTTTATGTGTATACCACTTGAGTTTCATAACGTTTTATAGTGTTATGTATATGAAAATTATATATTGTATATTACTTTCTTTTTAGGTGACTTTTTCAAGATATACTTGATTTAAAATGGATGAAAATTTGATAATTTTTTACTATAGACTATTTAACATATTAATAAGTTTTGTATATTGTTATTAATGAAATAATACTTTAGTAAACATCACAAAAATCGATCTAACCCAAATCACAAAAGATTAATTTGATTTGATTCAAATTTGATAATAAATTCAAATCAAATTGTATATATTTTTTATGTTTAGTTCAGATAATTTTTTTATAAAAAAATTCTGTCAAATCATGTCATAAATACCCCTATGCAAAACTAATTTCATAGCCTGTATTTTTTTTTAAAAAAAAAAGGAAATAATGCAACCAACGTGTCAATTAGCATGACAATCACGAGAACAAATTAGTTAAGTATTTCAATGAAGACAAATTAACCAAAAATTAAATTATTTGTTAGTTTTTGAATTATTTGGTAGCAATTTTTAATTAAGTTTTAGAAATTATTATTTTAATTAGGTTTTTTTAACTTTTTTTATATTCTTTTATTTTATTATACGAATTTAATTAAATTAATAATATAAATACTTTTTTATTATTATTTAATTATAAATTATTACAGTGTATACTGAAAGTCTGAGTTTTATTATAATTATTGAAAAATGTATATAAAGTAATTTCTAATTAAGTAATACATAAAAATTAAATTATAATATTAATATGCAAGCAACTTTACCACTCCGGTCCTATTCTCCCGCGGCTCTTGAATCTTGATGCAAAACTTGTGCAGCCGCGAGTTGCCGTCGGAGGAGGCGGTGGGGTTAACCATTGGTGGTTGCCGGCGAAGAGGGGGGGAATTCAGTGAAGAGGTTTCAATATTGCATCTGGTAGAATGGCGGATACAGAAAAATAATCAAGGGGGGCACTCAACAATTTTTAAAAGGGAATAATTAATCAAGACTAACCTTCTTTTTTGGTCTAGGATACATAGTGTTAAAACCGAGTGGAGGAACAGCTGCTGAAAAAGCAAGCCAGTATTTGGGTTTAAAATCAGGTACAAACAAATTGAATGGGTTTAAAATGGAAAAAATATACCAATAACAGCATCCAAAACCTCATAACTAACACAGATTAGCATAGTCAAGAACAACCGTAGCTGTAAATTGAAACAAGAGATAGAGAAAGAAGTGCTTTGGATAGCTGACTGAAGAAAATGACAGCAAAAATCATGCAGAAAATGGAGTGAAGAGTTCATTCATGTAACAGATCTGATCCATGCTGCATTAAGAGGCATAGTGCAGGCGTGCAGCCAACTGTGTGGAAAGTAGACAGAGCTAAAATCTCACAAAAGAAAGTTTCAAGATGGATAGGGAAATGTTGGCAATGCTTAGCATATGGCACAATGTGAGTGAAAAAGAAATTCCAGCAACCTAGGATTTGCAGAGTTTAAAAATAAATGACAAATAAAGCTAGGTGAGAACCATAGAAAAGATAATGGTAACAAATGACAATCACAAAACATAATTACACAGAAAAAGTTAAAATACTGCAAACAAAAGCGTAGTTTAAATTTATCAACCAATGTAATATTTGCACCTAATTGTAAACTAAGAAGAGTAATCAAGCTATCAATCAAGGCTGATAACTTACTTGTCCACTCACCCTTTAGTGATCTTCTAATGCTATCTTCTCTCTGAGCCTTTAGTGATCTTCCACTCACCCTTCTCCTTCCTTGGTTAAAACTATTTCTTCTCTGCAAGGGATGACAAAAGTGAAAATTTTCAGTAAACACAATTGGCATCAGGATTAATTTGCACATAAAATGCCACATCAATGATATCATTCAAATCATTTCAACAGAAACTGGAATCTTCACATAAATAGAATATGTTATAGGCCCATCGTAGTATGATACATGTCATATAATCAATTTGGATTTAATTGTACAACATGAGGACACATAACAGACACGACAAAATTTGTAGGTAGTGTAACAAATCTGATTAAACTACAATGTAAATTGAAGAGAAAAACAAAAATTTGTCTAGCTGTGTTGTTGTTACTGAAATTGTAGAAGATTGCAGGCAAATGCAGCCACAATTTGAAATTGTAGAAGATTGCAGGCAAATTCGCAAATGACATGATTAGGATAAGAAAACACAATAAAACATAAATCTTACGGAAAAAGAAAAATAATAATAATAAAAGAAAAAAAAATTGATGTGTACCTGTTGAGTGTTGAGTAAACGGAAGTTCAGCCTCGGTGAACATTGAAGAACCCAGATTCTGGGAAACGGAAGCGCAGAAAGCCAGAAATGGAAGCGCGGAACGCAGCTCGGAGAGGAGCCTCGAAGATGTTGGCGTGCCGCGTGTTGCGCGAGCCGCGAGGAGGCTCTGGAGGTCGGCGCCGGTGGCCGACGGTGGGTGGTGGCGACTGGCGAGCAGAGCAGAGCAGTGCAGAAGAGCGCGTGGTCTCTCTCGAGGCTCTGGAGGTCTTAGATATTTTTGTAAAAAAATTTAAAAACAAGGGTATTAAAATAATTTCATACCAAAATTTAAGGGGGGCACTGCCCCCTATCTTATACGTAGATCCGCCCCTCGTAGAACTGCAAGATCTAACGGTTCTGTAACTATGTTGGCGGCGAATGCGATTCGGAGAATGACCACAGTGGCAGAAGAAACTGCGCGCCTCACCAGATTCTCTCTTCACGCCCCAAAATACGTTTGTTTCTTACTTCTTCTCTCTTTACTCACCTTCAATTTTATTCATTTTTGTTAAAACCTACACATGTTTGTTGCAATTGATAGGGTTAATATCTTTTGAGCATGCCTTAAATTGATGGGAAAAAAATAAATCAGGTGTTTTGCAACTTAAATATTGGTTGATGGAAATGTGATTTTCTCTGGTACATAATAATAATGGGTCATGGTTTGTCATTTGACCCTTTTTTGTTGTTTCAGGTAGAGGTTGCATTTGACAATGGTTGTGTGTTCAAGTTATCAGCTGAATTTCTCAGAATAAGTAGTCCTGCAGTTGATGGAAAAATTAGGTCAATTGGAGGTCAAAAGGTATTATTACTTGTTGCGACATTTTGGAATGCTTTTTCAGCTTCACCGTTTAAAAATGATTTACTGGATTTTGATCAACCAGATATCATTTGATTGTCGAATTAGGATTTTTTCTTTATATAACCACTTTAGAAGTGATTGAGTCAGCTTGTGAAAATAGCTTATGATTGTCTCTAAGCTGTTTTCTTCAATAAGCTCTCTAGGACAACTTATAAAATAGTTTAATCCTATTTTCTCTTCGATTATACACACTTATGCATAAGTGCTTAAATGATAGGCACATAAGCTCTGTTTGGATAAACTTTCCCATAAGTATTTATAGAAGAAGAAAAGTAAAATAAAGAAAAATAAATCAAACTCCTTTAATAAGTTAAAATCAACTTATGCATTTAAGTATTTAGAGAAGTTTGACAAGAAAGTTTCTATAAAAGTTGAAGTGTATAAGTTGCTTATAACTTGTAGAAGTCTAATTTATTTTACCTTCTTATTTTCTTCTCCTATAAAGTGTTTATGGAGAATTTCATCTAAACAGGATCTTCTTCAATAAGCACTTAAGTTGTTTACCCAAATGAACCTAGTACCAATGTCTTTTCTTCGTTTTTGAGATGTTGAATTAAATTCTATTGATTTTTTTCTAATATACTTCCTTTAATAAATGACTTCCTTGAACCAGGTGATATCAGGGAGGCGCCATGTGGGAATCATGTCTGCAGAACCAGTGGGAAACTATGGGGTGAGGTATTACCACAAGCTTTGACATTACATCTAAAATTCAGTGTCAATATTTAATTGCCTATCTGAACTAGAATGTGATGCATGATTGTTGAAACGGATGGTTCAGGCTCAATTTTGATGACTTGCATAAGACTGGTATTTATTCCTGGGATTATTTCTATCGTCTAGGAAGCAACAAGTTTACCCTTATGAGAAATTACATTAAAACATTGAAGAAATATGGGCTTAGTCGGGATCCACGTGGAAGGAAATGATGCAGATTTCAGTTACCCACCCAAATATAGTTTGGAATTTGGTGGAAATTCTTATTTATTGGCATGACACTGATAGCTTCATTTATTGAAAGCGAAACCTGTACTGTTGAAGGTTTTGAGTTGAATGAGATGTGAATTGTGGGCATCAATATGATTAGAGAAGAGAGGGGAATAAAGGAATGCTTTGCATCCTTTTTGTATCTTTCTTTATGAGGAAAGTATCATCTAATTGCCTGCAAAGGGAGTTCTGTATTTTCTGTAGAGCTCTTGATTTCATTTGTGGATCATGTTGTATTTTAAAAATATTGTACAGTGCCTTTTTTCCCCACAATTTTTCATAAGCCTTGTTTATGAATTAGAATTTTTAATCTTTTAAATTCTTTTTACTTGGCTGCAAAGTGCTCTGAAAAATGTCATGGCCAACCTTTTTTTTTTTTTTTCATTCTGCCAAAACCTTTGTAATACTCATCATTCAGCAAAGTGCTCTGAAAGTGTTATGGCCAAACCTCTTTTTGCTTAGTTTTCGGTCATTCTGCCCAAGCCCTTTATAATAATCATCATCTTTCAGCTTGCTGTTAAAACTTGTATTGCCCAATGAACATGACTGGGAGGAGAAAGCATCTGTTTTTTATTTAAAGGTCAGTAAAAATAATAGTATTTTATTTTAGAAAGATTTTATAAAAAAACTTAAAAAACAGTCTCTTTGCATATGTAAGTGTAAGGTTACTTACATTATCTCTCATTTTGGAACCTCCGAGTAATGGGGTATTGGAGTATGTAGGTTTTTTTAGTTTTTTTTTTATAAAAAAACTGATAGAATAAAAAAAGAAGCAAATATTTCTTCAAAATAAGTGATACTAAGCACACTAGGTATAATTAGCTTTAGTTGTAAAAAAAATATATAATTAGCCTTAAAGATGCATGAGATATTATGCTGGTGGTATAAAGGTTTTGGATATGAATTTAAACCCTTAATGTTATAAATTAATGTCAATTTAGTTTTCTAATTTTTTTTATCATTAAAAATAGAAGTCTTACAATGTACAATTGAATAATTTGATCCCTAAAATGATCGTTTACAATTTATGACGATCAAATTGTTGTAAACAATCTTTGAAGATCTGACGATAATATCCTGTATGTCTTTCGAGGATTAAATTATAATTTTACAAGTAATTTTAATTTATTTTTAGAAAAGTATGTTATAACAATTTGATATTTATTATTATTAAAGTGTGTTATAGAATATCAAATTTACACTCCTGATACTTTATACTTCTAAAATAACTTTTGCTTTATTTTTTTTTTCAAGGATTTCAAATATTTACGAGATTAGAAGAAATGATGGATTTGCCATAAAATAAATAAGAAAGCACACGTATTAAAGAACTGGGTCACTACGTATTAATACACAATTTGGACACTATTATTCATTTTATTTATATCTACAAACCTTACTTCATCTAAATATAGCTTAATTACATTGAAACACTTTTTACACCTAATCATACAGAAAGTGTAAGTAAATTTACATTTTTGGGTTACAATAAGAAAGTGATTTGCCTTTGTGTGTGTGTGGTCCAGTGGGTTTTGCTTGGCTTTGTCTCAAAAAGACAAACTAAGGACTTCACCACAATTCTCTACAAGCTGAATTAGTTGTAAGCTACATAAGGACAAATAAATTGGAATGTGGAATATGTTTCCGAAATCCCCATCCAAATATGGAAATAGGATAGGACACTAAAGAATTGTATAGAGAACTCTAGATCTCACCAAGAACCCAAGTCACAATCATAAAAGATAAGATTTTTTTAATGCTTATCTGGGTCCAGAAAAGTCCAATGCATCCTATAAATTTAAATGCAAACGTCGGCTTCTCAATGTTCTATGCCTTACCATAGCATTGGCATCCCTCTAGCATCGCTGTCTAACAGAAAAATGGCCTCAACTGTAGTACCAAATATGAGTTTCTATGCCCACACTTCATCTGGCAGAATGAACAAATTTTCCAGTGTCAAATTGCTACCAGTGTCAAGCACAAGGAATAGAACTTTCTGCAACAATGTAAAGGCTATGGCAGGAGGTGAAGCGAGTTTGCAGAAATCAAATCAGCACCAGCAGCAAGTGCAGCCAAAGATGAAGGTGCCACAAGGTTCACCTAAAGGTAATTGAACATTACTGGTTCACATATTCTTTTTATTTCTTCCTCAGACATTGAATATAGTGACATTGACAGCTGACAAATAACGACTCTTTATACAGTGTTGCTGAGCCAGTTTCCAGTAGCAAGGACTGTGCAGCAAATGATGGACACAATGGAGGGGATGGGGGAGGATCCCTTGGTTTATGGTAGAACTTCACCTTTGATAGTTGCGGGAGATGATGAATACAGTAAGGGGAAGATTCCTTGGGCAATAAAGGAAGGCCAGAAAGATTACAAAATGAGATTCAACATGCCAGGAATGAACAAGAATGATGTCAAGGTTTGGGTAGAAGAGAACATGCTGGTGGTGAAGGCAGAGAAGGCACAAGAAGAGGATCATGAAGGTCGAGCAAATGGCAACGAAGACTGGCCTGCCAATAGCTATGGTAGATATAACCACAGGATAGCCCTCCCAGAAAATATTGAGTTTGATAAAATTAAGGCACAGGTCAAAGATGGGATTCTTTATGTAACAATTCCTAAAGCCAGCACCTCTGCAAAAATAATTGGCATAGATGTACAGTAACTATAAGCTGATAATAAAGTTTGTTCACGGCTACAAGATTTTGTTATCTAATTTCTGCTATGAGGGATAAGCTGAGACCTTATTCCCTCTACACAACCATGCTAACATATAAAATTCAGAAGAAAATTCTCAAAGATCATTTAAAACAAATCACTTTAGAGTACATAATAAATCCTGATCAAGTCAGTAAACAAATTGAGAGAATACATTGCAAATTTTCATGTTATCTTTTCTTGTTAGTGATGTCATGCACAATCAAATGCAAATAGCCAACTAAGGTGGATTCAGTCAGGCAGCCCCTTTTTTGTTCAAAAAGTTTACAAGAATTTGGTTTAGAAACTAGCAGATCACATAGAAGTCATTTTTGAAGTTGACAATCTCTTTCTGCCTTCAAACGTACTCTTGCAAATGGCAGAATAGCGTAAACTGGATTCCAAGTGCAGTTCTGACTGTATCCATTAGTTACACCTTAACTTTCTGAAAATGTAATGTAGATTGATTTCACGTACAGTTTACACTCTATCCATTAGTGACACCTTTACTTTCTGAAAATGTAGGTTGAAAACTTCTTTTTGTGGAAAGAACAATCAATTAAGATGGCTTTTTCTTTCTGCCGGCTTGTGAGATGCGCTTCAGCACTTGAGTTTCCCTTTTCATTCCTCTGTAATATAAAAGACCAAACCTTATTGGAGCCATTATAAAGTTTCCTAAAATAAGGTCGTGACTGAGAAGTTTTGAAGTAAATACCTCTGATATAAGTAAATGTAGAGATAGTATAGTAGCAGCAGTATCACAAGAAAAATAGACACAAAGATGTAGAACACATTTGTCGTCTTCTGCACATATCAAGAAACCAGTTAACAGAATTTTCTCTTACTTTCGACCCAACAGCTTGACATCAAGGGAATTGCATCCCACGGATATATTTCCACCATTCCACCACAAAGTTGCAAATATCATGTTGACCTTTATTGTCTTATCTTCACTGAGAGATCTATTTCCTAAGTAAGATCCCTTGTAACAAGTAAATGAGATTTTTGATAATTTTCTTTCCAGTTAGCCATACCATTTTTCAAATTACATTCTCCACAATTTCTGAATCCTTAACCACAAATAAGGATTTCTGAAAAATTGAACATGGCTCATACAAGACAACATATAAAATTGGACAAATATCATAAGCACCCATAAAAGTACATCCAAAGTTATGAAGTGATTTGGAAAAAGAAGAGTTCAATTAAAGATTTCAGAATTACCCTGCGCCCTCTGGAGAAAGGTTTCCTATTTCCAGTGCAGCTGTGTGCATCACAGAATTGGTGCAAGAAGAATTCTGCCAAATTGTTAACATAAGAAAGCAATTTCACAAACTACATAAATACACAATACAAAGTATACAATATTTTGCAATAATGAAGAAAATATTGTAAATTTGTAATACCATGAAGTCGGCTTGCCGCAGGGCCCTCAGTGACAGGAAAACAACTATCGGCTAAGCTCTATGAAAACAGGTAAATTAGAAACACAAATAAATTTGGTTACATTACATCAAATGAATAGACAGACCAAAGCATACCTCACACATATGTTTATTTTTTGCAGCAGCAGCAGGATTGCACTTTGATTTTTTTGATCCAGAATTCATTTCATGGTCACAGTGCAGTGCACCACAAACATCTGCTAAGCACTGGCTTTCACTCTGGATTGAACACAACTATCTCATTTAAGTAATTAATGCTACTGCATCACAGTTTGAGCAGAGAAAGCTACCAAAATTGTCATCTTTTGAGTTACGATTAGAATCACAGATTAATTAAGTGCTGTAAAATATTATTTACTTTTGACAAGGGAAGTTAAAGAATCAAATCAACCACACAACACCAAGAATTGAAACTGCCAATGTGTGTACAGTACCAACTGCCAAGAACTGAAACTATACAAAGAATAGTAGATTCCCTGGATATTGGAGAGATCCAAGACTCTCCCTAGCCACAATACCAACTGATCAACCAACTAACTCCTCCTCTCTAGCCCTCTTCCTATTTATAGGCAACATGCCTTATGTCTCTAATTATCCCAGCCCCAACTAACTCACTAATATAACTGACAAA
The DNA here is from genome assembly GCA_013407115.1 of Glycine latifolia. Lineage (NCBI taxonomy): Eukaryota > Viridiplantae > Streptophyta > Magnoliopsida > Fabales > Fabaceae > Glycine > Glycine latifolia. The sequence goes on along the minus strand of CM023958.1, from coordinate 9,178,969 downwards.
TGAATAACTAATTACTAATGGGGGTGCCTAACACCAAATTTTTTGTGGTGCTTCTAGGTCAAGAGGGGATAAATCACAAAACAGAGAGAGATAGAGCTTAAAGAAACAGCTCAAATTATGAGCTTTAAAACTTGAAAAATAAAGTAAAGATCTGAAGGTGTTGTTATTTTTGGCAATGTAAGGTCTCGAGGTTTGGCTGAACTATTTCAGTTTGTTTTACTACCAACCCACAACCTTGTTTCAGTATTTTATTTGTCCTGGACATGAATTAAGTATGTTCTTAAATGTTAGGCTTGGCCACATCTACAGCTCAGACAAGTCTGAAACAAGCATGTTGCACAGCTTGACCAGCAGTATCTTCTCAAGGCAATGGTAAGCAGTTAACCCAATTTGTCCTTTTCAAAGATATGATGAGTGGTTTTCCACTAACTAGCCATTTTTCCATAGAAGGAAGAAAAAATAAATTGTATTGAACAAGAAGCATCATGTTCATACCAAATTAAGCAAATTGGAGTGTCTGTTGTCAAAATGCTGGTCAAGATGTTTCTCTTCATAGAAACTTTTCTTACAGAACCCACACTGCCATTCGTTTATATCTATATGAAACTTATGTTGCTCCTGATCTCTGTATATGTCATTGTCAGGGTGAAGCCTACACCTTTTTGAGATGTGGTATTTTTCTTTCTCCACAAAGGGCATCAAATACTGCAGGAAAAATCATATATCAAGAGAATGCACACTAATATCATTGAGAGTTATTTGTTTGGATATATTCTAACACCTCTTGAATGATCTTCCAAGCTGCTCTACTTCTTTCTCTAGAGCAATGTATTTGATGATCACCACCCTCCTGATTCAAAGTTCTGAACATTGACATCATATATTAGCCACACCAATTCCTGGAACAAAAAGTACGAAAGGAAGAAAATATAGACTGAAAGAAAGTAAAAGAAGGAAACAAATAAACAAAGCATATCAATTGCTCACATGAAACAAATGATGGGAGTTTATCATGTACCAGTCACAGTGTCAAACACCATTTTACGTTATTTATTTCCTCGCCCATACTAACAATTGGATAACCAAGAAGTGAAGCAGTTAACTCTAAAATGCAAACTAAAAATGTTCTCCTAGTTCAAAATACCTCCAATCAAACTTTAAAACTCACTCACCTTCCAGCATTTGAACCTGCATGACCCTGAAACAAAGAAACAATTGAAGGTTTAACTTTATACTCCCATGAAAATTAGAAACAATAATTGCAGAAGTTTTGAACCAAAAACAAACTAAACAAGTACCTAACCTTGTAGCTGAAGACAATTCCAAAAAAACCACACACAACTAATTTAAAAAGTTAGAAGTTCTGTGGTTTTTCATTGAAAAATCATACAGATCAATATTAACATCCAAAAAGGAGGTACTTTCAGGGAAGAAAAACGAGGTAACCACATAATGAGAACAAGAAACACAGCATGCAATTCAAATCCCATTCCTCAGGTAGAAAAATCACACAATAACCTACTGATTTGTGCAGACAGTGAACCAAAAATCCTCAAACACTTGGAATTCCATTCTATGGCAATCCAAATCCAAATCCAAATTCACACAATCCACACAGCCCATGATTGAATTCAGCAAAATCCTCACCAGAAAAAAATGGGCATTTTGAATAATTTGATAAAACTGACAAAAACACATAAAAGGGTAATCTTGATTTTTATTAATTACATGGTCAGTGTATGAAGCAGGTGAAATTGAAAGATACCGTTGTGAACTGCAGAGAAAAGCAAAGGCCACAAACAATGTAGAGAAGAAACAATCGATGATCCGAAACCCACATCTTCTTCATTCTTCTATTGGATTCTTGTTCCGTTCAAAGCAAATTCCTCACCCCAAAAGAATTGAAACTTGCACCGAAAATGTTTTGGTGCAGTCTCTGCTGGGTACCAGAAACCCCCTGTGCCGCCACGACGCTTTAGCCTATCAGAACTTGCCACGTGGAAAACCACGGAATAATTGGCACGCCCCTTTCTTTGACTTCTGGGGTAAGCTTCGTTGACTTCAATTTTCTTTTGCATTAATAACTGGTGAGGTGATTTTATATAATTCAGAATATTTCAGTTTTTAACATGTATTTAATAAAATATAATAAAGTAAGAATTAAATGTAAAACAATTTTATATAGTTATTCTATCATAATAAATAATTGATAAGATTTTTAAAATATTTATCTTAAAATTAATAATTGTATTGTATATAATGGATTGTGATTAAATGATTGTATAATTTCTTTATTAATATTAATTTTTCACTCATTAAGTAATATATATATAGGGATGTTTATTTCATAGATAACTTTTTTAATATTAAGAATATTATTTTTGGGAATAAATATGGAAATATTATTTTGGTATATTATAGAAATTGTGTTTCGTTAATTATTGAAAATGGTTGGAATATATTTTATATGCTTAGGAATAATTAAAATATGTGTTTCTTTAACATTTTTTCGTAGGAATATATATATTAATTATTGAAATATCCTTATTATTAAAGTTTGTTAAAATAAATATACAAATATGTCCAAAGTATTTACAAATTAACGACTCACACGAAAACTCCAAAAAGATGTTCAAAAATTATCATTAGAATTCATCAAGGTCCTATGATTATTTTACCAATGATTATATTTTACCCAAAAAGTGTACAAGGAGGGAGCATTAAGAGGTAATGAGATCATGAATCGAAAGATGATATATGTGTATTTTTACTCACCAATGGTGATTCTTGTCTTATAGGAATAAATATTCTTTGTCCCATCCATTGGGATTAAATATTGTTTGAAGGTAGAATTATGACTTAAATTATTATTAATTATGGTTATTTATTTCAGAATTGGTTTTATTGTGAGAGGTTGCTAAAAAATCACCTTAGGTGAGTATCCTTTCTACTTGATTGTGATTATCTTTGTTGTTGAAGAAAGAGATATAGAGTGTATTTGAATTAAAGTTAGAAAGTTAAGTTGCATTGAATGTAACTTTTTAAACTTAAGTGTAGATAAGAATAAGTTGAATATTAACTTGATTTATGCTTGGATAATTTTATTCTAAAACTACTTTTAAGATAATAAACTTGTTTGGGTGATTTTGTTGGAAAATTAAATTGAACTATATAATTACTAAAATAGACATAGATTTTACAATATAATACTACACTGATTTATTTCATTATTTTTATTTTAGTATATTTGAATTTTGATAATATATTATTACAGTTGTTAAAATTTGGTGGTAAAATTATTAATTAAAAACAATAAGTTTGCAAAAAAAAATTAAAATATATACTTAAAAATATATTTTTAATAAATCAAGATATGAGAAATGCAAATTAATACAATAACTAAAATAAAATACATTCAACCGAAAATATAATACATTTGTATTATAAATAACATGACTAATTAAATTGCATATGCTTTATAATTTAATCTCTAATTGAATCCCAAACAAGATCTATCTCTCTTGAAGAAACCACAATTAAAGGTAAGGATTGATCTTCATGAATATGATTACCACTTTCATCTTCTTAGCACTATAATTTAGAACAAGTTTTTGACTTTCTTCTTGTAAAGTTGTGAATAATCGTTGTTGCACTAACTATTTGAACTTGTGTTTCAAATTTGAACTTACGCATTTGCCGTAAAATTGTAAACCTATTTTTCTATACCCCATAAGTCCTTTCAATTGTGCACCTTAAACTTGAATGATAATAATTGAATATCAGTGTAGTTATCAAATCTACATTGACACCTAAAATCTGAAAGGTATTAATGTTCATATCTATATGGACCACTATATCTTATTGGTGTTGGATAACTAGAATCCACCAAATAATATTTGCCTAATAAAGAAAAATAATATTTTCATGTAAATTTTGATTCCATTCAAATCAAAAATACTTTTTAATTATAAGAAACACATAGTTGGAGGAGGACAAAGGAAATTGATATTTCACATTTCAAAACCTACTGGCATGTACTACTTCTCCACTATTCCATGATCCTTCCTCTAGGTCTACATTGCCATTGTCAAAGGATGGATGATTTACATCATCACTTTCATCTATAAGATTGGGCAATGTCCCATATGAGGCTGCATAACTACATTTTCCTTTAGCCACCACATTCTTGAACAATGCAGCTAATTCTTCTTTGAAAGGAAGTGTTTTAAATATGAACTTTGCGTATAGTGGATTTTCCTTCATGTTTACAAGTAATCAACACAATATATATACTATAAAAAATATAGAACTTCTAATTTTGTGTTAAAAAACCCATACCTTTTTCTTGAGATCCCACCATTCATCGTTTGCTACAAATGTGTGTCTTACTCTATCCCATTCTAGATTCGTCTCTTTACCAAATATCTTGTCCCATGTTGACCATTCTTTCTTAAGGTTATCCTACTTGTTTTCTAATTGACTCTTGCCATATTTTCTCCCAAATCTTGAGTTGAATTCAGATTCAACATTTTTCCATCCTTTCTTTGTAAGGATAGTTTCATTCCTTTCTCCTTTATGCACTTCCTCCAAGCATAATTTGATAAAAAGGCTTAGATGCCCTCAAATCCCATTCAACCTTTGCCTTAACACCTTCATTATCAACAATATCTACTATGCCTTTTCTCTTTTCATTACTCATCATTCTATTATAAAATAAATAAAGGATTGATTCTATTTTCACATAAATATTATTTGTTTTCTCATTTAAACAACATATGAGTCATATATATGGGTCAAGATATCAAAATATCAAAGTACAATGAATCCATAAAAAAATAATATGCATAACAACAAATATTAAAAAAATCTTACCAAGAAAAAGAGATTGATGCAGATCAAAAGCAAGCATACCACATGCACATGAATTTTGTAGAACCAAAGGAGGGCAAGTTGTATTCATGAAGGTTCAAACCATTTTTGATGCCAAATCACATCTAATGCTACTTTAAACTAATGGTGGTTGAGGGGTTAAAGTTTTAGATATGCTTCTTAAATTTTGGTAGGTGAGGGGTAATGAAATTAGTTACAAGTTCTTAAATTGTAGAGCATTGAGGGGTAATAGCTGAAATGGGTTGTTGAAATTTGAAATAACTTACCTTCGTAATAGATCGAACAAACGTTGAACGGAAAAGTAACCTTTGGGTTCTTTTGGATTGAACGTTCATTTTGGAGAGAATTACTTTCCAGTGAACCTCGTTCGCATTTGCCAAACATCTAGGTAACTCATTTAATACACCCTCAATTGATGTTTGAGTTCCCAAACGAGAAACCAAACACACTTGTAGTAGTAGATGTAATGGTCGATTTCTTTGTTGATGTTGGGGAGGATCATGATGGAGATGGTGATGATGATGTTGAAGAAGAAGGTGATGAATTTTCTTCTGATAATGATGAAAGCGACTCGTATTTTACTATGAATCTTTTTATTATTTATGCCATGGACTATTTTGTTAGTAAGTTATAATGTTTAAGGACCATTTTGACATTAAGTGTCAAAAAATAGGGACCATTTTGATAGTTAGTACTCTTATGTTATTAATTATAAGATCATCTTCAGAAATTTATTTGTCCCTTTTTTTATAAGATTATTTTCTAATTTTTTTTATGCATTAATTATTTTTTCCCTTACACTCCCTTATTATTTTCACTCCAAACATTAATGAGAAACAATTAACTGAATAGAGAGATAAGAAATTGATAATTTTAGAATAATAATATAAATAATTGACAAATTTAATAGAATTAAATGAATTAATTACTTTTCTTAAGTTGAAAGATTCTTGTAATGAAAGACGAAAAAAATAACAAATGTTCAATGAAAGAGTTGCTAATTTGTTTCATTCTACTAAGTTTGTTCCATCCATATCACATTTTGTTTTATGAAAACCACAATTATAACATATTTGGTAAAATCATTTATATAAGAGTAACTTTATATGAATTACCTTTTATTTTAAATATCTCACCAATATCTCTTATTTCTTTCCATCTCTCTTTTTATCAAATCATAAACTCCATCATACCTATATTTTTTTATCTCTCTTTAGGTATTGGATTTCATTTGGGTGTTTATAAAACATTTTCCGTTATATAATTAACCAACTGTAACAAAAACACAAAAATCAGGGAGGCAACCATACACATTCAGACAAACATTCTCCAACCTTTCGCAATGGACATGTGTATAATAGCTTCCTTGGGTTCTTAGCTACTTCCGAAGTTTGAATCACACCCTTCCTTTCGCAATAACAATAAACAACATTACCACCATTGGATCTTATAAAGTCGAATTTAACCAATTTACTCCACATGGATGTTTGGACTTGTCTAACCTTTTTGAATAACGTAAATTGTGTTATTTAAGTTGACACATTGTTGATTATTTGTTTTGCATTAGTCCAACAAGATTAAGTGAATCAATTTTCATTACTTATTAATGAGATTTCCATTTCTAATAATGTTTTTTTTTCCATTTACTATACTCAAACTTAAAATTTTGTTTTAAGATATTCAAATACAATATCACTTGAATCAAATATATTTATTATGTTTGTTAGAAAATGTTTAATGATGCATTATTGTATAATAATATTTTTTATACTAATAATACATTAAACTTAAACTTGTTCAATTAATTCATGGTGAAAAAAAACCTTGTTCAATTAAGACAGTCATTTGATTAATTCCATCGGTTGAAGGCTCTCTATATCCAGAGGCTAATACAGTTTCTGCCCAACATATTGTAACTTATTTAAATTTAAATGTCACTGACACGATGTTTACAAGTTACACAAAAAATGTAAACATTTTATTAATCAACATAGTTTATAGCTAGCAAGTAGCAAATGTGAAAGAAAAAAAATATCTTTTGACAGAAATGGGACACGCAGTAAAAGCACCATTTTATGGTTTTAGTCTATGATAAGCTTAGCCAAAAAATAATTTAAAATTCTTACAAGTATTGCAAAATTATCTACGAATTATGTATTGAAATCTTGTAAATTAATGAATCCACTTTTACCAAAATTTATTGCTTCTTTTCTTACTCTAAATATTTGCATAAACTTTTATAATATTGACATAACCTTTAGGTGATATATTCAATTATTCATTAGAATTTTTTTTATCTGTATTAGAGGATTTATAATAATTTACATATCTTTATTCAATTAATTAAACTAGATCCTTTGATATTTATTAAAAGCTTTTGTAATATAAAACTAAATGCAGTAAAAATATATTATCAACAACTCTGTAACAATTATAAACTGTCTTTTGTTTCTCAAATTTTTGTTTTTTTAAAAAATCTTAAAAAAGCACAAATAGACTCAGATTATGTTACAAAAATGATCAAAAAAAGATTATGTAACAAAAAACTAAGGTATGATATTTTTCTCCAACGTATATGCCATTTATTATATCCTACATTTATGATTTGATGTTTTATTTCCCTGTGGGCCCGGTACAAATGCTAGTTTATCCGTTTATAAAAGGCAAGTAAAAGTCAGAGACTTTTTGGAGCGCAGATCCGGACCTATAAAGTAAACTATATTATTCATTAGTCATGATCTTAACTTTTAACATATAAAATCATTAAAAAAAAAGAAAACAGATCAAAAACCATAAAATTTTTAGACACTATAATTTAATTTTACATCATTTAGTAATATAATTACATAAAATCCTCAAAGATTCTATTAAGAAGATTTTTTTATGAGTTTAATTTTAATATATTTAAAATATAATTTTTTTACATTATTATTTAATTATAAATTATCGAATGTTGAATCTTTTGACTTTTAATCTAATTTTTAATTTTTTAATGATATTTTTTAAAACTTATTAATACATAAAAAGTAACCTCTAAATTCATTAAAGTATATGAATTTAATTTTATAAACATTTTTTATAATTTTAATTAATTAAATTTATTTAATATATTATTTAAAATAATTAAATTATAAAAATTAATAAACTTAACATATATGTCTAGTTGACTACATATAACTGAATGATATGTATAAAAAAATGTATATTATAAATTGATTGATAATTTTGATTTTATTTTTTACCATAAAAATAAAAAAAAGCTGAAGTTTTGAAGCAGCACCAGCATCTACCTGGTCATCACCATCACCAAACACTTTCTACTTATTCTTGTACTTAGTCTTCTTCTTCACCTTCCTTTTAATCTTTATTTTTGTATATTGGACTTGGACTTGTTCTGTTACTTTCGCACTACAAATACTTTCACACACTTTCTCTCTATATTATCTATCTATGCATCTTCTTCTTCATCTTGTTAGCTGAGACGAGAAAAAGAGTGTTTTGTGTTTTGTTGTTGTCCCTTAACGTGCGCACCCCCGACGCAGAAAATGGAGGCTCACGCGAGTTCCTTAGTGTCCAAGGCGCGAACCGCGTTCCATTCCGCAGCCGCGAAAGCGGAGCGTGTTCTCATGGACTTCAAAATCGATCTAGGTGAGTGTTGAGTGAGTAATAGTATTTGCGGGTTTTCCCCTTCTTCTCTCTCTTGTTCTCGTTCTCGTTGCGTGGAATTGAATGCGTTTCGTTCATTTTTTTCATTTTCAGAATTTTCGATTTTATTTTATTTGAATTTTTGGGGAATTAGCATTGACGTGTTGTTTTTCTTTTTTTTTATCGGTGAAGATTCTGATAAGCAATTTCACGACGACGAGTTTGGGAGGCAGCGGGGCGATGAATCTGCTCGGAGTGAGAATGAGTCAAAGGTTTGAAGATGCATTCCTTTGCTTGTAGTATGTTTTTTTTTTTTTTTATAATAATTTTTGTGTGTAATTGGCGACTTTGAAAAAATTAGATGTTGAATTTAATTTTAACTATTTGAATCTAATTTGTGTATTTGCGTTTAGGGGATGGGATTATGGGAATGTCGTACTGATATATTCACTTCTGTAGTGCTGATTTTTTTCCCCCTTAAGTTATGAAATGGAAGTGCATTTTTGTTTAATTATGAAACGGAAGTATATATGTTTGGTTTTAATTGAAGTGAAAGTGTGAAAATGAAAATTTAAATTACGGTGTTTGTTTGGATTAGCTTATTTTAGCGATAGTTGTTGGTTGAATTGCTGTTTTTTTTTTTTTTTGGCTGAAAAATATATAGACGTGCACTAGGTTCTTAAGCTTTGATGCGTGGAAGTTTGTCACTTCATGAAAGTAATGAAAATCGGAAGTATTTATATGATACCTTTCTTGGGGAAAAGTTGTTTACTCATTTCTTATACAAAATTTTGAATGCAGGAAATAAAGTGAAATTAGGTGACATTATTATAATTATTGTGAAAAATAAAATCTGTTTTGTTTTGAACCAAACAGGTGCTTATAGTCCAAAATGTCTCTTAGTCTAAAGATGATTAGCATAAGATCACTTATTTGTTTGTGTTATGTCTGAGTACTTATTAGGCAACATTTGTCATGTGATGATTGTTAATTACTTACATCATTGATTTTATTTTTTTTGTAATGTGATGTTGCAGTTTCTTAATGAACTGAAGCATATAAAGTGGAGACCTCCACGTATAGGAAGTAAGCAGGACTGGCAAGATAGAATAAACAACATGCAGAAAGGGAGAAAGGAAGTCGAAGTAACAGATAAAGTTGGTGATGTAAACATGGGCTCTCTTCCATTTTATGATGAAAATTTGTACATCCTCAATGTGAAAAATGATCTTGATGCCAAGGTAAGAAGATCTGGAGCATTTTCATTCAATGATTTTATCTTCCAATTGAAGTTTCTAAACCAGACAGTTGTTCCATATATTAGAAAATCTGATAATGAATGCCAAGCATCAACTATGAATATTTTGTTTTCAACATAGTGTCTTTCAGAATGTTTCACTGTCATTACTCATAAGCTAGGAAAATAATTGATGCGTGCATGGTATGATTCAGTGGCGGATCTAGGACCCTGCGTCAGTGGGGGCAATTTATTTAAAAAAATAAATATTGATAATTGTAAGAGTGAGAATATAGGATAGTTGGGTTCAAACACAAAGATAAGAGGTACAAAATATAAAGTTTTAAGATAAATATTTGCATTTTATTAAAATAAGAGGGTGCATTTACTTACTCTCACATGTGAACCGGTAAGGACTAAGGAGGTTCAAATACATAAAATTAGGGGTGCAAAATATAATATTTTAGGACAGATACTAGTGGTTTTATTGAAATGAGGGGGTGCATTTTCCCACCCTCACTTCCAAATAGGTCCGCCGCTGGTATGATTGTGATGAGTTAATACTGCATGTTTAATAATCTCATGGTTAACTTCCTAAGAACTTTTTCCAGTAAATTGAGCATGTTTTTTGGATTCAAATACACAAATTGATTTCATTAATGATTTGTGATATAAAACATTAATTCAGGCTTCAGAAGCAATTCCCACGGTTGAAGGCTTAACTGCTGCGACCAAACATCCCATTCCTCCATCATCTGTCCTGAAGCAGTTGGCTATAGCTATTGAGTAAGTTATGCTTGCCTTTTTTCCTGTCAATTCCATGAATTGCTTAAAGATTCTTTATTATTGAATAAAGCAAGATTCTGTTAACCAAATTCTCGCAACTGAAAGGTCTATTTCTTACTCTCAATTGGTTAATGCATTTTTTTCCAACCCAACAGTAATAGCTGCTCAAATTTTCTTCATAATGACTAAAGCAAGTGTAGTGTAAATATTGAGTGTCTCTTAAAATTTTGGGCCTTTTGACCAGGGCTGGAAGGCAAACAAACTCAATGAAAGATTTTGTAGCTTCATCAAGAGGTTCATCACCTGCCAGAGAGAAGACAGGCTTAAGTCTCTCTTCAGTGAAGGCTTTAGTGTTGCGTGAAAAGGAGGACAAACTCACCTCTGAGTTTAGTAATGATGAGAAAGTTGCGTATTTGATTAATTCATTGTTTGACCAAGGTATATGAAATTTAGATGGCTTGCTGATGATATAATTACATCAATGAACCTTTTTATGTTTATACTTTTTGGGCACTTTATTCTGTGATGACCTTCCACATCCTTTGTAATCTTTGAAAGATATTTGCAGAGGGAGAGTTCCTTAGAAGGAAGATCAACTCTGATCCAGAGGAAACTTCCATATCATCTTTGCCAAGAGATATTCATGGTGCTCCTCCTGAAAGCCTAGTTGTTAAGCTAGCTGAAGTAATTGGAAACTTCAAGACACTTCGAGAAATGTCTCTTTTTTGGTCCAGGGTTGTTGATGAAGTATGTTTAACTAAATAAGAATTTCTAGTTTTAATATTATTTAATATTTTTATGAAGAACCTAGAGTTTTAGATTTCGTTTAATCTCTAGATCATTTTTTAGTTTCTACAATATACAAGTTATTGTCTTTAACTCATGTAACTGTTAGTTTGATGGATGATGTTTGTTGATGGATTGTACTATCTTAATCAGTTTAATATTTTCATCCAATTTATTGGTATGATTTTGAGCACTATAAATAAATATACAAACTGACATGATGCCATATTGAGAAAGAGAAAAATAGTTTTTCTCTTTGTTTTGATCTTGCTTAGTTTATTTTTGGAAGTCTGGGCCCTTTTTATTTTTCTGGGGTAGGTTTTTTTTTTCCCTTGCTATCATATGATTTTTGACTTTGGTCTTATCAGTTATCAGTCTCCTTCCAACTACTCCCTTCATTTCCCTTTTGCGAATAATTAAAAAGAACCAAAAAAGAAAAATAAAATAATCTGTAAACTACTCATATGCTGTATTATTGGGCACTTTTAGAGTTCCTCAAAACCTCTGAATTGTCAAGTTGTTTACCCAAGTTTATATTATACATCCATGGAAAGAAATCCTACATGAATTGCTGTTCTAGAATTTGTAACCTGAACTAAAGTAGGATACAATAATGTCAATACATTATGTTCTTTCTTAATTATTACCACTAAGCTAAATGAGTGTCCTTTGAATTTTTTTACTTATACAGCTGAGAAAACATTGGTCTGAAGAAAAACATTTACTTGGAGTCCCCCCAGATGACATTCCAGATCTGAAGTCATGTCTTCTGTATCAACAATTTCAAGTAATTAATTGTTGTATCTCTCGCAAAAGGCGCCATATTATTGCCATTGAAACTCTGGACTCTATGGTGATGGAAGCCAATTCAATTGCATCAGTCTCGGCGAACTACACGGGCAAAATTTGTACAAGTCCTTTATTATATGCAAGATTAAGAACTGGAGAGCTTGTTCTCAGACTTGGTGCTGATTACCCATCTGGAGATCTGACGTTACTGGAGACTGGCGAGCCTGCATACTCTCCTGTCACCCAGGTTTGATAGCTATTTGTATTATACAATTTCTTATTTGAACTTGCTTCAGTACTTGATGTGTCATATTTGTGGCAATTCCATGTAGGAGGGACCCTTGCTTACAGAAGATCTGATCCAAGAGACAGAGGAGTTTGTGCTGCGGACAGGAAGGTATGTAAACTATCTGTGCGATATAATTGCTTTTTATAGTGAGCTTCCCACGAGAGCTTTTGAAAAAAAAGCAGCTGTTTCCCCTAAATGAATCTTTTCTAAACATGGTGCCAAATCAAAAAAAGAAGTGGAAGCTTGCCCAGTAGGCAGTTAGATGTGTCCAATTTGATGTTTTTTTTGCCCCTCTTCAATTTCTAGGTTTTGAGCTGATGGACTAGTTGATCAACAGAATATATTCACTAAATTTTATTTTTGCAATATATTGATGACTAATTGACTATGCTTTTGTATCTTGTGTCTGATATGCAAATGACAGCTTCATTTCACTGCATATCTGCATTTATGATCTAATAGGTTCTAGACTTATAGTTTCTATAGGGTAGGCATTTCATGATAGTTTTCTTTACTTTGTATGCTCAGTGTTGGTGCTGGATGCTCTCAACTCCTCTCTGATATGCAGGCTTTCAAGGTCAGATTTTCCCTTGAAGAGAACTTTTCTTACTGATATTCTTAATGCTTTTGAAATGCATCTAATGCAGTGATGTTCTGTCTAAGTTAGTTCTGTTTGTCCTCATGTTTTAGGCTGCAAATCCTGGTTGCATTTTGGAAGATTTTGTGAGATGGTACTCTCCTCCTGATTGGACCGAAAGTGAGGGAAGTACTGAGGATAGAGATTTTTTTTATGGTGGTGAGTCCATGTCTAGGCGAGGTCAACTAAGTTTGCGAATGCAAAAAGAAGGTAGGTGTACTAATGTCTTGCCCATGGTGATTGATGCTTAATCCAACACAATGTTGTGGTCAATATCTATATTAACTGGTCATCTGTATATGATAAAAGTCATAAAACTACAGTTTTATTTTTGACTTGAAAAAAGTAATTTATTCCCTGTATCTCATAATCAGTTGTGACAGAACTTTTGATATATTTTAACAATGCCAAACATTTATATGTTTATTAACTTGGATTGTCAAAAAGGTTGTAGTTTGCTGAGGTCTGTGGAGGAAATGCATGAAATCCACATTATATATGGCAGAAATTGTTTAATGCAGGCTAGTGAGGGGACTTTTGTGGTTTAAAAATCCCTAGTGAAAGAGAGTATTAAAAGAAAAAAAATCTAATCCCTCACATACACAATGATATATAATGAAGCATATGTATTGTATATATTATCAAAAGATACTGTTTAGAATTTGTGAATACAACTAATATGTGTTAGGCCTCTTTTGAACTCTTCTATAATGCTCGTTATCTAAATGAAAAAAGGAATTCTTGGTCCATGTTTCCTTCAAGTACTCCAGGGCTATGGAATCCTGTTTGTTTTCTTTGGTTCACTCATTTCTCTTCTTGAACTTCTTTTTGCTTTCATTGCCTTATGTATAAAAAAACTGTTACATTGTCCCATTATTTAAAATTTTAAAGTTGTTTGATGTATAGCTTATATACCCTCATTATTCGATTTAGATGGATTGTGACATTTCTTGTCTGTTTGTTTAAGTTCAATTATTTTCATGCATTATTTCTTTAATCCTTTGTTTCTATTCCTGGATCATTCCAAATGATTTCTCAAGGTTTCTTTGTTTGGATATGGTCAATGATTTAAATCATATGTATCCCCTTGTTATCCATAAGTGTATTCTGGCTTATTTCTAAATTATTGTTGAATGATAGATTGCTTTATAAACCTTGGATTTAGTATAGAAAGCGCTTGTTAGAGTATTTTGGGCCATAGCATAAGGTGTTTGGTGTTTTAATGACCATGTATGGTTAATCATTAATGTGTTCCTACTGAATTCTTTTGTGTAAATTCACTAAATTGAAGTCTGAGTATGGTTTGAGTTAAGTGTGATTGATGGTAGGATTAGAATATTATTTCATTAGTAATCTCATTTTGTCAATCAATTGATGTTTGAACTTTGGGTAGGTCCTCAGGTTTTAAATTCCCAACTTTATTGGGCAAGCCATTAAGTTGAATGTGTAGACATGTTTCGTCTCAATCTTTATAACATTTAATAAGATATATAATGCCCATATTGAATATCATATATCTGGTAAAACATGTCCAGAAAGGTGAATCTTGACTGTTATCTTGGTTGTATTATGGCACGTTTTGTTAGAAACATGGGCATTGTTATGGCCATTTGCCACTTTATGTGTTTTTGGGAACTTTGCTGAATTCTCCTTTACATATTGGTAGGTAATTTGTGGCGTAAATTGTGGGAAACATCTAAATCGGTTCCAGCTGTTAAACAGACACCTCTCTATGATGAGGATTTAGCAGTGTAAGTCTAAATAAAGGACCTATTTTATGAACTTGGATTTTACCCTTATAGCCATCTCACTTGAATGGCATTTTACATTCATTTGTAGGGAGGGCATTCTAGATGCATTTGAGGACATCCAGCCTTCAGAGCTTTACAGGCAGCTGTTTGTTTCTCTTGTAAGTTCTCTCTTGTTTTTATCTCACATAAGTTGCTTTTGTTATGCAATTGCATAACAATTCTCTTTTGTAGTATTGATATCATGGCCAGCTTGTTGTGTTATTTGTGGACATAAGAAGCATGTTACGTATTTTGAAAGTAATTCTGATCAGCAACTAATGCCCTTATTCCGTGACAAAAATACCCACCATAACTTGTGTTTGCTATCAATATTATTTTTTAAAACAATTTCAACACTTGTCACATTTGTTATTATAAAAACTACGTACCCCATTGCCCGGAGGCTCTATGCTATGCGCAGGTAAAGGGGAGGGATATTGTACGCAGCCTTACCCTTGCATATACAAAGAGGCTGTTTCCGGATTCGAACCCATGACCAACAAGTCACCAAGACACAACTTTACCGCTTTGTTATTATAAATCCAATATAATTTATTTTGTCTGTTTAGAAAGGGAAAAAGAAAGACAAGAAAAACATACATATCTTCTGCCTAAAATATACTTGTAAAGGATGAAAGGAGTATTCCAGTATACCTTCTAATTTATCGCTATGCTGTGGATGTTAATCTATCTAACATAAGAATAATAACTATGGACCTTCTGTCAATCAAAGAAGATACACTCTCCACTGGAGTCAATTTACTGTTGCCTATTCAATGTTAAATATTGTTAACCTCTCTCCTAATCAAGAAAAAAATGGACATACATTTAACAGAACATGGTTCCTGATTAAAGTAAGAACTGCTTCTTATCATGTACTTGGATGGTCCCATTTGAGTTGTATGAAGATTATTAAACCATTTCCTCTTATCATTTTAGTCGATTTCTGTTATAATTATAATTGCTCCTAACTTGTAATTATTTAGTTTTTGTTTTTAAATTATGTAGTATATTAGCTAATTGATTCCACCGACCCCAATTAACTTGGGTTAAAGGTGCTATTGATGTTGATGCTGATTAGCTAATTGATTAAATGAGAAATTATCTATTTATGATCTTGCAATTATTTATAGTTTCTTGATAGAAATTTAGCTTGCGTTTCTGTGACTAGATTTCAAATGGTAGATGATAATGAAGTAGTAAAAATTGATCAATGATTGTACCATTCTCATGCCTTTGTAATCATAATTTGTGGTCTTGATTATACAGCTCGGTTTAGGATTTGCAATTGCTGAAAGTATGCTGTCTGACGACATTGAGACCTCAAAGTTGTTCAATGATTGCAAGGAGTACATTGTTACCACTTGTCAAAGCGACGGATTCCATGAGAAAGTCAATGAACTTGTTCAGGTGGGTACCAATACACTAAAGCTATAGTGACTAATTTATAATGTTATACTGTAGCTCCCGATAGTCCTTTGAAAGGTCTCTAATATTGATTCTCACCTTAAGGAAGAATTTTTTTTTTCCTGTAGTACATACTCCTCCCACTATAAATCGACACCTGACTTTGTTTGGTTAATTTTTTTGCTGTTTTAAGTTCTTTTAAAATAAGAATACAATTTTTTGTTTTCTAAAGTTAGAAAATTAGTTGCAGGAGAGTAGGTACTAGGTACTTTAGGAGTGCTGAAAATTTGCTCCTTAAGGGAATGATCAAAATTTAACCAGTGGAGTCAACTGCAATATTATTGCTTCATCCATATCTGTTTGAAGAAGCCATTAACTATATAAAGGGAAACACAGGACTTATCATATTTTGTGAGACTTTGTACCTTTTACTTCAACCAATCGTACATTCTGGGAATATTTAATTTTCCCCTTTAGTGTTTGGATTCATTGTGCTACTTAACACAGTCTGTGCCCACACGAGCATGAAAAAAATAGTTACTTTGGAACGAAAACTGATTGTAATAATAATTATAATGATAGTAGTGGGGTCTTGATAGTTTCATTTGCAACTATTTAATAATAATTTCTATCCAAGAAAAAAAAATAATGGTCATGTCTCTGTAGATGTATGAAACGGTGGAGAAAATGTTGCTGAGTCCAGACAAGGCACTGAAGATGATGAAGCACATGGAAGATTCAACTATGAATACTGATGAACCAAAGCGCCGGTTTTCTACTGGTGAGCCAAAGCACCGGTTTAAGCGATTTAGCCATATCTTTGGTGGCAAAGATAAACTGTTGACAAGGCCTGTCTGGAAAGATGAGGTAAACGATGAAGAAAAGCAGATTCGACATTCTTTCTCAAGTTTCTTTGACAGCAAGTCATCTTTATTTTCAAAGAAGCCTCCTAAGCCTGGAAACCTATACCCTGGTGAGCAACCTCTCTCTCTGGAAAGTGATTGGACAGTTGTTTAGACAAAGTTCAGTTTCACCCTATTTAGGATAAGCAACATACCGTTTTGTTTTTTCTCCCCCTTTCCTCCAACCAGATAACTGTAAATTAATTCCTTTATTCTTTTTTCAAGTCTTAATTTGTGAATAGTAAATTTTAATGTATCATGAAATGCCCCAATTATTCCTACAGTCCATTTTCTTGTTGGGGAGGGCTTGTACAAGGATGATCATCAAAATAATATTAGTGTTCTTCATTGCTGCTTTTGCATCATGGCCGTATTCTCAAGGTGTAAAGTAATTATAATTATTGATAAGATCTAATAATCAATTCCTCCTTATGTATACGATAATCAAGATAAGATCACCAATCACTTCTCTTTATTGATAAACAATCCCTAATAAGCTTTTAATGATTTTGTTTACTAATAACGTCAAACTCTAAGGAGGCCTAATTTTGGCTAACAAACACACGAACACGGTTTATTTACGGTAAGTTATATTTCTACACAAGGAAGATCATTGTTTGCCCCTAATTACTAGAACACTAATAGACAATTATAGATCTATAACCTTAATTGATTTAATACAATTTTATAAATTGGGCAAAGGGACCTTTTGCTCAACCCACAAAACGGTGTTGTTATTAGGAATAATAGAAATATAAATGCCTAAAACTAGAAAAGTGGTAAAGATCAGTCTCCATAACCATGAAAAACTAAACTTTGATTAACCCCAGATTAGATAAAAAAAAAGGTTTAGTTCTTCATTGGAGGCATGAAAATACAACAAAAGAAAGAAAATTAGAACAGAAAGATGAGAACTGTAAGAAGAGTTGTCAAAGTGATACAAGTATTGCTGTTCGAACATTAGCATTTTCATTTTCAGCTTCAACATTCAGCGTGTCTTGTAAAAATAAATAAAAAATCATATTACAACTCTATTATTCTCTAAAAAGTACGTACAATTAAACTTATTTATTACCTCTATTGTTGGTGGAACTTGACTATGGGAACAAACATTAGTATAGGTGGATCGAGTGTAGCAATTTGAGTCTCATTCACATTGGCTACAAACAGCGGACATAACTTACATTTAATAGAAAAAATTAATAAAATTAAATAAAAGACTTAACGGGAGAATTTTAAAAATTTTAGGAACCAAATGCAATAAAATTATTTTTCAAGGACTAAAATCAATATGAGCCAATAATTGAAGGACCAAAATCATATTAATTTATTTTATATAAAAAATGAAACAAACTAAACCAAAATACTTTAATGAATTTGTTTTTAAAATTGAAGTAGTTTAGTTTTGAAGAAAAAAGGTTACACACTAATAATATAAAATAGTTTTGTATTATTATTCAATCATAAATTATTAAGTATGACAAAGTTTTTGACTTTCATAATGACTACCTTAAAAATTATACCAATAATAAAATTGTAATTAAATGATAATATATAAAATTATTGTAATTCTAATAACTTTTGTGAGTTAAAAATTGTTGCTATAGGTCAATAACTTTTACTTCATGTGAGCCTTACTTAGGAACATTTTAATTCTATTTTATAATTCTAAATATAACACAATCAAATTGTTTGCAAAAATAAGTAATTATATATATATATATATATATATATATATATATATATATATATATATATAT
>CM023958.1:9137166-9160041 GCA_013407115.1 Glycine latifolia | reverse complement strand
GTATGTATTTATGACCGGTCCACTTATTTTTTCTCTCCTTTCCTTTTACAAGTTGACATTAGAAACTCAAACTCCATTAATCCTCTTTTCTCTTTTTAAGCTCCTTAAATTAAACTTGAATATCATTTTTCTCTTGCATACGAGTCAAACAGCAACACTTTAATCATCACTTTTCAATACTCCATGGGCTAAATAAACAAATGTCAAATTGAAAAACTAAAGAGCCATTCCAAACGACCACAAAAGATGCCAATTTATATTTTTTTCTTCCAAAATGTTATTCTTTTTAAGGTTGCTGCAAAATTAAAAGCCACGCTCTTTTTGGTAAAAAAAAAAACAAAATCCTTAGTTACGTCCATGACCACATATAACTCCAACAACATTTTATAGTTGAGAATTGAGACCCGTTAAAAAATTTGCGCTACAATTATGTGAATCACAAAAAACTCAGACTTCAAGTATCAATTCACACGAAGTCACTAAAAACACATAAATATATATATATATATATATATATATATATATATATATATATATATATATATATTTGTATTTATATTTATTTGTGAGAGTGTTGTATTGAATATAAAGAATATTGAAACTCAAAAGCTGCATGTTTGCAAGGTCAGGCCCATGCAAAAACAGATCAAAAGAGGACTCTGAGCAACGTGAATATGCTTCTATGACAAAGGAGATAAATGAATAGTGGGACCCTTGAGATATACGAGTGGTTGAGGTTCGTCTCTTTTGTCAAATAGAGGCAGTTGGAAGCATTTATGTATCCCAACGCGGTTGAATGGTTAAGAAGATGATCCAATTTAAAGCATGTTCGTATGGATCCATAATAATTTAGTAGCTCTTAGTTGTTTTAACCACCCTTTGTTCTTTGCCTTTGGGGCATTGCTATATAAACCCTACTCTTCCTTCTCTCAGTCTTCATCAATAGCCATCTTGTCCAAGTTAGTTGGTTTTTCTAGCACAAGATGGCTTCTAGGGTTCTTCTTCTTGCGCTTCTTGGTGCCCTTGTTTGCACCATTGATGCAAGGAAGCTTGGGAGTGACAAGGGTTCGTTTAGGGATGAGAAGAACTTCTTCCATCGTCCAGGGTTTGGAGGAGGTGTAGGAGGAGGAGGTGGAGGCGGGTTTGGTGGTGGCGGAGGAGGAGGGTTAGGTGGTGGTGCAGGAGGAGGGTTTGGTGCTGGTGGTGGTGCCGGTGGTGGAGCTGGAGGAGGGTTTGGCGGCGGCGGTGGTGGAGGATTTGGCGGCGGTGGTGGAGTTGGTGGAGGATCAGGGTTTGGAGGAGGAGCCGGGTTTGGCGGTGGTGCCGGTGCTGGTGGCGGACTTGGAGGAGGTGGTGGTGGAGGGTTTGGAGGTGGCGGTGGCAGTGGACTCGGCGGTGGTGCCGGTGGAGGATTTGGAGGTGGAGGTGGAGCTGGAGGTGGATTTCCATGAAAACATTAATATTAAGTTGCACTCTCCATATAAAGAGGACATGCTAGCTATTCTTGTGTTTGGCATTAATAACATGTAGCTTTCAATTGTTCACGTACGTTGTTCAGTTGTTTGCTTCAAGCATTTATGTGTCAAGTGAAAATAATTCTTAAATTGAATGTTATTAACTCTTGTTTATTAGTGTTATTTTCCTTCTCCTCACTCTTCTCTATCTATAACCTTAATTTTACTTCTATATAGTTCTATTTTCTAAATATGGAAGGACGTACACATTGATGAAAATATTGCATGCATGTGTCAATATTGGTAAGGGAAAAATAAAAAGAAAATCCATGGATTCTATATATATGATAACATCTTGTAACCATTTTTATTTTTGAGTCTGTCTCAAATGAAAAAGTCACTTGCAACCGTCGTAACGTGAAACACATAAACGGTTATGGGATGGAAGTGTTTGGCTACATTACATTCTTTGGCAAAAAGCAGGTAGAAAAGAAATTAAAGGATGCAAAGGGAAATGGGAAGGGACATGTTAAAAAACAAACAAACAGAGCAACGATAATTTTCATGCTTGTTTATGATTGTAGTATACGTACGAATAAATATTGTAATTAAAGCTAACAAAGTTGAATGGACGTTTATCTTTGACTTCTATATAGTTTCATTAATGCACATGTGTATATAGAAAGAAAGAAAATGACATGTAGTTTTTAATTTTTAATATCACTTTTGGTGGTGCTCTCCAAGTTTTATTCCCGTAATTTATGTTGATCATAAATTTAATTTTTCATTACGTAAATTATTGAAGTAAAATTTTAATTGATTAGAAATAATATAAAAAAACACATATATAGTTGTTTAGAAGTTTTATATATGTTTTTTTAACAAAAGTGATGATTCTACACTTATTATATATGCATGCATGTATACACTTAAGGAGAGATAAAATATATAAAAGAGAGAAAAGCCAAAAGTATGATGAGTAACGTGAGTTGATAAAATGAAAACTAGAAAGAAAGATAAGATAAGGAATTAGGTTTTTTTTTCTTTTGTATAAAAACTAATAGATCTTATTTTAATTATTGGTCAATGTAAAAAACATTATGTTTTTCTAAAGTGGTCATACGACTATTAGATAATTTTTAATGTTGACCATTCATATATTATTGAACGGCTTCATTTAATGTTTTCATATTTTTTAAATAAGAATTTTTCACACACACAATCCTTACCCATATATAGTAATAAAACAATATTTAGAATAAAAAAATACAACAACTCTTACTGTTCAATATTATAAATTTAATTAAAATACACAGTATAAAAGCTTAGGGCAAGTTTTTTTTTTCTTTTCTTTTCCTTGAATACAATAAGTTTGTTTACTTGAGTTAATTTAGTGTAAATGTTTGGAATACCTTTTTTACAAATTAAGTTATAAAACCATCTATATATTGAGATGTATTGATCGGTAAGTTAGTTGATTTTATAATAACTATTTTAAAAGTTATGAGTAAGATAATTTCTATTAGTTTATAATGTAATTTTTTTTACACTAATAAAACATGAATAAAAATAAACTTTTTTTATTATATCTTTGCATCTCATTTTTGTAGCTTATGTAATTTCCCCCATTTATGATAAAGCTTATAAAGTCTTAAACTAAAAATTCAAAGCCTCCAAAACTTTCACTCCTCCTTGATAAAACTCCTCATAATACTAAGCCATCTCGCCAAGCTCAGTGGTACAAGTCAGGGTATAAAATCACCTAAATATCCATGCATGAGAAGAAGGCCAGCTAGCCCCAGAAACATCAACCTTCAACACAGGAAACTAAAAAAAATAAAAAGAAAAGAAAAAAAAAATATAGAAAACAAAAAAAAAAATAGAAAGAACATTAGTTAAAGGAAAAAGTTTACAGGAAATCCAAACTACTATCCAACACTTATACAGAAAGAAAGCAGGAAAAAAAATATAAACATGACATAATTTATGATACATAGAAAGAGAAATAAAGAAAAATAATAAAAATGTTAATAGAGTGTTTAAAATAATGAGATATTTATATATCATTACTCTTCTTTAAAAGACAATGACAACGTGAATGAGAGAAAAGGATGGTCCAGCCATCAGCATATTTAAACAATGGATTCTGCCATGTTTAGTTTCAATTTCAAGGTCAAGAATAGTGTTAAGGCCTGGCATTAATTTTTTATATGCAGAGAGGTTTCCAATCAATAAGAGCCTGGATGAATTGACCCGTCAATCCTTAAACACAAACAAACTCCAAAACTCAGATTTTCTCCGAAGAAAGAAGAAAGCAGCGTCAACGTTCATTATATTTAAATATGCATAAAAGATAGAAGATGAGTTTGAATGATTAAAAGAGAAGGAAAGAGAGAAGAGAAAAGATAGTGGGTTAAATTTTTCTATTAACAAAAAATTAACAATTAATAATTAATGTTTATCAATAAAATAAAACATTTAAATAGGCAAAAGAACCAAAATATTGTAATTTTACAAAATATTTACCAATAGGGTACAGTTTTAAAAATAATTTCCAAAATGATGTAGTTGAACACGCCTGCATGGGGCGTGTTGTAGCAGGTGGCGACACGTGGCACATGCACAGGTGAAGCGTGGTGTGAACGTAAATTTCGGAAGGCCATAACTTTTGACTGAGATGTCCGATTGAGGCGAAATCGGTGGTCACGGGCTCGAAATTGAGAGGAGAGGCCGCTAAAAAGTCCCTAAAGGGACTTGGTCAAAATTTTTTCCCAAAAGAGGCCTCTATGTGCCTCAAAATCGCGATTTAATCGTCGAACACTCAAAAAATTTCTTGTTTTCTAATTTTTTATTTATTCAATTAGTGAATTGCAAGTTATTTTTTATTTATCTAATTACTTCTCTTAATTTCAAGCGTTTTGACATAAAATACGTCTCCATTGGACATTGCTATGAAAAATTATGACTGTTCAAATAGCTTTATGTCTTCATGTAAAAGATCCTGAATAAAAATTATCCCTATTGAGGTGCTTTTTTTTAATGTTTCTTATTTTTTATTATTTTCATTTATTTTTAATACTCACTCACTCTTTATTATTTTCAATTACTAATCTTAGTTATTTGATTTATATACTTTTTATAGTAAATACATGAGATAGAATATTCAAAATTTAATATTTCTATTATTTTTAATACTTTTTATAGTAAATACATGAGATAGCTTTATGATTGTTCAAATAGCTTTATGTCTTCATAGCAATGTCCGATGGAGACGTATTTTATGTTAAAACGTTCGAAATTAAAAGAAGTAATTAGATAAATAAAAAATAGCTTGCAATTCACTAATTGAATAAATAAAAAATTAGAAAACAAGAAATTTTTTGAGTATTTGACGATTAAATCGCGATTTTGAGGCACTTAGAGGCCTCTTTTGGGAAAAAAAATTGACTAAGTCCCCTTCGGAAACATGCCAGCGGCTTCTCCTCTCAATTTTGAGCGTGTAATCACCGATTTTGCCTCAATCAGACATCCCAGTCAAAAGTTATGGCCTTCCGAAGTTTACGTTCACACCGCGCTTCACCTGTGCATGTGCCACGTGTTGTCACCTACTTAAACACGCCCCACTTGGGCGTGTTACAACACGCCCCATGCAGGCGTGTTCAACTACACCATTTTGGAAATTATTTTTAAAACAGTGCCCTATTGGTAAATATTTTGTAAAATTGCAATATTTTGGTTCTTTTGCCCCTCCACTGGGTGGTCTCTAAACTAACTGCTAGTTAACTGGGTTCTCATTCGTCTCCCATTGCGCAGGTTCCCTTGCTTTTAGCCAACTCCTCTAGGCTTCTTGTGCACTGGTATTCTTGGTTTCGTCCCTGTTTGCACTAATAAAAACACTATAAGAAACCAAACTAAAACAAAAAATGTAAATAAGAGATCAAAGTTGCTTTTTAGCCTTTTTTTTATACCTTTTTAATGTTTTTTTAGCCTTTTTATTTATTAAAAATGAAAGGTAAATATTTTAATAATTATTTAACAAGTGCATCTTAATTAAAATAATTTATTTTAGGGAGATATAATAAGATTAATTAAATGGTTAAAGGAGAAACAAAAAAAAAAGTTTCTGGATTCGCCTTTTCTATTAACAGAAACTAACAATATTAACAATATTAACAATATTAACAATTAATTTTTGTTGATAAAAAATTGTTTTAATAAGTATGTTTTTTTATCCAGTGAGATAACTAATTCTAAATAAATAAATATAATTAAAATAAATATTATATTTTATCATTTTGTCCCTTATTGAAGAAGAAAAAAAAGTGAATGGAAGGAAAATAATCTTATAATAATAATATAGTTAAAATAAATATAATATATTTTGTTGTTTTGTGCCTTAATAGTTAGAGCATCTCTAACACGGAGAGCTTCAAGCGTTCCTTAACGTGAAGAAAAGGTTTCATGAAAAAATCTTGCAGTGGAGTGGATATGCTCTTAATAATAAATAAATGGGAAAAGTTAACGGAAGCAAAAGGGAAATGTATTTAAAAAATACATTGGACAAAAATGAAATATAAAATCCGATGTTTGATTAGATGAAAAATAAAAAATCTCATTCGTTAAAAATTAAAACTAAGTTTCTACCGCATATTTGCATTTCAAGGTAATTTCTTAATACAGCAGTGAAAGTTCACTAACTTGTGATTAATTAAGAATTAAAGGTTAATTAATTTAGAGATCATTTGAAGGAAGATAAAGTGAGTTAAACTATATATTAAAAAATCATTTGAATTAATTTTTAAACCGTTACCTTATAATAATATATAATAAATATAAATATTATACTTTCTCATTTTGTCCCAATGAAGAAGGAAAAAAAAGTCATCGACAGTAAAAGAATAATAAGAATAATGCATTTCGAAAATAAATTGGAGAAAAAGACAATATATAATAAGGTGTTTGGTTAGATGAGAAACTAACATATCATTTATTTTATAATTAAAACCAAATTTTCTTATTGTGTAAAACTTTCAAGAAAACATATAATATATATCATTAAGAAAAATTAATGACCTTCTTATAATTAATTAAAAAAAATCATTTTGAAATTAATTTAGTAAGTACTTATAAAAAAATGGATATTTATTTTAACTGATTCTTTGACTTGGTCTCACATTATTTTTCTTTATAAATATTTACTCTTAAGAAAGTTTTCTAAGAGTTAATTTTTTCCACATATTTTTGGTCTTCTATGAGTTCCTAAGTTTATATCAAGAATGAATCTTTCTATCTAGTTTTGTTCTCCCAATCATGTTGGGATGATGCTTATTGAAAATATATATTTATTTTAACTTGGTCCAATTTTATCATTTTGAATTGGTCTCACTATTTTGAAAATATGATCTTATATCATTGCGGCAACTACATGGATTTTCAAAAAGGATAATATAAACAAGTCAATAACCTTTTTATAATTAATTGGAAAAAATCATTCTAGAATTAATTTAGTATTTATAAAAATAGATATGTATTTTGACTCTTGACACATCTTATCATTGTGATTTAATCTTATACTATTTTTTCTTTATAAATACATCTTTTCTTGAAAAAAATTTCTAAGACTCACTTTTTCCCACATTTTTTTTGTTTATGCCTTTTTCTCTCTCATATCAAGAATACATCTTGTTATCTAGTTTTGATCCCTCCACCATGTTGGGATGATGCTTATTGAAAGTATATATTTATTGACTTGGTATCACTATTTGGAAGGTGAGATCTTATATAATTGCACCAATCCTATGAGTTTTTCAAAAAGTCACTACTACAGACAGCGCAAATGATGACGGTTCTAAAGTGCATACGACAACGATTGTTGAACCGTCTTTGTTGCGTGTGTCGTTGAAAGTCAAAGGTTTCGATGACGGTTCTAAAAAATCGTCTTTGTTTGTAATTTTTTTTTTAAAAAATAACATACAAAGACGGTTCTGCAAAATAACCGTCTTTGTATGTATACATACAAAGACGGTTTTTACCCCAGAACCGTCTTTGTATGTATTATTATTTTTTTTTTTAAAAAAGGAGATACAAGGACGGTTCTGGGAAAGAACCGTCTTTGTATGTGTACATACAAAGACGGTTATTCCCCAAGAACCGTCTTTGTATGTATTATTTTTTTTTTTTTTAAAACGAGATACAAAGACGGTTATGGGAAAGAACCGTCTTTGTATGTACACATACAAAGACGGTTTTTACTCAAGAACCGTCCTTGTATGTATTTATTCATTTTTTTTCTTAAAATAAATGAGATACAAAGACGGTTCTTTCCCAGAACCGTCTTTGTTTGTCGTGTCTATTTTTTTTTTTTTTGCATACACATAAATAAATATTCTATAAATTAAATAAAAAAGAGTTTTATACTCAATGGCACGTAAATAAATATTCTATAAATTAAAACACCTATCAACCAAATAGACCTTATAAATATGATATTATGTATAAACAAATTGTATCTTCACATGGCATTACAACACCAGCAACAACAACAACACATTCAGCAGCTTCTGCCCATGACTGCATTTCTTGATGTGCATCACAAAGATGAAGCAACCACATCTTTCATTACATAATTTAGTTCAATTGCAACTGCAAGAAGCAACACACAGGAAAATGGGACAAGGAAGATAATAAAAATAAATAAAACTGAAATTGTAATTGCAAGTGAAGTAAACATATATGTACTAATAATTTAAATAAATAAGAAATTTCAAACTCAATTTCAGATTACTCGTACACTAATTGCATTTCATCCAACATTTTATCTTCTTATGCACTAATTTTTAATTAATTGATTTTTAGAATACATATATGTACTAATAACTTAAATAAATAAAATCAATTATAAATTAAAAATAATTTTAATGTGTGAAAACTATAAAGTAATATATTATGAAAACATATTTTAATTTATAAACAATAAATGAATCTAAATTATTTATTAATTAAATATTTTTCAATAATATATATATATATATACTAATATTTTAATATATATAAAACTAATTAGAGTCCATTAAAAAGAAGAAAGCACTAGTTGCTTTATATAGTAACGGTGGTTTCTTTCTATTATATATATATATATATATATATATATTATCTTACATCAATGATCATTTTCATATTATTTTCAATTTTCAGAAAATATAGTTAAAGAAGAAAGTACAGATTCTTTACATAAAAAATTGCAACTAATCTAAATTATATATTTATGTTGTCTACGCATGTTTTTATGTCATATATGAGTCATTTTTTATGTTAGTTATTGCTATACATTAATGATGTAATATGAATGTTTAACCCCTTTATTTATATGAGTAAGTCTTGGACCTTGTAAGTAATTTCAGCTAATATCCACCAAAAGAAAAAGGTTCAGATACCTTCATGTGCCGGCCTGTTTTTGTTGTTGATCTTGAGGGCTCATAGGCTTGCAGTCATATCATTAGTCAGTGAGCTATAATTAAAAGGCTAACTAATTAGTGTGAAAAAGGAATCTAGATAGTAGCTAGATGTATATAAATTGGGGCATCGATCACATTCATGAAACTTCTCTGCTGTAAATTATAAAATATATTAAGCATGGCAGAGATTGTTTCAAAAGATCATCTTAATACTTCATCTAATCCTATATATCAACTCACACGAATTGTAGCTACCTTATATTAAATGCTTCCTGAAGCTGTCCTTAAATTGAATTAGCAGAAAAATTTCCCCAACTTCCATCAGTGCATTTATTTCATCCTCTAACCAATCATCCAATGTCACACAAAACCTGAGAGTAAAAAACAATGTTGTCAAACAAATTACTTATGTTCCTTCACCTCTAGCAGCAATCAAAGCAGCCTCATTGTGACTTGTGTTCCTTCACCACTTGCAGGCATATGATTAATTCTTGAAAAACAACCATACAGATCCACAAGTAAATCATTGCAGCCCATTGAGAGAGAGAGAGTATTTTGGGGTTGGAACTTAAGTTTCAAAACCCAAAATGCCCCATCCACAGTAAAGTTGTAATTGAAGTTTGAACTCAACAGAAAAAAAAATCTTGGATGTTGGGAAGAAGAATTGATTACTACCAGATTCTTCATCTTCCCATCCACAGGGTCTGGTTACACCAGTCATCGGTCATTCATAAAACCACAGTGCTGATGATCACAGTCAACGAAATGAAGATGTGTTTTTTGCTGACAAGGTAATCTGATTCCTCAATATAGATCCACCAAATGCATGCATACATTTCTTCTTTAATTCCCATTCGTCTTCTATATATATATGAAAAATATAATCAGGCTTACAAAATACACACCTCTATTTGGCCTCTGCTACTGATGGTTTTCTTTCCCTTGTCTAATAAATTATGAACTCCAAGCCCTTCCTTTTCCTCTGCTACTAGAAGCTCACGTGTTGCTTTCTCTTGCTCTGCCGTCTAAATTCAATGCAACTAAAATCCAGAAAGATTGGAAAAATTGGAAATTGAATTGTAAAAATAAAATGAACATTCAAAAACCTCCAAGGACAACAAAAGTGGATGAGCCAAATCATCATCTTCTTGCTAAAAATGACCTCGAGGAAGCCCACCATCAGATGAATCCTGAAATAATGTTTATTGAAAGCAGGGAGAATTTTAGAAAGCATATAGAAATAGAAATAGAAATAAATGACCTCGAGGCTTCATGCTTATGAGTATACAAGAAGAACATCAATTTGCTCCCATGAAGAACCTCCTAATATAGTGAGCCTATGCTTCACACCAGCTCAAAAAGAAGTTTTGCATGATGGGCATAAGTGAATTGATTTTTGACAATGCTGCAGTCAGGACTCAAGGGAATATGAACTGCCACTTTCTAGGTTCTCATCTTAGTAACATGATAAACCAAAATCTGATTTAGGTGGTTATAATTTTGTATTGGGCAGTTATTAGGCAGTTATTTTTATATTAATGTCAGATTAGGAAGTTATAGGTTATTGAGAGAAGCTCCAGCTTAGGTCTATCTACTTTTACAAAAGACATATTACAGGCATACCTCCAGAAGCAATTTGTTTTGAGGCAAAGTTCTGCCACCATCAATTAAGACATCTCTGGCAGCATCCACACTGTGTGTAGACTTAAAACCAAGGAAGGAAAAATGATTAAAAAAAATAGTTAACTACACCTAACAACAACATTCATCATAAAAGTGATAGATTTTTTATCTTCTTCTCATTTTCCATTTTAAAGAACTCTTCTTTGATAGGAAGAATGACTTTCCAAACAATCAGAGTATGAGACCAAATCAATTGCCTTTGAGTTTTCCCCTCGATTAAATATTGTAGAAAAATCAGGAATCAAATCTTCAAATTAATAGGCTATTAATCATGTATTAGCTGATTTTTAGTGGGGTATTCATTATGATTGATTGGTGTCATTATTCCCCATTTGTATAAATACCCCTTTGTAGAATCATTCAGATACAACAATAAAAATTATCCTTTCTTCTATTTTTTCTACATGGTATCAAGAGCAGGTCACAGACCTATGCCCTAAAATCACCCATGCCCTAATTTTTTCCAAAAAACACTGTTCATACCTCCAATCAAGCAAGTAAGCATAGCATCCGAACCAGAAAACTCCGGCGAGCCAAACGACGCCGGACCCACCACCATCCGACCACCCACGCGCTGCCACGCGCCGCCACCTCCGCGCGCGTGAGCTCCACGCGCCGTCACGCCGGCCGTTTCTTCGCCGGCGACCTGCCCAGAACGGTTCGCCGGCCTCTCCTCCGCCTATTCCAAGTGTCAAATAAAAAAAAAAAACGAACATTTTTCGTTTTTCGTTTATCTTCCTTCACATCTTCATCCGTCTCCATGTGTTCCTCGGATCGTTCTTCTGCTTCTGCCCCAAATTCTCAGTCCTCTGGAGACAACTTAGCCTTGCAGATTACTAGTCACCGGTTGAATGGTAAGAATTTCCTGCAATGGTCCCAATCTGTTAAGTTGGTTATCCGAGCAAAGGGGAAGATGGGCTATCTCGACGGGAGGATCAGGAAACCTGTCGAGGATACTCGCGATTATGAAAATTGGGAGATTAATAATTCCTTGGTAATGGCATGGCTGACGAACTCCATGGAACCACAGATTGGTCAAACCTATTTGTTCTTTGACACAGCAAAGGAAATTTGGGATGCTGTTCAACAAAATTACTCCGACCTAGAAAATACTTCTCAAGTCTTTGAACTGAGGAATAAGTTGAGGGACCTTCATCAAAAGGGTATGACCGTTACTGAATATTTTACTGCACTAACAAATTTGTGGCAGGAATTGGACCTTTATTATGCATCGGATCTTAAAGGGTTGGAAGCTAATACACAGTTCAGAAAACACTTGGAGAAGGAACGACTTTATGATTTCCTTGCTGGTCTCAACCGAGATCTTGATGCGGTTCGTGGTCGAATATTGGGGCAGCGACCACTACCCTCACTTGTTGATGCCTTTGCTGAAGTTAGGCGAGAAGCTAGTAGACGAAGAGTTATGTTGGGAGAAAAAGAATCGTTTGATAAGTCTAACGATACCTCTGCATTGGCTGCCAAACACCATATTGACCATTTCTCTGGGGAGCCTAAACGGGATGGTCGTCCATGGTGCACCCACTGCAATAAAATTGGTCATACCCGTGAGAAATGTTGGGAACTCCATGGAAAGCCTCCAAATTGGAAGCCAAAAGGACAGCGTAAAGGTCGTGCATATCAGGTCTCAACTGATGACAAGGATGATCAGTTGAGTGCATCTTATGACTCTGATGGTGTGGTTATCAGTAAGACTCAATATGAGCAATTTCAGAGACTTCTGACACAATCTCCTAAGGCCACTAGTCATGTGGCCTAGAAAGGTACAGCTTTCCATGTTGATAGTAAAAATCATTGGATCCTTGATTCTGGAGCATCTGACCATATGACAGGTAATCCAACATTGTTTTGTTCTTATACTCCATACACTGAACCCTCTCGGGTCAAGATTGCTGATGGCAGTTTCTCAAAAATTGTGGGATACGGAACTGTCAAACTCTCTGAGCAGATTAATTTAACATCAGTTCTTTATGTTCCTCACCTCGCTTGTAATCTTATCTCCATTAGCAAGCTGACTTCTGAATTGAATTGTTTTGCTCAATTCTTTCCACGTGGGTGTGTTTTCCAGGAACAGGACTCGGAGAGGATGATTGGCAGTGCTAGAGAAGATGGTAGACTTTACTACTTTGAGGAGGATGTGATTCATGAAGCTGTTTTTGCGGGAAAAGACTCACTGTTTCCATTAGATTCGTGTCATGATGTTATGCTGTGGCATCAAAGGCTAGGCCATCCCAATTTTACTTATCTTCAGAAACTGTTGCCAAACTTATTTATTAATAAAAATCCTAGTTTGTTTTCTTGTGATATTTGTCAACTTGCCAAGCATACTCGTGTTCACTATCCTTCTAAAGCTCACCATGATTCTTCCCCCATTTTCTTTAATTCATAGTGACATATGGGGTCCAGCCCGTGTAAAGAATATTTCAGGAACTCGATGGTTCATTACATTCATTGATGATCATTCTCGAGTTTGTTGGGTATACCTCCTGAAAGACAAGTCCGATGCTGCATCCATTTTTAAAATCTTTCATGCCATGATTCAAACCCAATTCCATGTTGCAATACAAATTCTTCGTACAGATAATGGCAAAGAGTATTTCAACTCTATTCTTGGAGAATATCTCTCCCAACATGGCATCCTCCACCAAAGTTCATGTCCTGATACTCCCCAACAAAATGGAGTGGCAGAAAGAAAAAATCGACACCTCCTTGAAATTGCTCGAGCTCTTATGTTTACTACGAATGTCCCTAAATACCTTTGGGGGGAAGCTGTTCTCACGGCCTCATATCTGATAAATCGAATGCCATCTCGCACTCTCAAATTTCAGTCTCCACTTTCTAGTCTTCTCCGTACCTTTCCTTCATTCCAAGGCGTCTCATCTCTACCTCCCAAGTTGTTTGGTTGTGTTGTATTTGTCCATATCCCTTCTCATCAACGGTCCAAACTTGATCCCAAGTCCCTTCGATGTGTCTTCATTGGTTATTCTCCCACTCAACGTGGCTATAAATGCTATTCACCCTCTCTTCGTAAGGTCTTTGTCTCTATGGATGTCAATTTTTTTGAGTCACAATCTTTCTTTCCCTTGACTTCTCTTCAGGGGGAGTCTATAGAAGCAGATGAAGACCAGTCATGGGAACCAACTGATGCCACAGTATTTCCGCTACTATTGGAATCAGGGGGAGTTACAGAATCCTCACCAACAGAAGTCTCCTCAAAATGGGGACAAGTTTATAGCAGACGAAGACCTCCTCAAAGTGTGAATAACCCAGAACCTCTACACTGCCAAGATTCCGAACCAAGTTCTAGTTCCAACACTCCAACACATGAGAATCATGGTGAAGATAATCTACACTGGCCCATTGCTCTTAGAAAAGGTACTCGGTCTTGTACTACTCATCCTATTTCTAATCATGTTTCATATGAAAAGCTATCTCCAGGGTTCCGTGCTTTTAACACTATTTTGGATAGTACAAAAATACCGAGAAATATACATGAGGCCCTCAATGATCAAAAATGGAGAGATGCTGTTCTTGAAGAAATGAATGCCCTGGAAAAGAATGAAACTTGGGAGACAGTGACCTTACCAAAAGGAAAGCAAACAGTAGGATGCAAATGGGTGTTTACAATAAAATTCAATGCAGATAATAGCATCAACAGATACAAGGCAAGATTGGTTGCGAAAGGATTCACTCAGACTTATGGGATAGATTACCATGAGACCTTTGCCCCTGTAGCTAAAGTCAATACTATTCGTGTTCTTTTATCTCTTGCAGCCAACCTAGACTGGCCTTTGCAACAGTTAGATGTGAAAAATGCTTTTCTGAATGGTGATTTACATGAAGAGGTCTATATGAATCCTCCACCTGGTTTTGAAAAAGGGGATGGATCAGTGTGCAAACTCAAAAAATCTCTTTACGGGTTAAAACAATCCCCTAGAGAATGGTTCGACAAATTCACTCAAGCAGTCAAAGGGAGAGGTTTTTCTCAAGCACAGACTGATCATACTCTTTTCTACAAACATTCGAAGAATGGTAAAATTGCTGCTCTTATTGTTTATGTGGATGATATAATTCTTACAGGTAATGATAGTGAGGAATTGAATTCCTTAAAGGGGTATCTAGCAGCCCAGTTCGAGTTAAAAGACCTTGGAGGACTTAAATATTTCCTTGGTATGGAGGTTGCTAGAAGCAAAGTAGGCATCACTCTTACACAAAAGAAGTATATCCTAGACCTTTTGGTGGAAACAGGAATGCTAGGATGTAAGCCTGCTGAGACGCCTGTGGAACCTAACGCCAAGTTGGGTATTGAAGATGGGAATGAAGTGGATAAAGAGCAATATCAGAGATTGGTCGGCAAACTTATCTACTTATCCCACACACGACCTGACATCGCCTTTGCTGTGAGTATGGTTAGTCAATTCATGCACTCACCCAAGGAGAAACATCTAAATGCAGTTTTCAGGATACTTAGATATCTCAAGAACACTCCTGGAAGAGGATTATTCTTTAAAAAGGGGCATAATAGAACAACTGAAATCTATACTGATGCAGACTGGGCAGGTTCATCAGTAGATAGGAGATCTACCTCAGGATATTGTTCCTATGTGTGGGGCAATCTTGTTACTTGGAGAAGCAAAAAACAAACAGTGGTTACAAGAAGTAGCGCTGAAGCAGAATTTCGAGCTTTAGCTCATGGAGTGTGTGAAGGAATTTGGTTGAGAAGACTTCTTGAAGAGTTGAAGATCTCATTCTCTCTACCAATCAAACTGTATTGTGACAACAAGGCAGCTGTTAGCATTGCTAAAAATCCTGTTCACCATGATAGGACGAAACATGTGGAAGTTGATCGCCACTTCATCAAAGAAAAATTAGATGATGGAAGTGTGCATATGATGTATGTTCCTTCTAAAGAGCAGACTGCAGATATACTTACTAAGGGCCTACACCGTCCAACCTTTGAAGATCTGATTGGCAAGTTAGGAATGATCAACATTTACCTCCCAACTTGAGGGGGAGTGTAGAAAAATCAGGAATCAAATCTTCAAATTAATAGGCTATTAATCATGTATTAGCTGTTTTTTAGCTGATTTTTAGTGGGGTATTCATTATGATTGATTGGTGTCATTATTCCCCATTTGTATAAATACCCCTTTGTAGAATCATTCAGATACAACAATAAAAATTATCCTTTCTTCTATTTTTTCTACAAATATGACTCAATGCATGAGAGTATGAGACCTTCTTGAATATTTTGGCACAGAATCATTTGCACAAACAATCAAATAAGGGATCTTGAATATTTTACTTGCCTGCTCATAGAGAACAGTAGCACTTTTCCAATCCGCATTCCACCTCGTGAGACTGAGTCTTGTTCTGCTGTGAAAAATAAATATACAAGGCAAAACCCATAGCTCATGGAACGAGAAACAACACAACTAATATGCCCAATTGGCTTAACCACAGTTAATTCATATTGAGAATATTAAGCAAATACTCACACAACTGTAAAACAAAACAAAAAATTACATCAAAACAGGATTAAAATGTAAAGCACATATGAAATGATGATTATATTCAGGTATAGTTCTAATTTCCAGACCTGACCATATTCCTTGAAAGGTCTTAGTATATTCAATATTGACAATTCATGTTATGGTTTGCACATTTCAAATTAAACTAGACAAGAATTTGGAGACTACAAAACAGGGTTAAAATGTAAAGCACACCTCAGTATTTTTTTGGTGAAATCTTTGGTTTTTTATTTTTGGTGAAAAGCATGTCTCAATATTTAATCATTACAGATTACATTTGTGCAATGTACCAATGATATAACTTATGACCCCCAACATGTCTTTTTGGATTTGGCATAAAAGTAGGCAGAAAATTACCTGAATACATGAAGAAATAATGTCTGCAAAACACGACAAGGATTTCTTAAGATATTCTCCATTCAAGGAGGGGTCAACCATTTTTGATAATGCATCTATGTCATGGAGTTGAGGGATTGCCCATCTCAAACAAAATTGCTCTACATGAGGCCGTGAGCTATAGCAATACATAATCATTGTGTTAAATTCGACTTATCCACGGTTTCACAGAAGCATCATTTTCAAGTTAAGTTGAACATGGAAAGGAAATATATCTAATGCTTGGGAAGATATTATAAACCCATTCAGTGGCAAACACAACCAAATTTATCTTTTACAAATGCGCTACTAAATCAAATTTCATTTGAGTGTCAATTAGACAAACAAGAACAAAGAATATTAAAAAATATGGAACAAAAAATCACAGCAAACCAGAAACCACAGTTAACCACAACTACTAATGTAAAAGCAAATTATAGATTCCTATTCCATGATGAAGAAAAAATTAGTGATAATCTTTGTCAATAAATTCAAAAAATTAACAATGACAATAATATTTAAAAAATGGAATGAAGATGCGATTGTAGTGTTACCTAAAACCCCATAACAGTGATGGAGTTCGCGAGGGGGTTTCACTTGCTTCTCCGCGTGCTCCGAAGATAGCTGAAACCCGTCGAAGTTCAACCGCCACGACTGCTCGCCATTGCTCGAATCTGCCAGAAGCGAGAGCTGCTTCTCGCCGCGAAGCTCCACCATTTCCCGGATTGAAAGATATCGCTTAAAAAAGAAAAACCAAGAGGTTAAGGAAGCCGATGGTGGTGGTGCGGTCGGAGGAAAGAGAAAGATATGAGAAAAATAAAAACATAGGAGAAGATGGAGAAAGAAAAAGAGAAAGGCGAAGGAGAGGCTTTGGTAGAGAAGGTGACGCGGCGGCGACGGCGGCGCGGAGGTGACGGCGCAATGGCGAAGAAAGGGAGAAGAAAGCAAGCCCAGGATTTGATGTTTTTGTGAGAGAGAGACTGAGCGTGGCATTTGAATTTCAAATTGAAATTTGATTGCTGAAGCTGAAAATTTCAATACTTGGCGCGTGTGCTCTGGAAAAGTTTTGAAAGAAGCTGAAGCGACGACGGTTTGCTCCAAAAACCGTAGTTGAATTCGTCTAAAACGAAGGCGGTTTCAGATAACCGTCTACGAAGCTTATAAAACAACGACGGTCTTGTTTGAACCGTCTTTGTTTAGTCTGCCAAAATGTAAAATTTTCACATTAATTACAAAATTGCCACCGCCTAGCTGACTAAGACGGTTTTGGAACAACCGTCGTGGAACTCCTGTCGTAAAAACGTGCATTTGTAGTAGTGAGTTAATGTTTAACAAGTCAACGACCTTATAATTTATTTGAAAAAATCTTTCAAAAATTAATTTAACATTTATCAAAATAGATATTTATGTTGACTTTGACTCACCTTATCATTTTGACTTGGTCTCATACTATATTTTCTTTATAAATATCTATTCTTAAAAAGGTTTTCTAAGACTCACTTTCTACTACATTTTTTTCCTTTTTTTTTTAGTTCGTGAGTTCATATCAAGAATACACTTGCTATCTAGTTTTGTTCCCCCACCATGTTGGAATGATGCTTATTGAAAGTATATATTTATGTTGACTTGGTCTCACCTTATCATTTTGATTGGGTTTCACTATTTTGAAAATGAGGTCTTATACTATTGTGTCAACCTTATGGATTTTTTTAAAAGGTTAATTTAAACAAGTCAATGACCTTCTTATAATTTATTTGAAAAAATCTTTCTGAAATTAATTGTGTTTATAAAAAAATATATATATATATTTTGATTTTGACTCATCTTATCATTTTGACTTGTTCTCACAATTTTTTCTTTATAAATATCTATTCTTGAAATTTTTTTGTAAGACTTACTTTTTCCCACATTTTTTTTCCTTTTTCTCTATGAGTTCCTGAGTTTTATATCAAGAATAAATCTTGCTATCTAGTTTTCTTCCCTCAACCATGTTGTCATGGTGCTTATCAAAGGTAGATATTTATTTTGACTTGATCTCACCTTATCATTTTGACTTGATCTCACTATTTTTTTTATTTATAATTATGTATTGTTGAAAGTTTTTAAAATTTGAGACTCACTTTCTCCCACATTTTTTTGGTTTTGCCTTTTCATTAAGTTATTGAGTTCATATCAAGAATAAATCTTGCTATATAGTTTTGTTTCTCCAATCATGTTGGGATGCACTTATTATGTCTTGAAAGACTTGAGCACTATGTGGATATTGATAAGTCCTTAAAGAATGTGCTAACACATGTCTCAGGCTAATTTTGTTTGCTATTATTTTAGCAATGATTGATGATCATTTAAGTTTGTGGCTCATAATTGATTGATATGTCATGATTATGAGAAACTACAATAATAGTATGCGTAGAAAGCATTGCCTCCAAAGGAGATGAATCCTTCTAAGAAGCATTGCAAACAGTCAAATATAGCGTTATGCTTAGGGGACAAGGTAATGATATGATTTTTTTATCTTATCAATGTAACAATTTTGTTTCACTTTTTCTTTCTCATCAATTTTTGTTAGTACTTTGTTATCCATATGTATATTTCTCTCTCCTCACATATTTGTCCATACTTATAAGAGCTTAATTGTTTATTATTAAATGAGTGAATAACTCTTTATTTCTAACAACACCATATAAGCATTGTGTTGAAAAGTCTCCTTAATTGTGACCACCATTAACTTGTCTTAATTACAACCTATCAGAATTAGTTGCCAGTATTTTGAAAAAGGTTACATAAAGAGGTTTTGGCAGCTAGAAAGATTGAGTCAAGTGTTGTAGAGTAAATTCATCAAGATATTAACTCTTAAGGGATTGATACCCCCACGCAAACTAGAGATATGTTCAATATAGTCCTATAAAGCTTGAGCAGTCTTCACCTTTCAACCTAGATTTGTGGGGGTTGAGTTAGGCTATGAGCAGAAATTCTAAAATGGCATCAGAGTCTATCCTAAATCTATTATTAGGCTACCTGCATTGTCATGCTCCATACCCATAGCCCTAAACATGAGAAAGTGTGTTGGGACATTGACTCTTAAGAGGTTGAGACCTTGCATTGACTAGAGACATGACTAATGAAGTCCTTATAAAGTTTTGGTAGTCCTCAATCCTCACCTTACAAATAGGTTTTGTGAGATTAAATTAGGTCTTAAGCCCAAATTTCAAGACATTGGCTCAAGTTTTGTGGCAAAAACTTTACTTCTCTAATAATTCCTTTTGCTTAGTTTCTTCCAAAATGAACAATCCCTAAACTTGAACCCTTTTAACATAATTGTATGTAAAATTTAAGCAATTATGACATGTGTGGTTAAATTGAATAGGTATATAATTGCTTTGGAGGGAATTTTTACAACATAAATGGAATTTATTGTGATGGATTTGTATGGTTTATTTTATAACCACTATATGACCAAATTATGCTAGAGGTACATTTAACCAACTTGAAAAATAATTTTGCAAGCATATATCATGTCTTTGAAGGGAATATAAATGAGTCATGCATGTTCAATTTTTCATATCTTTTGAAAACATTTTGTTTTACTATATTTCTCATTCAATATATTGTGACTAACATCTCAATGCAATTTACAAATAACCCCAGTGTGCAACTCTCCTTTGAAAATCACCTTATGGTGGGGGTAAAGTTGTCATTGTAAATCTCCAGGTATGTCACCCTTTTTTCCCCTCTTAGCTAGCTTCTATACATTAATCAAGTTTGACACCATCTTCAATCTTAGATTGGAGTTATCTTTATTTTTTTAAGCGGTGGAGACCTTTTATTTTATGCTTAAATTTTACTAGTTAAAGAAAAAAAATGTTAAATTTGTTAATTTTGATTTGAGGGAACAATAATGTCATTGAGATTGAAGTTCCAATTATTAGATTAACAATTGAATTTCATGGGTAAAATATGTAAGTTTTATAGTCTTTAGTCAAGTCTCTTTTATGAACCACTAAACACATGGATCAATTGGAGTGAGATTGTTCTAGCTTAACAAGTGATCTTGAGTTCGAGTTTTTGATATGTAACTACGTTAAATACTCAGAGGGAGAGATTTACCACCCATAGTGGTCCTACCATGCACAAATAGGATTGCCTCCACCATAGGATACCTTTGATCTACACATAAAAAAAATATTTTTTATGATAAAAATGGATCATTGGATCCATATTGTTAATTAGTACTTTAGCTAGCACATGAGCTTGAGGTTTGGAGAGTTTATATTAAGAAGAATAAAAGGATGAATCAGTAGAATGTTGAGTTGGCAGAGAGAAAAATAAAAGAAGATTTTTTTTGTAACCACAATAAATAAGACCTTCAATATTTTTATAGGGATTTTGAGGTATTCCTACAACCTTTAGTCTTTGGAACTAACTATAGAACTAATCTTTAGTTAAGTTTAGTCACATTTAAAATTCTCGTCCCCTTTTTAAAGATGTGTTATATGGGAATCGAACTCAAGTCTTCCCTATGTTCAACATCTGTTGTGAATTGAACCACACTTATTAGGTAAATAAAGGAAAAATGAATTGAATCTAATGGGTAAGGGGTTTGTGTGGATGAGTAAGGAGAATGGTTTGGACAATGGTAGGGTAGATGAATAGTAACCATTGGATTTGGACGAAAAGGGGGAAGCCATAGTGTTCAAGAGATGAAAATGTAGTGTTAAAGGAGAAATTTTTTTTAGGATTTGTTTTTATTGTTATTCCCTTTTTGCTTTTGTGTACTAGCTAATACACAAAGGGTCAATTTGTGTATCAGATATACCATTAATATTTAATTTATTTTTATTTTCTCTTTTTTTTAAATGACAAATTGGACCAAATACATTTTTTTGAAAACTTTTAAAAAAATGAAACACCTTATTATTTTATTAAACTTAAGAAATAAGTAACTTTAAAAAAATAAGTTTTTATTTTCTATCCGTTACTCACTATCTCTCCCTCCCTTTCTTTGTTCTTTCTTTCCCACGTTTTATTGGACAATTTATTTTAAATTAAATAAATAAAAACTATCAAATAAATTTTAAGGTGATATTTGACTCAATTGCTTTTGTTTTAACTTTTCCTTAACTGAATCAAACTTTTTATTGAGTTAAACTGCCAAAAATTTTATTTTATTTTTCAATTTTAAAATAATTTAGAAGAAAGAAAGTGGACCAAATATATACATTTTTTATTTTAAATTTAAACTTTAAACAAAAAAAAAAAAGTTAAGTCAAATACCTTGATAATCAGTGTTGCTAACTTTCACTAATTTTTTTTTAAAAAAAAAGATATTTTTAACAAGTTATATTTTCGTTGAATTTAGAATAATCAAAGTCGTAACTTGATAACATGTATAGTCCTTCTAAAATAATAAGTGGATGCATGCACAACCCTCCCATTAAATTATGTGATAACAACTTGATGATTATGCATGTAAAGATTTATAAAAACTGAATATTCACACATATGTATTCGTATACCGAACTTGATGATATTTATATATATTATGTATAGCAACAGTAGAAAGTCAACTAAAAAAAGAAAATTTAAAAAATAAATGTATGAATTTTGGTTGAAAATGACAAAAATAACATAGGTATTTTAAGTTTCTAAAAATATGTCAATACAAAAAAACCAGAACTTGATTTCGCACGTTGGTCATAATGAAAGAAAAAACCTTCATGTTCCATAGCCTTTGAAAACACATAACTTGCTATTGGTCTTCCTTAAAGATTATAAAAATAACTCAGATTTTGAGGTTGTATTCCTGAATCCAACACTTGATTGTATACAAGTTCAACTATTGAATTTATAGTAGGTGGAAAATTGAGGAGAATAGTAGAGTCTAAGTGCATAGCAATGAGTTACAAAAAAAATTGATTCGCTTAAGATTCGTCTTTTAGGCTTTGATGATTAAAGTAATACATCTAATATTAAATATTGATTTTGTCTTCCAATACTTTTTTTGGTTAAATTTGTTATTAAAGTAAACAAACTAGAAAATTTTTCTTTCTTTTTTAAGATTATCATAATAAGATAGCATTTATTAAAAATATTGTAATAATTTCACTTCTAATTCTAAATATTTTTATTAATTTTTTTAAAAAAGTAAATAATGATTAAAGTAATACATCTAATATTAAATATTGATTTTGTCTTCCAATACTTTTTTTGGTTAAATTTGTTATTAAAGTAAACAAACTAGAAAATTTTTCTTTCTTTTTTAAGATTATCATAATAAGATAGCATTTATTAAAAATATTGTAATAATTTCACTTCTAATTCTAAATATTTTTATTAATTTTTTTAAAAAAGTAAATAATG